>JAFBJR010000107.1:2941905-3543748 GCA_016785285.1 Brachirus orientalis | reverse complement strand
CATACACAGTAGGCCAGCACCCAAAACAGCAACAATACCGGCACATACCATCATATTTATACTGTCTACATTATACATTGCATATTGTTATGAATAGAGTATTTTTTCTTTCATGTTAATATAGAATTACCTGCATTTTATATGTGTTCTAATTTCTCTTACATTCTGCTGCTACCCATTGTGCTGCTGTGTAAGTCTGAATTTCCGCTATGGGGAGATCGATAAATGTACAACTTAAATTATTTTTTAAATTCATTTCTTCAGTCTGTATAAGACACTACAAAAAATTATAAGTCATAAATTACAAAACCAGGGAGTAATGTAGGTTTTCATCCTAGCAGTTAATATTTCTCTAAAAGTGATTAGTAAAACAGCCATAAAATAATTTATACATGTGTATTGTTTGTAAACTACCTCACAGTGTGACCTCAGGCCTGTCTCCTGTAGTCGGGACCAGATACTCTGGATGCGGCCAGCGTGTTCTGGATGACTGGTGGTGTTCCCACACATACACTGGTGCTTCTGCATCAAAGAGTCATATACCAGACCTGGAATATATATACACACACACACATATGTACACACACATATGTATAGTAGATCCTATGTAAATTCTTTGACAGATTCCTATAACATCAAAAAGGCAAGTGAGAATCATACAGCCTCTGTTGCTGATGCAATCAGTACAAAGAAAGAAAATGAACTTCATAATGGATTTTAATGTGAGACCATCGACACACAAAGCTGCATTTCAAATTTAGCTAGAGCGTGTTGGATACTTATTATTTTCACTCTTATTTTAAACAGACCTGTGGTAAATCGAGGCTTGGCAGCCGGCTCCTGTACTACCATGGGGAAGGAGGCAGAGGCTGGAGATGACTGAGCCCTAGAGAGTGGACGATGTCCAGCGTGGCTCCCTGATAATCCAGCTGCTTCCACAGAGGCTTGGTAATTCCTTAACTGGTGAATCCGCTGCTGTTCTAGCAGCAGAGCCTGCTGCTCTCACAGACAAAACACACACATTTAGAAGTTGGGCTGCATTGTCTTTCTCTTGCCATAAGATGGCACTATATACTTACTATACATAAATTGCATTAGAAAGGTTGCTTCCGCACAGGGATAGTCTGTAATTCTGTTCCATACTGAAGATGAAGCGAACCAAATGTATAGAGTTCACATGGCAACAACAAAAAATTCCAATAGTGAATCATTCTTGAATGAAAAGGTCATGAACCCTGAGCCCATACAATACAATACACCTGGGCCTTCAAAGAAATTACTATTCTTAACAAGAGCAATGGATACATTCATCTTAAACACCACTGATGTTCAAATAAATACTTAATATCGTCATGCAAATTTAAAGTATGCTGCCTCAAAAAAAGATAGATCAGGTTTTTGAAAATGTACTTGAAAAGTAGTTGATCTTTTCACTGTGGACATTCAGTCTTGTTCTATTCTGTAGGGTGGATCTGTTTTACACTAAGGGCGCCATGGCGACAGTGAGTGGCGAGTGGCTGATTGGATTTGGTTGAGTGGACAGAAAGGATGGGCAAGACAAATTAGGACACAATGTCCTAACTGTGCACGTATGTGCTACAGATACACCACAGACAATTTGCATCTGTGGACAAGTGGAGCAGGATTGGAGACTATTTAGCATCTATAAAAGGAAGTATTAATAGTAATGAAGAGGATAACAAGAACAAAAACATACTGAGCCGTATATTTGTGTGCAAGTGTGTTTTGTGCACAAAAATGTAAATATGCAGTAAAAAGTTTAAATTATACTGGAGGGTATAGACTGGTCTTTGAGTTGAGAAGAAAGGCAGATTGAATGATAAGTGTAATGTCATTACTTCTGCCATTTGTCGCTGCTGTAATACTGTTTGCATTCATTTGCCTAGATATCCCAACACATTGTACAGTATGTGGCCATTAAACATAATCCTGCATACAATAGTGTCTCGCTGTGGTCAATTCGAACATGCCATGCTCACACAAGTAAATATGTGAGGTAACGTAAAGAGATGTTATTTGCTACCTTTAAAAATGGTACACCAACTTCAATTTCAAACCCGATCAGCAGTTTTTATGATTTGCTTTCTTTGTGTATTTTTTTCCCCTTTTCCTGCTTTTCCCCACTCATCTTTCAACTGTATTGTCTCCTACTCAGACTCCCACCCTTAACTGTCCAAACACCTCGTGTCCTCACCTGTCTGAACAAGAAATCCTGTTCAGCTTGTCTCTCTCTCTGCTCCCTCTCCTCCTGCTCCTGGAGGTCTGGTGGCTCCTGTTTGATGACCAGCCCACGTAGCGACCCTGTGTCCTGTGCAGAGGCAGAGGCAGAGGACGAGGACGAGGAGGACAACCCCTGGTGCTCCCTGAGCTCTTCTTCTGTCTCCTCTGGGTGACTCTGATGCTGCCTGGCAGGACCTGAGGCACTCGAGCCTGAGACCTGATCACCGGGCTTCGGAATGATCTGAAGGACAAATAGAGAGATTTTACTTCAAATTGTTGGGGTTGTGGCTCTGATTTCCACAGGGTGCTGAACAAAAACAGCAGTTTTATTAAATATTCACCAAATGAGACCTATAGGTGAGAGCAAGTTACAGCAAAGAACCAGTGAGTGCCAACAGCAAATAAATTGCATGCAGAGAAATGACACTTGTAAGGAGCGATTTCAGAAAAACATTTAATTAAATAAAAGAAAAGAAAGAAAGATTCCCTTTAGGTAAAAAAAATAGTTTTCATGACATTATAAAAGTGAAGACAGTACTAAAAGCACAGTTCATAGTGTCAGAAAACTAATTCCAACATGCATTGGATAAGAATTTTTATAATAAAAATGTTATCATACTATTCAGAACTCTGCTACTGTTTCAAACAGCTGAAATAGCATTTCCTGAGCTCTCTTTTGTGTTTTCCATTCTTAATAGTATATTGTGGCCGTTGTATGTGCAAACTGGATGTGTTTGTTACATGTAATAATGTGTTTGAGTGTGTTGTATAGTGAGCTGTGTTACATTATATCTGTTCTAGTTAATAATAAAAAAACTTATAGAACTCAAACTTTAATCAAACAAAAGTGTGTGTTAGACATGCACTTTTACTTTTTTGCACACAAAGATTAACCTGATCTGCACTCTGTTTGGTTATTTCTTTGTTTTAAAGCTCCTCAGGGAAATCTCTATGACGATTTATATTTCATGCAGGTACGATCCCAGTGTCTGAGCTTGTGGCAGAGAAGAAAAACCAAGCATAAGATAGAAGGGAGGGGGAGAGAGAGAGAGAAAGCATTGTAGAGGGGCACATTTTAGGAGACTTGTTGTGGCAGATGTCCCTGTTGTCAGTGACCTCAACCTTGATATGCAGGTCATAATCGGAGAGGACCGTGGTGCACGGAGCACGCACATACACACACAGAGGAAAAAAAAAGAAAAAGACAGACTCACCCACACACACACACCCACACACACACACTTGAACACTTGACTGGCATATTGCCCAGGGAACAGTCCATTGACGTCAGAGAGCAAGCTCTTGCCTCATCCCAGTCCCTCTTCTCCAAACAAACTCAAAACACTCTTCCACTGCCGCTGTGCTGACTCTTGCTCTTCCATTCTCTCTTGTTGTGCTCTCTCTCTCTCTCTCTCTCTCTCTCTCTCTCTCTCTCTCTCTCTCTCTCTCTCTCTCTCTCTCTCTCTCTTTCTCTCTCCCCCCCCACCCCCTCCCCCCGTTCTGTGAAACAGAGGAAATAGTTGCTGGGACATAAAAGTTATGAGGGACAGACACTAAATAAGGCTGTTGAATCAGTTAGAAGATAGACAACAATGGAAGGTGGTGAAGGGAAGGTGCTTGTGTACACAAACACATGACACTACATGACTACATTTGTCTCTCTCTCAAACACGCGCGCAAACGCGCACACACTTTAACAACAATATTAGTTAAGTGAGTGAACCACAGTGTTGCTGTAGCTGTCTGAGATAGTTAGTGGTAGAGGCAGCAGACTCATGCTGGAAAGGTTTCAAGATTCTTTCATTCCTCTCTTTGCTGCCAACATGTTGAACTGTTAAAGTAAATTTTTAAGTCTTCAGGAAGAGCCCACTTTCCTTGCTGACTTGACTAAAAAATATGAACAAGGAAAGGAAGGAAGATGATTCATATTTTACATGGTGGTGAGACTCCAGTGGTTAATAGGGTAAATAAATGGAATGTAACATTTCATTGGGGTTTTTGTAGTCATTTTTACCATTGCCCTTATCCTAGCAATATGGAATTAATCTAATTTAATGGAACCAATAATGGTTCTTATCACTACGATTAAAAGAGAGCAGTATGTCTATCATTCAGCAGGGACTGCTGTTGTCTGGAATATTGTACTCGCTCATGTTACCCTTTTTAAGAGCCTGATTTTATTGTGCAGCAATAAACTCTTTCCTTGGGCTACTTCTACATTTTCCCCTGTGCCATGTTCTTTTAGAGGCAGTTAAAAGGCAAAACAAAGGCAATGACTAGCTGGGGACATGCAATCTATTCAAATTAAAATCTGTAACAGGCAGAATAGGACTACAGTGAATACAACCAAGGACATAAATAAGCAGAAAAACATCTATACGTGTTTATTACAAGTGTAAGCCAGACTTAAGTGAGAACCTAATGCTGACTCCACACTAGAGGGTTATTGACCTTAAAAAAATGACTTGGGCATTTTTGATAATCTGATTTCAACAGATTGTACAGTTATCGATTATCAAATGATTAAGCAGTGTGATAGGGTTTACAGACTTATTTTCCAATTTCCATGATTGAGGATCCTGCTGTAAGACATGGATAGCAATTGGGCAAGTGAGCCAAAACGGCAATATGCCATGAGCATGGGAGTGAGCTGAGGGGGGAAAGCCTCACTGATTGGCTGTTATGTGATTGTGATTAGAAACCAAATCACGGCTGTCAAAAGGTTGAAAATATTTTTACCTCCTGAGAAAGGTTGACAGAAAGGTAGAATTACAGCGACACAGTATGAGTGTATATTTAAACCATGTTGATTCTCTCTTCTAAACCATTATTTCATCCACAGATTTATATATAAAAATGTAATTATATGTATTATTACAAAAACATTCTACTAGTTGACAACGCTGACAGTCTGCCTCCATGATGGTTTTAATTCTGAAGTCACACTTGATGTCATGAGTTTCTGCGAGTCTTTGAAAATTGTTTGTGGTTCTGCATCTCAACTGGATTGACTAGATTAAAACAATAGGCCATGGTCGTTTAGTGTATGTTTGCTTGTCCTGTATCAAGAAAAACAGGTAGATATATAAATGAATGAGTAGAATCTGATCCCCAACAACTGGCTGCATGTACTGTATGTAATTATATCCAATAGGCTACTTTCTGTCAGGGTCCGGTTTCCCCTGCTTCCTGTCCCTTATTTTGAAAAGTCCTTTTGTTCCTGTGCAACCCTGTCTGTGTTTTTTGATTTCAGGAGACTTGACCAGGCTGCTGGGTGGAGTCCCTCTTCTCACACCTGCTGCGCATTTCCCTGATTTCCCCCCGGCCTTTATCAGCTGGTTCCTCCTTGCAGCAGGTGTCAGCGCGTCACAGTTGTAACCCGGTACTCACATGTACTAGTCGCTACTCAACTCAGCTCGTCTCCATGCTTTTGTTCCATTTTTCTAACTCGTGGTTTTTCCCTTTTCTTTCTAGTTTCCCCGGGAGATACTCGCCCAGCCAGCCTGTCAGTCTCCTCGCCTTTAGTTTATTCTTTGTTGGCTCGCCTCGTTTAGTTTTTGTATTTTTGGTAAATAAACTTCACTAACCTTGTCCTTCGCAACCTGGCTTCCGTTTCCCTTTTTCATCCATACATGCCCAGTGTAAAAACCTAACAGAAGAAGATACTACCACATTACTCAGCTCTATATTGTTAGTTACTGTTTGTTATAGTTATTAACCTCTGTATTGTTAATGATTAACTGAGTAAAGCAAGAAAAGATGTCATTGTATATTTGGGCGTATTGCATGATTGATATTTTATTTTGTTGTTCCTGTCTGTGCTTGTGTACTGCAGAGATATAGCCCTAAGAAATGTATTGGTGGCATCACCTAAATGTGTGAAACTCGGTGACTTTGGTCTGTCACGCTACATTGATGAACAGGAGTATTATAAAGGTACACACACGCACACACACGCACACACACCCAGTGGCCTGTGGTAAACTTTTCACAGAATCGCTGTGTAGAGGAAACTCATTAAAGAGCAGTAAAGTCCCTCTCTTCTTGCCTTTTCTGTGGAGATGCAGGTTAATTTAATTTGAATATAATGTATGCTCACGCTCATTATTTTAGTCTTCGTAAAGGTTACACAGTCAACTTCTACTTGTCTTTTTTTTTCTTCCTTTCTTTTTCTTGTGTGCAGCTTCTGTTAGCCGATTACCTATCAAATGGATGGCACCTGAATCCATCAACTTCAGACGCTTCACCACAGCCAGTGATGTGTGGATGTTTGGTGAGGAAACACTTTGGCTCAAGGTCAACTTAAGTTGCAGGTCTTAAGTTTTTACTGACAAAAATAGGATACAAACAAGGACAGTAAAAAACAACAACAACATGTAAGACAGAGAAACTGGGTCCGTAGAATGCAATTTGAGAAGTAAGGTTCTGTAACATAAATAATAGTTGCAGTAGTAAGTGGAATATTCTGCAATATTGCAAACAAGTGTTTAGAAAGCACAAATTCAGGATGATTTTTTTTTTTGTTTTTTATGACTGGAAGCCCTACCAAAATGTCTGATGGTACACTCCAGACTGTATATGTTAATAGACTAAGATGACATGTGTGTGTGTGTGTGTGTGTGTGAACATGTGTGTGCGTCCAACCAGGCGTGTGTGTGTGGGAGATCTTCTCCATGACGCAGCAGCCTTTCTCCTGGCTGGAGAACTGGCAGGTGATCAACCAACTGGAGTCTGGAGTTCGACTACCCAAACCGCAGATTTGCCCGCCCACTGTCTACTCCCTGCTCACGCGCTGTTGGGCCTATGAGCCACACGCCCGGCCGGGCTTTAGCCAGCTTGTCTGTTCCTTCAGGTACACACACACACACACACACTCACACATACAGAGGCTGAGGTTTTCAGTGTACGACCAGCTGAATGCTAAAGCTTTATCTCAGTGTATCAATACACAGTTTGGATGTTTAAGTGTAACTAAATGCCTGTTGTGATAAAAAATCATTTTATCTACTGCCTCACTCTTAGTCCACTCGTGCTTCACTGGTGCAAGCTTTCATCACCTTCTTGTCTAATGAGTGCAAGACTCGTTGTCCTTGACTCCTTTCCCTTTCATAAATGCTGGCGTTGCCACATGTTTGTCTTTCTGTCTCCGTCACTTGAGGCATGGCGTGACCCACTCAAAGGCTCTGAGTGGCACCTTACACGGTTGCAACTCCGTGTCAGATGTCATCACTGGAATTAGAAAGTCAGAGTGGAGTGGAGATGTCGGAAACACAAACATATCCCAGGCTGGCCATTCTTAGCAACACCAGTCGATAACATGCTCTTTGTGGTATTTTTCACCCACAAACAGCACAGCAACATATCTACAGTTAAAAATTAAACAGTACTACGTGTTCATCTGCTTTACTGTGAAACAAATACGACAGAAGTGCTATTACCAGTAAGAAATAGCAGTTTGGGGGCATTGGGCATTGTTAGCCTCAAAAGAAGGGGGTTTAGTTACCCTTTAATGAGTTGTAAACATGCTTTTCCCTGATTATTCATACTTTTTCCAGATACATTCCCTAGCCCCTTACCCTAACCTTAACCATCACAACTAGATGCCTAACCCTAAACCCAATTCTAACCCTGAGCCTAAAACCAGGTCTTAACCCTGAAAAAGCCCTTTTAAGGGGTAAAAAAAGTGAGGACCAGCCAAAATGTCCTTTGTCGGGATTATATGGTCCTCACTCTGCGACAAGTACAAGATGACACACACACACACTAACCATCTGCATCTGTGTGTTTGACAGTGAGATTCACAGGATGGAGCTGGAGGAGGATCTGAAGCCGGACAGGTCCAGTTCCATCCCATCGTTGTTCAGCTCCGACTGCACAGATCCCCCACCCAAGGTATGACTTACAACACGGCTTCACTATAGTCCACATGCTGACGTGTCGCTGGACAAGGCACTTAGTCCTGAGTTGCTCGTGATGGCTGTGTTGGCACGTGGATGCTCTGTATGACCACGTGAGTGAATGAGTGTGAACAGTGAAAGGCACAGCTAAAGTGTAAAGCAGCTTTGAGTGGTCATCAAGATTAGCTGCTAGTCAGATCAGAGCCTATGGTGCTAAATCGACACAGTTGGGTGTGGACTGTTAAAGACTAGAGACAGTGCAGATTTAAAATATTGCGCATTTTCTACATTTTTGCCGTTCACGCACTTGCACAGCACATCTATACGCAGCACTGCGCTGGGTGGAGTCCCTCTTCTCACACCTGCTGCGCATTTCCCTGATTTCCCCCCGGCCTTTATCAGCTGGTTCCTCCTTGCAGCAGGTGTCAGCGCGTCACAGTTGTAACCCGGTACTCACATGTACTAGTCGCTACTCAACTCAGCTCGTCTCCATGCTTTTGTTCCATTTTTCTAACTCGTGGTTTTTCCCTTTTCTTTCTAGTTTCCCCGGGAGATACTCGCCCAGCCAGCCTGTCAGTCTCCTCGCCTTTAGTTTATTCTTTGTTGGCTCGCCTCGTTTAGTTTTTGTATTTTTGGGTAAATAAACTTCACTAACCTTGTCCTTCGCAACCTGGCTTCCGTTTCCCTTTTTCATCCATACATGCCCAGTGTAAAAACCTAACACTTTCTTGGGTCAGTTCCTGACTAAATTACATTGCATATCATTTCATGGTCCAGTTTTAAAATATTCAATGTGAATCAAATTTTGCACTGAAAATCCAAAAAAATGGCTTTAATTGTCTGTGCCTGGGCCTGGCCATAGAAATCTATTGTTCATCCAGCGACTTTTCCTCTGGTACTGAGCCTACAAGGAGTGTGGGAGGAGAACAGAGTATTTGTGGTAGACTAAATAAATGCAGGGTCATCATGCAAACTCCAAAAAGAGAGACCAGTGATTCCAATTAGACAACTGGGCAACACACAGAGCTATTAATATTCAAAATGAATTAATATAATAGTGATGAATATAGAAAATACACACAGAAGAGCCACATTTGATGAGAAACTGCCAGAGAACTAGAGATTAAAGAATGATGTTATTATATTATTAAGATTAAAGAGTTGATGTTCAAACTAGTGATAATGTCAACAGAAGTAATGGGAATGACATCAACTGCATTGACGGACACAGCATTTATACTCTTCATATTATTGTACCCTCACAAAGATCATGAGGTAATAATTTATGGTGAAGGTTTTTAGCAAAGTTGAATGTTATGTGCAGATTGTCAACAACCCAACCAGAAACTTGGAACATATGTGTTACTTTAAAACAGATTTAAGAAGCTTACTGTGGTAGTAATTCTGACGATGACAAGGGGGATTGTACATGTGGTTTACATTCATGCACACTACAAACCTTTGATTTGACTGAATTCTATTAGAGCAATAACTGCTTGAAAAAGACCATAAGTATGTTGTCTATGAACACATCTTTTGTGCATGTGATGATGGACTTTTCTTCATAGAAATTCAACATAAGAAGAATATGGGTACAGAGTCAATGGAGAGAAAACAATCAAAACATCACTACCTACTTCATAAGTTAACATGGACTCTTTCATATGGGACATTATGGCTTTTGTAAATTACCACTGCACACCAATGGACTTTCTGAATATTAAATAATTGGAATAAAGAGTTAAATGCAGTTTGACGTTTTTTATGCTGTGAAACTTAGTCACATTCTTATTACAAGTTGCCTGGAAAATGGCATTTATTCAGCATATGGTTACATGAAAATAACCTGGGTCTACACCTGAGCTTACCTTAATTAGACAAACAAGCAACTGTACTGAACATGGTCATTAGTTAGTAATGAGTTAGACAGTCTTCATTAGATGGACTCAGCACACAGACAGACACAAACACACACACACACACACACACTATGAGGAGACAGTAGATATAATTTCCTTTGTGACCATTTATGGAGACAGCTTCCTTAGAGCACAGTTGCCAGGGTGACATGAAGAAGTGGGAATAGATGAACACAGACAAGAAAGACTGGCTAGAAGACTTGATAATTGCAGTCTGATTCATCCTGCTCTTGGAACAAGACAGGATTCACAGATATTAACGATATTTGTGTCATGTAGATGGACAAATACAGCTACACAAGCACACACAAACGCAAACAAAAGGGACTTGTGCAGAAAACATTGAGCTACCTTGTTGATGATGTGCTGTTGCTGCTGCTGCTGTTGTTGGAACAGTTGTTTGTGTTTCTCCAGGAACTGCTGATGCTGCTGCTGGACCACCAGCTGCTGCAGTGCCTGGGCCTGGACACACTGTTGTTGGGGCAGAGGGGCCGACTGGGTTCTCCCGAGTGGACGGTGTCCCCGTGCAAGCTTTGAGACAGCGGGTGATGGTAGTGAAAGTCCACCCAGACCAACTAGGCAAACACACAGTGATTAAAGCAACTTATTAGTGTCCAGTGCCTCGTGGTTAATGTGCCAAATGGATGGGGTTTTTGTACTAATTGATTTAACAGTAAGTCAATATGGCTACAATAAAGCTATTGACTGAAATGCAGTAAACAATTAGCAAAAGAATTATAGTTTTGCCTAATAGACAAGGCAAAATCAAAGTAAACTGAACAGCAGTGCTAATTACTATTGTAAAACATCTTATACTACTTGTACTAATTGTAAGTACTATACAATATTATGACAGGATAATGCTTCAGATATCAGCTCAGTCATTTATTAAGACAGCAACTACTCACTGCTGAGAAGTAAGAAAAATTAATGTAGTGAACACTAACCCACTGGATTATGGCTCTGCTCCAGCAGTGCCATGTGCTGGAGGAGAGGGTTATGACCAGTTGAGCCCCCTCCTGCTCCCTCTCTGTCCAGCGTTGAAGATGCCAAGTAGGAGGGCAGGTGGGCAGTGGGCAAGAAAGGAGGGGTCAGAGGAATGCCCTGCTGTAACGCAGACAGATGACCATCACCATCTTGGTGTCCCGTTACCACCTACAATAGTAGGGAGAGTTTTAGATTCAAGAAGGGAAAAGAAAAGAGAAGACAAAGGCAGTTGGAGATGGACAGAGACAGAAGGGTCAAATGACACAGGGAATAAGAGAGATGGAAAGAGAGAAGAAGTATGAAGAAAGACAACAACTCAAACTAAACCTGTAATTGAATATTTTCCATACAATTACATGTAGTCAAATACAATTTTGGATTGTATTATTAACTTTAAAAACATAATATCCAGCACACAGCTATTGTTTAGTATCAATTAAAATTGTTCCTGTAGTTTCCTACCTTCCTACATTAACCTGCATCAAAGAAGGCTGGATGTGAAAATATTTTTTTGTGAATAAGAATGATTGTAAGCATTGCTGCAATGTACAAGTGTGTAATATTGTGGGAGATGAACTCACAGTGTTGGCAAGTCCTGTGGCTGGCAGTCCCAGGGTGATGTTAGGCAGAGAAGGGGAGGTGTACAGAGATAGGTGGCTAAGTGAACCTTCCCTTGCAGCCAGTCTATGAAGCAGGGAGGCCTAGACACAAGCAACCATGCAACATTCCAATAAATACACTTAATTTCAATATAATTCATTGAAACTCTGAAGCTGAAACAATGCAATTAGCAAATTGTTCTAAGTGCTATTAAAAGAATGAAAAAATGTTTACTGTACATGCTACAGACAATTCAAGTTATTTTTCTTGCATTAGAATACAGAAGAGTTCAGTAATTTTGTGTGCTTTTATTCATTTCATGTGTAAATGCTCCATCACATTTCATTATTACACAGTAAATATTGAAATGAAGCTTGACTTAAGATAACATATTGCAATCACAATATCTGCCTTCCCCCCAAAAAAACACAATTAGGGAAAATACCTAACTTGCAGTTGCAAATCGTTCCACCCAAGCTCAGACACAAAATGGATGGATACAGTGCAACATACAGTACATCACTCTATTTTCTCCTGCTCTCTCTCAGGTTTCAGGTTTGACCAGTTCTTCAAAGGACAATGCACTGACTTACATTAATTTGGACAGCCTAAACAAAGTGTTATTCTTAACCTTACCCATAACTAGTTGATGTCTAACCCTAACCTTAACCTAACTACTTTTAAAATCTCAGCCCTTAACTTAACCAGGACCAGGTTTTGGTCTTCATAAGGACTTCTGGTTCTGACAAGGTACTAAAAAAGGTCCTAAAGAGGCAGCAAATATTATTACACACACACATACCAGCAGACAAACACATGCATTTGCATAGTCAGACATAAAAATTGCACACACAAAGTAAATAAGTTGTTTACCTCTCCTGGGCTGCTGGAGATAGTTACTCCATTCTCACTGGGGATGTTACTAGAGCTGTTGTTGGGGGAACTGGGACCAGAACCTGGTGCACTGTTGCATGCAGACTCTAAAATACACACACACAACAGACATATGGCAATATTGGACTGATATTGGATCTTTATCTTAATTCTAAACTAAAACTGATGATATCCAGGGGCAGAAGAACTCACCGGCAACATCTAGAGAACGCTTCTTTGCAGTAGAGATTGGACCATCTTTTCTGCGGAGCAGAGGGCTGCTGCGGCGCTCAGTCACCTTCTGCTTTAGCCTGGAACGAAGCTTCAGGTTTGGCTCAGAGGCTGATAAGAAATGGAGATGAACAAGAAGGGTGGAGGATTTATTCAAAAGGTGAAGCAGTTTAAGTGGAGAAAAATAAAAAGCTGAATTTGCAAAAACCAAACCATACCTAATTACAATTTTGGAGAGCGATGTTGCAAGTCAAGTTACATATGTTAAAAGTAAGGTATAAACCCTAGGTCAGATATGATGCATACTGATAACCTAAATGGTGACCTTTACGATTTATTAGTTGTACTTTTTAAAATTGCGATTTCTATTTGAAAATTATTAATTTTTCCATCCTAATTTTTAATGAAACAAAATCTTTTTTATGTAGACATGGCACTAGTTCCTGTTCATGTCATAAGCATGCAGCAGAAATGTCAAAATATTTGTAGCACCAGGATTGGGTATTTGATTTCCAACTGGATGATAATGTGTTACAAACCAACTTAGCCCTGTAAATGTGTTGAAAAGGACTGCATTTCTCTAAACAGGCACTCTGGCACTCAGCTGTGTGATAGTTTGTTGGGTTACACAAGTGAAAGCTTGTTCGCAGACATGTAGTGGGGCTAATGAGCTCATCCCAATGGGCCACACCGTATGTGTTGGCGGACAGTTTCAGGAACTGAGGTTCGCTATCATCATGTGACAGTGGGAAGCACTGCAACAAGAAGAGAAGCAGCCAAATGGCATGCTTTCTTGACCCCACGCTTAATGATGCTGCCTCCATGGTTTGCTAATGAACACTGCGTGTTGCTGGACACTTTAAATGGAAAAATAATAAATAAATAAAATATTCCCAGTGTGTGTATATGCCAAAGTCTTCTTTAGGAGGGCTGGGTCTGTCCTGTTAATGTTATATACATATGCTGACCTACAGGAGAAGACATTGTGATAACCAGGAATCATAATAGGTAGTTTAGTGGGACTTCGCTTGAAGCAGACTTCGCAGTAGCCTGATCTTTTTGTGATCTTTTGATTCCAAAATGTCACCTGCATGGGCAGCAATAAAGACATTTTTCCGAGAGCAACAACTGGTGTGTGGATAGGCTTGTTTTTGTGCATCTCTCTGCCAGATTACTCCAAACACAGATGGCTTTATTCCATTTCTGCAACACTGGCTTACTTCTGTTAGCCCTAACTGGACAGCTAACCAATGACTGAATCTACACTCCTCCTTGTATCAAAGAGACAATGCCATGTTCACTCGGTTCAAAGAAGGAACAATGACTGAAGCAAATTGTTTTTCTTTGTCTACTTAATTACTGGGTTGCAAGACTTGTTCAGAGTCACAGCCAGCCATTAGACCCTTGCTTCTTGCTACTATGAATGGCAATCCAGGTATGATGCAGCTTCACTTAGTTCACTTTATTAATCAAGTTAAAAGAGGCACCTTTGTGGTACTTTTTCAAAAGTTCTTTTGGTTGTACAGTTAACAAAGCCGCATGTTAGAAAAGTTAACTATTTAAGAAAGGTTTCTTGTGAGTGGAAGCAAGGCTTCAAAAGTCTTTGTTAAGATGGCTGGGTTGGGTCTGTTCTGTTAATGCTAAATATACATTAGGTGACCAAGGGGAGAAGACTCAAGAAGAGTGATAAAGCACAGTGCACTCAAGCTTAATTTTGAGTCTATTACAAATGCAATTGTAACAGGGAGTATAACTCAATAATAATGATCTAAATGTTTTCTGTCTACTGCACATTTACACGGCACATGGTGTGGAAGCAGTTTGATTTTGAATGTGTGCTGATCATTCTATATTGTTGGACATATTTTGACATTATTACAGTGTAAAGTCTATGGACAAAAGGCTGGAAGAGGGATACAAACTGTATTAATATTTGGTGAGAACCACCAAGGCAAACAGAACCAGTGAAAGGATGACGAAAAAAAAAAAAAAGACTGAGCAAAAGACGAGTTAGAAGAAGGAGGAATGGAAGGTTAGAGGGAAATTTGAAGGACAGTAAAATAGAAAAGAAGGGAGGTGAAGTAGGACTGTGGATACAGTTGGGGATTCATCTCAGGACACTACGACTTTGAAGGGTGTTAATGCCGACTGGGCAAAACTACACCAATGTGCACACGTGTGAACACACTCTCTGCAGAGGGCCAAGACTGATTTTAATGCTGATGCTGACATTTTATGGAAGTTCTTTCTTCCTCCCTCCCCTCCCTCTCTCTCATTTCCTTCCATTTTCCACTTCTCTTTTCCTCTGCACACCCATTTGCACAAGTGTATTTACCACCTTGTTACAGCATATGTCACTGTTCTGCATTATGGCACAAAAAAGCACAACGCTTTCAGAAAGTTTTTGTTTACTTTCTGGCACATTCTGACTATTGGTATCTGCCATTGTCAGGTAACAGTGTTTGTCCTCTTGTGTCTCGTGCAGCTGTCAAACCACAGTTCTGACATAAAAAATTCATTTCCATGCTGGACATGGCTGTCCAGACTGATATTTAAGAAGAGGAAAGTCCTGTGTGCCAGGTAGCACTGTATATCTGTTTTGAATTACATCCTAAATGTAATATGTAGCCTCATAATAGACATTGCTGCACTGGAATTTAATCTCCCTCAGAAGATTATTTGTCCCTGTTTGCCATTTACTCCGACATAAATTTGTTCGAGACAAAGAATAACTTTTAAAGTCTCTCTTAATTGCATCCTTTCAGATTGTATTAAATCCTACTGTATGATGGCATATCAATACCAGATTAAACATTTGTAGAAGTGGTGTTTAGGATTGCAGCAGGGAGTGGAGGAATGGATCCCTAATACAAAACATATTGATCAGTTGCTCATCTGTTTTGACTGATGGGAGTCCCGCATTGCTAGAGTCATGCTGGGGGAAGCCATACTGCTCTCCTCAGGATAGGCAGAGATATATAGGAATCAATAGAGTAGTTTTCAGAAACTGATCAATATTAATACAATATACATCACCGATACCGTTGATAGGGATGATACATTAGATAAATTGATTCAGAATAGTTATCAAATTTACATATTTTCTAGAATGACAAAGGCAAATAAACTCAATAAAATTTTATTTCAAATTTCTTTGAAGATGTATTATTTTAAAAACAGGGTGTCAATTCTCAGTTGCAGTTCTAAAGAGGTACTTGTCTTTAAAATTAACATAACAATATTTAACAATTTCCCTCTTAACCTCAGTTTAGACAACAAACAGTTATTTGTTAAAATTGTAAAATTACCAATTTTTTTCCATCCTAATTTTTTGCAATCCACTGTTATAGTGGCAGTACAGTGCTCTGTCCCCTAAATATGAAATTAGAAACATTGCAGTCCATTGCTTGGTCGACAGAAAATGGTCACTTCCAGGTGGCAAGACAAAAACACAAATCACACCATTTTTTTAAATAAAAGTCTGACAATGGGTATATGGAGTAAGAACAAGTACTTTTCAAGTGAGTCAGAAAAGACAAGTAAGTAATTCAGTAAATGGAAAGATGGAAAACAGACCCAGGGTTCCCACACCTTGGTTGTCATCAAAGTCAAGGACTTTTCAAGGACTTTCCAGGACCAATTCCTTCATATTCAAGTACCGAATGTGCTGATACAGCATAAGGTGGGAGGGCAACTTATAAGAGTCGCTTTGCCCATGGTTTCTACTTTACTTATTGATTTGCAGCACACTCTGCATTTGGCCAAATGATTGGTCCTTGAGATCTTGGGCAAACAGTCTTTGTACTTTTCTTTTGTGAGCCAGACATCTTGAAATTCTTATTTCTCAGGCATCACATAATTTGTTCTCACTTGCTTGATGTTACTCACTCATTGTTCTGCATGGACTCTCACATCAACAGTGGGGAGAGACAGTGCCCACAAAACCACTCGTAATTATGATGTTTGTTCTGTGTAGGTCTAGTCTATATACCTCAAACAGTGCAGGGCATGAAACAGTAGGGGTGTGTCATAACAAACAAGGGAGGACAACTCTTTAGGACAACTTTCGAAAACTTTCAAGGGCTTTGAATTTCTACTTTTTCTCATATTCACAGCCTTTCAAGGATTTCAAGGGCCCATGGGAACTCTGGAGACCATCATGTTTCAGAGCTCTCTAGTAAAACTGAGATCACCCATTTCTTTGTGCTGAATATGAGTGTCACACTGCAGAATACAAATGAAGAAAATGAAAAAAAAAATGTCAAATGTCACAAAACCTATGGATATCCTGCATGGTTTTATTATCCAGAGCACAGTGTGCTGTGGGAATGTTTGTGACTGTGTGTCTGAAAGAGCAAGGGAGAAAGAAAAGGGGTCTTCATGACAAGTCTGCATCTGTCATGAAGGCCTAACAGACTTCCTGCCTCAGCATTCAAAGTGGCCCTCAGTGTTCTAAGAGCCATAATTACAATGCTCTTCAGCCTTGAACAATGAACCACTGTTGTAATATAATGTACGCCTGCACCCACAAGACAGAAAAAAGAATTCTTTACATACATTAGTAATTTACATGCATACATTACCGACATGGCAAAAACGTCATGTGTGACAGTTCTAGGCATCAGAGCAGAGCACAACTGTGGTGACCACTGTCACTCGCTTCCTGTAGAACACAGTTCATGTCTGTGTTTGTCAGTCTAATTTGATCTATGTCTGCTCACTTCTGACACAACGGTTCCTCAACAGTCCAGCCATATATGTGCACATGTGCAGTCAGCATTCCCTCTCTGCCTCTGCTCCAAGCTGACATAAAGACCAGTGCTTTCAGGTCATTAGAACTCTAGAAATTAGAGATGTCCCAATCTGATCTCAAGTATCTCCAATTTTCTCTACCAGCACTACCTGCAGACTGAGGAGAGAGAAGTCTGTTGTTCTTTATGTTTTTCTGTCTGTCTAAAATTGAATCAGGAAAATTATTTATTTTACTGAAAGTGACTTAGTTTTAAGTACTGTATAGCTGTTATCAAGACAAATATATGTACCGGATCATAACTGTGTTGTAATACCAATAAATAGATTACATCAAGAGAGAAGAAAAAAAAATTCTTTATACGCCCACAATGATATGGAGCCATAATATAGCTTATTTTGCAGGTCAGTGTGACCTGTGAAAATGGAGGTTGTTGATGTTTCTTTACACCACTGGGACACCAAATAACTGAATTACATGCAACTATCCCTGGAAAAGACGACTTTGGCTCTTAGGTTTGTGTGCCAGTTTCTGAATCCAGTTAACAGCAGGTGGGCAGAAGTGCAACATACATAGAGTTTGGCGTCCAGCTGTGAAAGCAGGCAGTGGATACGGCCAAAGCAGCTGCTGATGCTAAGTGAATAATCACAGCTCGTTTGTATTTGACATGAATAGAAGGACAGAGGAATAACTGTCTGACACATCCAAAAGGCAGAAACCGTTGTTTCCTAGGATGTTTCTCCAAAGTAGTCAAGGGTTGTTATGTTGAACACTAAGATCCACAACTCTGTCAAGGAGCATGACTTGAATGTGTTTGTCAATATTAGTGTTGAATGAATTCAAAGCAGAAGAGGCAAAAGTTTTTCTTTTTTTTGGTTAAACAGCTATATTACATATGAAGATAATTACTTATGTTTGTGCTACATTCGTATACATGCATGTGTAGGTAAGCTATGTCAGTACCAGTTTGTGTACATGTATGTACTGTATACATACATACATACATACATCCATGCATGTATAGATGCATACCACATCTATGTATGTACTCCCTTTAATCCTCTGGTAGTTGATTCCAGGTTAATATACCTGACTTTGAAACCTAATAAGTTATTTCGATTGCTTATGCAGAAAAAAAGTAAGATTAAGAAGCCCTTGTGGACAGACAATGGGTGTCAGGAGGTCTCAGTGCAACAAAACCATGGCACCATTGTCTACCTGTTTTGCGTAGAGGAAAGTCATCTTTTGAGTCATATGTGCCCAACATTGGATGGTTGTACGCTGACAAGGCTGTTTGTGGAGGAGAGCTCTGGTCCAACGAGCTGTGCTGAGTTTTTCTACAAAAAAGATGAAAAAAAAAACATCAGAGTGGAGCATCCAATCTCACTCACTGTATGCTTTGCTGTGTCCAGGCACACAAGTCAACACTTAAGAAGACAAACCAGAGTGTAGATATACATCAATGTGAACTACATAGGAAAACAAACATGGAATCAAGGGAACAGCTTTTCGTTATAACTTTTAGACACCAAAAACCCTTAGGTTTTGTTTACTGTATGAAAGGTGTGTGAAAATATACAGTGGAGATGAAGAACATAACAGGTGCAGGATGAGAGATGACTATAAAAAGGGAATTCATGAGGGAAAGACATGAGGAGAATGCAAACAGGTAGGAGACAAAGGAACGGGGAAACAGTGATGGCAGCATCAAACATTTTCCTCATTGATGGGACACATTTAAGATTCTACCACGTCTTCTGCCGTGGCAGAAATGTTTGACTGCTTAAAGCCTCTTCAAATATTTAAAGCACAGGAGAGGTGCCATTGTCTTTTCTCTCTGCCCACTTCAAACACACGCTCACCAAACATGCCTCAAAGAGAGCCAGCTGTCAATTACAGACACTTTTTTTCCTTAACGCTTTAAAAATGTCTAATGTCTTTTTTCAAAGCATTTTCTCTGTAGCTTACCTCCGGTGAGGACTCTACAATTTTGATGTTTGAAACGTCTTACACCGCACACAAAAGCTCATCAAAGATAGACACCCACACCATAGGGATTCAAAAAAACCACATTGCCACATTTGCATTATGACACAGCAGTGAAGGACTTTATTATACTGTATCTGGTGTTTGTTTGGTGAGTTTATACGTGAAAAGGGAACAACTACGCAGCTTTTGAAAGTTGTACCGTACTGATTACTATGATTAAATCAATTAAAAATATAACGATAGAGGTAAAGAGTGTGAAAGAGGAAAAGGACACAATTGTGTCCTTCCATTAAGTTCCAATAGAGCTGCTCTTTAAAATTACACTACAATGCCGACAGCATAGCGCTTACTGCAGAATAAGACAAAGGTCTTCTGTGAAAGTGGCAATGATTCTCAGCACAGAAAGGCTGCACACAGGTAGAGACATAATAAACAACACGGAGTCCCATGTGTACCACAGGAAGGGAAATATATGTATCTATATATATATATATATATATATATATATATATATATATATATATATATATATGTACCTCACATTTGAATCATAAAATGAAATTTTATTCTGGTGTTTGATGAGTTAAACTTTAAACCGTCAGTGGTTCTGTAGCAGTCTGCTGTGACACTCACCCATACCAGTAGCGTGGATCGCTGGGCAGACAGTGGTTTAGATTTCGCTGAGCCAAGGCTTTCTTCTTGTTCAGGACAAACTCCTGAAGTCGCATCTTTACCTCTGTACTGGCCACTGCACCTACAGACAGAGATAAGAAGAGAAAAACAACCAAAGGTAAGCACAGAGAAAGAGAAATAAAAGCCGTGTTTTCCTGTCCCGATCTTTCAGGCTCGCATTTCTGCATAAGATGGTGATATGGAGCCATGAAGATTATGACACCATCAATCCATGCATTATGTTTTTCTTGCTACATGCAGAGGGTACTATCTTGTATCAGAGTGTCAGTGAAATTACAAACAGAAAACAGCAATACTCTAACCCATCAAAGACACACATCATGAGTTTCACTCAGCTCCTGGTCTCTCCTCAATTACCACCCTCATTTCACAGCTACAACAAATTGTCCAGGGAGGCAGATGAAGGAGAGAGAGAGAGAGAGACCATTAAAAAATATATTAAATGCAGAGAGGAAAGCAATAAAGGTGAGATAGCAGGAGGGCATTTCTCTAAGAACTGGTAGAGGGAGAAATATCAAGTGATCTGGCTAGCTTGATGACAAAATGAGTATGTGAAAATGACAACAGCTAATATGTGATCTCTAAATCATGGTGCAGCTGGAAGTGCTGACATCCCAATATGTCTGCTTTGCACACTGAAGCTAATTGGCTTTTATGAGACTGCCTTCTATGCAATTTACTGCAGCACTTAACAAAGCTTCCTCTGTTTACAACCCAATGCTCTTTTCGTAGATGTCAAACTGTAGACTTTGTCCAGGGGAGGATGGTGGAGAAAAAGGTCAGCGAGAAAAGCATGGGTCCAAATATGGCTCCACCAGAGTTTTTGTTCATAGCAGTACTCATTTCATAGCAGAAACATTGGCAAAAATGCCATAAACTCCCCCATATAGCAAGGCTGACAATTGTTAAAGAAAATAAAGATAAAAATAAAATAAATCCTAAATCTACACCTGTGTCTAGATCAAGAAGGCTTCCAGTTCCAGCTCCATATGAAGTGGAGAGAAAAAGTCCATGCATTATTTAATAAGGCAATGTAACTTTACTAGTGTAGTGCTTTTAAATAACAAGCCAAATTGCAAGTTAGTTAGGTCATTTCTGCTGCCTTACATTCATGCAGCATAAAACAATTACAGAACAATTAAGTTGGCAGCACTATAAGAGGTGTTTAAGACCTTTCCTCCTGTCACACAAATATGCCTGCATGTAAGACTCCATATCAGCAGAGCTTAAGCTCAGAACTTCGCTGACAGTAAAAATATTAAACCAACAAATAGATTCAATTACAATTATCGTGTCAATGTTTCGATTTGATTCCAAGATTTATACAAATTTATTACATTTATTACATATATTATTGAACTTGACTACTTTTTCCATCAATCAATATAACAAGACTGATAAATATTAAATTGAATATAAATTTCAGTATTTCTTTTCAAAAGAAGAAATGTTCAATGCCAAAAAAAACTAATGCTTCTGCAGTCAACTTAAAAACCAACAAGCAATGTTACCGAGCCATAATCGTGCACCGAAGCACAATCACTTGTAAAAGATACTATTCCAAGTTTCTAAACACTGATCCTTACAAGGTAATATGACAACCTGCTATGTTCAACCATGGTCATTATATTTCCAGTATATTTCCTCAGCACATAGTTTGGTGAGAGCATGCATCTTAATAGATGCAGTAAGGGTCAAAGCAACAAAAACACTTACATTCAAATAAAATTGATATTAAAATGAATCTTTTTTGAAAAAAAGAAAGCTATATAATAATGAATGTTCTGTTTAAATTGCATTACTGTAAACGAATTATATAAATGAAGGTGTGTATGTCACTTGAATGTCTTGCCCTCCTTTTCTCATCTTGGCCTGTTCCCCGTGGTAAATGTGTGAGGTCAAACTGTTCTGACTGCTGTGCCATAAGGACAGGTGCTGGGACAGAAGGTCAAGCCTCCCTCGCACCTGCTGTGACAAAACGGCACAGCAGCTTCAGCTCAGTTACAGCAGATGTTGACAGTGTTGTGGACGTAGAGGGTGAATATATGCCTGGTCAAACATGACGGCAATGTTTAGAGCTTACACATGACACAGTTGAACCAAGGGAATTCAAACACACATAACTGATTATATTCCCTTATCCAGTACAATTTCCCTTGGGTATAATGGACTGATGCTCTTTTGGCAACTGATCTTAACAGCTGCTACTTACTCTCTTGTCCCCGTTCCTTGTTTTTGAGCTGTTGGATTTTGTGTTCCCGCTGCTGCTTCTCCAGTTGCTGCTCATGACGCTGCTGCTCCATCTTCCTCTGATGCTCCAACAGCTCCTGTTGGTGTTTAAGGGCCAGTAAATCCTGTTGATGCTGGTAAAAGGAGAAAACAGGTCATATAATAAAGCTTTAGGCAAGAAGTTTTTAAAAACTTATGTGACAATATCTATTCTTTTTGCAAGAAAAAACTAACAATGTACTGTAGTGTGCAGTGGTGACCACGTGGCCTAACATATCAGAGCTAGAGAGACACTGTTCTGACAAGGCGCAACTTGTTGTCATTGCTTATTGTAAGTTTAAAAGTGATTTTTTTTTAAAACTCGTGACATTAACAGTCTCAAGTCCATAAAGAGGGACATATTAACCTGAGCAGGTTAGAGGACACACATCAGAGTTATTTTCAGCTCTAAGTCATTGTGATTATTAGCATATCACACATAATGTTTGTTGGAAACAGTTGGAGATGATTATGGTGCAAAAAACTGCCAGATTAAATCACAACCCTATACAACAAGTCTACACATACACATGCCTCTGTCCTTGCGGTTGTGCAGGAGAGGAGAGGAGAGGAGAGGTTTGGTTTTCAAAGTCCCTTTATTGGACCACTTCAAGGGAATACAGAAAATTAATGCAAAGTTAGATCGACACTCAAACACAAACAAAGAAACTCTCTTACCTGATAATGCAGTTGAAAACAGTAGATGCACCAGTTGGAAAACAAAGAAAAACCCCAGTTCAAACTCCGCACCACTCGCACGTCACCACCACCACTCACACTCACAGTCACCGGAAACGGAAACGAGGAGAGGAGAAGAGAGGAGAAGAGAGGAGAGGAGAGGAGAGTTCACCTGGATGTGTTCCTGCAGCTGGGCTTCATGTTGTCGAGACAGCTGTTCATGTTGCCTCTGGAACTCTGCAATCAGAAGTTGTCTCTGCAGTTGCTGCTTGTGTTTGAGAGCCACAAGCTCCTGCTGCAGCTGCTGCTCAGGGTGGCCTGTGTGAGGTAATAAAGAGTTTATCAATAAAAAATTCTGAAGCGTGGAACGTATTAGTAAGAACACAAGTAGTAAGTCAGTGAATGACTTTGGAGCCTCAGGACATGAACACCACATTATCCACACTTACTGATGACTGGCCCACGGCCTGGCTCTGTTGATGTGGTACAACCTGTGGAGGCGCTTGGTATGGGGTGGGTTTGGGGAACCAGGCCAAAGGGGGGCTGCTGGTGGTGGTGGTGGTGAGGGTGGTCCACTACGCGCAGGTCCATGGGAAGGATTGCAGTGGTGGTGGGGGGCACCTGCGTGGGCAGTGCTGCTGTGCTCACATCCACTGAAAGAAAGACAGAGAGTGGCATTTGATTAGAACATAAAATAAATAACAAGGAGGGCAGAGTTTAAAAACCTTCTCCTTAACCTCAGGTAAAAAAGATTGCAGAAATGGTGTCAAATTACAGAAAACGACAGTACACATTGTCAATATGTACATTAGAAAAATGAAAATGCATAAAAACAGACTGCCTGTAAGATTAAATTAAGTGTGTCTCATTTTCCCTTTCCTCTGTAACAAATATACAACAACTCTCTGCTTGTACTTCTACCCTAAAGATACTATGCAGTCCAGCTTGGTAGGGGAAATAGGGGAAATAGGAAATTCTTCCTACAGTGCAGCAATGAGTTGGAAATCCCCCAAAAGACTAATAGCCCAAGAAAATTTAGTAGACTAAATGCAGATTTTGACACAGCAGAAAACTCAACTCTCTCATGCCTGTTTATAGTAATAACTTTAAAATAATTAAAGGTTCAGGATTTACAATGTTTTTTAATTGGAGCTAAAACACACCATCCATCTCTTATCCAGTTTCATCAGCTGTCAGGACACTGCAGCTTTGTCATTACACTTCATATTGGTTGTGTTTGCTTGTAATGCAGACATAAGTCTAGTTTACAGTTGTATAGACTGGATAAGAGGATTAGCAAAACACCAGAAACATAAATTATGTCTGTGATTTAGAGAGTCAGCAGGACAGGCTAAACTGAGAGCTTTTACATGATGCTTCCCTATGCAGGATACAAACAAATCGTATATACATACTATACATTATACACACATACACACAAAAAAACTGACAAGCCACTCACACACACGCACACACACACACACAGGTAAAATGATGAAACATGGCAGTAGAGGGCAAAAACAATCCTACTGCAACATGAGTTTAGGAGCAGGGATTTGCTGACACGCATACCGACTTAACGGCGCATGTTTTTGAGTGTATGTGTGCTTCCACTGGGACTGTCTCTATGCGAGTACTAACAGTGCATTTTGCTTGTTGCAAGCAATAACACTATAATAGCATATTTTTCTGTACACATATGTGTTTCTTCTGCAAAAGCCAGCAAAGTTGTGTCTGTTGTTGCGGTTGATGTCTTTCAAGTGCCATCTCCCAGGATATAAGTGAACAAAGTGAACACCCCCACACACACAAACACACAGAGGTTTGCATGGGTATTCTTCTTACACTACACTGACTTTAATTCATTTTTAAGCAGCCAGTGAATGCCTAACCTTATCCTTAACCTAACACAATTCAAATTGTAGCCTTAAACTTGATCATTTCCTCAGAGATGAGGTTCTACCTCATATGGACCAGGTTTTTGGTTTCCATGAGGAAAACCAAAGGTCAGCATTTATTCCAGAAAAGATCGTAAAGAGGTACCAAATTCAAGTGCACACACACAGGGGTTCACATAATACTCAACATAAAATATCACAGGTATGAACTCTATAAATGTCATGACAAATGGTTTAATCATGTGCAGGATGAACAATGAAGCTCAAAGTAGCCGATAAATAAAGCAAATAAAGTGTGTGACACAAAACATAAACAGCTGTTTGTGTCACATTGCTAATGTTTCGTCTAATCTACAACACTGATTCTGATTCATTAGCATAATCCTAGTGCTGTTGAAACACAAATAAAAACCAGAGCAAACACTGGAAATGCAATATCCCCGCCATCCACATGCGTGACATGCAAAAACTAGAGTGCATCACACAGCACTAGAGAGAAGGAAACAAAAAAATACAAATAAATCATTGCCAACTTTAAAGCCCTTGATATGAAAGTGGAATATGGTGTGTTGTGTGTGATATAACACTGTCAACACATTAAAACACTACAGGCTTAATGTCTTAATCAAAAAGAGGCCAGGTCCTCAGACATAGAGCCAGTGTGCAGCAGCAATTACATTTATTTATTTATTCAAAATGGACAGTTCTCTATGACAAAATCTATGCAACACAATAAATTATTGAATTGTACTTAATACCAGCTCAAGCTCAAATACTTGTGGCATCAGTCAGCTTTCTCTGATCAATATCTGCTCTGTGGCAAACCACCTTGCACCTTGCCAAGTGCTCCAGCAGTCATCAATACCCTCAGACGAGTGGAGAGCATCCGTACATCATGGACGTCCCAGCATCCCCCATGACCAATGAGGTGGTGATGGAGTTGCAGTTACTTGCTCAGATAGCCAATGAAATCTTTGGTACTGGGCAGGTTTTTCAGTGCGGGAGGAAACTTGACACCACCCAATGGGACAAGAGACAGAGAAAAAAAGGGTGTGGCCACCCCACGCCAGACATGCTGGTGCTTCTCTGGTGCCTGTGTGTGTCTTTAATTGCATCGCTATATTTGTAAAGACTTGTTTGAGTGCTGGACATCAGGTTAAAACTTTTTTAATCTTTTAACTTTTTTAAGGAAATGGCATGAACAATTAAGCCATGTTTGTAGCTCGACTAAGCCATTTAATTGGACAAATGCCCATGTCCCAGTGCACAAGCCCTAGTGGAGAATTTAGTTCTTCAATCTGTCATGTTCTGCCATTCCATGACATCCTGCCATCCCTTAACTTCAAGATATTTAAGTCTTTAAGTTGTCAGATCATAAATTTAGTCTCCTTGTCAGACCAAAAATGCACCACTCTGGATTTCAAAATGTTTTTCTTGCTGCTGTCTTCTTTCTTTGTGTACCCGCTTCTTCTATTATTTACAGTCAAAGCCGAGAGGCAGAAACTGTGGAGGATGTGTAGAGCGTCTGGGCTAGTTTATTTGGGTGTCTTAATCTGACTCTTAAAAAACTCCATTTAGGACAATTTCAGACAGACTAATATGTTAACATCTGTTTTTTAAGTCCAATTTTAGACAATGGATTATTGGGACCACAATATCCGTCAGAGCTGCTTGATGCATGTGTGTGGGGGGGGGGGAAACTTGCTTTGTTTGTGTGCATTTTCTCCTTCACCAACAGTTTGAGGAGCTTCATCTGCATGATAGAGGTTCAGATTTTATTTAAGTGTGAACAAAGACCAGTTTGACCCCCATTCTTTGGTGTCAAAAAACATGTTGAAAGTGTTCACTGCATTCCAAAAAGTTAAGATAAATTTTTATACAGACTGAAAAACAGGCACATTGCAATAGATGCACAACACGAACTTGTCATAACCACATTGCTCTTGTTTGTGCACTTATTTGACACATAACTCCATAGAAAATACTGTATTTGTGCATGTATGGGCACATGGGCTAAGGTAAAATGGAGGCAGATGATCTGTTGTGTGCTCAATGTGAACTACCCTGAAATCTATGTAAACATATTGAGTATGACCTCAGCTAAGTTTATTATATTAACAGTTAGCATGACAGGAACTCACAGTTTCTAGCATTAAGGAAGGTGACAAGGAAGCAGGAGGAACAAATGTGTGAACATGCACATGTTGATGATACCTGAACTTCTGACCTACAAACTTAAATACTTGACACTTCACCATCAACAAAAGAGGAGGTGCTACAAAGCCACTGTTTATCACTCTAACAACACACCGATTGTGCCAGTCCCTTGTGTTGCATTAACAATGCTTTTCCCAATGAACCATGGTAAACTCACCACTGCCTCTATTTGTTGTATACACGCATACATACACATGCATGACCTGTCAATAGATTACACACATATTTAATGAGAAGTAAACACCAAGGTCAAACAAACAAAACCTTGAATAGGGGCCATCACAGTACCACTTTGTGTGTGGGGACCCTTTAAGACTAATTCTGGCACCAAACATTCAAGCCTCAGTGACAACTATAAAAGAGCATTGCCTCAGTTAATGACCATTTTCCCATATAGACTCTTGACAGTGACATTTGGACACAAAGGCCTGTCACCCTCGCTTCTGCTAAATGGGGCTCTGGTGGGCCCCTGAAGTTAGACTACCACTTCTTATCAACCCTCCACTCGTTATGTACACTTCCCCAAGTGCCTTTCTCAGTAAGCATGCTATAGAGGCTCCACAAGGGGCTGTTTGTTTTCATTAACAAATGGGGTTCCCATCATCTGAAAACTAAAAAAAGGTCCATTCTGCTTCTAATCATGCAACAACGAAAGCCAAACACGCTATAATGTTTATGTATATACATATATAGTTGAGTTGCTCACTAGTTACGATCAAATTATTTACATTGAAAGATTGTATGAATTGTCATTCCTTTCGAGCAAAAAATTCAGCAGTGGTTAAATGTGGCAGGCAAATTGTTCAGATAAGTAATAAAACAGGTCAAATACCCATCTGTTTTCTTTATCTTCTGAAAAGTACAAATGTACTCAGAAAACATGGAATATACAGTATATTGTGCAATACAAATAAAGTTTATTATTATTATTATTATTATTATTATTATATGAAGAAAATATACAGTGTCAGTAGAGGAATAATGGTTAATCTCATTACCTATTTATAACAGTTTACACATTTTGTTCGCAGAAACAAATTCAAAGGTTTATTTGAAAATGTGACTAAGCCGACTAGCACTGTTGCCTCGCACCAAGAAGGTTGTGGGTTCATATCCTGGTTCAGGCCTTTCTGTGACCCCACCTTTTTGCCCTGTGGTGGGATTGGCTCCAGCAGCCACCCTCATATGGATGATAAAGCAGTAAAAGTATAGACAAAAATATGTAGACTGGAGAGACAAACCATTGTGTTGTTCAACAAATGTTAATTTAAATTAAGTTTTTTTGTGTTTAGTTTATCATTAAACTGTTTTATTATGTCGGACAGAGGAATATTTAAACCAGGCGAACATAATGGCCTTAATAAACAACACTGCATTATATATCATCCATCAGCTTTCCTGACTTCTAAAAATCAGCCATAGAACAAAACATATTGATCACTCTCTCAGAGTGTCAGACTTAAAGAATTAATTTTGTAAACTTTCATGATTCATTAATATGTCAGTATTAATACAAAGGCAGCCTGCCAGAAAATAAATAGATGTAAAGGAAAAACCTGTTTCCGAGAAGGGCCTGAAGTTGTGCCTCCTTATCTTACAGTGGTTTGGAATTGGGGCTGCAATGTTTATTCAATTACTAAATGAATCAACTATCAATTTGTTTGAGTGTTTTTATTAATAATCAAAGAAATTCACAGACATTTCAGCTTCTTAAATGTGGATGTCTTCTGGTTTCTTTGCTCCATATAACAAAGAAATAATTAAAACAGACTCATTTTCTTTTGTGAACCAAAAAAAAAAGACACTTGAGAACATTGAGAAGATTTGGGAAACACCAATCAACATTGTTTATTGTCCATTTTTTGACATTTTAAGGACTAAACAAGTACCTGATTTATCAAGAAAATAATCAGACAGGTTCATCAATTATGAAAATAATCATTAGTTGCAGCCTCAATTGTAATAGACAAAGATGTTTTCATAGCAGAGGTACACCTAGCTCATTAAAAGAATCAGACACACAAATTTAGTGACATGCAATGATTCACAAGACAAACAAGTTAGTGTGAGTATCTCTGCCAAATAAAAGCCTCAAAAAGTATTTTGTGACACTCCGTAGCTTGGTAACAATTAGTAGAAAAAAAACAATGAAAAAAATTGTAAAAAAAGATGTATAATAGAATACTGTTAATTGAAGACATGATTTGTCATTTAGAAGTATGGAATTAAGATGCATCTATATGAAAGGAACAGTTGCTCTTGGGGAATAAGAAAGCTAATTCTTTATTAAATTCACATTCTAAATGCCTATGTATGGGTATGATTTTTTTCTATTATCGTGTCTGGTCACTTACAGTGGTCACTCACTGACTTTAGCCACTTAACCTCCATCTGGGAGGCTACAAGTGCAGGCAGCACATAATGTAGAGTCAGAGATAGACATGGTGCAATCACCGCTCAGAACAAGCTCCTCCGGCTTTAACCACACTGGCTTGGCCCATTAAAAAGCACTAAGAGCAAGGGATGATGACAGATTACTAAAGTGCTATACAGGACACAGTGGTAGACAAACTTTCCGATAACCTTACTGTGTATGTCAACAATATAACCTGCACCTGAACTACACAGACTTATTTTCAGTTTTATTTTGGTCTCCAGTGTCATTGCAGGGCAAAAGCTGTTACTTTCGGAGTTTCATCCTTACAGCTAAATGTAAGTGACAAATTGTGACAAAAGAAATTTACAGCATTTGCAAGTTCTGGGTTGAGGTGAGGTGTTTCTCCCGGGTTTAAATGTGTTTTTAACAGTGGGAATGTGGCAGATTGGCATTCACTCATGGGTCAAATGACTGCAATGCACCCAGGTTTTTCATGAGCTTCTGCTCTAATCGGCATCAATGGGACTTTAAAATACAGGTGAACGTTCTAATTTCTTCTTCACCTGCAATGCTATGGCAGGCATTTATCATCTGGGTTGTTAGAAGTAACATTTATAGCAATCCTCATTTTTAAAAACTTGAGACAGCAATCAATATAATCTATTTCAACACTATTTTTTTTACTGATAGCTATGGAGTTGTTGCGATTCTTTCTGTTCTTTTGACAATTCTTTCTGTTCTTTTAATGGCTTCACCTAGGATTACAAATTATGGGTGTACACGATAATTTTAGAGTGAAAGAGTCTTCACACAGTTCTGCTGTCGTGTTTTGAAATCCCATCAAAAAGTTTGACACCTACCATGGAACATCTCTTTCATGTCAGACTCATGTCTGAGTAGTAACTATGCATGGAAAAAAAAACAAAACAAAAAAACCCAGTAGCTCTGTGAATAACAATTCCCCATACAGGCATGTTTACAACAAACAAAGCACCGTGAACAGTGACAGGCCAACAGAGCAACATTCAGCACCCAGCAGGGTGAAGACAGTTTAAGCAATCAACCCAGCATATAAAGATGGCACTAAGTGAACATGGCATGACATTATGGTGCTGAGCCAACAGGAGGAGAGGAGGTTGTACAAGCTGACTCACGCTGACAGCACGGAGGATGATAATGCAAACATTCCTGCTGCAGGCAGGGCCGAGCGCTTGACAAATCCTGACTGAAATTTATGAAGCAGAAAGAGCCACTCTGGTGATATGCAACAGTTTTAATCAAAATTACCAAAACTAAATCACTTTGTAAAGAGACTAGGAATAGTGGAGCTTCACATGTAGAAACATCGTAATTTCTTACATTACTATCATCATCATTACTTTAATTAAAAATGTCAGTAAATAAATCTATTATAACATCTCAAGGGCCATAAAAGATATGAAGGATGGAAGTGAGATAAACTTTGTTCATTTCCAGACGGGAAACTGTGTTTACTTAATGCTGCAAGATTTCCCTGCAACAGCCACGATGATTTGAAATGCGGCTGATCTCACAATAGAGTCGACTCAAACAGGACTCCTCCTCCTCTCTCTCTCTCTCTCTCTCTCTCTCTCTCTCTCAATTTTTCATCCATCACTGTCCGTGTGGCTCTTTCCATGACTCTGGTCCTCCTTCCCTCCCCCACCTCTCATCCCCCTCTCCCGTGATCAGGCAAAGATTATGGATCCCACAGAGGGAGATATTTTTAGACCAGGATTCCCAAAGGAGCTCCTCATCCCACCAGGCATCCATGCACTCAGACAAAACCCCATGCATGTTTCATCACACAATTTAGGAAGGAACTGAGTACATTCATTTACAAATAAACACAAAACACTGCAAGCGAACGTCAACCCAAAATGTGTATGATTAAAAAATTAAGTGGCAACGAGGGACGGCAGTGTGCGCCTTGCTGATTAAGAAGGAATAGTAATTGTTGGCAAAGTTTCTCAGCTGTGAGACAAACACACACTCAGAAACACAGTAAGAAGGGAGGCAAGCGCCATGGCGACGAACGATATTGTGACCAGCAGTTGGTTGGACAGGAAAGGGGTGGAGCTAGAGACAGAGGAAGAACCAATGGTGGTTGCCAACAGGATTCAACAAACAGCCTGCATGTGCAAGTACAAGTGTTGATGTACAGTTTGTAATACTGCATGTACCTAGAGTGTTGTAGTGTTCTGTTCTTTGTGTCACAGTCACTTGGCTGATAGATAGGGCCATACACTAATCTAATCTAACAAATTACAGAATTACTAGAAGATTGATTTGTTTGTTTTCAGGGGCTGTAATTTAAGTCTTGAACAGAGGTGGGATACAGCCTCACTGTACACACAACACACATAAACCAAAACAACAACACAGAGCCTGAAGGTGACACTGAATACAACTGGCCACTTACTATAATGCAAATAAATCTGCTATTTATGATGACTCAAAAAGAGTAGAGAATGCTATTCAGCTCAACAACTATTTCAAGAAACTTTCTCTCTCACACACACACACACACACTGAGGCACAGACACAAACACACACGTACACAATAAGCTATGGGGAGGTACAGACACACTACAGCCACTGACATCTGCTCAATTTACTATAAAGGCTGCGCTGAGCGGTGCTGAGCAGTGTTGAGCAGTGCCGAGCGAGGGGCTCCATACATCAGTGCCATTCAATAAACACTGTCACTGCACACCCACACAGCCACTGAACACACACACACTATCTCACTCCTGAAGCAAACACACAGACTGTAATAAAAATATCCATAAGCGAGTTTATACAGTACAAACACATATACTGCAGACTGAAGTATCACATCAACTTAACATAAAACAGCAATGTGAACTTAATCAGTGCACACAAAAAACATTAAGTAAACTCATCCTTTACACAAAGCAGAAGAGAAAAAAACAGACTAATTAAAAACCATCTCAATTACACAGAATCATAAACAGCAGCAAATGCCTTACAAACAACCATCTGTGCATAACAACAAGAGCTCTTACCCATCAGTCGTGCCGTGCCGTCCGGTTGCTGTATGTTTGTGTACTGTAATTTGTGTGCAAGTGTAAAGAATCTCAGCACGAGAGAGAAAGAGAAAGTGATTCTCTGCACAGAGCAATAAAGTCCACAAAAACACAGCAGACTAACTGTGTTTTCAGGGTGAGAGCAGATCTCTCTGTCCCCGCCTGTCTTTCACACACTCTCTGTCTCTTGGTTTCTCTTACTGACGTGATTTGCTTTGCTCTGTCCTCCGGCTGCCACTGTCCCTCCCTCCCTCCCTCCCTCTGTTCTTCTGGTCCCCTCCCACTCTCTCCTTCTTCCCCCCCTTTCTTTCTCTATGAAACACACACACACACACATACACAGTGACATCAGAAGGCAGTTTTAGGCATGTTGAGCATTTTACTGGAGTCACTCTCTCCATGTCCTAACTCACTGATCAGCAGGGAGGAGGAGAGATTGTGACTACACGCTCATGTGACTAAACAAGCTCTGTTTCTGTGCTTTTTGGCCCGAACACATCTCACAATAGATGTGTGTTACTTGGTGCAAATACTGATATATCTGGCTCTTCTCTATCTTGAGCTCGCCTACACACCAGCAGCCCAACGGAGAAGGCAGTTATGAAGTTAATTTTATGATAATGGATGATGCTCTTCCTTGCAAATACAACAATGAAAACAACTACACACAAAAGCACAACTCCAGATTTACCTGCCACCAACATTACATTACTTTTGAGGCCCAGGAACTCAGAAGTTTGAAAACACTAGTGGCGCTGAACTCATTTGAAAACTCCGTATGTGAGTTTCAGTCTGGACGAGCAGAAACAGAGACCTTTGAGAACAATAGAGCAGTTACTCTCATTCACTCCCCTTATCGGTTCTTACCAGCCAAAACTCGACAATCAGGTCTGAACAAAAAGCTACTTTTCATTTTCCAGTATCAGTATTAGTATCTGAAACTAAGCAAACAACTGCCGAGGAGAGAGTCAGCTTCCTGTTTACACTGACATGCCGACAGTGTATGAAAAATAAAGTGATATGTGTTTTTAGGGTGTGTTACTATTGATATAGGATACTTCTGATACAGAGTTAAAATGTTTATCTGGACTCAGATCATTTTTATATAAACAAAATTTTAGACTCAGAAACATTATACTTGGGTCTCACGTATTATCTGCTCCTTGAGTAAATAAATTATTTAAGATACTTACTATTCATTAGGAATGGCCCGATAAAGCTTTTTTGTGTCCCATACCGATATCAAAAACAAGAGTATCTGCTGATGCCGATGTTAATCTGATACATTAATTTTAGACCTTTTCAACTATGAAGCTGTTAACAACACATTTGTGCCGACACATTTCAAGCTACTTCAAATACATAATTCTCCAACTGTGTATATAATGTTCTTCTCCCATGAAGAAGGAATAAACAGCTAAAATGTTGTTGCTGATTTCTATTCACTTTTTTTTTACAGTCTGTGCATAGGGAATATATGCAATATATAGAGATTTTTGTATTGTATTGTACATTTTTATCCATCCGATATCAGATCCAGTGATTTTTACCAGTATTGGACTACCAATAATGAGTATCATATCAGCTCATCCCTACTATTTAAGAGATCAAAGTTTGTGTTTTTATTAAACCTTTTCACGTAAAGAGAATATTCCTTATTATTCCTTATATTCACCCACACTTAATATTCCTTTTTATTCAACTCATCAATTAGCATAAGTTCATCTTCCTAAATATCTCATACGCACAATGAAATTCTCATTAAGATTTAAGGGCATCAAATTTTGGAACAGTGCTCTAGTCACCCAGCAGAATACTGTTTCTCTATAAATAGTTTTACAGATGTCTTAAAAATCCTCTCATCGTTGTTATTTATTACTATCCCACTTTTTAAATGTATTTTAGTTGCATTATATTATAATGTTATTTTTGTGACCAATGTGTAATAAATGTAGTTTCAGTACATTGCCTGCTGTATGAAATTTTGCAATTTGAAGGAGGCCTCAAATAAGTCAAACAGACTTTATGCTTCTTCTTACACTGAATTTATTTTTTTGATCTGCGTATTTTTATTTATTTTTGCATTTTATTGTGCAAAATAAATCAAATCACATGAAAATTATCTTCACAGTGTTATCCCGCCATCCTCTAAATTTACAATGCTCATAACAGCCTAGAAAATAATGACTGACTTGGTGTTTTGTGCCATGGTCCCATTCCTTCATAATAAAATCTTTGCCTCTTTCTTCCCTTCCTCCTCTGACTTGCCTGGTTTGCTCTCACCCTCCTCTCTCCATCAGCAGCACCTGGAGCAATCCTGCCGTGCCGGTGGGCCGTAAAACATCTATTCAGTTTTTTACTGTCCTCGCAGGCAGACAGACCTCTTCAAAGTTTAAGCCGTAGCTGTGAGCATTCCTGCAAGGAGGAATTTAGTTCTTGCTTTCACTCTTTGTGTACCTGTTACTCTTGCACATGAGGGCAAACTGCATGCTCTCACAGGAGGTGGGGCCACAGAATTCAGTGGAGAAAAAAAAAGATAAAATTATCATCATAGAAATATCTAGCTGAGAGTAGAGCACTGAGGACTTGAATGCAAGTATGTTACAAATACACAAAAAGTGTATACATAACCCATGAAGTAAAAGTAAATCTTAGAGAAAAAAATTTAATTGGGTAAATAAGGTTAATTTGCTTCCACCAACTAGTTTAGTTGCAGCCAGGATATTAACATATTTTAGTATATTAACAGATATTAATTAATTTTGTGAAAAATATTACAGGGATTTTTGATTTATGAGAAAAATTGAATTAGCCTGCCAAATTCTAAAAGGTGCATTTTTGAATCCAAGTGATCGTTTGTGCCGCACTGTAGCAACAGCTGCTGCAGGCAGAGAGGCATATACGATACACAAGCAATAGACAAAGACATAAACTGAATTAGGAGTAAGGGGAAATGTTTCTTTTGATGCTTGAAAACATTGCTGAATATAGGTTTTGCCTGAAGGATAATGTGGAGCAGTTAGTGGAGGACCAGGTTTTTGAGAGGGATCAAGGTCCACTATTGGGAAGGTGGGGGGGGACATTAAAGTGACATTTACCTGTCACTTTAATGGGTAGATACTGAGAGATACTTTTTGAGCTGCCGGGCAGGAAAAAAGAAAAAAACACCACCAGTGCCTACTTAGAATCAAATAGCTTCAAACAGTAAGTTTCAGACCATTTCATGCAAATACAAATACAATGTACCAAATTAAACATTTTGGTTCCCATGGGAAATAGAGGGCACCACAGAGAAGACGGCTTGAGCTACAATATCATGTCATACAATTTGAAATGGTCAAACCCATTATAAAATGTAAGATTGACTGTTACGATCACTCGCTACATCATGAGTAGTTTAGTTATTAGAGACCCAATTGCAGTGTTTTGCAGAGGATAAATTTGCCAGTATTGGAAAGTTTCCCAGTCTGATCAGAAGTGCAACGTAGGGCATGTTGATCGTTTTCCTTTAACATTCAACAACAGGAAGTTGGCATTGTCAATCCAGCTGTGCACACTCAAGCAGATGAGTGTGCTTGACTGCTATTTCTTGCACAATATAGAAAAATCCTGTTGGGGTGAACAAAGATATTATATGTTGGATCGAGGACCTGACAAAAAAATATACAGTATTTAATGGTTTAGTATCACTTTCACCTTTATGATAGAACAAGAGGCAATGTGGTTTTTCAGCAGGACAGCTACATGAGTAAGTCCATGGGGAGACAGAGGATCCCTGTGATACCAAAGACAGAAGAAGAGTGTGTGTGTGTGCGTGTGTGTGTGTGCGCGCGTGCATGTGTGTGTGTGCGTGCATGCTTGTATTTGTTAACTCTTTAGGACCGTTTCTGGAAACATTGACCTTGTCAGGACCAGTAGTCCTCATGAAGACCAAATCCTATAACCTACTGAGGCAGAACATCATTCTTGAGGAACAAGATAAGTTTGGGGCTAAGATTTTAATTGCAGTTAGGTTAAGGCTAGGTTTATAACTGGTTACTTTTGGTCTGGTTAGGAATAATGTTTTGCTTAGGCTGTCCAAATGAACTGAAATACTCAAAAGAATAGCTGCTCAACCCTGTGTGTTTGTGTTTGTGTGTGTTTGCTTTATGTGTGCGTACAGGTGGTGCATTTGGGGTAGCATGCATCTGTGTATGTTTGCAGGAGCTATTTTTGAAGTTCAGTGTAGAATCCAGGAAACCAAGTTCTGTTTGATCAGACAATACACCCACACACCTGGCTGAGATAAAAAGCCTGACTTATCAGCTTGTTGTACAACACTGACGTCAAAGGCTCAGCTAGATTTCATGCAGCCATGACATTGATAACAGTCTATGAACCCAAAACCATGAACGCATACACACACGCACACAAACAACTTTTCATTTTTAGAACAAGGAGGATCACAATTGAGGGAGGGCACTGGCCAAACTGTGAAAGTAAATAAAGGAACAGCTCATTAACTTGGCATAAAAAAAGAAATAAGGACATTAGGTTGGTGACTAGCTTTGTCAGAGATCATTGGAGTGAGTTATGGGAAACTGATTTAAAAGTGTTTGTTGCCATACTATTACATGGAAATATATATATTTGTTGAACATGTGAGCATGTTTACATGAACAACATGAGAAAATAATCAGTAGATTATGTAGTAATGAAAATAATAGTTGCAGTCCTAATGAACAGAACCTGAGGCAGGGACTTTGAGCTTGTATGGGATTAGAGTAAGTGGGTCAAACATTATTTTATTTATGTAACCTTTATTTTACTAGGATGTCACATTGAGATTTGGATCTGTTTTGCAAATGAGACCTTGACCAATTTAAATTTTTTTTATTTTTTTTTTGCTTATTTTTGGGACTGTTGGAGGAAGCTGGAGTACCCAGAAAAAATCCGTGCAAACAAAGGAAGAACATGCAAACTCCACACAAAAAGACTCATAGTCAAAGCATTTCCAGGTGACAAGGTGGGGTTTCAGTTTTCAGTAGGGCCTAACCTGGTCTAATCTTCCTTGCAGTAAGTGAGAACAGTACTTACTAACGAAGGCTTCATTTACGTAATGTAGATAGTAATGTAGAGATAACAAATATCTACGAGAGAAAGAAAGAGACAGATAGAGAGAGAGAGATTGTGCCATTATTTGTAACAGTCTGTGAGAGAATCAGACAAGGCGATAAATGAGCATATCTGAGATAAATAGCTTGTGTAGCTATCTGCATCAGAGGCAGCGTGTGCGTGTTCCTTAAATAATGCATGTGGCATAATGATTGCAAGGCATGCTGAAGTACACAGTATGGCAGCCAGGCAGACAGGACTTATTAATAAGTAATGGACAGCGTCCGCCTCATAAAAGGTACAAGTGTGTGAGTCTGTGCACACGCACACACACAACCACAAGCTGGTTCATGCTCATGAGAGAGAAAAAGGCAGCCACTTATTTTTGTACCTTTATATGAGCTTGTCTTTCTCACTGCTTGTCTTTCTCACTGCTCTCCACAGTCACAGTGACGGGGGGAATGGTTGCTTTTTTTCATCCATCTCCCCAGAGAATCCCAGACCCAATTCTAAATCCATAAGATACAGTGTTATTTATTATGACTGATGCATATTTTTAAAAACCAAAACTATAAATGAAATTACTTGTGTACGGTATTACCATTGTACACAATACAGTGGTGAAAAGTAAATTTTAGATGATCCAAAATCTACTTTTTCCCTCACAATTTCTACAGACTTAAAAAAAACAACCATGCTGCTGACATGTTCAAGGCCTTTGAAGGGTAGAACCATGCCCCACTGCAGCGACATCTGGTAAACATGGAGCTGTGCCTTTGACTGTTAGCCTGGGTACAAAGCTACGTGACTAGAAGAAGGCGAATGGCACTTAAGAGTTCTTGGTCTGAGGTTACATCTGGAGTTCCCAAAGGAGGAGGGGTGGTCTCGCATACCTCATCCCCCTGAACATGTCTACTGAAAAGACTGCTTTAGACGGGCTGTGCTGACAACAAATGATTGTTTTTTGAGTTTCCCAGAGATTCCATTTACATTATTTATCCCGGTGAATCTACTTCATCTCACAACAAAAAAAGAAGTCGCATACAAGAAAAACAAATGCACTTAAGACACAAGGGTTGTTACTTTTCAAAAAAATGTTTGAACAAATGTATTTCACTCATGATATCCCTTTAAAGATATTCAGTCATTTTTTGCAAAGTGGATCAAAGCCAAGATGTACACAGAGCGCTCTCTGCCGGACCACGAGATAATTAATACAAACAATGTGATGCACTTCTAAGCTGTATATTTGAACTTAAGCTTTTTTTTAGGTTTGAGTTGAATACTTAAACATAATTTGCATTAAACTGGTGGTACATTAAACTGTGCATCAGTGCATTCAACCCCACAGCTTTAAATCAGCTTAGCCTATAGCTGGATATAATGTCACCTCTTATTATCCTGCTATTATCATAATGTTTCCATTTCTCTCATGCATCACTCTGTGATAACTGTTTATCTCTCATTTCAGTATCTCTTCAGATGTCTGTAGTTTTATTAACCTGAGTCAAACTCCTGGCACTTCCTAAAAACGCAAAACAATCTGTAATTTGTTACCTCACTTTTATTTAACAGACAAAAGGACAAAAAAAGTTTTTTCAATATTTTTACTGACAAACTTAACTCGATTTGTTGACAACACAATCAAAAAATTGGTACAGAGGTACATTCACAGCTTTCTTTTAATTACATTATTTAATCATTTGAGAATTTTAGATAATAACTGTTGCAGTTTTAGATGAATAAATCTGTAAAAAAAGACTTGAGCTGCTCAACAGTCCGAAATCATCATTGTCTGATTCTCCTCTTTATAATGAGCCATTCTTTTTCAGTCAGAGACAGATCTGGACTGCAGGCAGGCCAGTCAAGCACATGCACTTTATGTCTATGAAGCCACGCTGTTGTAACTTGTGCAGCATGAGGCCTGGCGTTGTCCTATTGAATCAGACGGGGAGTTTCTTGTAAAAGACACAATCTTGATGGGAGCATATATGTATCCAAAATTCCAATATACTGCTATGCATTAGTGGCAGATGCTGGTCTTTAAAATATTCCTGGCCCAGTTATTTAAACACAAATTCTGGCCTCCCTATATTTTGTCGTAAATGATCATGATTGTGTCATTTTCCCCCAAAACAAGCTAACATGGGCTCGCCTGACCACGCAACACTTCCACTGTCTTGTAGAGAAATGAGTGGCATTTCTGCACCAAACTGATATTCAGTTGACAATTTATAGACAATATATTCTCAGAATTCTAAATATATTCTCTATTCTGCATATCTTGATACAGCAGCGTACTGTTTTAATTGACAATGATTTTCTCTCTCTTAAGTTACTCATACTGCCTGAAGGCTTGGTTTTCACACACATTCTGCAGCAGTGTGTCTGCTTGGCCTTTATGCAACAATATTTACCATGATTCCCTAAATGTTTCGGAATATTATAAACTGTAGATAATGAAAGACCTAAATAATTTGCACCAAGAAACATTATCAGTCACTTCTCTCAAATAGTTTCACACAATGTCATGACTCACTGCCCATCCAAGACTTTGGCAGATGTTCCTTTTATACCAAATTTTCATACCATGAGCTGTTAGCAGTTAACCTGTTAACTGTGGAACCTGCTACTTGTGTATTTTTTATATAGATACATGGATTATTGTATATATATAAATATATATATATACACCTATTGTATAAATATGGACCATAGTATTCAGCCCTTATCTCCTAGACAATTGTACAACTTCATAGCAAGACATTTTGGACAATGTTATGCTATGCTTCCAACAATCCACTCAAGTATATCATTAAAATCAATAGTAATAATAAAAACAAAAATCTAATTTGTTAATTATGATTTGGACAAACAGTGAAAGCTTCAAAATCCCTTCCTGAAAAACAGCCAAGGTACATGTAAGAAAAGAGAATGCTTTGAGGTCTCACCTGCTATAGGGAGTTCTTTTCATTCATATTTTACGGCCTCCCCTTCCGTCTCAATGGTAATGTCTTCCCAGTCTGCACCAAGCTCACAGCAGACAGAGAGCCATTAGCTGTCAGCAAATGCTAAATTGAACTTATGAGAGATGTCAGTTCACCATATTGCTCTTTGTGCACTTAAAATCAAAATGGGTCACAGGAGTGTCCCTTTACACTACAGCTGGACCCAGAGACGTTTTATGGACAGAGGGCAGATAAAGCAATCTGCTTATATGGGCCAGCTTGTCAATAATGTAAACAGTCAAAGAAATGGTAAAAATGGTAACAAATGAGGACTGCATCAAATAAGTAAATTGAGTCCAAATGTAAGTCATTGCAGAAGAGGAAAACATGGTTTCACTCTTCAGTGTAGAACTGTTGAAAATCTGTTATTTCAAGGATCTAATTTCTTAAATGCAAACAATGGTATGTGTCTGTCTTCACTGCTACTTAGTGAGGCTTGTTATTTTTTTTATCAAAAACGATTTTTTCTAGTTTTGCTAATTTGGTGCTGTCAAACAATTGCCCAATGGCAGACAGATTTTCTCATTCAAAGTTGCCCTAAAATTCAGTTCCACAGTGCAGCCATTAGGCTACAGGACTTACTGTAATGACCTGCTCTTACTGAGCCAGACTAACCTCTGGTCATACTATTGTTTATCAGCCAGAAGCAAGCAAAACCTTAGCAGGACAAAAAAAAAAAGGTCTGGCCATGAAGTGGTCATCTATAATAGATAGGTTCAAGAGGGCTCTTCTAGAACTGCATGATTTGGCCAGGGCTTTTAAAAGCCTGTAGACTTTCACATTAATAAGTGAGGGTAACAAAGAGCGAAGGGTTAAAGAACAGTTGATGTCAAATAAGACACCTGCCTGAACATATTTACTTCTGAAAAAACAAAACAAAACAGAGTTTCACATAGAAATTATTGCAGCTGAGCCCACTAAAAAGGCAATCAACTCATTTATCCATTGCCAGAAGGAGAGTTTGCCACTCTGTTTAATTCCTCCTGTGTAAAAAGTAGTGTAGCTTCCAGTGATATTAGTACAGTGGGTAGACATTTATATAATTCAATTCAGTATCTCAGCAGTAACTGAAAGCTTTAGAAAGAGTTTTTAAGGAAAAACAGCAAAAAGAGAAAAAAAAGACTTAGGAACACCGTCAAAATAAAGTAGCCAAATAAATTAGCAGGGTCACCTGTTTAATGTTTACCGCGTTGCAAATCAGACCGGATAAAAATCTGATGATATTAATGTCAACTGCGTCCATTCTCACCGCGGACAAAAGCCACATGTTACTGGATGTTAGTGTTTGTTTGTTTTGTTGACCCATTGTATACTATAAACTCATCAACTGTAGGATTACCCAACTTTAAATATCTTAACAATTATGTTGTGCCCTACTCTACCATTAATGAGAATATTATTACTTCCTACTTAACATGGCCTGCTGATCAATAGTTGGTGAGCAAAATAAATATGTAATGTGTAGTATGTAACATATATAGTGTGTCATCTAACATCCTATACAAAGATTAAATGGTTCAATAAGATAAAAGTGAAAATTAAGTAAACTGGAATCTGATGAGCTTGGCATGTATGGCAAGTACCTCAGTACTGAAACACACTTGGTACAGAACATGACAAAATAGTTATCGTATTACTATATATTAGTTAATTTTGATGAAAGTGATCAGGCCAGTTAGTTGTGGAGGTGAAGTCAATCTGTGCTGAGCTTTGTAAAAAGACTAAAATTGGTGAGCCTGAACACAATTCTGGAAAGGAGACATGGTGAGTCCACAAATAAAGAACATTTCATATTAGTTGGGTTCCATCTTGTTATGTCAACAGTTTTTGTTGAGAATCTAATAAACGGGTTAATCTTGGTCCTCAGTTTAACAGTTAATGGCTAATAATAATAACTGTCAAATACAACAAAGCAAAACTTTGTGTTTAGTGAAAATTCTGACCTGCATTGACCTGCCTGCCAAAAAAAGCTCCAATAATCAACTCAGTTAATGTTCGTTTCACACAATAACACAATCTCAGCCCCAGACACATTCCAAAAGCTCAGCTAGCCAACACAGCAAAACATACCAAGCTGTATGCAAAATTCATGAAATGGTACATGGTACCAATCTACAAAGTCCACCAGAAACACACACACACCTATATAGCTGTCAGGATAATGGCATTGATGCAGACAAAGTGGGTTAAGGCACTGCCTGTTCTGCTGGAAGACAAAAACAAATTTTGGCTCTGAGCACTGGGTCATACTTTCTTAAACCTGAATGAAAAGTGTGTGTGTGTGTGTGTGTGTGTGTGTTTCTCTTGCCATGAAGGCCATGACTTCAGGCTATGTCTGCAGATATAATCAGGCACTGTGTACTAATAACAGTCTTGTATTCCCTTTTATAAATTCAATCTTTCCATCTGGATTAAATTCTATTTCACCTTTGCTTAGTGAGCGCTTCAGGTTTGTTTTAGTATGCTGCCTTGATTCTCTTGCTTCAGTTCAAAGCACAGTGAAATATTTTTTTCATTTTTTTAAAAAATTTATATAAATTATTATAACAGTTTACTACAGGAGAAGTAAAAATGAAAAAGAGAAATATAGGACCTCATATTTCAGTTCATCAGAAGTTCAGGAGAACCATTTGGAAAAATCCCTTGAGCAATGACTTTGACATGGTTGTGTGTGTGTGAGTGTAAGAGAGAGGGAGACTGATGGTTGCTGAGCAGAAAAGAGGCAGCTGCCCAGTGACTCAAGCCGACACCATACTGGCAGCAGGGAGGGCGAACCATGCCAGGTCAGGAGGGTGTGGGGGGGGACAGGGTGTGGGGCTGTGGGGGCCCATCTGGGGAGCTGGCATCAGGTACCAAGGGCTGTGTGAGCTCCCTTGTGTGCGTGTGGAGGTCATCTTCCATTAGAACAAGTGGTGATTCAGGCAGATGCTGATCATAAGTCCCTCTACTGCAGTGAAGGACTCTGTCAGGTAATTAATGCTTCACTTCTTAATACTTACACATTACTTCCAACCTTTAAAAGCTTGAAGCTCAATCAGTGGTGAGGAAAGCTTGATTTTAAAAATACTCTTGAAGTGATGGTTGAAAAAAATTAACTAGTCAGCTCTTTCAGATATACAGTATTATCCAGAATATCCTTCTGTCGGCTTGTTTATTTGTTTCAAATGCTTCCTTTTTACTGATAACAGATGAATTTGATTGAGTTGAACGAAGGAGGAAGAAATTTTGAATCTACTTTTACAATGGAAGCGCAATGGAAGCGCAAGAAATATTTGATGCACAGATCAAGAGAACAACAAGGAGTTGAAGATGATAATCCTTGCAGAAAAGGTGACAACCAATTAAATTGTGGGATAAGACATTTCTACAGGTGTGCAACATGAGAGGAAAGTGTTGAGCAAGTGTTGCTCTCTCTGCCTCATAAGATTTTTTTTAGCATCAACTAAAGTAAAACCAAAACTATCTTGGATAGAAGACTGAGTCCATAGAGGAAAAAAATGATGGAAGGAGGTGAAAACAAGGTTTAGTCTCTTTATATGCTGACTCAAACACGCATATTTACTATATCAGCAGGGGTCTGGCTGGTGGACAAGTGTCTGCGTGCAGTCATGTTGACCTACAGACGGGAGTGTCATATGGAGCACACCTCACTCTCCATCGATGGCTTCTCAACACTTGTTTTTTTTTTTTTTACTCCCTGCTTTACATGTAGTTCACCTGACCTTAAAAGCACACTGCATTAAATGAAACTGGGAGATTAAAAGCATGGTGAAATATATACTATTGAATTCCATCTCAAAATGTGTCAACTGTTTCTCACTACAGTTCTGCACTGCACTTCTTTCTTACATGTACGTGATAGGTGACTGGAAATGCTTGGAAAATCTTTATTTTTTTTTTACAAATTGAAAGTTGAAGAAACCAATCAATTGTGGTTTTAAACTTCATTATGGACAGAAAACAGTGCTTGTTGAATGTAGAAACATTTATTCATAACATTACCAGCAGACACAAAATGCTGACTGGAAAGACAGACCTAACCTATTGATTAATGAATTTTTATTGGAGTTATTTTATGTGTCATTTAGATTTTATCAGTGGGAGAAAAAAAAGAAAACCAGCACAACAACTAATTCATCATCCAACACCATGACTTGTAGAGATCAGCATCAGCCATCAACCCATAAAGGTCGACCTCTACCTAAAAGTGTCTTTGCAGTGCACACTGCTTAAAGAGAGACAGCCTGCACACTAACTCGCAATGCATGTTGTCTATACACAAAACAATTTATGTGTGGTATACTGATATTGAATAACATTTTATTGTAATTAGTATTATTACATTGTCGCCAAGTCCTGCCTAATGAATACTGTAAATGTCTATGAACATTCAGTAGGCAGCCTTATTCCCACTTTGGATCAAATGAGAGTACTTAGGTTAAGGAGTGACTTGAACTGATGTTTTGGTTCAACATTAATCAATAAATACATCAAGTGTGTCAGTTAGTTCTGATTCTATCATTACTTAACCAACACCAAAATCTAACCGAGTGACTAAAGATGACCATACACAAAATTCATACACAAAATTGCCGCATGCAATGTCATACCACAAGAACAGAAGCTAAGAATTCAGGCTAAGAAATCACATACTGAGTAATGAGACTGCAGTTTGTGCGTGGGTGCACGCATGCATAAGATTGAGAGAGAAATGCAGATGCAGGGAGTTAACAAAAATTTTGACCAAAAATATGATTCTCTCCATTTTCTGTGATTTCCTTTCCAGAGTTTTCAGATGGTAATGAGCCCACTGATATTTGCATAATGTGCCTTTACTCGTCCCTCTTTTCCTACTTACACAGGCCCTCTTCTACTCAAATAGCTGTCCTCATCCCATTCCACCTCCATTCATTTCACCTACTCCTCCCACTCTCAGGTTCTTGAGTGCTCAAAGATAACTGACAAGTCTAAATAAAGATACTGTAAGCCATTCAGTCAGAGGGGCAGGGGCTGGCCAACAGGTCTGCCACTTCCTGCGTGAACTGTTCATAACCCTCTTTCGACTTGCTGGCCTCTCATTCTGCTATGCCTTATGACCATCAGTGCTGTTGAGACAGAAAATTATATGTGCACACAGCATTAAGAAGAAAAAGTAAAGAAAGAAGAGGGGGAAAAAAGAGAGGCCATTCATGTTTTGTGCCAGTTACCACAGTGAACACCAGGCTCTGATGTAACAAGCCACAACAAAGCCCATCTGTACCAAACCACTTCTGGTTTATATTAACTATCACTTCTGCTCGTCTCTTCTATTTTCCCATCCTCACTCCTTCTCCTCCTTTGTCACTTCTCTCACCTTCCCCTCCCTCCTCTTCACTCCCTGCAGTGTCTGTGCTCTGACAGTTATGTGTGAGTGGAGCGTGGGCTGCTGCTAATTTGTGCAGAGTGGGAAAAAGCTGTTTTGGCTTGGGGAGAAAGAGCCAAGTTTAGCCTATACAGTGAATTGGATAGAAAAACATAGCAAAACACACATAAACTTGTACCTCTGTCTTAAATGATTCAAGCCCAAACTTGAAGCTAACGACAACCTGAGCCCTAAAATCAAGTCTTGATCTTTAATGAATCCAACAGATTTGGGAGGACTAGCTGCCAGGCCAGCACTCTAACTCATTCACACACCCACGTACACCCATTAATAAAGGTTTACTTTTCAGTCAAATGTCACATGATCACTCAGAGAAACAAGCAGATCCACATGACTTCATTTCTCTTTCACAGTACCTCCTTATCCTGTGCTTAGTCATCCTGATTAATATGCAACCAAAACCAAAGTCATTTGCTTTGATTGAAGCTCAATCTACTGTATTAATCAGATTCATCTTAAGAAACTAGAACTGCCTCCTCCAATTTGCAAAGTTGCAGTTCATGATATCTTAATATACTGTACATTGCTGTAACTCACAGTTTGAGAGCCTTTTACCACTGGAAACTGAAGTTTGTAAACCTTTCACTCTTTCCACACTACAAAGTCCAGACTGAAAGTCTGCATTTTTAGCTTGCAGGGATATAGGAGCTGTTCCACTGTTGCTTCATTGGGTAAGTTTGTGTCACTGAGGTAAATCTGAACAAAAGATCTGTAATAAAGAAATCACAAGAATACATATTTTAAATTACTGATGGAAGCAAATGTACATTAACAACACCTGTTTGCCATAAAGTAACATATCTTATTTTCCTTTTGGACGTTGGTACAGGGAAAAAAAGGTATAAAACTTCTGTTTAAAAAATGAAAATGCTATTGAACAGTGTCAAAAAATGGTAAGCATATTGCTACGATATTGTAGACAGGTCAGCCTTTTCTAAGTAGCCTTTTAAAATCATTTTTTAGTGAGCGTGAGTGTCCACATCCAAGGCTGGTTTTCAATTGTGCCATATATTTAATGTCTATGCCAGTGGTTCTCAGCATCAACATTAAAATACAGTGGTGTAAATAGGCTGAGGAAAGTCAGCTATGGACTTTTCACAGGAGACATATTTATTCCAATAAGATAAATAGCTCTCTCATTATCCTCCTCTTCCTCGCATGTACTTCACACACTGGCATAGTGAGAGATACGGTGATTATCATTTACTATTATAATTTGTTAGATATTTGATTCATTTTCTATGCACTCCAGTAACAATTCCACAGCTACACTCTGATCACAAACCCTGGTATATACAGTAGAACAGTATTTCTACCATGAGAAAAGGATGGATGTACATATGAAAAATATGAAATCCTAATAATGATTTTTGTCTTACTAGCTCTGACTGCAGCTGCTGTCAACTGTTGTTTCAACTGAGACTGTGATCAAATCAATTCAACAACATGTCACACGTACAAGGTTACAGTTACTGTTTCCAGTTGGCACATGAATAATTCTATTCAAGTGTTTTGCACTATACTATTTAACCCACTTAGGTGCTGTTGTCATTTTTTGGAGGGTTTTACAACATTAAAAGGTATTTTTGAACCAGAAGTGTAAGTTATTGAGATCTACTGTGAAACATTATCCTGTATGGTCAAAATCACAGGCTCTGCAGAGTGAGCCAGTCTGCTGCTCTTCTCGGTCTCCCTCTCTTCAGCTATGCTGTTTCAGAGCCCCCCTCCCTCTCCAGAACACTGAGTCTCTGTGATTGGCCAGCTACCCACTTGCTTGTGATAGGCCAGGTAACCGGAATAAATGGCATGCCCCCTCCCAGAGCCGTTCTGCTTCATGCTAAGCGCTAGCCGTTAGCACTTAGCAGCATCTTTGGGAAGAAGCTTCATCGCAGCCCCTCGTCAAAGCTCCTTACCTTTCGATCCAGAGTCACAACAAACAGAGACAACGGAACCACCTCCACAACCAAGGCTGAAGCAGGATGTTTCACAAGGTAATCATTTTTTTTTTTTTCCTGTGTGTATTTTCTCAGTGTTTTTTGAATTCAAACTCACTGGTGCAACCCCCCCGATTGCCTAGTCCTGTTAGAAACTTTGATAATTTAATTCCCTATTGACAGTATTTTAAAATCTGTAAGTGGTCATTTTGAATTAGGCCAGTCCACTCAAATGTAGCTCAACTATAATTTTACAGTAATAAGGCCATGTTATTTATGATGCTTAAACACTTACTACATCTTCCATGCAGACTATGGGCTTTTAAAGGACAGAACATTACACAAATACAGTTTTAATTACATTTAATGAAGTACATTAGTGAAACATGAACATTAGATGCAATATGGACAATCATATGGACATTTTCCCCCAGAATTATTTCATTTCAAACACTACAAGAATAGCATTTAAACAATTCTACAATATTGTCTGATTCTCTTCTCAGGTGTTATCGACATCTAGCTAATCAGAGCTTTGTCAGCTGGTGCCGGGGCTATTTGGGTAGAAGTGTACGAGTTGTTCACTGGATAAGTCAGGAGTTTCCTGATCCAACTGCCCAATATGTCGGCATTTGTCCACCTCTTGGCTGAAGTGAGAAACATGGCAGGCGACCATGTCCTCCTGGGAGGACAGGCTCTCTGGGATGGGGATTTTTGCAACTCTTCAGCAAAAGATTCTGGGTCCTTCATAACCTCCTCAAACACCAGTCTTATCAGATCAGCCACATAGTCTGTAAAATATTACATTCAACACAGTCACAAATGAATTTAGTCACTTTATTATTTATTACCAAGATTTTAAAAACACATTCTTTGGTCACAAAGTACAACCTATGTAAAGGTGAAGATGCATATCAATGAGTCAGTACTTTATTTGATTATGGTGCCAAATAAAGGTTCCAAAAAAAGGTTATGATGCCACATAAGTTACTTTGTCAAATACTGTTACAGGGGTGATTACTGTGTATTTGTGCATTCAACATGCACTTTATCCTTTTGTGTATTTGTACATAAATATATACATATATTTTTTGCCATATTTTTCTCAGCTCGTATATTAATATTTTTATGGCATTTTAAGCCATGTTCACAGTTTAATTTTACTACTGACAAATTTATACAATGCATGTGACAGTGAGTCTTGAATCTTGATTATAAGGTGCATCTCTTGTCTAATGTTCCATTGTAGAATGTAGACAATCTTGAGGAGTTAAACACAGAACCAAGCTGTGAAAGGCCACCACTGATGAAATCTGGTAATACAGCATCATTTTAAGTGGCTGTTTGTTTGTTATTAACCTGGTGTCGTACATCCTAAAGATAAAAAAACAACATTATGGACCATGTAAATCTTTATAAATTCACCAGTAATTTCAAAGATATGAAAAGTTATGATAAACTATTCCAGCAACACACATGAATCATATAATCAACTTAAATGAATAAATAATTATTCTACTGTATCTTCAATAAATGTATCATTTTATGCATGACAATGGAAACTGTTTACATGTGAAAGAATAAGGGCACATGTAATTACTTCAAAAAACACATAGTTCCCTCCTACTTGTGCAGCAAACAGCTAGACCTGTGCTAATCAGAAGTGCTAACTGGAAGCAGAAGCACACACAGCAAACACTCACACTTCCCTTTCAGTCCTGCTGCAATTGCTGCTGTTAGCCGCTGTTAGCCCATGCTACATGGCAGAACAAAAATGCACACACACACACTTTAATTAATAAATTAATTAATGTTTGAAATACTTATCTCTGTCATCAGGAAATCATCACGGATGGTTGACACTGCTCCTTCCTTCAGGTTAAGTTTGGTGCAGAGTCTCCAAGAAGGCGTTTAGCAAGATTAGCAACTTATGAAGTGTCTAGTGTTGGTTTTTACAGTCAACAATAGAACTAGCAATTAAGACGGAGACGCCCCACCCCTCCGCTCCGGAGCAGGAGGAGCAGGAGCAGGAAGAGCTGTTGCTGGTGGAGGGTTCAATTCACATCAGATTTACTAGTTACATAACAAATATGGACTTTTCAGATCTGCCTGGCAGAGCTCAGGTAAACAGTGACGCCCTGCATTACCAGAAGTGGCTGAAGTGTTTGTTGTAACACTTAAAGGTAGAGTGGGAGGTCCTGGAAAAACTATTCAAGCAGGCTATATTTTGAATTCAAAAGTCCAAGCCCCTTTCCTCCCCCTTTCCCCTTTCCTTCCCTCTGAAGCCACGCCTCCAGACCACGCGCGCCAGTTTTTCACAAATAGCGTTGAGTTCACATGGACTCATGGGCAATGACAACATAATGCCGGAAAACAACAAATACTCTCAAAAGATCACAAAGACATAAAGTTACCCTACCTGTCCAGTAGAAACAGGGCCACTGTGGCATCACTTTGCAGCCTTTTCTGGGTATTCACTTGTCACTAGCATTCAAACGCAGCACCAGTGTTCACTCTGGTCTTGGATCACTCTGCATCAGCCTTTTTATTGGCAGCAGTTTTTATCAAAAAAATAAGTTAAGTGGGCCGTTATAAACAAGGGTGTAGGTTTGTGTATGGACAGTGTGGAGATGTCCCCACCAATATCTAGAGAAAGCCAGAGACAGGACAAGTGTATATGTGTGCGCAGCACTGTGAGAGTAGACGAGAGCAAGAGTAAGTGAGTGACAACACAGCAGCGACTTTGCAGGACTGTCAGTCCAGATGTTAAGCACACAAGCAAATTCTTTTTGAAAAACATGATCATGAGCCCAACCCGTCAGGGCCCAAGGAAGGTGGCAGTGAATCTGTCCAGGCAAAGATTCTAAACTCTACAAGCTAGCGTGAGTTCTGACGTCGTCTTTTCCGTGTCTGTGTATGCACGATTAGTGCACAAAGAGAGGCACAAGGTCAGTGAATTTCTGTGACAATGCCTTAATTAATTTGTTACGATAGAGGTGTGACGAGGATTTTAAGCAATTCAATGAAAAATGCTCCATAAAATAATCTCCCACCCCACCTTTAAGTGATGTTTAGGTGCAGGAAGGACACAGGGATACACCAAAAAGCAACAGAAATTCAATTTTCCATTAAATGGGCCCTTTTAAATTATTTTTAGGACTGTACCAAACTGAATTTTCCAGGTCAAATTGGATTCATCAGTTCGGTCTCATGATTTGACTAAACAAGAACTCAGTGACAGACACCTAACCTAGAAAATTCATGTTCATATTTAACTTTGCAGTTAAATATGAACATGTGTTTTAATGTGTTTCACTTTCAGGAAGTGTTATTTATGAAATAAAATGTGATATATGGAGGCAAAGTTTAGTTTAGACTCTTATCCATCACACAACACGTTCAAGGAGACATCACATCAGTCCTCAAGTCATTTTGCAGAGTGACAATGAAAAATTCAACCATAGTCCTACAATTTGACCAAAAGAGTAAGAGATCCTGGAGCAGATGGTCTCCACAGAACCCTGACCTTCCCACCATGAAGTCAGTCTAAGATCACGTGAGGAGAAAGAGACAGAATTAATCTGCAAAGGACATGGTGACAAAATCTCTAACGTGTTTGACGTCTCCCATCTCCCAGCCCAGTTCATTGTTTACTGCAATTTCAATGAAGTTACTATTAAATAAAAAGGATTCTTGGCATATTCTCACTTCACCGTGCATGCGGAAAACTTATCTGAAAGCTTCCTTGTTCTGTATTTCTCCATCTTTTCTCACAACCCAAGGCAACTGATTTTAAACCACTTACTATATTTAATATCTAGATAAAGTGCAAACCTCTGCCAAGGCCACTGAGTGTCCTAAAATGTCACAATAAAACTGGCAACACTGGCAAAAAACATTACCTCCCCCTTGGCAGGAATAATAATATTAATGTCTTTTGCAATCTGTTAATTAAATGCAAGTTGTGAGATTAATGAGTCTAAGTTCATTCAAGATTATGTTCTTCCTCATCTGTCATCTGCTTCTTTATTGTATCATTGTTTTTATATGTATCATTGTTTTCAGACAAGAGATGTGTCATGCATATGATAAGTTTCTGTGTGAATTGTATTTAACCTATACTAGACCAATGCAAATGAGACAGCTGTCTCAGGTTAATCCCTGGTTGCAAAGTTGCTCTAACACTTCATTTACAAAGTAAGAGAGCGACTGTAGATCATTACTAAGTGAGGATCCATCACTATACTTACCTACAAATGCAAGTGTTCTCTTCTTATAGGAGCTTGACAAAGAAAGGTGCCATTCACACATACACAGGTGTTGCGTTATATTTTAAAGTTACAGCCTATTAAATGCCATATAGGCAGTAGAAGCAGGGGTCCCACACCTTGGTTGACATCAAATTTTTCAATGATTTTCCAGGACCGATTCCCTCAAATTCAAGGATGAATGTGCTGACACAGTTTAAGATGGGAGGGCAACTTGTAAGAGCCGCTTCGCCATGGCGTCCACTTACATATATTGATTTGCAGCACGCACTGAATCTGGCCAAGTGATTGTCCTTGGGATCTTGGGCAAACCAGTCTTTGTAATTTTCTTTGGTGAGCCAGAGATCTTGAAAATCATTTGCTCTCCCTTTCTTAATGTTACTCACTCATTGTTCTGCATAGAATTTCATATCAACAGCGGGGAGAGAGATGGTGGTGGTCTACGTACATCAAGCAGTGCAGGGCACATGAAAGTAGGTGGTGCCGTAACAAACAAAGGCAATTCAGCAGCAGGAGTCATTTATCCAAATATCAACTTAACTTTTGTCTTGCACAAAATTCAATGGCCTATTTAGGGTGATTTTCAAATATTTTCAAGGGCATTGAATTTTTTATTTTTTTTCAAATTCACAAACTTCCAGGGATTTCAAGAACCCATGGGAATTGATCACTGCAAAATGGCTTTAAGAGGATTTTATGGAGGACTGTGTTTTTATGTACCTATATATTTTAGAAGAACTAATTATAAAAATGTACATGATTTTCTACAAAAACTGCTGTTTCAAATTTTGAATGCGTTATGTATTATTTCACTGAACTGTAACTGGTAAGCTGTCTTGGCCAGGTGTCCCTTGTAAAAGAGTTTTCGATCTCAAGGTCCTTCTTGATGAAATAAAAGTTAAATAAAAAGAAAAACCATTATGCTTCTTCATTAAATGTCTGAAAACATGATCAAAAAATTCTGATCAATAGGCTCAGTGCACTTTCCATTCAAACGCCATTAATATGTGCACTAATTAGCTCTAATCTAACCTGAAAAGAATCAGACACAGCCCAAAGAGTTTGAAGTCTGTCACAAACATACAGCATGCACACATACTGTAGGTTTGTGTATTCCATGTTGATATCTGTTGATGTGCTTATGCCATTATGTGGGTCACTTCTACAGGCAACAAAATATGCGATTAAGAGGTTATGTCTCCAGGTCTTGACAACCACATCTATGACACTGCCGCATCAGCATGTCCTCCTGCCACACAGGACAAACATACTGCCTGTGGGTTGATGACATGCTGATGGGGTGAGATCATCACACGTTCCTGTCATCAGGAGTGTGAAGTTCCAAGAAAATGTCTCAATTCACATGCACTTTCACATTCAAGTACATGTGCGCTGGCACGTGCAGTGCAAATTCTAAAAAAAGGGATTTGGTCACTAAATAATACATTGTCGAATACTAAAACAACATGCAACGTCAGGTGGTGAAAATGGTTTCGCTGTCAGAAGTAAATTATACGTTTCCTTCTAAACAGACACTTAAGGAATATATAACTGTGCCGTACATTAGCCAGTTAAGACAACCATGATCCCCCAATGAGCACTAATGTACTATAATCACCTGAGGTACATTACACATCAGAAACCCCAAACACATGACTGCATCAATCGCTCACCTCCAAGGGAGTGGTAAGGTTTTAAGAAGGTTAGCAACTGATTCTGGTATAAATACTAGAAGGGAAAAATTAAGGACGTGATGGGCAGCAAACTAAAATATACACTAAGTTTAATCTAGGGCTGCAATGATTATTTGATTAACCAATTATTAATTGATTATTTAATCTTAATTGTCAACTATACTATAATGGATTGCTTGGTTTTAGGTTTTTTTTTATAATTTAAACAAGCTTTCAGGTTTTTCTGCTTCTTAAATGTGAATATTTTCTGGTTTCATTGATCCATTTGACAAAGAAAATTGATTTTTTTTGTTTTGTGGACAAAATGAGACACCTGAGACATCATCATTTCAAAGTTTGGGTAACACTGATCAATATTTTTCAACATTTTTGACATTGCATGGACTGATTAATCAAGATGAATTTATTATTGAAAATAATCATTAGTTGCAGCTCTAGTTTAATCACAATGTTTTAATCCAATTGATGCATCAGTTATAAATATTTCTTCAAATCCATTACGTGTGATCCTTGACACAAAGGCAAAATCAAAACTCATCCTGCTCAAAATTTAGCACCACTAAGGTTTGCATTTTATCAACTAATTTATCCATACTATGAATAAGTAAAGTGACCTATGAAGAATAAAAAAAGTGCAAAAATTGCAGTGATACTGAAAACCATTGAGTTATCAATCCATCAATTTATCAGTACAAAGGCAGATCACACACTAACGTAGTCACACATACAAAAGTCCTACCGAAATGGTTTAGTGCAGATGGTTTGAGAAGTTCCAAAGGCTGATCCGTGCTGCTCAAGCCACCTGTTAGAAAACAGAAAAAAGGGTTACAGATGGAAGATGACAATAACCATGGACGTTTGCTGTGAAGAAAGGTTTTGTAAAGAGGTCCACTGGCACCCACACCTGTACAAACCCTTGCTTAGAGAATACAAGCACATACAAATAAGGAATGGGCATTTCAAGCTATTCTAATATTGAACAAGATTATTTGTTGAATGTAAGAATATTCGAAGTCCCTGTGCATGAAAGCAAGTAAAGTACTGGAAGGTTCACAACATGTTCAGCTAAGAGTAGCAGTGAACAGGGTGCATTCAAGGAACCTCTTAAATTTCATCACATCTGCAAACACAAGTTTGCAGATAACTAAATGCTTGCTGTTGCTGCCACCTTGTGATAATAAATGCACCAAAAATTAGGTTTTTTGTTGTTGTTTTTTTTTTTAAACCAACCCTTACCCTGCAATCAGAATCAGAAAGATTTTATTGTCACAAGTACAGTGAAATTAAATTAAACGAAATACAAGGAAAACAGGAGACAACAGAATATTTAGACAGGAAATACAAAACAGAAAAAATAAGAACAACAATAAACACAGGGAAGAGACAAGAGCTGAAAATTAATCGCTCAGTGTGAGCTCAGCAGAGTTGCAACTAAAATGCAGATATATGAATCACTGATTAAAACAATTTTTCTGAGTTTAGTATTTTTTTAATATATTATGGAGAGTCAAAATTAAAGCATGGACTTTCTATAATCAAAAAAAACACTAAATTCATCTGATATTCATGTCCATCCCAATACAAATGACTCTGAAATCTTGCCGTGACATTGCTGCAAAACTGTAATGGAATGCAATATGTGTGGAACAATAGACTGACAGAGACTCTAATTTGAGTGTGAAAGGAACCAAGGCCATATCCCCGTAAGCAGAGATGCATAGCGAATCCCTGCAGACGCAGATTGGGGAAAGTATAGGCGGGCCTTTACATGCTGGGCTCTGAAAAACCATATTAAATAATATACTAGTGATGACTGATCTTCAAGATTTATTAAGAGGTTGCTGATGATGAATAGAGCACAATATAGATGTCCTCTATTGATCTCTTGAAAACAAAAAGCAATGCACATTTTGCTTGCCGCACTGTCCTAAAACTACAGAACTACTCAGCTTCAGGGATAGAAATCTGAGTGAACAAAAACAAGGTCCGAAGTCTGTTTGAAAGTCTTATGGAGTTCCACTGCATATAAAAGTTGCAAATCACCATTTGTGGCACCCATGTGGCAAGGTGTCTGACAAACTGCCTCAAGCGCAGTCATATGGTCAGGTTCGGTTAGTGCTGCAGAAGACAAGTTTGAAAAAGAAAAGGAGTTTGCAGTGAGAAAGAAGAGAGCCTGCCAGACTTATGTGGCTGACTGCTAATCCCTTCTCGAGGCTCAAGGTTCTGGGCTACATTAGACACCACTAGCACTAACACTTTCCAACATGAACTGTTAGGGGCTGAGTTGCTTTGTGGGTAGTGTGGGTGCCATGGTTTGACAGGGAAGAGTGTATCTGTTGTTGTTGTTGTTTTTCTTCTGTATCTCAGTTTTGTATTTTCTAACTGTCTGTTAAATCAGTCTACACATGAGGGCAATTATACAATAAAGCAGTCTTTCAATGGAAAAAAAAGTAAGAGCTTCATTTCCTTTCAAGTCTAATGTGGTGAAGAAACATTATAAAGTGGAAAACATATGTTATGTACTGATACTCTGTGACTGCACTGTGCACACAGTGAAGACTATAATTAGCATTCTGCTTGATTGTTAACAGCCTGTGAACACACATTTCGTTTGGCTTGGGTTTCATGAATTCTAATGCCTTGTGGTCTTAAATTGTAGCTTTTATACTAAAGGAGTCTCTTCTATCTGTGACTCAAACTTGTTGCTACTTTTATGTTCCCACCTGCCAGCAGCTGGGCTGAAATTAGGCAGTCGATCAGCCTACATAAGTGTATTCTTATGATTGGCAGTTGGTGTGAATGGTGGGGGTCAGTAATCCTGCAACCATCAATGCTCCCAACTCTCTTAGATTATTTTAAACTCTACTGGTTCTCAGTGGGAGTTAGCACAGGCCGAGCAGGATTAGGTTGCAGTTACAAATATGTGGTAGGCACCTTCCCTCTCTAAATCCAAAACTCTTTTTCTCAAACAAACTGACAACTCTCAAAGCATCGGGTTATTACAAACACCAGAAATCTCAATCACCAAGCCTAAACCAGTGGAGACTGACAAAAATAAGAAAGAATTCTAAAAGTGGAATTAAGGAAAATGTGAGAAGAGGCCACAAGATCATGTGCTACACCACACATGAATGAGCAGGAGCACATGACATAACCATAACTACTATGAACTTTGTTTTTCTGGGTTGCTAGGTACTATTTTCAGCCTCGGCAGACTGCGCCATGATTAATACATGATGGAAGGAGGGGCTGAATTAAATATTCATATTTTTCACACAAACACACCAAATGCATTACTTGAGTTTCATGTTCCAGGCAAAGCCTGCCTTCTTTGTGTCTATAACAAAAGTAGGTGCTGACCAAACTATGGTGTAGCAGAAAGCCAGAGAGAAACAGAGGAGAGGAGAGGAGAGGAGAGGAGAGGAGAGGAGAGGAGGAGGAAAAACGTGAAAAGACAAGGGTTTTGTATTGACCAAGTATTATAAGAAGGCTGGATACATTATGTGGATTCAGTGTGTGTGCGTGTGTGTTAGTGTGTGTCAGTAGGGTGGCAGTGGCAGATGGCAGAAAGATGACACCAGAGCTTGATGGATGAAAGACAGCCCAAGCAATTACACACTCACAAAGCACACACACATATACACACACACACAAAGAAAGAGTTGACACTGAAAGTGAGTGTTATGTATCTTCCCTCATTACCTCCTTTTTAGTTTTGCTCCTTGCCTTACTTGTGGCCTGATAAACAACAAATGTTATATGTGTACATGTGGATGTGTATTATTGAGAGAGGGCGTGTGAGGGTGTGTAATATTGAGGGACAATATTAATCAAAAATAGAAAAAATACATTAACACTTAAATTATCTGTGTTTTGATACACTAGAGGTTGACAATAGGGGTTAGTATTACACACGTATACTGTAATTTTTTTTTTTTTTCAGGTCAGCTGATTTCCGATAGTTTTGCCAATTTTCTATTTTCTTCCATCCAATTAAATAACTTTAAAAATAACAAATTATACAAATACTGCTTACATTCAGTTACTAAACAATACTAACTACCTGTCTTGCCAATCTTCACTTCAAGCCTGCACTTCAGTGCAATCATATGCAGTATTTTCAATAAAAATAATGTTTTAACTTAATAGTAAAAGGCCTTCTGCTACTTATTTACTATAAGTAAAAATAAGTCTTCAAGTTTCCTATGTGAGGTCTATCAGGAAGTATCAGTATAATGAATGGCCACCAGGGGGCGACTATGCTGGTTTGCAAACTTTGTGATATAACAAATACAGTATATTACCACAAATTTGCAACATGTTCATTCAATGATTGTTAATATGAAAACAATTTTATTAACACATTTTCTACTATGTTCAGAATTAGGATGGGTTTGGTCAATCATTGTATTACGTCTGGGCATCATGGCAGTATGAATGTCTCCAGTGAACAACCAGTTAACTTATCTCTCTCCTCAGTTCTGAACAATTGCCTTCCAACCCAGCCATAATCGCCCAGGTGCCTGTGTGCACAGTTCGCTCCACAGTAGACACTGTGTGCATACACGTTTGTTTGCAGAGCACTCTCATCCACTTTCAAAAGGCACTTATCTGTTCTGTCAAAACCGCATCACGGTTGTCTCTGAGCTTGACTGTCCTCTCTACAGTACAACAATTATCCATAGTTATGGCAGTAACAACAGAGAAATGAGGCTGAGAGGCTCACTGTCTCTTATAGATAATTCTGTGGAGCTTTGCCTCTACTGGCATAGAACAGATGAGTGCTAACCACTAGGGATGGATAAAGACGTAGAAGTTAAGTTAATTAAGTGTCTGTAAAAATGCTAGCAATGGTAGAGAACGATGTTAGCATTACTAACATCCAATTCCTAGCTTCCCCAATGATGATGAAGCTGTCAGTATCGGTGTTTTGGCGTTGCGCTGTGTTGTGTATTTTGCAGCCATTGTAGCAGACAAGAAATTTAAAAGTTTGGGTTAAATTTTCTAAATTTTGCAGAAATGCAGTGACTCGTATCATTGTAACACCAGCAATCCTACAAAACACAAATACTAGGGTTGGGAAAAATCAGACACACTAAAACAATATTTTCACGATATTGTGATATGAGTATTTGCAAAATCATATATTGCAATATACTCGCACAATAACTCTACTGAGACTGAGCACTAGGCACCATCTAGTGGACTGAAACATTATTTATTTATTTATTTATTTATTTTTTGCTAATCCATAAAATGTTTAATGTTTATTTATAACATCAGTTTAAAAAAATTATATGCTAATAAAAAAGTTTTATATTTATATAATATTGCCACACAAAATATTACAATCTTTCTCTGTATCGACTCAAAACTGTAGACATGAAGCAGACAATGTGTTTGATATTTCTGCTACATTTGTAGCTATTAATTTAGAATATTGTTGGCATGACTGTTAAAAACTTGATGCGATAAATCATGCCACAGACATCAGTCAAACAGAGACCACAGTCCAGACAAATGCACATTCTTCTGTTCAACTCAACTCAAGCAACACTAGTCACCTATAGCTACTACAGAAGATGACTATGACCTGGATGACTGAGAACCTTCACAGACAGAAGTACTGGCAATGATAAACAGTAGCAGTACTGGAATTTTTAGTAATATAATCACAATGATACCAATTTCTAGAAAAGACACACGGTCTTTTACAACATTAAATTACAAATTTACCCACAATTTTGGGATGTTTTATTGTGGTAACAAGGTGTGTGATAATATCCAGTTGTTTTCTTTGGGTTTTTGTTGTTACACTACTCATAGCAAACACCTGTAGTGCATTATCATATTCTGCATTTATTTTTAATACTCTATGTTAGCATTTAATATCCTGGAGTTGTTGTTTTTGCTGCATTAAGGCCTGTCAAGCACAGTTAAAGTGGAGGACACTGACACATGAGTCATTTGGAGTCCTTGATGGATATTTTAATGTATTGACCTGCATGACCTGTGCCATGTAATTGCCCATCGGCAATAAATAGACATGTTCCCCTGTGACATGTAGGATTATACATTTGGTTGGTCAAAATACAGACAGGACTAGCTAACAAAAAGTACAGTACATGCATGTCTCCAAGCCTCAGCAGGAAAGTGATTTACTCCTTTTAAATGTGTCAAATCTCATTTGTAGAAAGCATAAAAGCTGTCAACAGACTTCCTTGTGGATAAATATACATGGTCACCACATGGAAAAGGAAGGGGCCGGGTGGGTGCAGTGTTACTGATACTTGGCAAAAAGACAAGTTGGCTCAGAATTTAGCAGGAAGCACAAGTGTATGGTTCAGTAAATGCACACCTGGCGTACTGTGATGAGAAGAACCTTTCTACAATGCAAAACGAGCACATGTCAGCATTCATAGAAATACACTGGTGCACAAAAGCACACATTTAATGAGTACAACAGCAGTTAAGATGCTAAGTCACATTGTTCTGTGGCCACCTTCACCTCCACTTGACCAGCAGTCATCACAAGAGCATGCCAGCTAGTACAACCGGTCTAGTCCACTACAAGTCAGTCTGGTGTATTCTAAGCCCTCGATAACAGCCACTGAGATCTATGCCAACTATGCCATCCTGTCTGCCGAGGCTCCACCAAAACTGCCCTTCTGCTGAAACCAAACTCTGAGCCAGTGCAAGACTGTGCCAGCCACACCAACCTGTCACCACCAGACCCTAAACCACAAGATAGTCTGGTTTGAGCCAACATACGAAGAGACTGATTCCAAATAAAGATATCCATCAAGGGACAGAACAAAATTATGCTCTCGACAAATAACTAAATTGAACCTACAAGAGAAACCACAGCTTTTGACATTATTTTTTTAAACTGTCTGACTTTTATATGTACAAGGAGATAAAAGCTTAAATTACACACAGGATCAAGCAATCCAATTGTATCTCACTCATCACAGATGGGTGGATTTCACAAGCTATTCAGCTTTATCCAAATTTTACAATAAATATCATACCATGGATTTGTCACCATGATGTTAACATAATTTGAGTTTTTGATGTAGTTACATCCCTAATAACAATTATGCAAGTATGTAAGAGTAGATTTTAAAAAATACATACAAACACATTCCAAAAAATAAACTATAATTTTATTAATGCTTGTGTTAACAAAGTAAGGCAGTAAAATTAAAAAAGTGAAGGTAAAATAATTACCATTTTAGCTTTTGTTATTTTTCTCAAACAGCAATGGTTTATGTATATTCCTTATCCATAAGCAGATTTAAATGCAGAACAGCAAGTGGTTTGTTGTTCCATTTCACCCATATATTTTCTCAACACAGCCTTAAACCACTTGTTGGTGTTGCTGCCATATTTACCAACTACTCAGATATTTTGATCCGACGAGAGAAACCACAGCCTTTGGCTCACGTTTTACTGAGGGACCTTTAACAGTCTGTGTTTATGAGTGTCAGTGTGTACTGTTGTCAATGTGTTTGCATATATGGAGATACACACTATCCGAGTCACAACAAATGCCAAAGAAATCATGATGTGAATTCAAAACAGACAAAGCAACATATAAATAATATTTATTTACTGAGGTTTGAACATTAGAAAAAAGTTATTGTTAAATTTTTTGTTATGGGGATGAATGTGTGATTATATTTCAGTACAATTATAGATAGAACAAGAGGCCAAGTGGTGTTTCTGCAGGACAGCTACACAAGAAAGTCCATGCGGAGAAACAGGAGCCCTGTGATACCTAAGACAGAAGGGGTGTGTGTGTTTGTGTGTGTACACACTTGTGTTTATTACCCCTTTGGAACATCTTCTGGCAAAAACACAATCAATAACAATAATTAAGCCCAAAACCTTGGCCAAGTTTAGGGCTAAGATGTGAATTGTGGTTACATTAAAATTGGGGTTAGGCATTAACTGGTTACGGTTAAGGTTAGGGAACGCTTTAGTGAGGCTTTCCAAATGAATGAAAGTCAATGCAGTGTCCTATGAAGAATAGCTGTGCAAACCTATGTGTGTATGTGTGTGTGAGTGACTTTTCCACGTTAAAAGAACTGAAAATGCACTAACAGGAATGAAGACATCTGTATCAGAGCAGATGGGTCACTGGGTACAGAGAAGGGCCTTCTGTTTCTGTAAGAGTATTACACATGTGGACATCACATGGTAGATTACACTTACTAGTTATGCAATAGGTCACAAATACTGTAATAAATACAAATGCAAGACAGTAAAAAAAGACATTAATATCAATGAGGTGAGGAACAGTCTCTACAGAGTGTGCTCCAGGCCTTCACAGTGAAAGGGAAACTATTTTTTACAATGGTCAAAGAACATGTCTAAGCTGTTTCCATCAAATTTTCAATGTTACAAACAAAAGACAAACACAAAGTTAACAAAAAAAAAATAGACTAAACACTCATTTTTGAGTCCTTGTGAAGATAAATCATAAAATTCTCCAACCTGTAATACACCACACATAATATACACACTGCTTTGTGGTCAAGTGGCTGTGGTTTCAGACATTAATGGATATAATGTATATGTTTGTAAACTAAAGTACAGTATAGTATGATCTAAATTCAGGTTATATAAAATATTAAGTCAGGCTTTATTGTACAACTGCTGATTGTTTTGCACTTTAACAGACTGATAATATTTCCTCTCAGTTCTTCGTCTAATCTGATTCCATTCATGTTGTAAATAATTTAAATATAAAAGCAGATGAATGAAAAGTGAAAAACGGAGAGCCTGGACATAAGTGGGCTACAGTACTAGCACCTGCAATCCACTAAATTGCATCTAATGGGTGTGAAAATGTGTGTTTGGTCAAGGCATTTTACTTGTGTTGTGGGGATGTAAATCCATGTTAAAAAAAAAAGTGATATTACAGGGACTTGTCTTCCTTATACGGACAAAAATAATAAATTACTACATTTCAGGGTGAAGATATGTTTTAGAATTAGGTTAAGGTTAGGGTCAGGGTTAGGGCACTAGTAACTATGGTTAAGTTTAGAGTAAGTCTCCAAGAAATTAATTTAAGTCAATGCAATGCCCTCTGAAGTCATGGAAACCAGTGTGTGTGTGTGTGTGTGTGTGTGTATTCCGTTCCAGGTGTTTAACTCATGTTGTGGGGATCTGACTCTGTCACATTATGGGAACTCATCTTCCTTTTGGGAACAAAAAGCAAGTCCCCATAACATTAATTATCACATTTTATGGTGAAGACATGTTGGATGGTTAGGATCAGGTTAGATTAATGTTAGCATTAGGCGAGCAGTAGTTATGGTTAAGGTTAGAGTAAGTCTCCAGGAGATTAATTTAAGTCAATGTAATGTCTTTTGAAGTCATGGAAACCAGACTCTGCTTGCGTGTGTGTGAGTGTGAGTCTCAACACGCACAGTCATGTTCAATCATGCTTAGTGTGTGTTGCAGCATCAACCCCAAAGGAGCACTGCCTGTGTTGTGTTTATCTCTCTATAGGCTGCATAATTCTATAGAGCAACAACATCTGCACGCTTTGCAGAGAGAAATTACTAAATTTTAATAAAAACCTGACAATCTCATCCACTACCATTAAATATTGAAGATCTTTCTTCACTCACAAGCATGCATCTTTTTCCCCCTCAAATGTAATGATGATCTTAATTGAAGCTGGAGTAGTGTGCATGTATGATGGAAAACGGGAGCTGCAAACATCACTGTTGTAAAATGGCTGATGGACTCTTTCACCTCATCTGCCTATACTTTCTTTTCCTACATAAGTACCTCCACCCGCCAGAATGTGTCCAATCAGCGGTTGTCCCACACTAATAAAACGCATCTAGAGGGAGGAAGAAAAGGCTTCAAAGGCATTCCTTCAGTCGATATGGGAGCCTCCACAAATCCCCTGACTCCCTTGTATCTCCATTTTCAGTACGAATCATAAATGTGTGTCTGTGTGAAACCCTCTCACACCTCATCATCACACTGCTTTCCGTCCTAAAACAACTCTCTCTACACTCATCTCAGCCAATCAACCTTACCTCTAACACAGCACAATGCACCTCTCTGGAGGACTTTAAAAAACTGATTTTGGAGATGCATTGTTGTACTTTAAGGTTGGCTGGTTGTCAAAAATGAGATTTTTGTGAAAGACAAAGGACAAGATTTTTATGGCATGTATACATTATTTACTCTATAGTCTATATAGTAATTGCTATAATACGTGGCCATTAGATTAGCAATAAATATTGTGAGGAGTTGGCCTCAGTTGACAATTTGTAAACCTGGCATAAGCCAACTCTACAGCCGACAACTCGCTCCAGAAGGAGGAAAACTGTTTTGGTATTTAGTCAGACTTTCTCATTGGCCCACTGGATGTAGCTTTAATGTGCCCTAATAGAAGAAAAATTGTTACATTTTATCAATTGGAATGTTGCGAATGAATGGTTCAAAAAATTCAAAAAATTCCTTATCATCCCATTTTGTAGCATGATAGCTCATTGTATATCTAAGATGATTTATCACTAAGCCGGCTTTGACATCAATTGTGCAAATCATTTGTGTTGACAGTTTTCAACTGCTCAGAAAACCAAGGCTGTGTGAAGAAGTCACAAACTGCTCACACATTCCTATAGGGGAATAACAGGTGCAGCACCAAGACCAGTGGGTCAGCAGAAATAATCAAAACACATCAGCCTTTCAGGCACACAAAAAAAAATCCCACACAAATGGGCGTAGGTGTCTGCCGGCTATTTCAAATTATCTACCACAAAGTGGTTTTGTAAGTTGGAGTGCAAGGTAAAGAAAGAGAGCAGGAAAAAAAAAGTAGAAATAAGGTGTGTTGAAGGGGGGGAGGAAGACAGTGGAACTGGAGGGGACGGTGGAAAATAATAAAGAGGATGTGAAAAAACAGTGGCTGGTTAAAGTGAAGAAGAGAGTGACTCATTATAAAACTGAAAGGTAGAAGAGACTATACACTATGAGCCACCTTTTTAAAAGATGAATATGATCCAGGACATTTTTACACAATAAACCAGTACATTCCCGGTAATTAGGAAGGAATTTCTTACATGTGGCTCCCTCTGACGTCAATGCTGTACCTTCCCAGAGCGTTTGCTTTCTCTTCCCCAGTGCCGTGAATGTTTAGTGTTAGTCTGCTTTTGGCAAAGCTCCTGGACTTGGGTGCTAGGAGGGGTTTAGAGGGAAGGGTGGGGTTTCATTGCTTGTTTAAAAAGAAAGCAAGGATGAGCATGGTAACCTCAGTTCAAGTATTTGAGCTCTCCTGTGCTCTGAGTGCATGTTGACATTTGCCTAATCAGTGCAGCTGAGAGGGTCAAAGTGATTCAAACATTCACAGCACAATTCTTTACAGTCAGTGCACTTGGACAGTATCTTGGCAAATACTGGTCAGAACTGGAGTAGTCCAACAGATTAGACCAGTTAAAGCTGAGGTGCATAAGTTTTAGTGATTTTTCCTTGTTGTTGATGTAGTTCTTCAGCCTTAGTTTGGTTTTTGTGAAAACAAACGATGCAATATTATTTATGTGCTGAGTCCTTTATTGGAAAACCCACTCTGACAAACAATACTATCAGACCTGACTAAGAAAGCTTTTATGTGTATACATCAGCAGTGCAGGGGCAGGCAGGGACAAAAAGAACTATTTATACATCAAACTGCTGAACCAGGTTTTTATGAGCACTGGAATTCACTTCAGAAGTTCTTGTGGGCACTTCTTTATGTTTTCAGACATACTTTAACCTGTAACTCCCCCGGCAGCTTTCACTGCAACCTTTTCAACATTGTCATGTTTTTACAAGTGTGTAGATGTGTCTGTTAAGCCTGAAATGAAATTTTAACAATCAGACAAAGAAAGTACAGATAAAGTAAAGACTGGGGGATGCTAAGGACACCACTATCATTTGGGACTGTGACTCCTCTAAAGATATGCAAACACAAGCACAGCAACACCATAAAACAGTATTGTGTAATTCTATACCGCATATGAAAATATAGCCGTATCCAACTGCAATCTGATAAAAGAAAATGCATTTTACTGCCAGATGTAAAGTGGGCCTTTGAGTTTGTAGAAACTTGAAGCCATTCTGGATTGGTCAAATGTGCCATGACAATAAGAAAATGACAAAATAATTTAAAAAAATAATAGCTGTTGCTTGGAATGATGTGAGGGTTAGAATTTGGAGTAGTCTCCACTTTTTATTATGCAAAAACCTCTCAACTGGTTTTTTTTTTTTTTGTTTTTTTTTTGGGTAAAAAGTGTGTAATGACCTGATGTTGCAAGTAAACACTGGCTGTCACATTTAGTTGATGACAGTCATTAGCATTCAGCATTCAGCACTGCATCAACAAGCTAAAACAGTCTCTTTGTGACGTTATATGGAGCAGCCATCTGCTTTATACTGTAATCTGTGTAGCTGCTGAAACTGAGACAATAGCTGAAAAGCAATCAATTACAACACCAACAGGCATGTGTGTGCGTGTGTGTTTCTGTGTGATTTAGACCCTCGGTCACCAGCATGACACATGAAGCAGTCCAGGGGATTAGCTGTAATATTACCATCTCGGTCAGGTTTTAGCAGGAGTTTAATGTGGGATTAATCACATGCTGAGTGGTTTGTGCCATCATTATGATTATTATGTATTCCCGAAATTCTTTTATCATGTTACTCTACAACAGATGGAACAAAATTTGAACTGGAATAAAAGACATGCAGTTTCTGGAAGTCAGAAAACTAGACTGCAGTTTTACTTGATAAGAAAACTTATACTCTCAATTAACTTGACTTAACTGGCTCAATAATGGTTGACAAATGCAATCAAATTGTTACACAAGAAGGATATACTCACAGCATTACAAACGACTGAAAGGAAACCCTTATAAATCCTTTGCTGATAACCAAAACATTCTTGAAGCCATCCTCTCTCTCTACCAAATGTCTCTGGAAATATGCCAACTGTGGGGATACTTGCTTTGGGCCTAGTTTATTTGTTTTTTCCTGCTGTACGTGCCCAGTGCAGGTTTGCCTGCGCTCCATCGTTGAGCCCTGTGTGTGGATTCATAGTTCCCATGCCATCTGATGTCAACAAGCTCCTTCAGCAACACTAATCCACTCCTGAAATCAGTCACAAAGGCAGAAAACCTTAAAACAGCCAAGTTCCACACAAGTGCTGTTTAAACAAAACAAAAATAAACCAATTAGCATAGTCATCATCTCACAAAATCTTCTGTCCATCACCTTCTGGACTGACAGCAAACTATAAAACGTTAAAACTCAAAGCTAAATGAGAAATTGAGAAGATGATATTTATATATTTAAACTCAAAACCTTTCAATCAAACCTTAAATTATCGATGGACAAGCTAAGGAATGCAGTCCATGATAGGATATGTGATAGGAGATCCAGAGCAGATTTAAATGCACAGTATGCAATTTTCACTCACTCTCTCTTTATCAAAACAATAACAAAAGACCTAGTATGATAACAGTGGGGAGCAGCGTGGGATCATGAGCTTCAGCTTTCTTCCTAGTGACTGACTTTCTGCCTTTTTCCCAAAATCACTTTGTATTCTAGCTATTTTTAAGTTGCAGACGTCAACAAATCAACTGACCCCCCCCCCCCCCCCCCCCCCCCCCCCCCACACACACACACACACACACACATTTCTGTTGAAGTAACTACTCATATATATTTTTACACATTTTACGCATATATATACACACACTCCAGTCAAAAGTTTGGACACACCCTTGGACCACATTCAATGAGAAGGTGTGTCCAAACTTATGACTGTTAGTGTATAAACACCAAAATGTTACATCTTATACATTTACTTCCTTCTTATCCGATTTGGAGGATGTATTCTTTGCGTAAACAACTTAACCAGACAAACTATCAAGGTTGATCTTTTCACTCTTCTGCACTAAGCCAAAAGACAGCTCATTTTTCTTTAAACTGCTGATATTTAGGGGAGGTGGTTGCTGGGAGGGTCGGGCTGCGATGACAGACTGTCAACAGAATCCTCTGACAAGGCAGAGCACAACCATTACTTTCATGTGAGAAGATGGGTTAATTATAAGATTTGGTTTCTAATATGGAGCCTTTCAGAGGAAGTGCAGTGCTTATAACCGGTAATTAGACATAAATCGTTTGGCTGAAGCAAATGCAGGGATGTTGAGGATGGGGGAGGGTAGAATAAGATCAGATCTCTGTGGTAAAGGGGAGAACGTGTCATCCTTTGGAAACTAAATTTGTTTTGAAATAAATGTTAGTGCATTATGTTCCAAATACTAATTGTAAGAATTAAGAGTATAAATATAATATAAGAGATTATATTTAATCCATGATCTATTGTATTTACATACTTCTACTTTGAAGTTCACACATACACACTGGACAGGTCAATCAGTGCATCACAGAGCAGTTATGTAGATTCATTCACACCAATAGTCATTTTAGAGTGTCCCATTACCTTAACGCTAGAAACCAGACAATCTGGAAAATCTTGTGGAGAACAAGCCAATTCCACGTCAACAGTGTTTTATTGAATGACCATGATTAATTTAACTTATTAAACTTAGAATATGGTTTTATATTCATTAGGGGTGGAACCAACTTTTATTTTCATAATCAACTAATCTATTAATTATTTTCTCCATTTATTAAAAAATTATGACATCTTAATTACTTCTTTGTCATGTGGACCAAAGAAAACACTCGACACACGAATTGACGATTAATTTAATAAGTAAGTTAAGTTAGATAGTAAGTGTATTTGTGGACATTTGAGCTCTGATGTCTAGGTAAGATCAGCAGCATATATCGGAACAGTTTGGAGAATGGGAGATGGCACGGTGGTTCATTGCATGTTACACCCCAAAAAAAACCCATGATTAATTAGGAGACAACCTTTATGTGAATCTCTTTTGAAACTTTTTTTTTCCACCATTAAAGTAGCAAAAGCAGTTTGACACGAGCTTTGAAGTAGCTTAAACAAACTTTGTTCACTTAGAATGTTAACATAGGGCTCTGATTCCTGTTATGTATGAATCCATAACAGTGATGATGGAAACAAATATACTGGGTGACCTGAAGAGAGTTTAAGTGTTGCTTGTTTATGCGATGTGAAAAATCTAATCCAGTACAAGAAATTACAAAAATAAGTGCCAAGTCTAGAAAATTTGATCCTAGAGAGTGTTGCCTGTCCAGCTAATGTAATTATACCAATTAAAAAGCCTGATATTGTGTCTACTATTAATAAAACCTTCGCATACAGGTCTAATGAAACATTGGTTAGAACACTGCAGTGTACACTTCCTGTACGGCTGAGTTTGTGCAGATTTTAAGTGTCTGAGATGACAGTAAGATGACACACAGGCAAAGAAATGTCAGGATGTGAGTCACACTGATGAAGCCTTGACTGAATAAAGGTAGAATAAACCCCTCACAGACTAACTAGTGTATTAACAGAGTGACTAAACACACGACAATTACAGCCTTTTACTCCAAGATTTTAAAGCTCCACTTCACGAAGTGTCACTCATGACAGCTACGATTCACATAAAAGGGACAAATCAAAAGGCCTGTGACTGTGCTCGGCCTTGACAACAATACAAGCTAATAGACCCACAAACCCACACATACTAACACACTCAGAGTCATTCATGGTGCATGATTGTTTCAGACTGTTTTCTCCCTCTAATTACAATTAAAATAGTCACGCTTGTTTTTATGTGGATTTAACACAGCGAAGCTGGGCTGAGAATAGCTCAAGTGTGTGACATGACAGAAAAGGCCATCAATAACAGGGGGCATAAGCCACCCAGGAGCAAAAAACATTGATGTTCAGTAAAATAAGTGTGTTATACTGTAAAAAAAAAATGGTACCAAATACATCAATGTGCCAATCTACTTCCAAAGATGGTTTTGAGATTTTAAGTTGTTAAAACGTTAAGTTGCCAAAAAAAAAAAAAAAATTGGAAGTTCCTATCATCTGTGTTATCTGCTATCCAGAGACATTTTGTGCTTTTATTTGAAGGCTCTCATTTGTGCTCATTCCTGTTTTAAGGGGCTCTATTCATTTTGGTCCATCATTTTATTTTGTTTTTATACAGCACTAGCTCAGAGAACACCGAGTAAACAAAGGAACAAAAAATACTTCATTTTCCACTTGGCCTGATTGTATTTCTTTATTATTAGCAAAGGCAGCTAAATGTAGCAGTTAACAAAAAGATACTGGGTACACATGTTACGTATCACAGTCTACTGTTCCATACTATGTAATTTCAATAAAAGTCAGACTGAGTGACTAATGTGATGGGCATCAACTCTTCAAACATAACTCATGTCTTATTGTCTCAGGAAATGTATCATTCAATGTTGGTTTGAGGAGGACCAGAAAAACTAAATGATCTGTACAATTAAATTACAATACATGATGAGTAGCAGCAAATCAGAATCGCACCACAAATCAAATCTGCAAATAAGTATTGTGATAGAGAAAAGTCACAAAATGATGCTCAGAAAGACTGTGCAGTGATAAACACAGCAGCAATCTGGTGCATTAATGGCACATTATGTGACATTACATAGGTCCCTGAAATCAGGGTGATTACATAATTTAGGTGCTGTAATCTAGGACTGCTTTTAGATCACTATCAACATTACTATAGGGTCTTTGCCTCATTTGATAATGCAGCAGCTTGCCTTGATCCCCTGTCAATGTAATATGTGGATCATCATCACATAAGTGGACAGACTGGGGATGATGTAGAGAGATTAAAACATTACTCTAAATATGAAATGGGAGTCCTTTATAGCATGGTGGCAACAGTCAGATTTGTGCGAAATTAGAAAGACAGAAACATCGATAAATCAAGTATAATGTAATGAAGCACCTTCTGTGACAGAAATGACAATTGCATACAAAAAAAGTAAATCTCACTGCTGAGTTTGGAGTATGATCTGGTTTTGTTTACTTGTGTTCTGGCATGAGGCTGCTCTGTGAGGTGCAGACAAAAGCAGAAGGGTTCCCCATTAGATCCATGCTTGCAACAAAATGCCCTCTGTTCTCTGAATGAATGTGTAAATAAATTTGTCGGAGAGGAAAACACTGAAGAGGGTGCACAACTTGTGTCTATTAATTGTGCCTTTAAACAGGTCAAAACCAATCTTTCCCTGGCCTCTAATCTCACACTGACAACACTTACTATGACACTGAATCACTCTACCATGCTCTCCACCAACAAAACGTCATTGGATATTTGTATTAATTACAAAAGAAAGTGTGGGTTTTGAGTAAATTCTGCCAGAAACTGAAACTGGAGAAAAATCTATACTTATCAAGTTTTAACTTTGAACTATAGGTTTTAGCAGATGTTATATTAAGAACACTAATTTTGGGAGATGCTACACCTCCTTTGTGTGCATTCACACCTATACTGTCCACTTGTGATTAGGTCACTGTTTACAGGTGTTACTATGAGGTCTGAGCAGTTGATGTCTAAGTGGCCATAAGCAATTGTTTTTTATTAGCTATGTAGTCAAAGTCCATGTCCTCTTACACATTATTGCATTCTTAATGGCACTTGTACCACAAGACTTTTGCAATGCTTTTAATTCATCACGCTTGTTGTATCAACTCTCAAATCCAGGTTATCTGTCGCCATTTCACTAATCAGTGCCTATTTGCAAAGAAAATATAGACAACAATGGAAATCACACTGCTACACTTAAACATCAAATGGTACATTTTCAGATAGTTTCAGATTTTTACTCTTTCTTTCTGGAAATAACCCCAAATCCCAGGTTTTTTAACAGGTTTTTGTTGTATCAACTCTCAAATCCAGGTTATCTGTCGCCATTTCACTAATCAGTGCCTATTTGCAAAGAAAATATAGACAACAATGGAAATCACACTGCTACACTTAAACATCAAATGGTACATTTTCAGATAGTTTCAGATTTTTACTCTTTCTTTCTGGAAATAACCCCAAATTCCAGGTTTTTTAAAAGTAATTTGTTTGCTTATTAGCATACATCTAAATTATTCTTTTCTAGATGCTGATGTGTAAAATTTAATTCATTTTGTAAAGAAGGTGGAGGAGGAGGAAAATTTCACAAATTTATCCTCATCGTTTCATTGCTTGTGGTGATTCAGTTTCTTTCAACCACTTCCACACAGTTACGTTCTGATATTAGAGCACAATCTTACACGTGTTTGACATCTTTGATATATCTATTAAAAGCTGTTCAAGATGGCATTTTCAAAGCCATTCAATGCATTTTATCTCTTTATTTAATAGTCAAAAGATGGCATGTGAAAGTAAGATGCCTGACATTACAGTGGCCTGCATGAAGATAAATGTCTTACTGCATTTATTTGATTTCACACTTTCATTAAATTATAAATTTATACAAATGAATTTCAAAGCTGAGACATTTGTCCAGTCCACAAAACCCTTTTTTCTGTATGACACTATTTCATTACAAACCTAAAGGTGCATGCTGCACAGAAGGAAACAAAGCAGCCTAGCACTTACCTTCTTGCCCAGCTTTGGTAATAAGCTTACAAATGAACAATGTGCAATATTTTGTCTTCATCACACCAGCTCATTAATCTCGGCAACAGCATATCCTTGATGTTTCATTCATCAAATTATCCACTGCTTCTGAAAGCTGAAGAAATGAGCTTGCTATGTTATGCTAATGGCTGACAGAAAAGTCTGGTAAATTACAAATGGGGAGGACAACAAACCTCTGTTTCATGCAGTTTGACTGATGACAAGTGCTGCTGAACTCAGTGAACTAGCACTGGTAAACCCAGAGCTCCTGCATGAACCACTGCACTTTTTTATGTTTGCTTTTGGGAAAAGTGATTAAACATTACAACTTTATAACATTTTAAAAAAAAATAAAATCAGCACTATTCAGTTAAGATTATATGGCAAACCATTATTTACACTGTCAATATGACTGACTGACTTTCAATATGTGCTGTTTTACTGTTCCAAATCCTAGGAGGTGTTGATTCAGGGCAAAAGTTGACATAACTATTAATGTGATGCATTAACAGTATGATTCACAATGATATGTTGGTTTGGCAACCTCAACATTGTGAACAGGCTGGGCCATATTGTTAAGCTTTGTACGAACATTGTTGGCATTGACATGATTGATCTTGGTCACATTTTGAACTGAGAGCCACTCAGAAGGCTAAGGTCATCATGTTAATTTAGACTTCTGCCAACAAGGAGGTCTGTCTATGTCAGAGGGCCAAATCAAATAGATATTTTAGGTCATTTTTCCCATCAGCTGTGGGTTTTTGAACAAGCTGTAGCTGTCTTTACGTCACATGGCTCATTGCACATTCTCATGATGACATCCATTGTATTTAGGGCTGCCACAATTTTTCGATCAATCGATAACTAAATTAATTGTCAACTATTTTGATAATCGATTCATCAGTGAGTGTTTTTTTTTCCAATAATTAAAACAATTTTAGTTTATTTACTCCATATAACAAAGAAACCATTAAAACTGAATGATTGTCGTTTGTGGACAAAACAAAACATTTGAGAACATCATCATTTCCAGGTTTGGTAAAGAAAAATCTTTCAACACTTTCTGACATTTTACAGACTCAAATAAATACTTGATTAATTGAAAAAAATAATAATAAGCAGATTAATTGATTCTTAAAAATAACCATTAGTTGGAGTCCAAATTGTATTTATATCCAATGTATTGCATACTCAGCATGTATTCTTGTGAATTTGTGCACCTGTGTGGTGAGAGTCCTGTCTAAAATAAAATCGCCCCTGGGGACAATAAAGATTTGCCAATCCAATCAAATCCAAAACTGACATTATCCAGTTATCAGTGAACTTGCGATGAACTATTAACTTGACCAGTGCCTCATGTTATGACAGTACTGGTGTTCGATCTAACAGCTATAGAGTAATTAAAACCTATATAATGTGTAAAAAAAATCCAAGAGTTAATTTTCTCATTTGGCTGAAATAGAAAGTCTATAACCTACAGCTAATAAAATATAGACTTTCACATTTAAAACCAATGAAGGCTAACCAAAAATGAGAAACTCCCTTTAAGAAAGCTGCAATGTCATGAAAGCAGAATACCTGTGTCTCCAGCTGTGTAATCTACCAAAATCAAAACCCCTCTCAAGGGTTCATCATCCTGTCTTTTTTTTCTTCCTCTATTCCCATCACTATCTCTGAACAAGTTATAAAACACTTACAGGGAAAAGAGGTGCTTAAAAGGTCTCTTGCAGAGGAAGAAGCTGAATTTACCCAAAACATAAACGTGACATTTTGCAATTCATTTGTCCCTACACAGCAAAAACAGCAAATATGTTTAGCCAAAACACTAATCATGTCCCAGTGGCTCTGTTTAGTGTAGGTCACAGTTTGTAGCATTTTTAATCTACACATACTGTAAATTAATATGTTTTTAGTTCCAGAGTAACAGAGCAAAGCCCACACTGAAAGTGCAACACAAAAGAGAAAAAACTCTAAAGGTGTAAAAAAAAAAAAAAAATGGTTTCTGACAATCATTATATAGTAAAGGGATTTTCACTATGCAGCCCTGCTACTCAATTTTTTGGATATTCGAGTTGCCAAGTGTAATCACAGGAGTCTACTTATGGCAGGTGAGTAGCTCCAGAGGTGTAGTTTAAACAACCATGCTGAGTGGAGGGCTCTGAGATAGAAACATAAAACACTGTTCATTAAAACCTGTTTTAATGCTGGGATGTATCTGTGGATGTTCACTTTAACAACCATTGTTTCCAAACTGAATCAGAGTTACAAAGCCAGGAAAAACTTATCTTGAAATCATCATCTTCCACTACCACTACCTCGAATCCAATTGTATCACTGACAAATTCCAGTCTGGTTTTAAACCATGACATACTGTAGCACAGAAACATCCCCCTTAAAGGTTTTTAATTACCTACTGTTAACGGTTGATTCTAGAAATTCTGCTGTCTTGGTGCTCTTGAACTTGACTGCTGCCTTTGATACAGTAGATTAAAATATTATTTTGTCTCACCTTGAGTTGTGTGTGGCATCAGGGGCACAGCCCTTAATTGGTTCATATTTGTCAAACAGAAGCTTCTCTGTTCATCTATGACAATATTCTTTGGCAGTTTCTCCTCTTACCATGGGGGTGCCTCAGGTCTCCATTTTGGGGCCTATCCTCTTCTCACTGTACCTGCTACCTTTTGGGTCTCATTGCAGATGACCTACAGATTTATCTTCCCTTACTGTGGAATAACTCAGCTTCCATTCAGTCTTTGCTGGAGTGATGGAGTTCATGGATGTTCAGACATGGATGGAGTTAAACTTCTTAACTCTTAACAAAAAAGAAAACAAACAAAAAAGAATCTTATTTGGACACCCTGACCTCTGGAATGTTTATCATAGTGCCATCAGCCTGTTAAGTTCATTCTGTCACACATCTGTAAGGAATCTTGGTGTGATTAAGGACAGCACCTTTAAACGAGAAACAGATAAGCTCAGTAGTGAAAACGAGCTTCTTCCTATTACGGCTCCTTGACAAGGTGAAGGCCTACCTTCCCTCGAAATATTTTGAGAGGGTAATCCATGTCTTCATTACACCTCAACTGAACTTCTGCAACTCCGTCTATGTTGGTCTTGATCAGTCATCTCTTCGACGCTTACACAAAATGCTGCTGTTGCCTCTTGACAGGAACTAAACTCAGAGAGTATATTACTCTTGTTCTGGCCTCTTTACACTGGCTCCTTGTCTTTTTTTATGGTTCATTTTAAGATCCTATTAAAATTACTTAATTACTTTTAAATGTCTTAATGGCCTGGCAACTGCGTACCTGAGAGAGCTCTTAATGCCACATACTCCAGGCCGAGTTCTGAGGTCAACTGACCAGCTGCTTTTGCATGTGCCAAGATTGTGGCTAAAAAGCAGGGGAGATAGAGTTTTTTCTGTGGCAACTCCAAAACTATGGAACAGCCTTCCTTTACATTTAAGAGCTGCCCGGACCCTTGACCAATTAAAAAAGTTCTGAGGAGTTATATCCTTGCGCTGGCTTTTAACACTACCTTGGGAAGACAATTTGCACTCACTGTACAGTCATTATTGTTCTATTGTTTTGTTCTGGTTTTCTGTGTTAATTGTTGCTTTGTTATTTTGTTGTTGGTTCTTCTTCCCCTCTCTCTTGTTGGCTTTAATCTAACATAGTGTATTGTTTGTTGGTTATGTCTCTCTCTCTGTCTGTCTCTCTCTCTGTCTCTCTCTCTCTCAGGTGGGAATTTACATCTAAATCTGTAAATTAGCACATCCATGTTAAAACTCAAACGAGCCATTTCAGAGAGCTTAGAAAAAACACACAAGTCTGTTTAGCGCTGAAAATGAGGCACACAAAACATCTATACACCAATCTCCCTCACACACAACCCATAGATGAACACAGGCATCTATTCAATATCTTTTGGGAATTAATAAAGTTCTTAACTGAAGTGATTGGAAGTATGAGTTGTAACATGCACTACTACCGTCAACTGTATTAAATGAATTAATTATATATAGGCTGCATATGCTGTGTTTCAATCATAGTACAGTTTAGTTTGATACAGTACATAATGGTACTGTACCATAATTATACAAGCCTGACAGCGGGTATATTTACTTGGTAGGCGGGTTGTGGGCGAACAACGACATGGAACAAGACACAACAGACATAACAACGAAGTACAGCAATTGAGGACATTCAGCAGCTCTTTTTTTAACAAGACGTCAAGCTTTGTATGAGAATAGTCTGCAGGCATTTGCCTTGACTTCCATGGGATATTTACACTGATCACAAGGGAGTGAGGTTTTTCCTACCACCCAATCAGATGACCGTTGAGGGTGGATCCAGTCCAACTATACCATACCATTTTAAGGGAAAGGCTCCAAAAAAGGGAACAATTGGGTCTGGTTATTTTGGTACAATTCTTAAAGGAAACAGAAAATATTACATACCATAGTGTACCAAACTGAACCATTCCACTCTGGATACATGGCTTAAGACTTAAACTTGTTTTTCTGGAGCTATTTCAGTTACTTTATTTAAATTTACACATTTTCATATATATTTAACTAAAAAAAATCAAGTCTACTAAATATTGTATGATTGGATTATGCTGAATAAAATGTTGTAAAATTTTAATTATTGTCTGTTGAATGCTGTTTTTTTTAAGATACATGTGTTGCATCATATTAATTTTTCCAGCTCTACTGGATTAGGCTCAGTTTCGTATTTACCTGCTGCCATGAGGAATTTTCCATATCTGCAGGAGATGCCACTCACAGTCAGTACAGCAGTTCCAAGGGGCACTTTAGGCATTTTTGGTATACCACGGAACACAACGGAGTTGGAAGGCATCCGTTTCAGAGCTTATCCTTGGATTAATGCCTGGAAAAGTTCATTCTACCCCGGGAGACCCAGGGTGCACTGAGCCCTTCCTAACAGGGATTGTGTAACTACTAGGGACTTTTGATTTTGTTTTGTTCATAGAAGCAGGAGGATTATATCCTCAGGGACCCACCTGACCAGCCTCCTGCTTATCATCTGTCCTCTGTTGAACCCTTGCAGTGGATTTCACCTCCCAGCCATATGGGAAATACAGCAGTGCAAGGATTCTCTTGTCTTACAATGCCAGGGTTATTTGCAACACAGAGGTCTTATAGACACTGTGACATGCATTTCTGTCTTACTTTAAGCTTGACAGCAGATGTGAATAGTTGAGGGTTTATCTTCAAGGTTTTGCATGTTCTTAATCTCCATATCCATATCCACACACTGGACATCTGGGCTACTCTGACTGCTGTCTCATACCACTAATACCCCATTCCCACTCACCCATTTCCACTCCACCAAAAAACTTTGATCAGTGGGAGTGTGTTTTTTTCGGCATTCACCCCTGGGTCAAACAACACGCAAAGTGATCCACAGTGTTCTATTCCTCTTCCTCCTCTGACTCATTTTATTCCCAGCATGTTTGTAATGTCATATTTCACACATGGGTAACCTGGGGGTGAAACGGGTCCACCCAGGTTCAAATATCGGGTATACCCACTCATTTCAGTGTGACAAAGGCTTTGTACGATCTATTTGCTACATACAGTTACCTAAATAGGAATTATGCAGTGGAATAGTTGACCTAGCTATAATCGCACTTTCTCCACTTCATTAAAATTAATTGTAATTGCGAGCTTTTTTTCCCCTCAAAGCAACACCTTGTTGTGGGTATGAGGAAACACTCTTTAGTGTCATGACTGCTGAAAGCTGGGCACAGTAAACAAAAAAATGTTTGACACAAAAGGCTGAAACAAGTTATCAGACGAGGTTAAAACTGACATATCAAATTGCCTAATTTAGCTGCCAAATCAACCATAAAACCACCACCTGATTAATGTTGAAAGAACAAAAAAGATGACTGGTGGATCTTTGTTAAATTGAAAGAACCGTGCACAGCATAATTCAATTCTAAGCTTCTCCTTAGGCAAACACAAAGCTTTGAACACTTAATAAATCCAAGGGCCATATTGTACGCTCATCTCATCTGGCAATGAGATTGCTTGAATAGAATATTCTGGAAATCTGTGGCAAAAAAACAATAATGGGGCAGTAATTTCATTTCTTCACAGCAGCTTCTATTGTTCTCTTAAAAAAGCTTCTGTTTAGCCTGGTTCAGCTCTCATTCTCATCCATCTTTCCATTGAGGAAAAATGTACTGAGCCAAGGATAAATGAGAACAATAACATTTCTGCAGCACTCCAATGCATCACACACAGATAGAAGTGAGCGCTTTTGTGTTCTTCTGGCTTTTCAGACAATTGACAAACTAGATAGCTGTTGTGACTATGGCTAGTTGCAAGCACACAAAAAATTATCAAATTAACAGCTTCGCTCTCCATAAAACTTTTTCAATAACTTTCTCTGAATAAGCTCCTAGACTCAACTTAATTGTACGTGTTGCCATGGTTGACTTCGCTCCTTAGACAGCTACCGTTAAGTGCTTGGACTAAAACATATCAGTTATACCAACAGTATTTTCCTTGTGACAGTAGACTCTATAAATGAGGAATAATCAGAGTGGGTCTACAGTGATAAAGCTCCCTTTGTGAAGACTACTTTCCCTTTTCAGTGGCCTGCCTCAGGACCGGCCACTATCTTCTAATCCACAACTGCAGGCTTTTAAAAACTCCCACAGCGAGTCGTTATTATGGAACTGATTAAAACTAAAACAGAGAGAGGAAAAAAACAGGCAGATATGGAAATTAGCTTGACAGAAGAGAAGGGTGAATGAGAGACTTAAAGATGACTCCCGTGGAGCCTAAATTACAGAGCAGCTGACTTTGAATACTTATAAAACTAATATTCAAAGCAACACTATAACTTTTAAATGTGTTTTCTAAATCTTGCTCCTACTCACTCCTGCTGGTCACCCCAAATGCACCAGCAAACAATCTAACCATTCTCACCCACACAACTAGATTTCCTTCATTTTGTTTCTCCTCCTCCGCATAGAGAAAAATGTGGGGTTTTTTTGGGTAATGTAATATTATTAGTGATACTCCAGAAAATCAGCCCATTTTAGGTCTCAGTTCAGCACAGCAACATAAAAATGGTAAAAGAATTAATAGCAAAATGGTAAAAGAAAGAACACAATTGAATATCAAAGTTGCAAAGGAAGACACTTCAGTTCCATCTAATGACATTGCAGGGCATCAATCAGAGTGGAGAAAACAATAACAACAGTCTTATCTGGCATGAACTGTTTACACTATCTTTTGTAAGGCACTTACTGTGCTGTATGTCCATTTCATTATTTTATCCCCTCTAATACTGAGTAATCTCGATGATAAAATCTAAATATGAATAATTCACAACCATCTGCCACAGAGCAAAAAAGAAAACGGAGGGGATTTTTTTGTGTGTTTATCTTTAAAAAAAAAACAACAACAAAAAAAAAACACACTTCTCACAGCGGCCCCCTCTCTTACAACTACTGACTTGAACTAAACACACACATTTGTGCAGCATTTGTAGTAAGGACCCTCATAGACATAATACATTCCCTTGCCCTTTACCCTAACTTTAACCATCACAACCAAATGCCTAATCTTAGGGTTTAGGGTTAAAACCAGGTCTTAACCCCCAATAAACCCTTTAAAGACCAGCCAAAATGTCCTCATTTTCCCAAGATGTCTTCATTCCCTATGGTTTATAAATTTTTTGGTCCATCCTCACAAAGCTATACATACAAAAACACAAACACACACCCAGACCAGTAGTGAATGTCTCATGATGAACTGGTGTAAATTAATTTTAGGATTAAGATATGGATGAAAACAAAAGTAATTCAGCTATCTGTGACAATATCTCAAGAGGAAAAGTGAAGGAAAGTTTTCTGTGTTACTCTACAGACATACATAAAACTGACAAGACATATCCTTTATAGCATAACTGCCAGCCAATAATAACCAATAACAATAACAAGAATAGCCACCATGGATAAGAACAGAATAACGGACTGGGACCTCTTCAAACAATAAAAACATGACCAATATGCCAAATATACAATTACGAGAACCTGCAAAACCCGGCATTTGTTCCTTTGCAGAGGGGTTTAACAAACTCCTCAAGGCATCCAGCAGCTGACTGTCCCTCACTTTGTTTGGGTTCCAGGCAGGGGACAACTCTCTCTTCGCTTTAGTGATGCAAGATCCCCCACAACCAAGACCTGTCACCGATTACTGCCACTGGACAGAGGAGGGAAAGGAAAGGTTTAATGGGGATGAAAGAGAGAGTTTGCCTGTGTGTGAGTGTGTGTGTGCGTGTGTGTGTGTGTGTGTGTGTGTGATCCAGCTCTGCCTCCAAGGCCACAATGCAGTTAAAAAAAATGCCAAGTTGCATGTCAACTTGGCAGTCTTTACCACCCAAGCTTAAGTCAGACAAAAGGCTCTTCAGTGCTCTAAAATGTTGGTTGAAGAATGGGAAATAGTGATCAGTCAAATATGGAAAAGGGACTGAGAGTGACAAGGGTTAAATGAGCAACTAAAAGGAAGTGAAACTGAGAAGTACTAGCATATTTCCTATGTTCAGAGTTCCTAAAGGTGGAGAAAAGTGTGCAAACAGTGGAAAAGTTTCACCAACAAACTACCATGCACTTACATCACCTATGATCCTGCTTCGAAATGGTGTGTGTGGAAAATTTGGTTTAGTTAGTCATAATTCAGGCAAATTTACGCAAAAGTGTGATTATGTTTACCCAACTACTGACATATGGTTGGTGAGTATGAAAGGCTCCCTCATTTGTTGGTGATTACATAGACTAGAGTGGATTCAGGTTAGAGGAAAATTTTCCATTGCCTTAAAAGTGGATTTTAGCCTGTGAAATCTCAGTAAGTCAGATGTGTTTATAAAATAATGTGAAAATTGACCTCTAAACTGACAAGGGAGAAACTGCAGTCGTACACCGTACACCAAGTCATTTCAGAAACTCAGTAAGTTTTTAAGGATAAAATACATCATGTGAGAAATGAGAATAGACAGTATGGAAATTAAAAAATATTTATAAAAATAAAATAAAGAAAGTATGACCTATTCAAGTTTACGTAACAGTGTATTTCAGTAAAAAACAAAGAAAATGACAGATACATTTGTCCTGTGCTGGTATTCACAGCTACATTATGTGGACAGACTGAACCATCCGCGCTGACGCAAACATTTCTGGCAAAGATTTAACCATGTCTCTACTCACAGTTAATGAAAAAAGAAGGCTTTGCCAAAAATCCACAGTGTGCCACACAGGACCAATCTCACGGCAACAATTAATCAATGGCTATGACATAGCTGCTTGAATATGACCAAGAAAGCCAAAGCATGATGGGGGGTAAAGGAGGACACAATTAGTCTTTTGTCCATTTTGGTAAGCAACTGAAAAGCAGCATGCATCAGGGGGTAATTCAATTAAGAAAGAGGGTTTCTGAGATGGACACTTGAGTCTCCCTGTCTGGTTGAGGTCAAGACTCTCTTTTCTGAGCATGCAAAGGGTAACATTATGAAATACTATATGTTGTCACATTACTAAAATTATTACATTTGTGCCTGCCTTAATATCTGGCCATCTAAAATGTCCTGGTATCAAAATTAGAATTATACCAAACATTTAACCCAAAATGAGTATGCAGATTAACTCAATGATCATCAGTTATCACTGTCTTTAACCACCTCATCAAACTATGGAAATAAAAATCACACTTTTATACCCTATTTCCATTGGTCAAAAACCTGCTGACCACAGGATTTTTTCCAGTGGTAATGTGTTCATTCACTCCAGGGTCAAATCACACACAAAAAGAGGGTGTACATGCTAATTTATTATTTGTATACTCTATTAAATAATTAATGTTTATCAGGTTCCTTACATTTTAAAGTATCACCATGTGGTATTTCAACATTCGAATAATGTCTCCAAATATATTTTAAAGTTACTGTCTACTTATAACAGTTTGATTAGCTCCCTTGTCAGAGCCTGAGAGGGTCTGCATCACCTGTACTGGCACTATGTAACTTTTTGATTTGGGTCACTCCAAGATCGAAAGTAAAACCAACTTAACTGCTTCAACTGTTTACTGCATAGGTCACAGTTCTACGAGCGAGCGAAGCTACTGAAAGTTTGGGGGTGAAAGTTATATGGGAGTTTTTTCACTGAAAATCAAAGAGACTGCTCAGATACCAAAGAGTTTGAAGATTTTGTAGGACTCAAAGAAAAAGTGGGAGAGTGATAGGATAATATGCAGGACAAGGGTGAATTGGTCATTGCTTTCACTCACTAGTGTCAGCTGAGAGATGCCAAGGGATGTCAAAGTGATAGTGACCTGGCTCTACAGTTGGACTAGTAAGTAGACATTGTTTGCTTATAAACTAAACATAACGCATTGCTGTGTGTCAGGTGGTGTTATTGAAGTCATGTTGTTCCCTGTTCATGTTTAGAATGAATCAAAATCAGAGTTATCGATGTATTGACATAGTGGTTTTCCCCCCCAGCTGCTAGTTATGACTAACATGCTTGTTGACGACATGGCTCTCCGGTATCGTTGGTTTGTCAACAAATGTATGTTACCAAGGCGTATGTTTAACAACAGATGCAACAGACAGTACTGTTTCTCAACTTTAGGGGAATCCGGAGAGCAAAGGGACACCACTCGATATCATTTACTTTATCAATCAATGATCAATTTAAAAAGGCAGTTTAAGATACACAATAGTAACCACTGTAACATTATCACTGAAAGCTGTTTTTTTTTTCTTCCTCTGACTTGTTTTGTTTCTGGCACATCTATGATGTCACAATTCACACCCAAGTGATGTAAATAATACTACAGGGCATAACGACCACTGGCAATGGGACCGGTGTTAATCACTTCTTTTCAGCAACTTCATCCAGGTTTTTACCTTGGGAATTAATAATGAGGAGCTGCAGTATGAAGAAGAAATCATAGGTCAAGAGCATTAAGCCCGACCTCATTCAAAATGCTGCTTTTCGAGTTTTGACCACAACAAAAAGATCAGAGCACTTAGTCCAGTTTTAAAGCCTTTAGACTAGCTCCCAGTCAGGTATAGAATAGACTAAGGTTCTGCTGCTAGGCTACAAACCACTTTATGGTTAAGGTCCAGAATACATTAATGTCATATTAAAGAATAGAAACCTAGGAGGCCTCTGAACTCTGGCCTAGACTATCTGAACTGAGTCACTAGATCTCAAACCAAATATGGTGTGTGCGCGTGTGTGTATTAAATGTGCTGGTGCTTTTCTACAAATGGAAGGATACGAAACAAAATGAAGGACAGCTAACCCTTAAAGGAAAACAGGCAATATAACTCATGTGTTTGTTCAATGTTGGTTACATTGAAAACACTGAATTTTAGACTTTTGCAACAATAAAATTAAGTATCTTGCTTGAATTACTGCTTTCATATCATACCCCTTCTTGTTTTTTCCCCACTCTCGGGTACTGTAAAAAGTTTCTTGATACAAAAATTTGTCAGAAGCAAATTGCTTTGGTATCAATGAGAATAAATCACCATTTTTGTTAGAGTTTTGTTGTGGGTGTGATTAGACTCACATTATCTGACTAAAGTTGCTGATTACAAAATCAATGTATAATGCCTGTACTGACTACAGCAAAAATGGAACTGGCTAGTTGACTTTCTTTGTCATTCCACTGACAAATAAACAGTAAATCATTTTTTTTTGCATCAAATGATTTTCTTAGCCACATTGTTTTTTTTTGATGAACATTGGAGCAACTCAATTAAACAGACCTGAAATACTTATACTTTGGCAAACATGCCCACTCTGAAATACTGCAGCACAAGTGCTGCTTAAATAGTGACACTTGATGGGCTAAGCAACTAAACCAATCACTCACTGTAGGACTGAAGAGCCCTTGTAAAAATGCCCAATCAAAAGTGCAAGATTTGTTCAACAAGGGCTAATCAAATTACACAATACAACTCTTTGTGGAATTAAAATTGATAGAGGTCACAATTTCTCAACATTACTGATATCTGTTATTAAAAATCATCTTAGTTTTGTCTTAGAGACTTAGTTACATGTCCAAATATCACATATCACAACGAAGAAAAGGATCTCTATCAATTCTCAGTGCTGCAACATAAAACTATCACATGCTTATTAGGTTAAGGTTAAAACCATAACGAAGACTGGAGAAAGCACTCAGAGAGCACAAAGCTCCACAAAAGTCATAAATTCACCCCTAAATCCAGGCCTGTTTCTAATTAACCACCAAAATAATAACTAATTTAGAGGACTAATTTCCTCCTAAAAAATTTAATTCCTAAAGATAACCGCATTGGTGGGGGGGTACAACAAAGAAGATAAACACCACAACTGCTCATTATGAGAGAATATGTTACACACTATATTGCATCAACCAAATGACTGAGAAAATTTAATATTTTGTCTTACCGGCTTTGAGCTACACCTTTATTTCTAATGAAAAATAATCTTAATGCTTCAGCATGTTGACATTTTGGACAATGCTATGCAACAACATTTGTGGCAAGTTTGGGGAAGGCCCTTTTCTATTCCAACATAACTGTGCCCCAGTGCACAAAGCAAGGACTATAAAGACATGGTTTGACGAGTTAGGTGTGGAAGCACTTGACTGGCCCTCAGAGAGCCCCGACTTCAAACCCATCGAGCAGTTTAGGGATGATCTAGAACAGAGAGTGCAAGCCAGGCTTTTTCGTCCAACATCAGTACCTGACTTCATTAAATGCTCTCCAGAATGAATTCCCACATAAACACCTGGAAAAGTCTTCCAAGAAGAGTGGAAGCTGTTATAGCTGCAAAATGGGGACCAACTCCATATTAAAATACTGTATATTATGTCATTGCGGGCCTTGTTGGTGTAATGGTTAGGCATCCCAGTAGTTGTGTCCATATAGTGTACAATCACTAGCCACTTCATTACATGGAACATAAAATAAAGGTGGTCACAGAGTGAGACTTGGTAATGAAAGTTATGTATTTCTTATAAAAATTCAATAGATAGCATCATAGTCATACTCCCTAAAGCAATTTTTATTCCAGTAACAGACAGGTTTTCCAAGTCAAAGCAGCCACACACACACGGACAAGGCCAAAGAGTTCCTGTTGAGAAATGCTTCATTGCTTATATCTTACCTTGGCGAGTGTGAGAGCTCATTCTTACAGTGGCTGGCGTTGCCGGCAAACTTAACAGGGGAGGAAAGGTGAGTGGTGACGGTGTTAGTGTGCCCCCATGGTAACTGGTATGATCATTCTGTGCTTCCCACCAAGTTGGTGCTTCCGGATGGAGATCCCAGACTAAGGAGGAACAGAAGAAAAGTTGTTTTTCAGGGGTTGTTTTTCATGTCACATGACCACAGTTGGAGACCTTGAGTGGTGTGTTGTGGTGTCCGTCAACCAAATGGTCAGGCTGTGAGAAGTAGATGCAAACATTATATTTATGTATTTATATATATATATATATATACATATATATACATACAGTATAAAACATGATATTCCAAACAGAAGCTTGTGTACGTACTAGAGCAGGGTGATAGATCGTAAATAAAAGGTTTGAGTTAAGCAAAACAGATTGGGTGTAATTTTTTTTTTAGAGCTATGTTTTGACTTATAGTGAAATACTGTAGTTTAACGCCCTAGTATGTACTAATGCTGTATCATCTATGCTGTTTTCAAACCCTTATCTATTCTAAATAAGGGGCCTCTAAATAGAGGCTCCTGAGTTTCATCAGAATCAGTCAACAATATTGGTCCCAGGGAAATTTGGGTAAATGATCATTTTGTTTCCATTTGAGGCCCCAATTTAAAATACACACTTCTTGTCCTTATCTAAAATGGGCTTTTAATGATTTTGAGGAAGTTTTGTTTGAATATGTGTGGTCAGTGGTGAGATGAATATTTGCTGTAATGTCTGAAAGTCTACTAAAACTAAAATGTCATAGAGTTGATATGTTATTAGACTGACGAGCCACTGACAGACAAGAAAAGCACAAGAACCTATTTCAAACTCCCTAATGTGTGTGTTTTCATATGTTATTAAAACTACAAGGAGCATGCAAGAATAAAAAAAAACACAAAAATGAAAGCGTCATACTATGCCACTCTAACCAGCAGTAACTAAAAACTCATCTTTGTCCCATCCCACAGGTGTCAAAATTAATGAGCACACACAAAATGGTGGTAATGAGAGCTGCTATTCAGCACCAAGAAAAACACCACAGAATCCATAATAAAGTGTATATGTGCTGTCTCTCTCTCAAAATACACACAGACACACGGAGTCTCTTTGCTGTCGCAGTAAGTTTAAAGCTGTTGAAGTGAATTACTGTCAACTGAATGAGTTCAGTGGAGAGAGGGAGCACGCTTTGCATGGCCAAATAAAATCTCATGGAAACACATTACTGCCAGAACTCTCCAGGGTTTTACTTCACTTATCAGGAATTATCCTCTAAGAAAAATGGTCCCTTAAGTGAGTGACAAACTTGAAAAACGGGCCAGGTTAATTATTACTCCGTTTGAATTTGAGCACAAAATTTTATGGTACCTTTGAGGCCAAGAGCAAAATAACCAGAGGGGACAGTGTGTTAAATAGTTGCATCATGCAGGTAATACAGTGACAGCCACAAGGACTTTTTAGACAGGGGATAGATTTGCCAGGGTATGTGTCAGGGGAAAAAAAGCCCAAGTGTGTCAAATGAATTGCCCTGACACTATTCTTAGATCAAGCCATCTATTTTTGAAAAAGGAGTTGTCTGTCACAGAAGAATTCAATGTGCTTTTACATCTTGTCATACTATGTCAGCAATGACCTCAGGCACAGAGTCCTCTCACGTTCTTTGCCACATAAAAAAACAAGTGCAGCTCATAGGGAAGCCAAAATGACTCCTTTACTGATGCCATCATCCTACAGTCTGTGGCACTGGTCTGCTCTCAGCTGTGCAGTAATGTTCCTTCCGTACGATTTAACTTTTTTTTTTACCATAAACTGTCCTTCTGGGACCCTATTAAAAAGGAATCTTTGTACAACACTGCAGGTATTTTCCCTGCACTGTACAACTATAAAACACACCACCTGCATCTCTTCATGGGTCTCCTCTCCACAGACTGACACTAAGGATTGGATGAGATTTATTGCTCACATACAATAAAGTTTGAGTCTGGAAACGGTGCATTGCAGTTGACAGGAAAACAGCTCTCAGGACCCTGTAATGGACTTTGTTTCCCAAGCACTCCGAGCGCTGCCGGGAGTAATCACGATGGCATAAAAATAACATGTGGTCGGATAGTGAGCAGTAAACAACAATTAAGAGCCCCCTTGCATAGCTCATGAAATGAATCATTGAAAATGCACTTACACCATGAAGACGGCTTCAGCCTCTCGGCCCTAATTGACTATGAATTATTCAGCCTGCGAGTAGGATTAGTGGCACAACTCATATGCTACTGAGTGACATGTTCCTGATCTTTCTTTGTTATAATAGTTGAGATATTACCAAAAAAGAAAAAAAATCATCTGAAAGCTGTGAATCCCAAAGGGAATGCTTTGCATCTCACTGCTAATAAGACAAGGATATACTGGTCTAGACTGTTGTGTAAGTACATGACTTAGTCAATCTGAAGCCATCTTCCTTAAAATGAGGGACGTTGGTGGTTTCCTGGTGACTCTAAGCCATTATCAGTTTGGAGATGTACATGAGGTACTTCTCCAATCTTCCAGATTGTGAAATTTTATGACCTGTCCACTTGGCCAGCCCAAACAACCTACAGTAGATCCATGCAGCATTCAGAGACCAACAGAATGACTTTACATAAGACGGCTGCACTGACTAAACATCAGACATGCACAAAAGTCCTGATCATTTCAGGAAATTGTACATGGGTCCTGGATATGAGCATGCAAATTTTGCTACATACGTTTCCATTTTTAGGAACTTCTCATGCTAACTCCTCAGTCTGTTTTCCAAAAATTATCCCTTATGTGATTAAAGCACGAAAATTCAGTGGCCCACACAGTCTCCTGCTGCAACTACAGTTGTCAAAAATGTACATAGATCCAAAATGAGAAGAGGACACAAAGGAGCTACCAGAAGCAAAGCAGCAAAAATTAGTATATATACAAACTTGGAAGGGAGAGACAAATAGACACAGGTGAAACAAATTATGAAATGAGATTAAATACGTTTGAAACAGGAGATACACAAAAACCAACAACGCAAAAAACAACACTAGTAACTACAAGACAGAAATAAAACTAACCAAATCAGGAAAATGAACGTCCAAATAAATCAAAACAAAGCTCTGAATTCAGATTGTGGCAGATACATTTTCTGGCATGAAATGACCTGCAGTAACATAATATTCTCTGTGGCTTATTTGCAAATTGAAGGAGGCCACAACATCAATCAGCTGTTGGCTGAACTGGGACAAAATGACAAGATGACGAGACATGACATCAAGTGGAAGAGAAGGATAACTTTTCCTTTAGCTACAAAACTCTGATAGCCAAGGGACATTTGTATATCGAGTATGACCAGAAACAACTCCTAAGAATGAGAGATTAATGTTCCACTTTTGTATGATAACAGGACAGTATAACATGGTGTCCGTCATGACCTGGAAAATATTAAAACATATTTGAATATTACCACCACCAACACCATACACATGCAAAGCACACCACCAGCCCTCATCACTGTCACCGCTCCTCTAATACTCCTCAAATGGCAGTCTCTTTACTTTATAAACAGTTTTGACACAGGATGCTTTTTTTTGTCTGCACAATTACACAAATGACCTCAACCAATTTCACAAAATATGGTAAAGTGAAGAACATACTTAATTTTGGTTCCAGATCATTTAAAATGGTTTTTGCTTCAGTTTGGTGGTGTTGTGCTGCAAGAAAATAGCAAATTCTGAATGCAGGCAGTATATGGCAAAAAAAATGCGACATACTGACTTGACTTTCAGAAGCTAGCTAATGATCATCCACTGTACTATACAGAGACAGAGTCAATGAATAGACAGATATGTTGTTATGATCCACAGAAGATCTGTGTGACACCCTCAGTGATAAATTAGAGCCGCATGCTCACAAGTTGCATCTGCTGGCGTTCACTCATGTGGGTAAGTGACAAAATGAATAGTTTACATCCTTATAGCTAAGCAGATGTGGAGAGTATATTTTCTGTATAGTGGTGCCTGCAATTAATTAAGGAAGACAATAAAGTTTTCCTGCTACAAGCTCATATGATATGTCCACCCGGTGATCTATTGGTCAAAATATTCATTCTCCATCTGCTCTGCTGAAGGTGCTACAGTAGTTCAAGTATATCCACAGAAACCATGACATGTACCCAGGTTGACACAGAAAGTTTAAAACTCTACTTAATGTTTGGTCACTTTAAAAGAAAAAAAGTCCCTTTTCAACAGTGTAACAATGCACTTATGGTGCTTTTCTATTATACTGTTCTAGCACTACTCTGCTCTACTTGCCTTGGTTTGGGTATTTAGTGTTTTCCATTGCTTCAGAGTACGTCCTCAACATGGGCGGGGTTGTCCTAGCACAACTGCCATGTATGGTCTCTGCAAAGTTCTTGGTGGGTTTAATTCTTGAGTCAGACATCACACTAATAACAATCACTCTGTGACCAATCAGTGATTGGCAGTCTGTTGACATCACATTTTTGTATCGGCTCGGCTCGCTTTGAACCTTGCCAGAGCAGGTACCAAAAAACCACCAGGTACCAGGTACTATCCCTAATGGAAAAATGCTAGAACTATATAATGGAAAAGCTCCATTACTTACTAAAGAAAAACAACAGTTGAGGAGCTGGATAAACAAATGAACATGTATGCAAATCCACTTTTTCTTAGGATTTCTGTCTGAGAATAAATGGCCCTCTCCTTAAACATGACCATGAGGCAATGTAGGGAGGAAGGAAGTGAATAGTAATGGAAGCAATTGACAGGAAGTTAGTTAGCCAAAATTTGGCATCACTGAGCGCAGCTTTAACTCAGCAAGGCTCCTGGACTCATTTCATGTGTGAACTTCCAGATGTGGCAACTTGCAGCAGCAGCAGTAAAATCCCACAGCTTCTGTTGAACAGCCGAGATAAATCTATCAGAACATTGTCATTAATCTCAGGCCTGAATGTGATGGTTAAACATCATTTAGACTGACAATCATGGCATCCTAAAATCTATACAGTCTAAACTCAAAAGTATGTTTCAAGTTTTAGGCTGAGGTGAGAAATACCAAAGAGTGTCATGTTTCCTTTTCATGGGTGAGTGTGCATTCCAGTAAGACCTTCAGGGAGATGTGGGGTTGGGGATTTATATAAGCGGTATTGAATATCATGGCACACAATAATAAAGCACAAGGACTGGCTTTTATTGTTGTTACATACATATGAGGTGTGGAATTTTTGGACGCTTACACCTGATTTATAACATCTTTGGGTGTTTGTCTTAGCTTGACGAGTCACCTTTCCAGTAATCACAAAAGGGCAAAAAGTAGACAGTAGAATACATGGGCAGTAATTCAACACTCATGTGTTTTATCACGCTGACAACAAAAGACCAATTATTCTGAGTCATATAAAAAGTAGGCAGTTACATCAAAGTTCTGTTAGTAATAGAAGAGCACTCAGATTCCTTTTCCTTATTATTCTTTCAATTTACTCACTCCCTCTGACTCCTGTATTGTTCAAGCTTTCTCTCGACATCAGTCATCTACGTTCTTAATCATCCATCTTGTCCTTGAGCAGTCTTCCATAATGCACAGAGTGTTAACGTATTTTCTAAAAATGAACACCTAATAGTTTTACCTAACCTAGCACTATATTTGGGAACAAAATACTTTTGGATGACTGTTCTAGATTCAGATCTAGATGCTAGTCTGTTTCACCTGATGTGTGCTGAGGATGTAGGATTGTCATTGGGCTCCTGTTCAAGGTGGAATCCCTTCGATACCAGTTTCCTGTTTGTTCATATTTTCCTAATGAAACAAACAAGGACAACATCTAAGCTGCAACCTACACACTAAAATGGCAAGTTTTGGTTCGTGCAGTCAAACCGTCAACATATACCTTTAATGACTACCTTGAACCTATTTTTTTCCATTTTAATAACAGTGCTTACTTCACATTGTTGTTCCACCCAAGACTGCAATTGGTTTAAAAAACACAATTTAGAGTTTTTTTCCCCAATCGCATAAAAATATAGGAGCAAACAGACCATTTTCCAGTAGTGACACAGTGCTTTGGACATGACACTATGCATGACTACTGTGAAAGCTGATGTTTGAATTTGCTTTCACATGACCTGACCAACAAGTAAACACATTTGGTACAGAGTGAGAACTGACACCCAACTCAAAGCAACACTATGATTTCCCATTACACTGCTCAAGGAAAACACAGAGCAAGAATTCAAATTCTTTCAACTATGACCTTGAAGGAAGCGGTTCCTCTCATCTGGGTGATAAACACAGTGCTCACCATCCGTCATGTTAATTTTCTCAAAAATTATATACTGCAGCAATTTTTGCCACCTTGCCCAACATCCAGTGTTGCAAATAAACGTAAACAAAAGAAATTAAAAACTGTTGCACTAATCGTAATGTGACCACCTACAATGGCAAACCTTTGCCTAAGAGAAGTAAAAATATGGAATCGTTCCAGCTGCTGAATGATGACTGGGAACTCCTTAGATATTTGGGAGAGATATGATAGTAACAACATGATATCTTGTTTCAGATGAAAGAGGAAACAATGTAAATTGATATATTATTAAGTGGCAAAATAACACATTGACTTTGCAATCATTCACTTCATATGAAAGCAAAGATTACACCTTTTCCCCAGGCAGCTAATTTCTAATTAAGCTTTGGCAGCAGAATCCAACTCGTCATGTTATATTTGTTTGTGTATCAACAGTGATCATTACTGATTGAGCATGTCTATACATAGCAGGGTCGTATCACGACGATGTTAGCCAGCACTTCAGTTCCATTAATATATTTAATTAGTAACCATTAGCATAACATCCACAACAAACAACAATGCCTTCACTAACCATCAACTATGTTCTAGTTTGTGATTTTGGGGAAGTAGAATGGGCTCACAGTAAGGACAGGCTCCCAACCAAGCACAAAGGAGTTACAGTGGGTTTATTAATTAAGTCATAAGGCATGTCACAGTATAAGGGGCTGGATCTAGGAGAATGACTCAAAGCCATGAACTCAAAGGGTAACCACAAGCTTCAACATAAAGATTCATAAAGCCTAAACTCTCAGTCAAGACTGAGAGCTTCAGTATAGTTGCCCATTAAAATCTCTGTGTCCCATTTACTTCTCTGAATCTTCCTCTTATCTACTTTTACTGCCTTTGGGCCCTGTGGCCAGTATCCAAATTACACAGTAGTAGCCTTAATGATAAAAAGCAAAGTAATGCAATCACTGATTTCAATGACCTTTGAAATTTATGCTATTTTTTTTAACCATAAATAAATGAATAAATCACATTTCAAATTAGCGATAGTCCACTTTGATAGATTTGGTTGATTATGATGAATAACAGAATCTATACAAAGGTTGGTGTGAACAGATACTCCACTTCCAATTTCACTCAAACTGTATTAGTAGCCTTTCAAGCATTACATGTAATGGGGACACAGACAAACAAATGAACAGAGGATGAGAACAAGGACACAATAATACGGTGAATGACTCTGAGCCGAAGGGAGGATGCTACCAAGCAGCTTACAAAGTCTCACTGGGTGAAAATTTCTGTAAGTTACAGGGCCATGTCACCTTATTTGTCCACGGGTACAACTTTGGCATTAATAAGCCCCATTAGTATCCATTAACATAGTAGCACCCACAAAACAAAAATAAACAAGCAAGCGTTCTCAGCGCTAGATTGTGCCAAATGTGGGGAGGAAGTTAGAAAGTCAGGCCTGAGCCCCAACAAAGCACCATGGAACTAAATGAGTTAAATGAGTTTACTAATGTGATTTACAAGAGGGACAATTACAGAACAAGAATTAAATGCTTCCAAATTTTGGTAAGATAGTCGACCGAGAAGTTTTGGCAGTCTAATGAGCTGGATTCAGAATGCTATCAGTGTGTTTTAAAGGAAGGAAAGAAAAAGAAAATTAAACCCTTATTGAAATGTCAAATTCACAAACAAGAAAGAAGTGTAAAGAAATTCTACTGGGGAAGTTGTCCTGAAAAACTAGAGTGAAAAATAAGGATTAGGAAAACTTTACTCAGGCAAGTTACATTAAAATGAAGGAATAATTAAGATTTATAAAGCTAGAATATGTCTACAGAAGTTTAATGGTGTAAACAAATTTGATAAGATTAACAAATTGATGTGTACCAAAGTCCTCAAAAGTACCTGGTGAGGAAGTATTTTCAAACAACCTAGTCAAATCACAATCATTTTTCTACTTTTCACTTCCCTCCTAAATCATTAAGAGTTGTTAAGAGTTAACAACAACACACAATTACTGCAAATAAAATATATCATTTCTATATTAAACATATTTTTTTCAAAAATCAGATGACTTAAAATTTTTCTCACTGAGCAAAAACATCCCTCTGGCTCAATCTGAAATCAGTCTACTATAAAACAGTATAAGGGCCTGGCCAATATTTCATACAACCACACTTAACCACAAAAAACCAAATTATTCCTTAAACTAAACAAAATGATGCTCAACTGAGATGAAAACATGTCAGAAACCATGTGTGCTCCGATCAGAGCTCTGCTCTCAACACATGTCTTCACTTAAGAGAAGCTCTCTGTGCCAGTCATTTTTTTTAAAGCTGCTGTGACCTTGCTTCTGTGGGGCCTGGAGTTTACAAGCATGAACCCACAGTCCTACGGAGCTTGTAATGCTGAGGGAATAGTTTCCGCTAGCAAAGGCTTAGATGAGTGTTACCAGAGCAGAGGCACAGCCCTGCTGGTGCTGCTGTGTTTACACTTGATGAAGACACAAGTTTATACCCAAAGCTGCGGCAGCAGTGGTTGGACCTCAGCACAAACCTCCATCACACCACTCTCCTGCCACATAGTATGTACACGGCTCCAGTGTCTGCTTGTGAAGGATGAGAGAGAATAACTTCGAGTGGGGCTGCCTGATATCAGGAAAACCTGTGATGTATGATAACAGTGTTGACTATTGCAATGACAATATTACTTGTGTTAAATAATAAAAAAAATTAAAAATATGGTGTTAAAGGCTTTCTGCTTCAGGACTCACTGCTTACATTAACGCTAACAGTGACAGTGAGTAAAAAAAAAAAAAACTTAATGCCCACCTTTAAAAATTCTCTTCATTTACATACAGTAGTTTCCACTTCAAAACACATGCTCTGGCTGGTTTGCATTCTCCAGCTGCTATAGAAACAAGGTGGTCTGCATAAAGCAAGACCCTCACCTTAGGTACATATAAAAAGCTACCATTTTTAAAGCAATTGTACACTTATACAAAATACTTATGCATATGATTGCCTATAAACCTACCTGCTGGACCTTAAGTAAAGTAATAATCTTGGGAAAAATTATTAAATCGGAACTTTGCAGGTCTGTTCGCTCTTTTTCCTTCAAGCCTATAGAGCTGCCCCAACAGATTAAATATTTTTATAATACACTGTAAACATCCACCCATCGTCTACCAGTTGATCCTCAACAAAAAAATGTATTGTAAAGTTCTTCGTCAAACAAATCTAGCATTAGGAACAAGAAGTTTCTGAGATACTAAGTGGAATTATCTCGTCATCACGAGAAAGTCGGTAAATTAACTCGCGTGATAATGAGATAAATGAGCACGAATAAGGAATTGATTTTTCCGTGATTTTGACGCAGAAACCATCGCCGCTCTCGGCTTCCGTAGATATATTGCAATGTCAAAAGGTTCTCGATATGTGCAGCCCCGTTGTTTCGAGCGCAAGTGACGTCACGTCAAAGTTCCTCTGAACGCGTGACGTAGTTGACGAGGTGCCAAAACAACGCACTACAACGCGCTACTGTTTACACCAATACATCATGACAGTCTGTCACTGAGCCATAAATCAGACTAAAGGGTAAGTAACGACTTTGAAAATGTAAACCCAGACGAATCCGCGTGTTCCAGATAAGTTTAAAAGTATTAGTCAAGCAACTAATGACGCAGAATAAAAGCACACCATTTACGAAACACTGTTTTAACGTTTTAAACCCATTTTGCTCAATAAAAGTGTGTGTTTATAGCGCAATACTTTCCGTGTGCGGACAGTGAAGCACGGATACATACAGGGAAAGTCAAGCAACAGCAACTGAGTTGAACTGGGAAGAGGAAAAGCGCAGAAACAGACGCCTTTTTCGAGCCGTGCCTCTCTACAGGTTCAGGCTGAAAACAAAGTGCTGCAAATGTGTTCAACGGAGAAAAGGGAGGAAAACAGAGACGGCAAACTGTACCTGAAACGAGCTACGTGAAGCGCAGGAGGTTAGTGTTCGCGCTCCCCTCCACACTGTCTTCAACAGCATCCACAATGCAGGGTGTTAGGACCCGTCGGAACTGTGAAAAAAGCCGTTCCGCCGACAGCTTCGCCATACTGACTGAGTCACGTGTCCGACAACCTCCTGTGTTTCCGTAAGTGGGCGGAGTCTGCGGGACGAGATGACTGACAGGGAAATCTCATGATGTCAGCGCGAGGACACACATGAAAGGAGAGAGTGTCAGATGTGATCCACAGGTGTGTGTGTGTGTACCTGGTATTCCTTGTGTTGTGGGGACCTAAATCTGTTTACACACTCACCTTATGGGAAAAGAAATCTAGTCCCCATAACGTAAATTATTCAGGGTCAGGGTTAGGGTTAGGTCACTAGTAATTATGTTAAGTTAGAGTAAGTCTCTAGAAAATGAGTTAAGTCAATTCAATGTCCTCTGAAGTCACAGAAACCAGACTGTGTGTGTGTGTGAGAGAGAGAGAGTGATACATATGCCAATAAATATGCATATACACTCAAGGCACAATATATGCATAGGAAGAAACAAAAAGCACAACAATAACAGAGTATTAGAGAACAAAAACAAACCAACAACAAAAAAACAAAACAGAGACATAAATCAACATGATATCCCAGAGTTCAATGAGCATCTCAAATCATAAAGGCCAATTATTTAAATCATAATCATGATTTTCCCATCAATCATCCCTAAACTGTTACAGAACATTTTCAGCATGAGTCAATTTTTCTTTCAAGAACATGTTTCCTTGGTAAAGAGTCACAGAACCAAGTCACATGCATGACTGTGACTTGTGCTCTTGTTTATATGGGAAAAAAAAAAAAAAAAAAAAAAAAAAAAAAAAAAAAAATGTTCTTCTTCTTGTCTTCCTTACCTGATGTGTATGCTGCTGTATCAAAAGAATTTCCCCTCGGGGATGAATAAAAGTACTTCGTATTCGTATTCGTATTCGTATGACTGCTGCCTCTTGTTTTGGAGCATTGTGGTGAATTATCGTTGGAAATTGTGTGCGTCTGTATTGGGGAAAGATAGAATTTGTATTTTATTTGTTTTTGTCTTTTAATTATTTTGTTAACTGTAAATGGAAACTGTATTGTTGAGCTGCAGGCTTGGCTCCCGTTCTGTATTTTATCTTACAGAAAGAAAATGTAATTATTTATGTTTTGAGTGGCAGGTTGAGAAAATAAAGTCAATGATATATGCTCTTAGCTTGTTGAGCTGTTTGGTTCAACTTCATATAAAGGACCTAACACAAAAGCAAAGAATAATTCACATTTAAGATTAAAATCAAATAATTTACACTTAGTCAATGGGTTAAAACGTCTTAAATGTTGTTATTAAAAGTAAGCATGGGACATTATAAAAGTTTCCCATCACAATGATCCTGACCAAAATAACTGTGGTTCACAATGTTCTTGCAATGACTGGAGAAATGTGCTTGAATGTAATTTTTTAAATTATTATGGTGCACTGGCTGTGGTCATGGGCATTGCAGATAGGATACATGTATCTTGAAAAATATGAAAAAAAAGGGATTTTGAATAAGATCACAATAAATCATGAAAGATGCAGCTCCCCATTGTGACACAAAATGAATGAATCACTAGGACTGTATGTTGCGAGGTAGACAGGATTTTCACTCATGTGAAATATTAATGTGTTCTCTCTTCACTCATGATTACACGTTTCCGTTTATTGTAAGTGGTTTTTTTTTTATCATGAGTGATAATTTTGTATATTATCCCATCACTAATTAAAAGTAAAATGTCTTCAAGCTACTGTCTGTTAAATATCTAAAACAAAATAGCCCATTTAGGATGTGGGGCTCTGTTTTGTTTATGATTGATATTATGGTGTCTCTCTGGCAACACATACACACCCCTAACTGGCATATCATTAAATAACTGGTAACTAATGTTACTACTTTGTGATCAGTGAGGGAAAAGTAGGTGATGTCAATATTTTTTTCTAAATCAGAGCTCCACTTCAAAGCAATAAAAAGAGCACAGAGAAAACAAAGACAACATAACTCAGCTAATATTAATGCACAAGTAAGTAAGCCCTTGTTACTCATTGGGGAGGATGTGTTTACAGCCCCTTAATAAAGGAGCAGTGTATCATATTTTCTTCATAGATGTGAAACACATTATAGTGAACCACTCCTGTCAGAGTGACATACAGTATGACACAAACTACTGTACAAGTCTCCCGTCACTTTAATAATGTTCAGTGTGTGAGCGAATATTGTAATTTGCGTTTTTGTGTAAGTTCGGTCTGCCTCACCTTTTTCTATTTACGCTGCCCATTTCCAGGCAGCCTTTTCCAGGAAATCTTTCCACAACTGTAGAGAACATGTGTCAGCTTGTCTCATTCAGCAGTTGCTTTAATACTTAGGTGGAGATATATACCAACAATAGATTTAGAAATATGAGACTCTTGCTCTTTATATGCAGCATAAAACATATTTGCTAATGTTTTGCGTCACTATGAGTAAAGAGAATGGTCGTGGAAGAGAGCTCTCCTCTTAAAGCTGATAACATCAAAAATTTAAATAGCTGAAGGATGATAAAAGCGATAAAAGATCACCCAGTGCGTATGGCACTTTTGTTGATTTTTAAAAAAAGGAAACAATGCTTCTGGAAATGCAGGATTCATCACCAGCAGATACTCAACAGCTTAAAGGGTCTTTAAGTGTTAAAAGGCAGATTGTTTTCAATAAATACTTCACACAGCTAGAAAACCAAAGCAGTTAATACTTGCAACTCGTGTTTTTGCACAAACAAGACACTTAAATCTGGTGCTTTTCATTATCCTTACCTTTTTTTTTTCCTCTTTTTTGCTGTGTTTGCGACAAACCTCACTGGTGAGAACAACACTTGCTAAAGTGTTTGGTGTCAGTTTGTCAGCACACAGAGGATAAGAATTAAAACTCATATTTAAGATAAACATTAAAACAATTCAAAGTTTCCATACAAACAAACAGCAGGAAAATGATAAGAGCAAATTATCACAAAATTTTCTAATTTTTATTTTGCATCTCCTTTATACATACTTTTTTATATATATATTTTGAGCCACTACAGTATTAATCAAGCCAAAATTAACATTGTTCTGACCATAATTACACATATACTGTCTATTGTATACCATGAAGTTACTATAATACAAGCTTGGTCTTTACATTAATATGGATTTGTACATAATATTGTCTCTTCTGTTAATGTGCATGAGTGTAGGTGTGATGTTAAAAAAAGAAAAGCACCATTTCAGAAAAAGCTATATTCTACAGAAAAGTTGTGAGTCTCCATGTCCTCCATATTCATCAGCTCATCATCTAAACAATCGGACTGGAGCTGATTATGGGGCCTGATCAAAGAAACTTAGTATAACGGTGTAAAGTCTGGACAGAACTCATGGAGAATGAAATTATTTGCAAATACACACAAATGGAGAGATGTAGAGAGAGATTAGACGACTGGCAGTTAGGAAGAAACTCTATCCTCCTATCCCTGATATCCAGCAGTGTTCAGCACTGATCAAAGTTGATGATCCAAAGCACTAATGTACATACTGCACAGACAGTGGTCTATATGACTGTCATAACCCAGACTGCTGTTCAAGCCTGTGTGGACAGACACCTCATGTGGTCAGCATGAGGACTGTGTAAAAGCTTCAAGGGTTCAGACTCGTGTGAAAAGAAATGGAACGGCTCAACCCAGTAAAGCTGCTCTCCGCAGAAAACACTGACAGCGTAATGAGTATCCACTCAAAGAGTCCTGTACACAGAGGCAAGTAAGGAAAGCTGATTTTGAACATGGAAGCAACAACTCGGCCACACTCTCCACTGACAAATATTCTCTGAATCTTGTCCGTGGTTATGTAAAAAGCTACCCAGAGTTATCTGCTTAATAGGCACACACACATGCACACGGTCAGGAGAATGTCTCCGGCCACAAAAACCTGATGCATAAACAGATGAAGGAGATTGTAAGAAATGGCAGAAAGAGTGGGAGAATGAAAGAGTGTTTACAGCCTATCTGATATGTGAAGGCCACTGACGCTCCCGGACATACAGCATATCTATAATATTTTATGGTGTCTGCCATAACTATTTTTCTTACATTGACCCTGTGGAGTTAAACAAGCAGTTTTAAACACAGAGTTGGAGCCACGGTGTGCCATATAAGCAACAGCCACTCCGCACAAAAAAAATAATGTGCATTTTATATTTGTCACATCAAAATACAGCTTAGTCACAACTAATCCTCTGTGCAACCAGAAGCAGCTTTTACACCCAAACACTGTCAACGGGAGGTCCAGTGCACACCTTTCACAACACGTGCTTTGTCAAATCTAGCTGCTGTCTTATCACTGTGAATGGTAAATTCATCTGTGGTTCCAAGTCACCCAAGATCCGTAGGAAATACACACTGTATTTGTTCATTGTAATATTGCTTTGACAGCAGTGGTTGGATTTCCTGTATGGGAAGATCAATTTTTCCAAACCCACGATAGCCAAGCATTCTCCTCAGAGTACAGCATTATCTTTTAGGAGATAAGCTGCCATTGGCACATTTGCACGCATAGGTTAATGCAATTCTGACTGGAAAGAGGAGTACAGAAGAGATGCCAGTGCATGCAAATGTGGTACAAGCAATAAAAAGGGAAAAATGCTGGTACTGCTATAAACTGCTGTGAGTGTACAGGGTTTTTACTTGTAACCCTTTTGGAGTAATCTAATAATTTTCCTCTTTTCCATTATCTTATTTAATTTCAACATTTCAGCCGCCCACATAAGAGGGGAAAAGGCTAACATGGCGTGTGTTTATGCATCCACTTAACTTAATTAAGGCCCAGGGTTTTAGTCCTCTCTTTCCTGAATGCTCATGGCATTGATTTGACCCAGTGGTTCAATTGACAAAAGTTTTTTTATTATTATTATTATTTTTTTAAAATCAAGTATTTAAAAAGTAACATTTCTATGACTGCAAACCACGTACTGCAGGATCTGCTGCATGACACCATACTGACAGGTCTGATGATACGTGGGCCAGCAGGCGGCAGTTTGTTCGTCTGTCATCCAAGCCGTCAGATCAGAACATCATAGAGTATAGTAAAAGAGTACTGAAGAATTAATGTAGCCTTGTCATGTAACATGTGATTCATGAACATGAAACACTTGAAGCAGAAGTAAAGTTATGTTTACTCTCTGGATTGTGCAGTTTTGAACGCCATTTGAATAAGAATCTGGGAGGTTTTGAATACATTTTCTTTGAAACAACAACAGCAAACAGGCAGATTAAGAGATTGTGATACAATACAATACAATACAATACAATACAATACAATACAATACTAACTGTCTCAAATACTCTGGTAAAACAATGGACAAAGTCATCCGGTTTCCTCATGGAAGTCAATCAATCACATAAAGGACATTAAGAAAATGAGTATTCTCACTTGATGTATAATGTCAGTTAAAATTTACCTGGGGAGTAAACTAAGGCCAGGTCTTCTCCAAAAGGACATAGTGTCAGCTTTGTAAATTATGTTCCATATATTACATTCTTATGGGTAATGTCATATCAAGTTACCACTTGGTTAAAACTCACAAGAGTCTTCTTCATATGCACATTGAAGGAGGTGATAGCCAATAATAAACTGCAAGCTGTACCATAGATCCTTCCCCCACAGTTAAAGGTGCATTAAATGGATAAGAAGGATTAATGTTATCCAAGTGACATACACCAGCCAGTCCTGTTAATCCAAGATGTGCAGCCTCAGTGATTTTTTATGGATCTCCTGACATCAAGGATCCCACAAATGAGTGTTATCACACCTGCCTACATAGGATTTTCTCATTGTATGCTCCCCTGTGTGGTTCATTCTCTGTCTTTCTCTTGATGTCTTTTTTAATGAATTTGACCATTCTGGCACAACTCCCGAGTATATTGCAAAGACCTCACTGATATAAAAGACCTCACAGACTGGACTAATCCAACCTCTCTGCTTTGTCAGCTGCACAAACCTTTTCTCCAAGGTCATATGTTACACTTGATACATTTTCATGAGCCAAAATTATGTTTCTTATATTTGTGACTTATTTGCATATCCAAGTGACAGTTAACAATTTTCATCTCAACCACTGCAATGGACTGGCAACCTGTTGCCCAATGTCATCTGGGTTTGGCATCAGCAGACCCTTGACCCTCATGTGGAAGATAAAGTGGTAGGTGAACAAATGAATGAATGAACATCTCAAATAAAAACACCTACTGTTAATGGAGACGGTAAAGTACCATGCAGACAAACTGCCTTCAGCCAAAATGCTCTGTCGTTTAGAGGCAACACATTATGGAACCATTTGGTATCATCTGTAAGAGAATGCTTCAGCTTTGCAACATTCAAAACACATCTGAAATACTGGATGAGGACTAATTAAGTCTGTGAGCACGAATAACCACCATGCAATATGCCAAGACAAAATAAATAACCCAAATGACAAAATGTCACATTCCACATTTTTCTTCTTTCAAAGAACATTTGCCATGGTTTCCAGAAAAAGGGAAAAAAGGCTGTATACTTTACTCTTGACTTTTTTTTATACATGATTTTCATCACATTAGGCTTTAGACATTCAACAGTAGAATATGAAATGTGTCATATCTGCAGATTAGGTTTTGTATTTGCTTCTAAAGCTGCACAATCCACTGACTTGTCATTGCAAAACTTATTCCCCCAAGGTTTTGAGGAGCTTCAAGAACAATAAATATACTAATACCTTATCCATATTAACAATACATATGCTTGTCCATAAGCCCACACTATACTGCTCCTAAGGAGCCACGAGAACGTAGAGGTGTGGCGAACACTCCCAGGAACTGACTTGGAATCTTGTGACAGCACGATGAACAGAATGTGACTGCAATACATCATTACACACAAAGACAACCGTGAGATGGTGATAGTTGGATTCTTACTTTTACCTACTTTTACCACAGCACAATCTATCCACCAGATGTGAGCAGCATTGCTCTGGTATCAGTGGATTATCATCTATTACACAACTAGGGGCTGTAAATCGTCTGGATAACGCATCACATTGTGCAGGGTTTGTCGCTGGCTTGTACAGTAAAAGCAGGACAGATTGCAGTCCACGAGTTCACTGATGTGTAATTTGAAAAACAAACACAGCTATTGTGTTATAACTGGGTTGTCAAATTGCAACTATTGCATTGATAAGTATGCAAACACATCTGTGATAGCATCATTTAATGAATTGCAGTGAAAACTTGGAACCATACAGCTGTGATCACACCAACAGAAAATGAAGGAGACATTTGTGTTGGTACTAAAGCAGCACTCCAACATCCTGTTTTAAGTCATTCTTCAGCTCATATAATGCATTTGTGTGGGATTCCTGGCAATCAGCTGCTCAAGCCATTTGAGAATGCATCTCTTTCTAATTACTCCACTGGACAACTGCCCAAGCTACTAGCTGAGGTTTTGTATGGTGTTTTAGATGTAGTCATATAGTGGCAAACATGGAGCCTATATAGTCAGAGTGCTCTGTCATCGTGACTACACCTAAACCTGTTTCACAGATGGCAAAATCATTGCAAAACCCTTCACACAGTGCTTCACACAGTGACTGAAATCTGCATCTGATTGTCTTAGCAGGTGACCTCCAGTAAGAGTCACTCAACTTTCACTGCTAATTCCATAAGGAACTTGACAATACCAATGAGTTGCACAAAATAAAAATTATATAATTGCAAAATTACAGGTATTTGGTGCCACAGTTAAAGCTTCAGGTGGCAGGATAATTTATTACAATCTGCAGTCTCACCATGAGAGATCACACATTTTTTACATGCCTGGTCTTTGAATTCTCATGTTTTTAGCAGTTCCTCTCCTTTCAGTGTAAAGAGCCATTGCTGATCTTTTCACTGGTGGGACTTGTATAAGGAGCCGGTTAGTAGAACAGTCAAAAGTAGTGCCCTTTCTCAGTGATCTGCCCTGGAATTAGTCAAAATCTTCCATCATGGGGGAGATAGTGGTAAATGGATTCCATGGCAAGTACAGTAACACATTTGAAGAGATTTTATTATTAATTTTATTAAATGACTAAAAGTGGTGCTGTAAACACCTGTTTCCCACACACAAATGTTATCTTGACCAAGTACAAAGAAAGCAGAAGGAATTATAAATCAATTTCCTTGTCTAGAAATCATATATCTGTTCACCTCCATGTTACCAAACAGTGAACACCCACAGGGAATTTCACTGTACACTCCAGTCAACAGTGAAATCCACCAGGGCAAGTGCACTTTCCCCCGTGCAGCTTAACTCATTTATTCCTTTTTCTTCAGTTAAAAAAAAACCCTTCTAATGCAGATCCACGTGAAACATTTTCATTGTGCTTTCAAGTTAAGGAAAGCAATTAAGCAGAGAACTAGTATTCACATGGTGTGTGAACCCCATGTCACAGCAGGCAGTGTCATCTAAGAAATGTAACCTCTATTAAACATGGGCAGTGAATCTAGCTATTTTTGATAGAAGGTAATGAGATTACTGCACATAGTAGCAAATATTACAGTTTGCCCTAAAAGGAAATGTGAATGTCTGGACCAATCAGTGGTGGCTGGTGAGATTTTCTTTGGGGAGGTGAGGTATGTGAGAGAGAGAGATGTGCAGTAGGATGTGTGTATTTACTATTGTTAAAATATTCAGCTTGGAACGCATGTCTGCCATTGCTTTCGATAAAAGAGTATAACTTCCACATTCAACTGTTATGTTTTAAAAACTCACTCTGTTTGAACCATCAGTCAAGTCCAGTTGCCTGCAGCTAACTACTGAAGACAAATATGACCTGAATGACTGAGAACCTTCACAGACATTAGGACATTCTGCTCTTTAAACATGACAATTTATCAGACCCAATTAGAAATATGCATTTATGCACAATATACCATTTCTGACTATATTTACAGAACTTTTACAGACTGCTGTTGCAGACTGCAACACCCGATAGGGGAAAGGGGGGCAGTTTAACTTGGCCAAGAGAAAAGGAACTGGCCTCCGCAGTCTGAAATCCTAAAACAGTTCAAGGAATGCAGTGCCCCTGAGCAAGGCACCTAATTTCACTGCTCCTGTGCTGGTGGGTCAAATGCAGAGGTCAAATTAAGTGATGGGTGTACAAATATAATCCTTTTTGTGCAAGGGTTATTTAATAAATCTCAACTAAAGAGCTGGAAAAAAAATTCAGCAAATATATTTGATGCCTCCTCTGAGAAATGACCGATATATTCAGTGAAAACAGTAAAAAAAAAAAACTGTAAAATAATTGTTATCAAGTTATCAAAATCAAAAAAAAATCATCCACTGCTGACTACAAATATCTGCATAAGATTTCAAGATTTAGACTAACCAATTGACAGAGTAATTGGCTTAAAGAAACCTCTGTAGTGCCATTATATACAGTATGTGCTGTTTTGGTTGGTGTTTGTAATCAAAGTTTGACTATCAGCACCAGTACACTTACTTTTTAAGATTTAAATATTGTCTCTAGAAATGGTATTCAGCAGAATGACTTTACAGGTTCCCTCTGGGGACTGAGTTTGTGTAGTGAACATCACATGGCCTACACTGGGAGAACCTTTTTAACCTGATCTTAAACCACACATATCACTTACGTACCAAAGTACTGTACATTGAATGGCAGGTATGGACTATTTGGATGAATGCAAAGTGTTGCCAAGGTTACAATCACTGACTATTTTCAATCCAAGAAGAGTACTACTATCCACTTGTATTGGGAGCACAAAGCACTTGATTCTTGGCATCTGAGACCAATGTTCTACATGTGATCATTTTTCAGTGACTGAAGTACATCTGGTTTTTGTGTTGGTTTTGGTTCAGTATTAAAAATGAGAGCACATCCTGTCATGTTGTGAATGAGTCCAGTATTAAATCAGTACTCTTGACACTGTCTGTCTTACATGTGCAGCAGCAGGGGTAGTGAATGGCATATGAGTCATTCAGTGACGCATTTGGATTCAACTGGTCGCCCATAAATAAAAACTCTCCATGAAACCCAGTTTATATACACTTCTTTTCCCAGTATATATATATGTATATATATATACATATATATACATATATATATATGTATATATATATATATAAGGCAACAAGTGACTAAGGTCACAGGATTATATCTCACTGCCTGTTAAGAGATATAATATTAGTTGGCACAGAAAACACTACACTCAATTGATCACTGACACATCTGAGAGTAATCATAGCTGTTTGTTTGTCTGTTTGTTTGTGAGTGACCATAGCACAGGTCCTCCACAGCATGGTGAGCAGAATGGTGGACTACATCCTGCCACTGTGGATCTTTTACTAATTGTTTCCTGGAGACCAGTGGCACGACAGCCAGACCTAATTAGGTTCTTCAGACGATTCAACCTGCCAGAGGAAGTCAGCTTGCTATGATGTTGTCACAAATACTCTGTAATACTCTTCCATTGGTGACACATACTCTTACATGCTATTTGATTGTATGCAACAAAATCTTTGCAGTGGATATACACTATCTGTTATCTCCAAACTCATTTAAAAGAAAAAACTTAAAGCTGCGGTGTATGATCTAAAAATGTGCTCTGCCAACCAAAGCAGGGAGTGTTTGTGTGTTTACACCAACAGTACAGGGTTAGGGTCATGGTTAGCACAGGGGCAACAGGCTTTTATCCCGTCAAAACGCTCAACATCAGTCAATACATTTACATGCACAGTTTAATCGAGGCCATAGTCTAACTAAGACAGACAATCGGACAACTTGTTAAGTCCGAATTTACATGCAGAGGAGAAAATCATCATTTGTTGGCCTCATGTACGTCTGACTTCACCTCTGTAGGTGGTGTTGTATCTCTCTATAAGCTAGTGCATATTGAATGTTTTCTGTTGACCTGTATGCCGAAGAAAGACAATTGTTCTGTGGTTCCGTGTGTTTTGTACCTGCTGGACATGTTAATCCTGATACAAATTAAATCGAGCGTGGCTCTTGTCGTTGCTGTGTTTTGTCCACAGAAAGACCCCAGCACCATATGATTTCCAGCAATAGTAGTGCAGTTTATATGTTGTCTACTCCAGGGTCAAAGGCCGGGGAGCAAATGTTGGTACATGCACAGAATTCCAAGTGTGACTCCAGTCCAACAAAGCTTATTTGGGGTGTCTAGGTTCTCCAAATCCTTGACATGATCTTCGATTTTAAGGTGACAATTCAATTTTTTTTACATGCAGGAGTAATTGGACTATGAATTTCATTTTATATTTCATACTTTGACTAGTTCGATTTTAGACTACCAATTACATGACATTAAGAAAAATGAATTATTATCTTTGTCTGACTAAAATCGTTAACATGCATGTAAATGCAGTATTTTTTGAGCAGTAGAATTCATTTTTTGTGGGAACTTCTTTCTGTTTCTCAATCACACTCCAACCTGTTTGCAGTCGTCTCTCTTTACCAGTAAAATGTTGCTTTGGTCTGTCTTGACATAAAACAACTCACTTCCTGTGTGCAAGGGACATTTGTTTATAGTTAAAAGCTTTGCGCAATAGCTTTAAGGCACAACAGACCTTTTAAATCATTGTAACATAATAGCTACAATATTTCAATTTTCTAAACGAGGAGTGTTTACATGATGTTTCTGTCCCATTTTGCTCCTCCTTTCATCTCTAACATTCTGTATTTAGTGTTTCCACTATCAGCATGAAAAAGCAGAGTAAAATGTGTCTAATGTAGCAAGAAAAACAGATCTTAGAAAGTCAAGATTCACATTTTACACCTGGAAACTAAGTGTTAGAGTCTTCAGAGACTTTTAACAGCCTTTGGCATCCAGTAAACACTGGTGAACAGTCTGTAAGCCAAGCTGTATGCCAGCTGTTGTGTGCCATCCTGCCACATGTCTTTTGAAGTGCTACAGCCAACCAGGCTGCACGAGGAATGAGCCAAGACAGTACTGAGGATGCCAAATGGCATATACTGCCATATTAGTACCCTAACAATAAAATGTAATGGGTGTTTGAAACAGCAACAGTGTTATGGGTAATGCTGCATCACATGTCTGACCAGAATTTTCCCCTCAAGGACTGTGAGGATTATTAGCCCAGGCACACGTACATCTGGTGAGCGTAAGAGACGGGTATGTTCAGAGGAAATAGCGGTAGGCACAGCAGTCTCCACAACACAACAGGACCCCTCTTTTCAATTTCCTGCTCCAGTTTCCATTCCTACTTTATTTCGTGCGGGGACCTGTAAAGTGGGATTCGCTAAGGAAGAATGCAACATTTAGCAGATATGGTACCACAGAGCACAAAACAAGGAAATTGATTCTGTCAAAGGCAATATTTGTGATAATGATCGCAATAAAAAAACATAGGGTGATTTCAAACAACTTCAGCAGGATTCCCTCTGGGGATTTTACTCCTAACACAGCAGTGGTCTCTAACCAGCTTTACAAAAGTGCTGCACACTTCATACTTTAGAACAGCCTGTTACCTGATGTGGATCCTTTTTTTCCATATTCACACTGGAGCTTGTCTTCAGAGATCTGACATCAGCCTTGAGTTAAGCAATGTTGATGTACATGTGTTTGATTTAGTTGCCAAAGAGTCACATCTGGGTGGCAGATGTCTTTACATCCCTGGCCAGTGTTTTCATAAGCTGTGTCTAATCAGATTAATCCATGAGAGGCCTTTATCTAAGTTAACATATACCACTAAATTAGATAGAAATACTGTTTTTGAATGTACATATAAATATAAGAATATATTATTTTTTATATCATACATTAGACTTAAAAGTGTGTAACTTTTGAAAATAAACAAATTACAGTCAGATTCAAGCCATGGTCAAATGATGTCACACAATGCTGATTAAGCCTATCAGCTCCACAAGTCTATCTCTATGTTTCTTAGTATAGCAGTGTTTTGTTCTTGTGTTGCCTGGAAACATGCCCATGTTGCACACAGGAAGTGATTTGTTTTATGTTAAGATAGACAGAGGCAACAGCAAGCAAGCAAAGCAAGCAAAACGCCAGTACGATTGAAAACACGCAGAAGTGAAGGGCCCACGGAAAGTTTCAGACGTGAACTCTACTGTTTAACAAAACCCAATCACTCAGCAACTGTGTTGTTGCCACATACACGCAAGCACTCCATCAGTCAGGTCTGATAGTTTTGCTTGACAAAGCCTGTTATTTAGATGAAGAACGCAGCATATGAATAATGTTACCCTGTTTATGTTCATGAAGACCAGAGGCAGAATAATAACATCAATAACAAAAACCAAAAAAAAATCACCAAACGTTTCACATTGTATGAAACAAGTTCATTTAGTTTCACTGAACAGTATATACACTATATGGACAAAAGTATTTGGACACCTGATCATTACACCAATTGAACCTATAATAACATATTCAAATGCATATACAATACTTTAATATGGAGTTGGTCCCCCTCTTGCAGCTATAACAGCTTCCAATCTTTTTGAAAGGCTTTCCTCAAAATTTGGAGTTCTTCAATTATTCTCAATCTGTTGTACATGTACCATCATTGGTACAGCTTCCTCTGGTGGTACTTGGAGGAAAAAAAAGAAATACTGAGTGTGTGGCACAAAGTTTATATTTTTAGAAAATTCTGCAAATTCAGCATTTCCGTTTACTTCTATTAGCCTATGCAAACATAACAATGTATGTGTATCAAGATAAACTGAGTGATTGTGTTTATTTTCCAGTGGAAGCCAACCAGTCTCCTTAGTGCACCGCACAGATCTGACGTTTCTGTCTGACACTTGTACGCTCTTCATTGCAGCAGAAGCTTCAGTGGGCCTTTAAATCACATGTTCCACATACATATCTCGGGGAGGTACTCTAAGTTTGTTTCCATTTCATGATGACTCATTTTGCTTTAAATGATTCGTAATATTTTCCACCTCAGCCAAGTGTAATAACCTAGTTTTTCAGTTCAGTTTTATTCTATTCATTAAAAAAAAATCATGAATGGAATGAATGAAGTGAACCTGGGCACATACATAATGTAGAATAATTTCTTGTTATTTTTTATATAGGTGTATGGTATATATGCCTGAATTATACTTTTAAAAACAAATCAGCAACACTGTGTGTGTGTGTGTGAGTGAGAGAGAGAGAGAGAGAGAGAGAGAGAGAGCACATGCTTCATTAACTAGACTCATAAAAGTAACACACAACAACATGTTTACTAACCTGAATCACCACAACTGAAGTTGCCAAGGGAAGCAGACACCACAACACCCAACCAGTTATTAGTCTAATTCTTTACAGATGTTATATTTGTGAATAGTTTTTTTTTGTAACATCCCCAAATTTTCCAACGCAGTATAATAACTAGGGTCATAATGACATACCGACAATAAAAACATGGATATAGTTTTCATAAAAGCCAAAATCAAACAATAAAGTGAAAACAAAAATGGATGACAGAGGTGCTTTTATGATGCACATTGTCCATAATGATGTAATTCTGTGATTTTGTAAAACTGAATTATTCTGGAATTGAATCGACAACCTTTACATCTCTGTTGCAGAGAGTGCTGGCTCCAACAGCCTTTGCTTAGCTGGAAACATTCTGAAGGTATCATGTTGCATTTTCTGGAACAAAAACATTCCCCCACCATTTTGGCAGGCTCTGATTCCAGGGACCCACCCCACACGATTTTGACAATGTTTTCCTGATCTAGTGTTATAACTGTAGGAAGATCTGGACCTTTTTCCTGAAAAGAGAAGATAACACTTCCAGTCCTCTCACAACAACACCCCTTTATTGCACGAGCTCATTGTATACCAGATCAAATCAGAAAGCTCAACAATGTAAAAGCTAAACATAACTGTCACACGGTCAGAATGTAGCAACAACAAATTAAAACACGAGAGACAAGTGCAAACTCTTTTCTTTTTGACTTTGAAAAACTCTTGTCAGCTGCTCTGCCTTGTGCCCATAAAAGCAGAGGGCCTACTGGGGAGCAGAGATGGCATGCAGCAGTTTGTAATCACCATCACTCTGCCTCCATGACACTTTGGGGAGACTTCCACCCAGCAAGCATTTGATTAAAGCAACAGCAGAGAGTCAAGTCTCATTTTTGTGCCAGTGCACCACTGGAGGGGCTACATGTGCGGAGGAGCAGATGTGCAGTGTTGTTTTGTTTTTTTTGTTTTTTTCACGTTTGACTGTCTTTGCAAAAGATGGTGTCATGGACACAGATGAAGGACAAGACTCTGAGGGGCCAAAGGCATAACATGGCATCTGTTACAACTTTGAAAATTGTACGTCATGTATTGTATTGTTTTCAGGAAAAATGTGTGTCTGTGTGTGTGTGTGTGCATCACACTTTATTTGATGTGATCCTAAACACATTCATAACTATACTTTAAGTGACGTGTAGCATGCTGAGTCGCAGATGCTCTCTTCAGGATGGAGGTTTAGTTTCCTCAAATGGAGCAACAACAGCCTCAGGCTCTCCTTTGAGCCAACTGCTACTGGCCATTTAAACCAATTTGAATTTGCCCATTATGATGTATTACAACAGTGATCATCTGTCAATCCATTTGTAGGTGTCTGTATGTGAAACTCTCCTTCAGGGACATGAAAGTTGTACCTTACTTAGAATTTTTCTACATTTTTCTACATTTTCTTAAAGTGATTTTCTTCTTCTGGCTCCTCCCTTCAAGGGTTAACACAATGACTGTACAATAAAAATGTGCTCTCACCTGAAATGTGACATGTACTTAAAGTGAAATATTTTACTGTTGTAATCATTAAGTTTACGTTTATGAGTAAATGACTGATGTTCACTATATGGCAATTCTTTGCAACTTAATAGCCAACTATAAATGTTAAAGGTTTTATATATATGAGATTTCAATATCAATACAGCAGCCAATAATTATTTTTTCCAAGTAAAGATAGACACCAATCAGCAAACATCTCTAAAACCAATAACTGGTTGGTCCATGTATTTTTAATTCAAGAAATGGGGAACAAAAAAATAAGTTTTAAAACACACAATGATTTGAGAATTACCTCTTTCAGGTTTATTCGGGTGACATTATATGAGGTGCTGGTTTGGTAAAGTTTGCGTGACTTATTTATTCCAGTGGAATTTATTCATTTATTAATTTATCATCTACCACTTAATCCTCCAAATAAGGGTTTCAGGGCTGCTGTTGCCATTCCCGGCTGACATAGGGCAACATGCAGGGTGCACCATGGATGGGTTGCCAGTCCATCTCAGAGCCAACAGGGCCAGTTTGGGAGAAAACCTTAGCTACCCATGGGCATCGCTGTGTGACTTAGTTGAATTCAAATGAAAGATTTTGCAAAATTACATATTGTAACTCTGTGCATCACAACTGTGGCATAAAGTTGTTGATATTCTTTTTGGTGCAAGAGAAGAGCGATTTACAAAGTGACACAGACTTCAGTTACCAGTCTGAAAAGGCTGTCTATGTAACTGTGAGATAAAGCAATGAATGTATAATATAATTAAGATATTACCGACTCAAGCAGGCATTATTTTATTAGGCAAATCTTCTGTTATGTAGGTAAAATCTCTTGCTCCTTGTGTCTTAAACTAAGTTCCTGGTCTGATGGCTCACGGGAACATGAAGTGTGTCAATACCTCAAACATTCACACTTTAAATCTAGTTACTGATTTTCTGTTGCGTCTAATCAATGTATATAGAGCATGTGTTCTCCTGGTGAAACTGCTGGCACTCCCCATATTTTAAAGCAAAACCACCACCACCAAAAATATAAACACCATTAGGTGAGAAAAAAAATCTCCTTTCACTTCAGTCTAATCAAAAACATCCACCAACAGTTTTTTTCATTTCACTTTTATCTTGAGTGTGAATTTATTTCTCTTCCATTTTTGTTGCACATGTACACGTGTATACTGTGTATACTGAATCCTGTTATTGCACATTATTATGTCTGTTACTCTTCTTAATAGTGTACTGTGGGAGCGTGAATAACTCACAAATCAGTGGACACGTGTGTAAGTCATTTAAACTGTGATACAAGTTATTTAACTTGACCAAAAAACATTCAATGACAACTGTGAGCGAATATGTTTTCCTCTAATTCGTACACCATCCTGACAGACTGTGTGGTTTCAAATATTGAACAGACCCCTTGTTGATCAGAGCCGTTGAGGAGCAGGCCAGGGAGAGCACGAAGAACAAACACCCACAGCGAGTTAATGCGTAAATCCTGTGGAAAACACTGGTCACCCTGGAGACCAGACATAGGTTTCCTAGCAGGAGTGCAAAAAGAAAAAAAAAAGATGTGTATAGTTGCCCTAATAACCCCTTCTTCAAGGAAGAGCTGTTTGTGTGGATGATGTTACTGAGTCGGAAAGACATGCGGGGCCGTGTCTGACAGCTTCCCACGGGTCAGTGGTAAAACAGTGGCAAACAAAAGCTTAGGACAGAGTTCTTAGAGGTGTTGAACTGTGTCCTGAAAGCAGATTGTTCAAATCCCTACAGTACATACAGGAAAGTCTAGGGAAAAGATGATGATGGTGGAAGTAAAAACAAATAGATAATAATACTGGTTAGGACTGAACTGGTTCTCCTGTCAGCGTCTGGGACTTGAGTTGGTAAAAGTGGCTTCTGCTAACAGTACAGAAATTTGTAAAAAAGAAAATTCACCTGGTTGTCCATTACATCACCACTGATCACAGCTGGAGCCATCTTGATTTGAAAATGTGAAGTGACTATTACAGCCTCTCTTATTACCTATTAGTTTCTAAGATCCAAATGGTACTGTGTGTGCGTGTGTGTGCGCGTGTTTGTGAACCTGATATTCTTTCTGGGGACCTAAATCTGTTTACGTACAGTCACATTTTGTCCACATTTGTGGACAAAAATCAAGTCCCGATAATGAAAATATTACATTTTAGGCTGAAGGCTGGGGTTAGGGTTAGGGTCAAATCTAGGGTTAGGGCATTAGTAATTATGGTTAGAGTAAGTCTCCAGGAAATGAACTTAAGTCAATGCAATGTCCTCTAAAGTCATGGGAATTAGTGTGTGTGTCTTGGGGGGGGGGGGGCTTGTACTTGTTACCTGTTTAGGACCTTTTCTGGCATAAACACTGGACCATAGGACCAGTATATTCATGGAAACCTATTGAAAACATGGTTCTAATGAGGGAGAACCTTATTTCTAAAAAAAAATGTTTAGGGCTAAGATTTGAATCGTGATCAGGTTCAGGTCAGGGTTAAAAGTCACGGTTAAGGTTAGGGATAGCACTTTGTTTAGACTGTCCAAATGAATGGAAGGCAAAACAGTGTCCTCACAAGAAAGCTGCACAAACCTGTGTGTGTGTTACTTTCTCTCTCCTCTTTTATTCATACACTCATTTAGCCTAAGCTTTCATTCAAATAAAATATGTAACATTTGACAAATGTGAAACTGCTCCATCCTGGAGCAACAGCATTCCAGAGCACATGAAATGATTCCCTGGCGCCACCCAGAGGTCACTTATTCACACTGACAAAAGGAATAATTCAGGTTCAGGTCTTTATTTCACAAAAGAACTAGTGGAAACACTGAAGCTGCAGTGATTACAACAGTATATTAACACAACAGGCGATATATAATGACAGACAGCACATGTTGGCCTAAAGGGTCATTACTTCTAACTTAATAAAATGTGACTTCATAAAAAGATGAATAACTAATTCTTGGCAAATATACATTTAATAGAATTCATTAGGAAAAAAAAACTTTCCTTTATTTGACACAGGGTTCTAAATGGGCATGAACTTCAACCCTCACAATCTCTCTAACTTTACAGACTCTGTGGGGGCCCTTGTCAACTTCTGTTTTGTTTTCAGAAGCCAATACACAAAAAAGATGATCCCGAGTACAAATACCAAAAGAAATACAAAGATGACATAAAGTGCGACCTGGGCATCTTGAGTTTACAGTTCCAGCCCCAAGAAGTTTACCATCATGTTCAGAGACAGAACAGCAACAGTTGTATGAAAGAGTTTTCTGTCACAGGGGGCGCACTTGTAGCTTGTAGCAAAAAAATAAATAAAAACAAGAAGATTTTTATTTAACTTTTGATTTGTATTTAGACAAGCAGAAGCTATGAAATTAACTATTTAATTTTATCTATGGACTGAGCTACTATGTGTTACCTTCAGGTTCAGGGTTCAAACATTCATGGGGTCCAAGGGCTGGATCTGGGAAGCCATTGCAGGTGATAATGGAGGCGTAGCGAGATGCAGAGTTTTTACCAATGCGAGGCAATTTCGGGTCAGAGCGGTTTACAAAAAAGAGTCCAAAACGCTCAGAGTAGCCAGCAGCCCACTCAAAGTTGTCCATTAATGACCAGGCTGTGTAGCCTCTAAGATCGACTCCGTCCAGAATGTGAGCTGAAAGACAACAATGATCACTACTCTTTCACTCATGATAAATCATAATATGATTGGTCATTAAGAGCATTGTCTTATATTTACTTTAATACTGTCCAAAATACCTTTCAGGGCCTGGTTAATGTAGTTCTCATAATAGTGTGTCCTATGGATGTCATTCAAGTCCACTGGTCCTCTTTCTGAAATCCCATTTTCTGTGACATAGACAGGTGGGTTTCCATACTCATCCTTGATGAACTTGAGGATTTTCCTGAATCCAAATGGAGTAATCTTCAACCAGAAGGAGCCTGAGTCATCCCATGTGCGGTCGTGTGTGACTCCAATGCCCCTAAAAATCAGATTTGACATTCTTAAGCGTTAATAAAAATGTTGGCATATGTTGGCATATGTTGGCATCTGCTGTATTTAAACAGCCAACAGAACAGAGTATGATATAATATTTGTTAGTTTATGTCTGTGTCCCCAGTTGTCTGCTAATGTGCTGTGAGAAACAAAAAAGCTAAACATCAAGCATAAGCAAAGACACTTAATCTCAAACCCACCTGTCACCTTCATAATCCTGTTGATTTCCCAAATCAACAGGGAATGAAAGGACTGAATTGTAATGGTTAAAGCCAAAGTAATCATGAGTTCCTTTGATCCTCTCGATTTCCTCAGGAGTGAACTCAGGAAGTCTAGAGAAGAAAGACATCTTTTTAAAGAACACATTATGAGATTTCTTTGTATATGTTACAGACAGTATATATAATACAACCAAGTTCATTTCTATGCATTTACCGTGACTCAGGGAGACCAGCGGCAAGGCTTCTTTGGCGAATAATTGTTTTCATCAAGTCAGGATAATCACCATTGAAGATGGGATGAGCAAGCCAGCCAATGAAGAACTGCATGGTGAATTATATATTTTCTAACTATTGTGAATTGATCAGCCATGACTACTGGAAAGGTGGAAAAATATAATGCATCCCAGCAGATTTCACTAAAAAGCATCTCAGTCTCAGATGTAAATATCAGTGCTAAGTGATAAATTTAGCTTACATTTATTTGGCTGTACCTGCAAGTAGAGCTCGGCTGAATCCACATCCTCCTGCTTATACGGGTTACGTGGCTCCACCCAATCAGAATTAATGGTAATAGAGATGATTCCGCCCTGTGTTGCACGATACTTGTCATTATAGAGGTGCCAAGCCTCAGCGTGGGCCTTGATCCGGTTGTGAGCTGCAACATACTGCTTACCTATGATGCCTGAAAGATTATATGTAATATTAACAGCACATTAACCATCACATTGTGTAATACACTACATGTATGATATACTTGGGTAATAGAATTGTTAATGATAGCTAAAAATGAAGTAAAACCTTATGCTATCTACACTATCTGCGAAATAACCATAAATGAAATATTTGTATTTGAAAATACTGATTTCTAGTTTTGAATAACTACTTTTCTGAATCTGGATTTTTCATTTTACATTCAATAACTTTATTTTATCTATCTAAAAGTCGTTTCAATGATTCTGACACCATGTGGACTAATATTGTTTTATAAATATATGGCTTTACCATGCGTCCAGTTTTTACTACATGTACGGTTCTCGGAAATTTATTTGCTCCATATGTGTTCGTCAAATTAGAGTAGTATTCATAAGGTTAGGGTTGTGGGTAAACTTATGGGTATCACCTATAATAGAAAAGGTCAGGTCTATATATAGGACTTATATTAACAATCCCACTGACTCCAACATTTTGTCTCTATCTGCAACCTGTATTAAAGCTACAATGTGGAAATAGAATATTTTTGCATAGCTTCTAAACCTGGATTACCTGGACCAAAGGTACCGTATCCATAGCCAAGGTTTGCAACAATGTAGGGCTCATTTAGGGTAATCCAGAATTTCACTTTGTTTCCAAGTCGGCTGAATAAATCATCAGCGTAATCTTTAAATCTGTGCACAATGGTTTCATTCTCCCAACCCCCATCTTCTGTAGTGCCAGAGGAAGATCCCAGTGGTACAGGGTGACCTAAAAAAAATGTTTAATGTAATGTTTATTGTACATTTTTCTCATGGCGAAGGCATATTCTATTTGGCAACATTTTCTGTTAAGGCAACAATAATTTGAGCCAGTTACAATTAAAATACAAACAACATTGCCTACCTGTGGCTGAATATTTGCAGCTTCCAGTGCATCCAGTAATCTTATGTAGTAGTTCAGTCCAGCTTCATTGATGTAGCTGTTGGTGCCATCAGGAAGCACCCTGGGCCAGGATACAGACAAGCGATAGAAGGACACCTTCAACTTCTTCAGCACCTCCACATCCTCGTCAATCTTGTTATAACTGTCACAAGCAACATCACCATCATCACTGTTGTCCACTCTCAAAGGAGTATGGGCAAATTTGTCCCAGATGCTCAGTCCTTTGCCATGGGCTCTCCAGCTCCCTTCAACCTTAAAGGAAAGTAAACTAGTATTATATGACTAGACACACTAATCCTGCTCCACCACTGTAGAACAAGTTATGAGACAGGACTGAGCCACTATGAAGTTTCCCACACCTATATACCTGGTAGGCAGCACTGGCAGTGCTCCAGTTAAAAGTTTTAGGAAAGTGTCCATAAAGCATCTTTTCATCATCGGGTAATGGGAAACCATTGTCCTTCATGACCTGGTAATAATAGTGAGCCGAGAGTTTGGGAGTCCTTGGTCTGTTTGGATTGGTGAAGTCCACATGGTACAACCCAAATCCAACTTTGTACCCATTAAGCCACTCAAATGAATCCATTAGTGATGTTGCTATGTATCCTTTCACCTTTGCACCATCAAGAGTATGGGCTGCATATAGTAGAAAAGCAGATATATATGACATTATTGGCAATAAAGAGATAAAATAAATAGCCAAACCTTGAAAATCTATGAAAGTTTTAGACTTACCCTTTACGGCTTCATCAACATATGTTTTTTAGTAGAATACTCTGTCTAAGTCATCATATGTAGTCATAGCATCTGTAGCTACTCCATTCTCAGTGATATAAATGTCTGGCTCCCCGTACTCCTCTTTAATCCAGTTAAGGAGTCTTCTCAAGCCCCAAGCGACAGCCAGCCACCTTCAACCTTGAAGGATTCGCTGGAGGTGGCCCACTGGAAGTCAGCAGGGAAGGATTCATTCAGGAAAGTATCTCGCTGTGATGAGGTCATGGTGGCAAAATTGCTCCAAGTTTTGCAATAAGTTACAGAACATGTTGGTGTGATACAATCATTTCCGTTGTAGGCATCATCCCTTTGGGTGTGAAGATTAAGAAAACAATATATTGACAGTGACATTAGATGGGAAAAATCAAGGTGAAATGCAACGCACACAGTATTTGGAATGAACTAACATGGGAAAATTGGTTTACTGATGAAACCATGTAGTACAAATATGAATTATTACAAGACATGCTTTTGTAAGTACAGTGGTCAGAACTCCATAATGTAATGTAATGTTAAAGTAATTATAGCATACACACAAGTAAACACACACACATTTGGTACATACAAATATTTATACATGTTCAGTCACAAAACAACTTCACAATTTATTCACTCTCATTATGAATTATTGTACCTTTTTGGTATTGTGTCAACTGGCCATAACAGATCCATCACATCTAACCCAATAACATTTTGGTCAAAAATGTACCTGTTAATGTTTTGGTATCAGACATGCAGTCATGAGGAGAACACTCATTGATGTTGACCTCATAAATGAGAACTGGTTTCTTTCCACACATTCCCTATGAAAAATAAATTATTAAATCAGTGCCTTTAATACAACTACTGATTTAAGACAGCATTTTATTTTACCAGTTTTTATTTATATGATAGAACAGCTGATACATACCATGACATGTTGCAGCTCTTCTGCCAGGTTTCTGCCAGTGTTGCAGTCATACTGAACTTTGATAGAGAGGAAATCTACATATCTCTAAAGGAGATGTTTGTGTAAGAGTTGCAGAGAGTAAAGATACTTTACTTTTTCACACAACAATAAAAAAAATAGCTCAACCTGTTTATCAACTAGCTTTAGCTATTAAAACACATTTACTGAATTTTTTTCATGTAACTGTGAGATCTTACCAGGTGTTTGGTGTCACAGATGATTGAGATTTTACTGCCTTTACTCCAAGTGATACTTGCCCATCTGCAACAAATTACATCTCATATGAGTTAATAATTTACTGTTTTCCACTGCAGTAAAACAAAGTTCTAAATGTTGTATTTTCCCTGCATTAGCATTCTCCTTATCATCAACTCCTATGGCACTAAAGGTAAACAGATTAAACCATTATCTTATCAAGTGCTGCGATAATCAGTGCGCATATAATAAACATGTACAACAGTCGGGCTGAAGATAAACTCTCACAAATATTATCATAATATGTCAAAATTAGTTCCACTTTGCTCTTAATATAGTCAGTGATCATTGATAGATACTGTAATAAAGAATGAAAAACAGACCGATTGAACTTTATTGAGGTCTATATACCAATAAAAATATCCAAAAACCTTTGTCATCATCAGATCTTTTAACTCTTGTGGAAAATGTAGTCACTGGTGGTGGAAATTAACCCCCAAACCTCCAAACTATGACACAAGTTAAATCAATTACAGTTTTGAGATAAATATGCTTAAAATTATAGATGAATCTCAATTTCTCCGGCCACGTTTGGTTTCTTGCATTATCAAATCATTATCAAATCTTGAGTAATATACTGAAACAATTGTGCATATTTGCAAGCTTCTGACTTACTACTGATATTTCCCCTTTTTATGTTTATGCAAACAACAACAAAACTATTATTTCCAATTTCAGGCAGCAGGTTTTAAACAGGAAATGTTTGCAATTATCTTGGCCTAACACATGACACAACAAGACACTGATCTCCTACCTCTTCCAGGAAACAGCTGGTGGTATCGATTATAGACTGTGGTGTGCACATCAAGGGCATTTTGTAGCTCAGCACCCTTTAGTTCGTCCAAGCTGCTCAGTGTCACCCACGAGTGTGCCAGAGCTCCAAACTTCTGGAAGGCAAACTCTGCATACTGTTGAAATATGTTTACCAGCTTCTGGTTCTCCCAACCTCCATACCTTGATCTCAGATTATCTGGCACAGTGGAGCCATGAAGAACAACCAGGGGCTGAAGGCCCACCTCCAGCAGCTGTTTTAGCAGACTCTGGTAACAGGTAACTACAGTCAGCTGGGGCTGCTTAGGAACGCCTGAAGGTAAAAGCTGAGCCCATGACAGCAGCAATTTGAAGTGGGTCACCCCTCTGCTCATCAGGTATGTAAAGTACAGTTGAGAGCCAGGAGGTATGGGATGACTGCAGTCAAATGTGTTCAGCGATGCCCCCTCAGAAGCCTCTGCATTCAGGCTCTTCACCTGCTCATTGGTCATGGGACCTGCAAGGAACATGGCCTGATGTTGATGGTCATGTCTCTGACTCATGAACCCATACAGTGTTATCCAACACAGAAACACAACTTTCCCCACGAACGACATATTGTTAATGGATAAGAGGAGTGATCGGGACCTTTGGTAGCTATCCATTTATAGTGGTCCTGTTTACAAGCTTTAACATTCAGTCCAACAAGTTTCATAACCTTTACTTGTTTTATAAGCTGGGGTCGTGACTGCTGTGATGCTTTATGATGTTTGGCACAAGTGGTCACAGCCTTGAAAGCTGCTGATAAAATGCAATGGATCAGACCGGGAGCAGGAGAGATATATCTGGATAGATTTTCCAGATTTCAAGCAAAACAAAAAAAACAAAAAAAGGTTCTGGTGCACACTGTAACATATCAAATGTCCACAGAGAGACTGGCCATAGTAGTTATTGTGTTTAAATGAATTACAATCAAAAAAGACAGAAATATAAAAGATATTTGACTTTTAACTGTGGTATGTACATGTCATAACTTATTGTTTTGGCAATTCTCTATAAGCAACATTGCCATTTGCACAACACATTTGAAAATACACACTGAAGGATTAGCCCAAAAGATTTTCATTATCGCTGATTTCATTGAGAAAATAATACATGGACATCCATTTAGTAACAAAAAGCCCTATTTTCACACCCATTATCATAGACCCTGCTTCTGCAACCCAAAGGAGTTCAATAATCTGGGAGCAGCTAATAATAAATACAGTAATAGCTGTGCTTTGATATGATCTTAAAGAGGAATACACTTGCTGAACAAGGTTTTAACTAATCTGAATATGGTAAATCAGACATCTGCAAGAGTTTTCTCTCATCCGTGCAAGCTACAAAATAAAAACATACACCATTAAACAAAATCATCATATTGCAACTGCATGTTTCATTGTTTTCAGAATTGAGAACATGCGTGAGTCCAGAGTCTTTCAGATTATCACGCAGATGCAATAAAACATGTTAACCTCTTGCACGTGATATCGCTCTTAATTGTCTAGCAATGCAATAAGAGGAAAACACTGTTGCCTTAAATAGCTTGGCTATCAGTGGATAATATCAGTCCATGCTTTTCCAAGCCACGATGAAGAACCTGTTGTGGCTGGTGTGGCTGTTTGTCTTGCGTCCGTGTGAGTGTTGGAGCAGTGGGGAGAATAGACAGGGCTTCATGCTTCTTGCTGGGCCTCTAACTAAGCAGCTCAGTACAGATGGTGGGGCGAATGATGCGTTTTTTGACTGCAGTCATCCTATACCTCCTGGCTCTCGACAGTACTTTGAGTACCTCCAGAGCAGAGGGGTGACCCACTTCAAAGTGCCTCTGTCATGGGCTCAACTACTACCTACAGGCCTTCCTGACCGGCCCCAGCTGACTGTAGTTACCTGTTACCAGAGTCTGTTAAAACAGCTGCTTCACGTGGGCCTTCAGCCTCTGCTTATTCTTCACGACTCCACTGTGCCTGAAGCGCTGAGGTTGAGGTATGGAGGTTGGGAGAACCAGAAGCTGGTAAACATATTTCAACAGTATGCAGAGTTTGCCTTCCAGAAGTTTGGAGCTCTGGCACACTCATGGGTGACACTGAGTGACCTGGGTGATGTTTGGCATGATTTAGAGTCTAGGGTTTCTCCCAAACCTCTGCAAAATTTCCTTCAGCTCAACAGGGAAATTTACCAGGTCTATCATCAACAGTTTCATGAAGCAGGTGAGTAAAACCAGCGATTCACTTGTGCTGTTTTAAAGAATATTCTGTAATAATATTATGCAATATAGATAGAAATATAGATAGAAATTTTTCCTCATTAGTATATGTATTTTTTAATTATTATCATTATTTTTTAATTTTTTATTTAACCATAACTTTACTGCTGGTGTTTTCTCAAATAAGTGAGATAATGTTTTCTCTGCCTCTTTTCCATTTATTATCAATCCTGGCCTTATTGTTTTAGTTGTACAGTATATACTGAGGAGTGTGAATGTGTTATTGTGTTTGTAAAAACATGTCAAGGTTTTCACTGGCATAAGAATACAAGCAGTGTAAACACATACACAAAAGATACACACAAAAAAAGATAGATTAAAATGACAGACCTCAACAAAAGTTGTATGTATGTATGTGATCAAAGTGTTTAGGTTTAATACTGTGCATGTGACATTTAAAAATGCCTGGACTGAAATTGTATTACTTTGGGTTTTTTTTAAATGTTCCCTTTCCTTCTCAAAGATTCTTGGAAATCACGTGTAAAAATCTATTGCTTTATTAGTTGATACTGATACCATTCATCCCATCAGATTACAGGTGTGCTCAGCTTCCATGTGTAGATTGTAAGGCTGTGTCAATAATTAGTCCATGTGAGCTCGATAAAAGAAAGGTCTATTTAAGCAGAGCTGGTGTGACATCCAGTATCTTTTCACATATGCTGTTCTTAAATTTCATTGTTGGTAAGCACATTATTCCCTTATTGTTCACAGGAGGAAGTTTGTCACTTGGTCTGAAAGCTCAAGATGTGGACATTGTTCCTCAGATTATAGATTCAACAACAGTAAGTTGTGTTGTTTAACTTTTCTCTCACATCAAATAGCAAACAAATGACAATACTATGTAAGCATTAAAAACATGATTTCAGCAACATAATAGAAAGAAAGTTTTGTGGATGTTGTTTCCATTAATGAAGAACTCAGACTCATAGGCCAGTGTTAAAGTGTGAGCTGTGGAGGAATTGGAGGTGGACATTGTAGTGAGAAAGGAAACTCTACAATTAAAATGTTTGATTTAAAATAATATGTCTCATTTTTTTTATTCCCATTTTAATGATATATAATATTCAGTTCAATTCAATTTATTTTTATAGCGCCAAGTCACAACATACATTATCTCAAGGCACTGTACATAGTAAGGCCAAAACCTTTACAATATTACAGAGAGAAAAGAAACCCAACAGTTCACACAAGCACTAGGCATCAGTGGAGAGAAAAAACTCCTTTTTATAACAGGAAGAAATCTCTAGCAGAACCAGACTCAAGGATGTGTGGTCATCTGCCTCGACCAGTTGGGGTGAGAGGAAAGTGGGAAGAGAAGGAAAAAACAGGGAAATGAGGGAAAGACAGAAGAGAGATACCACGAGCAAATATACAACAGTTGTATCAAGTAATATGTCTTCTGACTTATATGGTATGTTTACTAGTATTTACTAATATAAGTTCCTTAATGTGTTTGGTGGTGTCACCAACATTTACTCTCATTCAGGCTCCAGAGTGTGAAAACATATTGTTCCCTATCCCCTATTTGTAACAGATGGATTTCCTATCAGTCCACACTGAATATCACTGTGCCTCCACAGCAGACTTGACCAATGAGCTAAGGAACATACAGGTACAGAAATCATTACTAGGTGTTCAAATTCAAATTTTGCATTTCACATTGCACTCCAAACACATATGCATGTAATGTTACGTTGTAGATGCACAGTGGGAACTTACCGATCCTCATCTACAAAATGACTGCTCCTGATTGCTCTTACAGTAACTTCAAGCTCCTTGGCAATATCCTGCAAGGTAAGGTCATTAAAGTTCACTTAAAATATTATATCTTAGATACATAACATACACATAGTCACTTATTATCTTTTAAATGTATACAGTAGTAAACTGCCAATTATGTGTTAAAACCCCAACAAACTACCTCTTATTACTATGGCATCTTCCTCCATATTAATACATGACATGTCAGTAGACACACAAATGTTTTTTCTTTAATTGTAACTGTGTCTACATTTCTAATACCACTATGCACCTGTATACTGTACATGCCACCCAAGAATGGACACACATGCACTGTGCAACAGGAGACATCAAGATAATGATCAACAATGTTTAGCCAATGTGTTTAAATAACAAAAAAAGATAACAACTTAGACTTGCCAAGGCTGGCATGTTGTAAGCTGCAATATCATAAACTTTTACAGTGCAATAGTCATAAAGGCATATTTTTTTGGGAATGTTGTCATATGGCAGTGATTAGTTTGAATTGTTCTCTTAAAGAAAACCATGTGCATGGTGGAGCACAGCCTTTATATTTGTAAGTTCATGCTACCCAAATACGATTAATAACACAATTTCTTCAGCAACAAATGCATTTTAACATAAGATTTGTCATCACAATATAGTGTGAATAATCCATTTTTTAAAACTGGTTACTGAGGAAGTAAATATGGGAAATGAAGTACAGCAGTAAAGTAAAACTCTGTGTACAAAAGGCAACATTTTTAAATAACAAAAAAGAAAGAGCTCTTATGTTTGCGTATTTTATTATTTTCATGTAATTGTCAGTAACTGTTGTTTACACCTCTCAGTCCTGAACTACAATGACCTGAACATTGTGGGATGTGACATGAGGGACGTGCTAGGTAAGCTGGACATGCAGGATGCTGGAGCCAGGTAAGAACGTCTTATTAAAAATGCTCAGCTACTCATCTCCTTTGCTAAAGTGTCTTTATTTTTATTTATGCTACCTTATGATCTTCTTTTCTCCAAAACTGACAGCATTGCAGATTATACAGGGATGACAGAGTCCAGGAACAGTTATCAGAGTGTGTGGGATATGTTCAAGGCCCAGCTAACAACAGAAAGAGATCTTTTTCTCAGTGAATCCTTCCCTGCTGACTTCCAGTGGGCCACCTCCAGCGAATCCTTCAAGGTTGAAGGTGGCTGGTCAGAAGGTGGAAAAGGGGAAACCATCTGGGACCGCTTTGGTCATCAAGGCATGGCCTTTGCAAATCAGACAGCTGATCTGGCTTGTGACAGTTTCCACAAGGTGGATTATGATGTCTACCTCCTGCGAGGTCTTCATGTCACCACCTACCAGTTTTCCATCTCCTGGGCCCGTATTTTCCCGTCAGGCCACCGAAGCAGCCAATCAGAGAAAGGGGCTGTCTACTATGACAAGTTGATCAATGCGCTCATTGAATCTGGCATACAGCCTGTTGTCACTCTGTTCCACTGGGATCTGCCTCAGGCACTGCAGGAACATGGTGGATGGACCAACACTTCCATTGTTGAAGCTTTCAAGGACTATGCAGACTTCTGCTTCTCCAGGTTTGGAGACAGGGTCAAGACCTGGAACACATTCAGTAGCCCCTGGGTGGTGAGCCATGCTGGCTACGGCACTGGTGAGCATCCTCCTGGAGTGAAAGACTATGTGGTTGCATCCTATCAAGTGAGCATAAAATCAGGATCATAATGTGCATCTATGCTGATATATGTCTGTATTATACATTTACCTTATAGTTTGTTCATCTTTGCAGGCCACTCACAATATATTGAAGTCCCATGCTGAGACCTGGCATGTCTATAATGACAAATACCGGACGAAACAAGGAGGGAAAGTGGGCATAGCTTTAAATTCTGACTGGGCAGAGCCCAAAGACCCCTCCAGACCTGAAGACATAGCAGCTGCAGATCGTTACCTGCAGTTCATGTTGGGCTGGTTTGCACATCCCATATTCATAAATGGAGATTATCCTGCAACACTGAAGGCTCAAATTGAAGAGAAAAGAAAAAAGTGTCCCCACTCTGAGCCGGCAAGACTTCCAGTTTTCACCCCTGAAGAGAAAAAGAGGATACATGGAACAGCAGACTTCTTAGGTTTAAACCACTATACGTCCAGGCTGGTCAACAAAGGTGATGGTGGCTGCACCCCTGGTCCTCACGGGGTTGGTGACTTCCAAGCACATGTGGATCCATCATGGTCCTCTACAGCTTCTGACTGGATATATTCTGCACCCTGGGGTCTCCGAAGGCTCCTAAACTACATTTCCAAAGAATATTTGAATGATCTCAAAGTGCCTGTTCATATAACTGGGAATGGAATGCCAACTGATTACAGAGGGGACTCTGTCAATGATACGAGCAGAATAGAGTACATGAGGAGTTACATCAATGAGGCCCTGAAAGGTATGATGAAGATAGTTTTCACTACTGAATTTGATTTTGTTATTTTACAAAATTATTTTTACACCTCTTGCAAAAATCATGGGGTAATCAAATCCCCTCAATTATAATTTTAACAGCTGATGATTTAATTCATACATAGAAACGTCTTAAGACTTGTCTTTTAAAATTTAGTTTTGTGGCTCAATGTGTTCATTATCTCAACAGCTATACATCTGGATGGAGTAAATGTGCAGCGGTTTACTGTTCAGTCATTAATGGATGGTTTTGAGGGTCCACAAGGCTACAGTGAACGGTTTTGACTTCACCATGTCAACTTTGACCTGCCTGACAGGCCCAGAACTCCAAAGCAATCTGCCTACTTTTACTCTGAAGTTATTGAAAAGAATGGCTTTGCTTCCAAAAAATCTTTCATGTACCAGAAGTGAAAAACATGCAACCCCATAAAGTCTCCCCATTGCCACCTTCCACAGTCCCATCACAAGCTCAGGATGTGTGGAGAAAATTCTCGAGCCAGACCAAATTTCAGAGAAATCTTTACCACTATGGTACTTTCCCTCAGGGCTTCAGTTGGGGAGTGTCATCATCAGCTTACCAGATTGAAGGTGGCTGGGATGCAGATGGGAAGGGGCCCAGTATTTGGGATACTTTCACTCATAAACCTGGCAGTATTCCTGGTAATCCCAGTGGTGATGTAGCCTGTGACAGCTACCACAGACTTGATGAAGACCTCTACATGCTGCGAGCTCTGAGGGTGAAGTCATACAGATTCTCTTTGTCCTGGTCCAGGATTTTTCCTGATGGTCGGCGGACGTCCGTGAACCAGAGAGGTGTTGACTACTACAACAGACTCATTGATGGCCTCTTAGCATATAACATCACCCCCATGGTGACTCTCTATCACTGGGACCTCCCTCAAGCTCTGCAGAACATCAATGGATGGGACAACACAGAAATGATTGACATTTTTAATGACTTTTGTGATTTTTGCTTTGCCACTTTTGGGAACAGAGTGAAATTCTGGATGACCTTCAACCAGCCTTACACAATTGCATGGTCAGGATATGGACTTGGACAGATCCCACCAAATGTTAAAAATCCAGGAAGTGCACCATACAGAGTTGCACACAACCTGATAAAAGCTCATGCTAAGGCCTACCATACATATGATGATAAGTATCGCAAATCCCAAGGTGGTCTAGTATCAATTGCTCTCAATGCCGACTGGATTGAACCGAAAGATGTTAACGTTCCCAGAGAGGTGGAGGCTGCCGATCGTGCTCTGCAGTTCCAACTTGGCTGGTTTGCTCATCCTATTTTCAAAAATGGTGACTATCCAGATGCAATGAAATGGCAAGTTGGAAACAAAAGTGAACTCCAGCGTCTTCATGGGTCAAGACTTCCTTCTTTTACTGAAGAAGAAAAGAGTTTTATCAGAGGAACTGCTGACATGTTCTGCATAAACCACTACACTACAAAGATAGTAAGCCACGCTACCCTCAGGCTTACACCGCAATCTTATGAATATGACAAGGATGTGTCAGAAAAAGAAGAAAGTGATTCACCAACTACAGCCATCAGTAACCAGAGAGCTGTCGCTTGGGGCTTGAGAAGACTCCTTAACTGGATTAAAGAGGAGTACAGGGAGCCAGACATTTATATCACTGAGAATGGAGTAGCTACAGAATCCAAAACAACTTGGGATGATTCTGCTAGAGTGTTTTATTACAAGACCTACATTGATGAAGCTCTCAAAGGTGAAATGACATGAAATGTTAGATATACTGTATATCTGTCATGATGGTATTTAGGTCATTAATTTGTGCATGTTCTGTGCATATTTTGAAAACAGCCCATGACCTTGATGATGTGAAGGTTAAAGGCTACATGGCTACGTCCCTCATGGATTCCTTTGAGTGGCTTCATGGATACAAAGTAGGATTTGGGTTACACCACGTGGACTTCACCAACCCAAATCGACCAAGGACACCCAAGTACTCAGCTCATTACTACTATCAAGTCATAAAGGACAATGGCTTCCCCACACCAGATGATGAGAAAATGCTTTATGGTCATTTCCGTAAGGATTTCATTTGGAGTACTGCAACAGCATCATACCAGGTAATTAGATGTAGTCTCATTATTAATACTTGATCTTGTAGGTGCACACACATACCTTACTCTGTCTTCTTTGTCTTCAAGTACTATCAATTACTTTGTCTTCAATTATTCTCAGATTGAAGGGGGATGGAGAGCAGATGGGAAAGGTCTCAGCATCTGGGACACATTTGCTCACACTCCTCTCAGAGTGTTCGAGGATGATGATGGGGACATAGCATGTGACAGTTATAATAAAATAGAAGAGGATGTTGCTATGTTGAAGCAACTTAAAGTGACCCACTATCGTTTCTCCATATCCTGGTCAAGGGTGCTTCCTGATGGCACCACCAAGCACATCAATGAGGCTGGACTCAACTATTACCACAGATTGGTGGATGCACTACTTGCTGAAAACATCCAACCTCATGTATGCAGATTTTTTGCCAGCATGTCAAAAAGTTTTGAACTAGAAACCAAAAAAAAAAAAAAAAAAAAAAGATCCTGAACCATCTCCCTTTCTTTTATTTTCAGATCACTCTCTACCACTGGGACCTTCCACAAGCTCTGCAGGATATTGGTGGCTGGGAGAATGACACAATTGTTATGAAATTCAGAGACTATGCTGACATCATCTTTGGCAGTCTTGGTCATAAAGTTAAATTTTGGATTACTATTAATGAGCCATATAATATAGCCAACATAGGCCATGGCTATGGAACAGCTGCCCCAGGTATGCCATTATTTTATGGCAGACAATATAATTTTTTTCACATTTACCCTGTTGTTGTCCTATGTTTGGCACAAATGACAAGCTCAGTAAATAAAACTAAAAGTGTGTGTTTTTAAAATTTGCAAAAAGCTAAATAAACCTGCAAATGTGGCTATTACTCTGTGTGTGTTCAGGGATCAGTTTCCGACCAGGAACTGCCCCCTATAACGTGGGCCACAACCTGATTAAAGCCCATGCTGAGGCCTGGCACCTCTACAATGACAAGTACCGAGCCTCACAGAAAGGAATTATCTCCATCACAATCAACTCTGACTGGTCAGAACCCAGAAATCCCTACAAGCAGGAGGATGTAGATGCTGCAAGGCGTGTAGTGCAGGTAAAGTCTTTGAAAATAGGCACTTTTACAGAATATTTTTATTATTTGCAGATTTTTTATTTCTTACCACAATTATTTACATTTATGTCACATCTGGAGTGTCAAATAGCCATTTTGTCTCTGTGCAGTTCTATATTGGTTGGTTTGCTCATCCCATATTTAATGGAGACTACAGCAACACTATGAAGACAATCATTCGGGAGCGAAGCTTAGCTGCTGGTCTCACAAAATCTCGGTATTAACAAAGACACCTGTTAATTTCTGAAATTTGTTATAGACAATATAGGCAGTATTCCTTGGCATGTTACAGTTCATTAATGTAAAAAATTCACTTTATTTTCTTTAGGCTGCCAGAGTTTTCACCTGAAGAGATTAAGAGAATTAAGGGTACCCATGATTATTTTGGGTTCAACCATTACACCACTGTTCTATCATTCCCTGTGGATTACAAAAATCTCCAGCACTATGATGCAGATCGGTGAGCAAGTACACAAGTGTCCAGTACAGTAACTTTTTAAAAACATTTTTCTGCTCATTGTGTGCAATATGTACATTTAAGTATGAGAGACACTAAACCATTGAACTGATCTGATTTTCACAGTGGTGCAGGGACAATTGCTGATCGCACCTGGTTAGATTCAGGCTCAGGTTGGCTGAAGGTCTCACCATTTGGATTCCGAAGGATTTTAAACTTTATAAAGGAGGAGTATGGAAATCCACCTATTATCATCACTGAGAATGGCGTCTCAGAGCGAGGGCCTGTTGACCTTAATGATGTTCACCGGAGCCATTTCTATGAAAAATACATCAACCAGGTGCTAAAAGGTATCATCATACAACTTTCATGAGATGCAAATAGGATGAAGTCAGGCAGAGGGAGACATTTACCTACAACTTGACTCTTCACTATAAAAAGGTGTTCATTTTCACCTTCACTTACAGCCTACTTGCTAGATGGTGTGGACATCCGCGGTTACACAGCGTGGACACTGATGGACAACCTAGAATGGGCCACTGGCTTTGCAGAGAGATTTGGCCTTTTTTACGTTAACCGATCAGACCCTAAACTTCCTCGAGTGCCCAAGTCATCTGTGAAACTCTACTCTACCATCATCAAATGCAACGGATTCCCTGACCCCACCACAGGACCTCATGAGTGTATGAACAGTGTGCCTGAAGGTAAAGATGCAGAATTGCTTAGTTTTGGCGAATTAATCCAGTGGTTCTCAAACATTTTTATACAAGGTACCAACTGAGAAAATCCTGAGCTCTTCAGGTAACACAGGTAACATCATTATACAGTGGTGTAAATAGGCCAAGCCAAGTCGGCTTCTGACTTTTCACAGGAGGTAGATTTGTTCCCAGTAAGATAATTTGCTCTCTTCCTCACATATACAGTACTTCAGACACTAGTTAAGTTAATTAGATTAAGATGGAGTGAGAGATAAGGTGACTCTAATTATTGATTTTTTTTTTTTTTTTTGGTTTCATTTTCTATATACTCAGTCAAAATTCCTCATCTCCACTCCAATCACGTACACTACCAGTCAAAAGTTTGGACACACGTTCTCATTGAATTAAATGAGAACGTGTGTCCAAACTTTTTGACTGGTAGTGTATATACAGTAACTTTATTTCTGATTTTCCTCCAAGTACCACAAAAAAGAAGCTCGCCACAGTTTGACAACCATGGAACTTAGAGCACCTCCGAAAAAATTCTCAAAAATTTCAGATGAGACATACATCACCTACTGCATATAGTATGTGTGACTGTTTATGATAAATGTCAAGGACTAAACAGACATTTCAGAGTGTAGGCAAGACTATTAACTTCTTTCTTCTTAGTTATCTCTGAAGTAGTGTTGACAATTTCCTCAGGAACTGCTATTGTGTCATGATAAGCTCCCTCATATGAAAAACACAATGAGTAAGAACTGTTTTTCATGCAAGAAAAGGTACCTGTGTCCTCATGAACAATACCCTCTAGAACCACTAAGGAGAATCAAGAGTGCTGACTCTTGGAGTCTTGTCAGCGTATTAAACAAGGGATATAATTATTATTAATTATAATTATTAAGTGGTGCTGTAAATACATGAGCAGCAAAAATCTTGACATACGAAACATGCAAGTTTAATTGGTGGAAGAACTTTACATTTTGTAGGGAAGATTTCCCTGTTATCACTTAAAATGTGGAAAAATGAATAGGGTTTAGATTTACAGAAAATAACTGAGATTCTTGGTGTCTGCAGGAACGAGTGCACCGGTGTCTACAGGAACGAGTGCACCGGTGTCTACAGGAACGAGTGCAACGGTGTCTACAGGAACGATTGCACCGATCACTAACGACAAAGTGAAATTCCTGGGAATGACTCTTTCAACCAGTGATGCTGAGATTGGCCTGAACACTACCTTTGCTCTACTGGTTGTTGCAGTGTTTGCAGCTACTGGTTCATTAATTTGCATCTTTATGGTGAAAAAGCAATCAAAGAAAAAACAGTACACAGAAAGTATAAAGATGGAAAATAGGTTTTAACTGTAATCATACACAAAATTTAGAAGCTGATTTTTACTGAGTTGTATCAAAGTGTCCAAGCTGCATCTTTATATGAACATTATTTTATAAAATTTCCTACAAGTAAATTCTGATAAAATATTTACGTTTGTTTCAGGCTTTAAAAAAAAATTTAATCCTGTCATGAGAGCACAATGAAAAAATGTCTATTATTTTGCATATCCATTTTGTTACTGTTGCTGTTCATGATCATAAATTTAGTTTTCATGTGATCTCCATGATGAAATATTGTTCATAAACTGATCACCAAAAACACTGAATCTTATAAGATGCATATGTGAAGTTGTTTATAGAAACTGTCCTTCCTGTAATAAAGTATTGCACATATATGTATGATAATAAATAACCCAAAGAGAATCAGGCACATTTTTTCTGGCTTAAGTATCAGCCAAACACATCACCAGATGGTGTGAAAAAACACCACCAATTTGGCTGTTTTTTTTTTTTTATGTTATTCTGCATGTACAGCATGGAAGGATTTTTTTCCAGCTACAATAACTTCCCAGCCCAACCTGAGAGAAGCAATGACAACCGAAAGAAAGACAAGGACTGCAATGCCTCGCAATACCTGCAGGAAAAGTTCAGTTTGACTTCCAGCTCAGTTATTAACAAAATCTAAGTATTTTTCTCTGGGCCTAATAATTACAGGATTTTGTGATTTGCTTTAAACTTACAATCATGACCATTATTTGAACTTTCACTGAGAAACCAAAGACACTGCACCATACATGAAATGCTGCAAAGTGTCTTGCAGAAGTGAAACATCAGTTTTGTTACTCAATGATGACAGTTGATTCCGTTATTTATTACCAGTTTGGTAATAGCATGTTAAATTTGTTATGGTAGAAATACTGTTGCTCTGTTATAAGCTCATCTGTGGTTACAGGGAAGGATGTGGCTGAGTTTAACCGCTGTTTTGCTGTACAGGAATCACATCAATTCACTAGTAGTCATTGACAGTTCTAAATAAATTGAAAATTCACATAATAAACTCAAACATAATATGCATGCTGGTTAAAAATATAAATTGACAATTTAAGGACAAACTTTAACAGAAAAGACTCATTTGAAAACTTTTTTGTTGAAAAAAAAATTTATTTTAAAAAACTACCACAAAGTACTATCAATACAAAAAGTATAAAAAGTACAAAAAGCATTGCTCAAAAATAACTTGAGATGACAATATTTGAGTTGGCACTGTGAGTATGACTCAGGATACAAAAGATAGCATCTTCAGAGAGCGCATTCAAGCAGTTGAATTCACATTGAAATGGTCATTTACGACTCTTATCGAAACTCTGGAAAAGTAAGACTTATCCAAAAAAATAAATGAGCACTTCTCAGGCATAGTCACATCACAGTGTTCTCCCTTACTTAGCAGATACAATTAAATTCGTATCCATACAACCAAAACAAGAAATATCTGCTGGTCAAAGATGATGTGAGCTAAATGAACTATATTTGAACAATGAAAAACTGCTGCAGTGGAACATGAACCATTTTCAGAGTGCACTGGTCCTTCAAATGAATTACACTTTTGGAGCTAAGACTGCTGCGAATATGTACTAGTTTGAAAAAAAAAACGGTGGCCACAGTGACAAGAGCCTCTTTTCAATACCACAATGTTCTAAACTAATACAAAAATAAAGATTATCAAATACAAGCTTCAAACAATACAAGACAATATCAAGAGTTACATGTTTTTCAAGCATTACCCAGGTTTGTTTATTCCTTTGGACAAAGGCACCCCCAGTGTGTTCCAGTTACTGTACCAGGAACTGGAACAGTAACTGGAACACACTGGGGGTGCCAGTTACTGTTCCAGTTACTGTACCAGGAACCAGTCTTTCAAATGTTGACTGGTGCTGTACCAACAATGAGGAAGGAAAAAAGAGACACACTTTAAAGAAACCTTTGTATGAAAACACCTCAAAGTCTTCATCAGCATGACAAACATCCAGTACCTTGTTTAATGAGTGGTGCCTATAACCTTTTTTTTTTTTTGCATTGACAGGCACTCATTGATTCACTTCCTCACAAAATACAAGACTTGTCTCTTACAGTTTAAACATGTTTTACACTACAACTGGCTTGGCCTTATAATCTGCAGAGTTCCAGCTTAGCTCTAAGGCAAACTTGAGATGCACTCACTGAGAACTTCCAACGGAAAAGAAACTTAAAAAAAAAAAAAAAGAACTAATAACTCAAAGTTTTGTAATTAAAAAATAATAATAAAAGGAGATGCTGCCCTGAGGGAGAAGTTAACCTTAACCATTCTTGTTGCTCAACTGTAGATTTTTAAAGCACTTTGGATCTACAGACAGGCTGGTGTCTCACGTTTTGCTTGGTCGAGACGACCCTTCTCCTCGATGCTTAACCACGGCCGGTCCTAACACTGGAAGGCTTGAGCTGGCTTCATCCACCTCAAGTATGACTACATACAAACACATACACACACACACATACGCCAGTTTTGATTCCTTTATGAGCACTTGCTGTTGTTGATGTAAAGAGTTCAGCTGATGACATCCTATGCACGGAGACCTGTGAACAGAGAGATAGTTACATATTAAAGATAAAGGCCACAGTGTGGTTAAAAGAATGAACCCCTGAAATGACAACAGGGTTTCGAACCTCACCTTTATCACATGTGCTGCTCTGCTTCTCCTGGGCAAAATTTAGTCTGTTCTGCTCAACTGCGGTGCCATTGGACTCAGGACTGCTGCTGCGTGATGGGCTGTTCTCCTCATTCTGGTAAGCCAGGTCCAGATGCTGCTGTGCCAATTTTAAGTGTCTGCGCAGCCTCTCCAGCTCCCGCGATGAGGCTTCATCCCCAAATGACTCACGGCCCGAGTCTCCCAGGTTGTCCCTGAAGTTCATTTTTGCAGTTGGGTCCTTCTTTAAAGCTGTGTGGTACCCTGGAGGCGCAGAGGGCTGGCGGCAGATGGACGACCTCTGGCTGGCCAGGGCTGGGTGACGAGGGGTGGGAGGTCGAGACCGTGGTGCGCAAAAGCAGTCGCGAATACCACTAATGCCGAGGTGGAGAATCTCCAGCATGGTGAAGAGCAGACACAAGGCGCTGACAGCGTACATGATCAGAAGGAAGATGGTCTTCTCTGTGGGGCGTGACACAAAGCAATCAACTGTGTGCGGGCAGGGGGAGCGTGTGCATACGTAGGACGGTGCCACTTCTAATCCATACAGGATGTATTGCCCAAATAGAAATGAAACCTCAAAGACAGCACGTGATAGCAGCTGAAACACGTAGACCTTCATGAGGCCATCTCTCTTGATGCGGCGGCGTCCATCATGCTTTTTGCTAGGCTTCTCGACAACTTCCTTTTCCTTTTCTGGCTCAATTTCCTCCAGGATCATGGGGTCCTCTTCCCCGTTGTCCTCCGCTTCCTCGTAGTCCCGGTTGGCACCACGGCTCACGATTGGCATCCTCCTCCTGTTCCGGGGCCGGTAGTCATCGTCCTCCATTCGGGCAATCTTATGCATAGCGAAACCCAGGTACATGATGGTAGGGGTGGTGATCATAATCACCTGAAAGACCCAGAAGCGAATGTGCGACAGCGGAGCAAATGCATCGTAGCACACATTCTCACAACCAGGTTGCTGCGTGTTACACACAAATTTACTCTGTTCATCATAGTAGATTGATTCACCCCCGACTGCTGTCAGCACGATACGAAAGACGATGAGGAGAGTGAGCCAGATTTTTCCCACGAAGGTGGAGTGATTGGAGATCTCATCGAGCAGGCGCGTGAGGAAGCTCCAGCTCATTTTGCTTTGAAAACAGGAAGGAAACTCTCAAACCTGCGGGAAACAGACAATAATGTGTCAGATGCTTTTATATCGTTATACAAAGGGCGGCAACAACTAATTGATCAACTAGTAAAGTAATCGTCAACTCAATCAATTAATTGATTTGAAATATTTTCTGGTTTCTCTGCTCTAAAAAAAGAAATGATTAAAAATTAATACTTTAGGCATCATCATCATTTTAAGGTTTGGGAAACACTAAATAACATTTACTGACATTTTGTAGACCAAATAACTAATCAATTAAGAAAATAAGCAACAGATTAAATCAGTTATGAAAATCACAAATAATCAGTTATGAGCTGCAGACTTTTGGCAATTAAGTCAAGCAAAAAGTGTATTTTTAATTATGCAGGCATAATTACAGCAAAAGCTTAGGCCACGGTAAAATGTAGCTCAATAATTAAATCAGCTAGAAACAAGATAACATTTAGGTACAAGTTCTCCCTTTTCCTCAGTGTACGTTATTGCACCTGAATACCACAAGGTGGCGCAATTGCACCATTAAAACCAAAAGACAATTCAGACCAATTTAGAGGCCTATGACAGGGCACTTTGATGAGAGGAAAATGCCAGAGAAAGTCCCAGCAGAGTCAGTCAACTAGAATCACAGTCACAACTTCACTCCTGAGAATAAAAAACACCATTTAATTGTCGCCACAAAACTAAGCAACAACTAAGACTGTATTTTATTGTGACAGCAAAACAGAAAAAAAGTATTACCTAAAAAACAAAGGAATTCTCAAGAAATGTGAGAATTTGGGGGATTTAACAGGAAAAAAATGCAATAGGAAAGCAGAATAATCAAACCGTTACCTTTGATCTAAACTCTCACTCAATTCATGTGGGTGAAAATGTTCAAAAAATACAGGAAAAATCAAGGAAATATTCAAAAAGGATTCAAAATAGACTTGTGGCAGAAATGTCTGTGTAAACAAAGAGCAGTGAAGTGTTGGACATTACAAAACCGTTCTCACTAATTTTTTGTGATAATATTCAAAATAATTACACTGCTAACAGTGTGCACAATCATCTTTCAGTTTCTCTTCAACATCTTGTGCTTGTGCACAATTATTTCCTGAAAAACTAAACGGTTAAATTAAAATAGACTAAAGAAGGCAAAACTGACTTGAGACTGACCCTGTGACAAAGCATCACTGTCAAATCCAGCAGCAATACTTAATAAAAACTGTTTGCATTGGACAACTAAATGCACAACTGACATCAAATTCAAAGAAAACTATCCTGATGTGTAAAGCTTTAGAACGAAGCACAAAAGTTCCCGCTGTGCAGCAGCTCTCCATGTGATATTAACAAAATGATGAATTATTTGCTTTTAAAGAGACTTTGAAAAACAACTCATCTTTACGTTGACTCAAGCAGTCAGACTCTCTCAGCTTTATAAAAGGCCTTATCCACAAAGACACAGGACTGCTTGTTCAATATTTGTCTTTGTCATTATATAAAAATGTCCATAAACATGGCAATGTTTCAAGAAATGTCTTCATACACACCCCTCCCACCAAAGCAATAGTTAATGTAATAGTATGTATGCCAGGCCTGTAGGTATTGCTGTAATGTTGCCACAGAAACGCATCAGAACCAAAGATGACATGGTGCTTACGAGCTGTGTGTACAAAAAAACCAAACACAAGACGACGACATGGACGAAGATGGCAACAAGGCAGGCAAGAGCAAGAGAGGCATCATTTACCAAAAGTTGTGTATTGGTTGTATACATGAAAATGCAAGGGAGGGGATTTTTTTTCTTCCCCACTCAAGAGGGCCTATTTCACTAAAATAAATAAATCAGTAAAAATATAGCATTTTTGGGCTCCTACAACACCGGTTCTTTGTGGACTATTTTCCTAAAACACAACCATTCAAGCTGTTTTAGTGAGGCGAGTTATTATTATAACTCGACATATTATTTTCCAAAAATGTCATCGTCTATTTTTTAATTCACGAGTATAATTATGTTCTGTCTTGCCTTCGTACAGCCAAACATCCTAGATTCACACAGTTACTTCTTAACATAGTTTACACAGTACATCCTTACAGCCAGCATCAAGATAAAACTGACACAAACCTCCGCTCAGTATAAGCTTCTGATATTGGGCTGAAAATTCATGTGGGCATACTTTTACAACTCAATTACAGACTGGAAGTCAAGATTTGTGAGCTACTGCCTACTCTGCTGCTTTCATTCTGGGTTTATGGTTTGGAAACACCCTAACTTCTGTCCAAGGGACGCCCATGTCCACAGGAAAACTGTTCAGCAAGTGTGTCTCCAAAAACAAAAAGCAGTAACCTCTGCACAGAGAGTTTACCAGCCCATCTAAAAAAGATTCCATGGCAACAGCCAATTTCTAAACCCTGGCTATAATAATTTAATGTTCACTTAGCTGTTGTCGAAGTATTGTCGGCGGACAGTTCTGTTGTTTTCATGCTGCTCTACTCATTGCGTTTTGTAGCAATTTATGAGTCTTGGCATTTTTGTGTTTTAACTTTTATTGGAATTAACTTTGTTATAGTTTGTTGTGATTCTTAGTATAAGGTGCGCCACATAAATTACCCCTGTGAACCAAAGTGAGAATATGAGGAAACAAAACAGGCTTAAATACTTGTCAAGGATGACATTTTTATTTTAAATCAACTAGTTACATCCATTAAACATTTTAAGAACAGATTATTTACCTATATTAACAATTTTAGGAATGCAGTGGAGACAGTGGCACTGTTTAAAAAGGCAGGAGGCAGAGTTGGAGGTGTCAGGAGCTGAGAATGCTGAAATTTTTTGGGGGGGGGTGACCAGGGTGGACAGGATTAGAAATGAGCCTATTCAAGGCACAGCTCCGGTTGAGCCGTTAAAGAAAGAGTCAAGTTTGCGATTGTTTGGTCACGTGAAAAAAAAGGAATAGTGATTGTTCTTGACAAAGGGTATTGAAGATGGAGCTGTCGGGCAGGGGGAGAAAAGAGGAAGGTGATACACAAGAATCATGGATGTTGTGAAGGAGGACACGAGGACAGTTGGTCCAACAGACGAGGACACAGGGGATAGAGCAAGATAGAGTAGACAACCTGTGTGGCGACCCCTGAAGGAAGAAGCTGAAACAAGAGTTTGAGGGTTTTTCCCCTCTTTAAATAAAAATAGTTCTGATTTTCAACTTCTCAGGTGCAATTATGTTGCATTTTCTATGGTTTCTAGACTAAACAAGGATTTGAGGACAAAGAAAACTATTTTCCACTAGTTTCAGGATGATCAATCTTATAAATGATTAAATCAGTTGTGAAAAGCATTAGTTGCATCCCTATAATGATCACATGCACATTCATAGAAACACGCAGTGCTTTTTTCATGAATGAATAGCTTGTTGACGACCTTAATGCTGAGTCACTCCAAGTTAATCCACCTTAATGTGTCTCATAATCCAAAACCTCAGTTCTACCGAGCAGTACAGTGGAGTTCAGCTCGTCACTGAGCAGTTTGGAATGATTTGCCCTTTGCCTTTAGGTGTGTTTTTTGTCACACTAACAGAACATGATGCCCTTAACGAAGAGCATCATGTAAAGAATTGTGTGTCCTTCTGAGAAGGTAATTATTTTGTAGGCTTACATTTTTATTAGGGCTGCAACTAACGATTATTTTCATCATCAATTAATCTATCAATTATTTTCTCCAAAAATATGAAAATATTGATCAGTGTTTTCTCAAACCTGGAAATGGTGATGTTCTCAAATGTTTTGTTTGGTCCACAAACCAAAATAAGATCAGTTTCAATGATTTCTTGAAGCAAGGAAACCAGAAAACATTCACTCAAACCAATTAATTGATTTTCAAAACGATTAATTTAGTAAATTGAGTAATCGACAAATAGTTTAAAGCTGTTCAATTTTTATTTTTTTTTACAGCCAAAAAACCAAAATTAGTTAATGAGTTTATGAAAAAAGTTTATCATCAACTTCCATCTGTTTACTATTCTCATTTTGAAGATTGTGCACCACCAAACCAGATGTTCTGTGTCTGGTCAAATACACACAAAAAGGAACACATTTCTGATCATTTCTGGGTGTCTCCATCTAATCCACCCTCTTATACTACTGATTTCTTCCATGTCATCCTATCCAGTGGGAAATCCCATATCAAACTGCAGCACTTCAAAGCAACAGCCTGCTTGCAAGTCTAGCAGTAAAGTTTCATCAGTAAGCGATCCCAGCAGAACAGAGAGACTCTTGTGGGCCCTGCTCACATCTGGGAGGCTATTCCTCTTATATATCCCAAAGCCACTTAGAGGCCCCTGTGTGTCTGCGGAGGAAAAATGACCAGCATGAGTCAACCAGGGGAGTGACTTTCACTGAAAGTGGTGGTGTAAGCAAGAAAAATAAGTGTATCCATCCTAAAACATCACCACCCACATTACCATAGAAACTGATTTCACTAGATGCTCAGTCTATTTCTGGAGGAAAAACGAAATAAGACGACAGAAAAATCTGTCACAGGTATGAGCCTGTTTAGATACAATGTCCAGACACCCAGCGTCCAGATGAGCAGTTTAGCTTGGTATTAGAAGTAAATCACATCATTACATAACTAAACCCTAAAACAATCTCATTTATGTATAGTAGGCATGGACATGAAAACATCAACGGTTGTTTGCTTCGTTTGACAAAGTATGGCTAACAAAAAAAAAAAAAACAATTAGAAGAAAAATATCTGCCATGAGACCAACGAAGAGGTGAACCTGGAAGTGAACACATTAGCAAAGTCATCATTCTCAGTTCTCAGGTCTGCATTTCTGTTCATCCAAAAGAAATAAGAATATGCCAGAATGGATAGTGTAGTCAACTCCAGAAGATGGCAGTAATGCAATATCATGCATGCAAGCTGCCGTTTTACCTCATGGAAAAAGAAGATGCTTAAAAATGCTGTTGTGGGTTTAGTGAAAATGGAGCCAGTGAGTTTTTAAACTTCTCCATTTCAGAGGCTAAAAATGCCGTGGCAGTACGTGTTTCACATGATTTTATAAAACGCGATGAAGAATGAAGCTTTTGAATGTTGATAAAAAAAATATTGAACAAACTGGCTGTTGGATTTGTTTTTGTAATTTATTTGGAGATTGTGTCCTTTAAGTTTTTCTGGGCAAGAATATACGTTTTCATGCTGACACCAAGGCAGACACTGGCACATGGTGTCACTGCAACTTCTCATTTGTTACTGTAGTGCACTTACATTCAGATTTCTAGGAAGGACTGGGTAAATAGATTCAATGACGTGTATATACTTCACGGGCAAAGAAACAACAGTACCAGTACCTGAACTCTACTGCGGTGTAACGCTGAAAGTTGAGGACTTTTAAATACAAAATACTTTAATACACAGAGTCCAAGATTGCATTCAGTAAAGCTGGAATATGTAGACTGAACCACAAACTGAAATTGTTAGGTGCAAGGGATGATTAAGGTGGCATAACTAGTTTGACTATGTGTTAATCTGTCTGCGGTCTATTTAACAAAATAAAAATGCTTGCAGTGAGATGAATGGACTTAATTCTTTATTTTGTTTTATTGGATGAAACGGATGTTGACCATGATTTGCCATTGAAAAGGTGGGGGGAGGGTTCCCCAATACATCTCAATATCTGGATAATATCGTATTGTGGTGCCTCGGGCGATTCCCATCCCTAAACAAAATAATTTCGTAGTTGAACCCATTTCTGTTTACTTAAATATATACATTTGCCAACTTTTCCATATTCTCAAAGCATAACCGTTTTTTTCAATGCGCATAAAAACAGACTGAAGGGGGGGGAAACAATGAAACATCATCCTCGTGGCTAACGAGACGACGTCACGGCGGGGCTCCACATGCCGCCACCTCAAACGTGCTCCTGTACCCCCATGACGAATGAAGCCAGAGGGGAGAAAACAGGCAAGCCGTGGACAGAAAAAACACTGTGATAAGTCCTTCAGTGGCTGAAACGGCCGGTGGGCAGTTGAGAGGATGTGGGGGTTCAGCGGACGGGTGGCGGTTAAACACAGACAGGATCCCCGCGCGTTCGTCCACCACCAAGTCACCACCGTGTCAAACATTTCACACACAGTTTAGAAAACACGCCTCACACCAGTCGAGTTTTTCACGGCTAAAACTACGCCACTGCAATTTTTACAAAAAATTTTGAGTGCACGCACAACGCGGCCAGCTTGCGTGCACTAATTAGCGCCTTCTCGTGCCAGCCTGTGCGCGTAATCTCGACCCAGCGTCCAAAGCCAGCATTCAGCAGCACTGCTAATGTGACCAGGGCGAATTAAACATTAAATCGCCCGAGTTAGAGCAGCACCTTCTTAACACGTCACGCTTGCCACGGAGATATAAAAGTTAAAACACGGGCTACAAGTTGGGCTTCAGTGCCATTGTTAGCGAAGGCTAAAGAGCTACGCGATGCTGCGTTTCTGTGATGTTATTTTACCTTCAGCCTCGGCGTTCGCTCCTCTCTCATTCAAGTTGTCGTCTATTGCAAGAGCTTGTTTCCTCTTCCCGTTACCTCGTCACGAAAATAAGGCTCTGCCGCTCTATTATCAATCCATCCAGGTTTTCCTCTTTCAACGAGGAGCCCGTCTGCGTCTTCAGTTGCGTGCTACACTGCGGGGTGAGGACAAAGAGTATTCCCAAATCCCCCCCTTTTCTCCTCCCAGTTTTCAGCAGCCGGACTCCCCACCCCCTGTCTGCGAGCACTGGAGGAAAACGATCAACTGCCAGCTGCATTCCTGACGCAATCCCTGCTTCGCCTTTTCCCTCACAATTTGTCTTAAAGATTTGACTATGAGTTGAGCGAAATCGGAGGCAGCACAAGTCTACGCAAAGCAAGTAATCAATGTCTGCCTGTAGTGGAAAGCGTTTAGCTGAATAACGTGCTGACTTCAAGAAATATACAAGATAAAGTGCAATAATGTCAGGTATACTGCAGTGAAATGTGTTTATGTTTATTTATTTGGATTATTTTCATAATAATATCAGGGACAATTTCCGTTTCTGGGAGTTTGGTTGCGTGGCGGGTTAGCCGTTGTTAGCAATACCCTTCAATAACAACACTACATGGTATTTAGCACACAAAAAACAACATAGCAACATGTCTATGGATAAAAATGAAACAGTCCAAGGTGTATGACTAAAAGTGGCCATTTCAGAATCCTAACTTGTGGTGCATGGAGTTGCTCTGAGTTTGCGAGTTACAAAGACCTCGAAATTCGGAGTTGCAACTTCAATGGCATTATTGACGGGACTCAGAACATTTACATGCACAGTTTAATCGAGCTAGAGCTCGATTAAACTAACACGCAACTCGATTCATTGGCCATGTACCTCTCTATAAGCTCATTGTAAGTACATAGTAAATTAGTTTCCTGCTGACCTTCATGTCACAGAACAACAAACAGTGTACAGTGAGTCAGTCAGTCCAAAAGTGGGTCTTTTCTGCACGTTTTGCTCTAGCCAAAGCCATTCTCTGCTTTGTTCTTTTGCCATCATGTTAACTATGTTTTAATTTTGGTGCATGCACAGAATGTGAGGTCCGAATCCAGTCCAACTAAGCATGTACATGCAAGAGTAATTGGACTGTGAAACACTAGAGTAAAATGGTACATTTCCATGACATTAAGAGAACCAAATTATTGTCTTAGTCGGACTAAAATCGTACGTGTAAAATATGCGTGTAAAGGCCAGTCGGGTCAGAGGAGTAAACAGGTATAGGCTACGTAAACCAAAGGGTCTCTTAATAAAAGTCTACAATGTCCTAAGAATATGTTCCCCATTCTTTCTTGCTGCAAGACAAACTTTTCTGGCTGGAAAGATAAGTTTGTAACCTGCTGTCTCCCCGCACTTTGGTCCATATAGAAACTCAGCAAATTAATTTCACAGCACACGAGTTGTCAGTCCCTTGTTCACAGTCACAAACGGAGGGACACAAACTTATTTGAGCTAAAAAGATTAAAAAAAACCTTATGGCCTGGTCTGTTTCTCTAAGCAGACTCAGCAAGCTTCATGACACACCACAGACTGCGAATGCAATTGGTTAAAAAATATTTTCCAACACTGCAAAAATGTAAGTTGACTTATGGGAACTCTCACAGAATCATTTGGCACAGCTCAGCAACGGCTCTTTATTCACTGCTACTTCTTATTTCCACAATGCATCGAAGTTTAGTAAGATTATAACTCATAATTGGTATGTGTGTATATTCCTTAAATTATTCACTTAAATTATACTAAACCCTGTCTACAGAAGCTTTAATGTTGCGTTTAAGTTAACTTGTAGATGGGATCTGGCTTCTTTTGTTCATGTAAAAGCTTAAAGAGCCAAGTTGCTCACAACCGACACATCACTATAAAACTCTTTTGTGCTTCTTTTCACGGTTTTAACCTGCAAGTGTTATGTGCTCACATCACAGAGAGTGGCGGTCTCAAGGGTGTGTGGACTGTCACCATCTGACCCTTGTATTCTGTTGGGGATATGTGGAACATCATACAAGCTCACTGATAGTGGCGTGCCCTCTTTTCCTGCTGCTGCAGATGTTCGGAAGTTGTTGCTATTTGGAGGCCCCCCTCTCTGTATGTGTGTGTGTGTGTGTGTTACACTTTCTTTGCCAAGAGCTGCACGTGTATTTCCGCAGTCCCCCACTTAACATTTCATCACATCCAACACTTAGGTTTATAACTGCAAGACAAAGGGGTGTGAGTTCTATTTATGTCCCACACATTATGATTAAAAGGCATATTGAGGCAGGTTGAAATATGAATCACACATGGGATGAACAAAGTCAGCAATAAATGAATCGATTCTTCTGGAGAAATAATGTGGCATCTCTGGAATTTACCACTCAGCCAAAGGTGGTGTTAAGCATTTAGTCTTATGCTGCACTGTCACGAGAGAAGTGTATCCAGATTAAATATTGCAGACATCCAGTCAAAATTAGTCTCCTGAGGTAACCACTCAGATTGAATGATTGCATTGTTTTTCCCAGATCTCCTGAAGGGCCAGTCTCTACTTGCTTACTTACCTCTCAAAACAAAAAAAGTAGACAAACAGATCCCCAATATTTCCACATAATTGTTTGAGTCTTTATCTCCTCTTTTGGATGGTTGGCAATGGCACATAAAAAGCAGCAGTTATTGTTTGATATCTGCTACAAAGGGGGTCAGTGAAGGAATGCAATGCCCTTCCCCCTACATGGGGAGCAGCAAAGCTCTATTGTGAACCACAAGGATGCTTTTATTCATAGGGTGTAAAGTGGGGAGCCCCATTAAACTACAGCCCAAGTGACAGAGCAAAATAATCTGGAGACTTAACAGCTTGACCACATGGCTATTGGATAAGGACGTTTTCAGCCTCTTGTTGTTGACTCCCAATAATGCTACATCCATAGATTATTCAAATACATTTTGAATCCAGATAAATCCAGATGTTTATCTCTGTATTGAGAAGTAATCTACATCCATACAAATATGCCCAAAACAAATATCACTTGACCATTCAGGTAAACTCAGCATGTGCGTGTCAGTGTAAAGAGAAAGCTGATTCTCTACTGTTCTGTTGTTTGCTTAGTTCCAGTCAGAGACAGTAATGTGAAAAGTAGAATATGACGATTTTTTTTAATCAAACCAATGATGAGGCAAAACCTGAAGAATGTGTTATAATGGAACTTTTCATACACATCTGATAGTCGAGTAGTGGCTGATAAGAACCAGTCAGAAATGGAGCCAGCAGTGTTCTTATACTTCTCAGTTTCTGTGGCTCTAAAATGTCGGGGCATTGTGGAGGACAAGAGTATTCAGAACAGAATTTATGCATTCTTAAATGAAAACAGAGTTGTATGGTGGTTTTTTTATGTTCCATTATGACTGTAGTGTAATTAAGTCCACCTTTTAGGTACCCTAAAGCCATTTCGGCTTGGTACAGTGCTATTTTTGTGTTTTTCCATTATGAATAGTACCAAAATAATGGGCCCCAACTGTTCCATTCTTTGGTACCTTTGCCACGTGCTACTAGAGTAAAATGGTACGGTCAGGGTGGCTTCGCACAAGACTCTATTCTGCCCATAGTGAATGTTTTGTCATGATCTGGATTACAAGTCAAGGCTGTTTTTCCCCTGCCTTTATCTTGAGGAAGATCACAGTGCAGTCAGTACAATGGTGTTATTTTCAGAACGGGATATTCAAAGGTGCCACATTTCAAACTTGAGTGGTACGACACATGTTAGGATACATTTCATGTATATTGACTCCATCCATATTGGATGGGTTAAGAAAACAAGTTTGCAAACGATAGACCAATTGCAAAACACGTGTTCTGCATTTTAGAGATATTTTGTGATTGTTCTTGTCTTTGTCTAAATGTTGATGCATGATATATAATCCTGTTCAAAGATGCTTACTTGAGTCGCCCATGATTACCCAACAGAAGGAGTTTAAAAACGCTCCTCTTTTGTTGTGCTGTTCCACTGTGTGCGTCAAAGCACATATAATTCATCCACATCAGTGTGGACATGGTCTAAATCTAGCCTTGTGGTTCATTTGTTACTGTTTTTATGCTTCTCAAAGTTGCTATGGTCTCTCTGTTTTACCTCAAAAAGAAAAAAAAAACACATTTCTGTTTTTTATGAATGCTTACTTACTAACAGATTTTCCTCAGAGCCCCACACAGATATGGTTTTGCAACATTCCCAGAGAGGTTAAAAGGGTGTTGGTCATGAGTTGCCCTCTTGTTTTCTTCAGAGTCTGAGCCATTGTGAATCATTCCTGAGTGATATTTGCTCACTCATTCACACTCACACTTTGATGAAAGAACTGGTTTTGTGGCTGCGAGTTTGTGCGAGTTGTACAGGGAAAACCATAAAGTTCCTCTCCTGGCAGCTCTTTTGGCAGCAGAGGCAGCTGAAATGCTTGATAGGGTTATGAAGATGGAAAAAATATGGGCCAATACTCCAGAACCTAGTCTCTGAAAGTGACTTTGCCTCCAAAACTAAGAGATGGGTGCATTCATCACCACAATAAAATGAAGGGATTCCTGTTCTCTCCTTATTTTTATCATACAATACATGAGCCACAACGGGAGACAAATGATAAGCTGCAATCATATTAGGGTTTTTAAGTTGGTGGAAATTCTTGTTGCATGCTCTTGCTGGGTTTAATCTTTTAACATGCATTCTTGAAGCATTCCCCCTGCCAACACTCTGTGGAAAATGCACAAGGGTGCAAGTCATTTTATTAAATGGCATTAGCACAAAGTTACCCTGACAACTGTCCAACATGACTTTAGAAAAATGACCAGCTGTGTCTTCACTGTGGGGCCATGAAGGTATTTGTTTCTCTTGTAGCCCGCCTGCCAGTTATAAAACTTTTGGGTTCACTCCTTGGGACTGTTTTCGTTCCTCTGTACAGTAATAAACAATTACTCCTACTCTGTGAACATGACCCTTTCTTCAAGAGACAAAACATGACGTAAAGGTAGCAGATCCTCCACCTGTAGGTTTTTGGCAGGGATTCAGAAAGTGATTAGAATCGGCAGTAAACTGAGCCCGCACTGTTTCATTTTAATTCACAGTACAACAAAACTTTAGTTTCCTGCCAGCAAGACTAATGCTTTCCATCTGTGTGTTGGTAAGCAGCCTGTGAATCCCAAATAGAGCCTAATAAGGTTCTGCCTCAGATCAGGGTTGCATGATTTAACTTAACCCTAAAATACAACACACACAAATAGAAGAGCTGGGCTGAGTATGTTTACATGACATTTTTTTAAAAAATTGAATTATTGCATTAGTCCAATTAATACCGTACCTTTAAAATACATTTAAACATGTTAACCTGACTGAAATTCTACTTATAGAATCAAATTTCTCATTCAGACTAACACACCCAGATGATGTGGTTGGGAGTCGAATAACAACCTGGCAAGCTCTGTTCATGCTCCACAGTTCCCATAGCCAAAACATAGCCAAATCCTGAGTTGTGCATCTTTGGACTAACAAGGAGCTTGAATTTAAGCTCTGGCAGTCTGCAAAATTGTATATTTTTGAAAGACACACCACAAACTAGCGACCAACTCTGGTTTTGGTCTGTAACATGATGTGTCAACAAAAAAATCCTTATACTGATAGAAAACTGGACATGTAGGGACAAGGACAGTTAAACGGAGTAGTGGTTATCTTAACTGTGCAAGGAATCGTACTGACTGTTATGTAATCGTTCTGTTAGAGGTGAGTTTTGGACCATATGATCTCACAAAGGCCTGTATCACAGCAGGATCAGACTGCATGCAGAGTAAAATAAGTGTTTCTTTATTACACATTACACATTTGTACAACAAAATCACATTCAGAAGTTTTATTGACCAAGGGAGTTTGGTGCAATTACAGTATTAATTAACCCTAACCCTAACCCTGGCCACAGAAATGTGGAAGTACAGCATGTTCAAAGCACAATCCTTCATCATTAACCTAACTATCTAAACATTTTAAGTTTGAGGAGCAATTGTGTTACATCGAATTAAGTGAGTGCTTACAGAAAGTAAGCATTATGACTCAGTCATTGTGCTTGGCACATTTGGGTTTTGTGTGTTTTATTTTTCAGCATATTGCAACTTGGCTGATTTTTCTTGCACATAAGTTGCATCCCTTTGACAAATGCACTAAAACATTTCTTTGCAGAGTCTCTGAAGTGTTACATTCCTATTTACTGCTACTTCCTTGCCAGTTAACAGCTTTCTCCTTCCAACACCCTAAATTTGGGAGGGTTGGGGGGGGGGGGGCAGGGTGACAAGACACCGGGTAAAGAGGGGTGGACTTCATTTACAAGGTCATCTTGTTTTTCACAGGGGAGGGGGACCAATGTTCACAGCAGTGAGTCTTCTTGTGAGTTGTGAGTGACGCCTTATCCACACAGAAACAGAACTTTCCCTGGACGGTCTTCTATATTTCATATCTCAAAAAGTTTTCTGCAAACATGACATCGTTTCGAGAACCCCCAACCAAACAACTCTAATCGCTGCAGTACATATGCCAGGCCTGTACGTGGTGCTGTAACACTGCCACAGCCAAAGACAGAGAAGGATATGTGGAGAAGCATGCCGATAAATAATGTGTGCTGTGTACACATTTCTTTTAAAATTGAGTTTTATTCATGTACTGTAAGTATACATTACAATGTATGCAATAACAAAGACAGAATGAAACAGAATGGGGGACTCAGTCTGAAAAAGTAAATATCATCGTAAAGTCAAAAGACCAAGCAATTTCTAAACAGAAGATGATGATGTTGAAGATAGTAACAAGAGCAAGAGAGGCAGGGCTGTGACATCATCATTTTCCCAAAGTTGCATATTGGTTGTTTACAAAAAATGCAAGGATGATATTTTGAGATTTGTTTCACTCTTGGATCTGTTTTCCCAAAAGAATAGTTTAGGCCGCCCAAAAATCCAACACAATACAAAACTCTTGCAGATTCTCCTGAACTAGTTCTTGCATATACTGGTCATCAGTCTTTCCAATGCTGTAATTTCTAGTGCATCAAATCTGTAACACCACCCTTGTCCCACAGTATTGTGGACAAAAAGCTACTTTTATTGTCTATAGGTACATATCTTATTACAAAGAAAAGCTGCTTTCTGTCCTGCAGTTAACACCAGCTCTCCACAGTAGCATGGTTTGGGTTACAGATGGAACAGATTGCACGTGCGACACACAAATGGAGCTTGCTTACAGGAAGGAGGGGTACGGGGTTACCATGGAAACAGACAGCCCTACCCCCCCATAGCAGATGGTGGTAATGGTGGTGGGGTATCGGGGGCTGGGTGCAGTGGTGGTGGGAGTCAGAGATGATTATCTATCCCAGGTTTAACAACAGCTTCTGTGTGTCTTCTTAACAAAACAGGTGGCTTTGATCGCTGTTAAACTGTTTGTTAATGCAGAAGGGGAAACTTTGTCTATGGCGCACAGGAGATATAAGTTATAACACTTGGGGGACTTCCCGTCATTTCGTTTAGTTTTAACTTAAGTACACACTGAAATTGTTGGCTTTAAAATGAAACAGTGGCTAGTAGCATTAAGGGGAATGTTCAATCTAAGTTTAAACTTTTCTCACATTCCCACACAAGAAGAGATATTGGTTGCTAAAATAATTTCTTTTCCCACTTTTGGCCATTAAGAAATCCTGGTGTTGTAGAAATATGTCTTCTTGTTTCAGTCTGCACTTAAGTCAAAGATTTAATGGTTTGGCAGGCATTTCTCTAATTTAAGTCCTTCTTCTTTTTTGTGTTTCTCTGGTAGATAAGCGTAAGCAAAGTGGCAATGCCTTTACAGAGAGTGGAAAAAAAAATGAAAATAGCTCATCTGTTGGCACAACAGGATGCCACTTAACACATCACTTCCATGGTGATTCATTTACTTTGTGATGTTAACACCATATTTGCCTCACAATCAACTTTTTGATTAGCATCATCTCAGTAGCTATCACAGCTCACAGCTTTGGTTCCATTGCGGTTTCCCAAGATTTCAATCTTGCATTTCCTTTATATATTCATGCTATTAAACAGGTCAACACTAATTCAAAACATACTTCAACTGTGTCGGCTCTGAGCCACTCTCTTGAAATAACGCAAGCTCAGAAAAGTACTCCAGCATATACTATATTGTCCAATCTCTCTCTCTCTCATTAGTGTTTACATGCATGTTAAAAATCCCATTTTATTTGGTCAAAGACACTAACTCGGTTTTCTTAATGTCATGTTAACACATTAGTCTGACTAAAATCAAGCTCATCTTAGGTGGAATAATATACCTGGATAACACAAGTCATAATCCGATTATTCCTGCATCTATACGTTAAGTTGGACTGGAGTCGGACTTGGCATTCTGCACGTGCACCTAAAATCGACTCAGTAGTACTGAGTACACAGTGCAGTACTGTGGTACCATGTTTGATCATACAGAATGACAGCAGGATCCATCTCACCATTCGCTGTTTGTTTTTCTGTGATGTGAAGGTCAACAGGAAACTGATTCAATAAACACTTACAATAAGCTTATAGAGAGAGATACAGCACCACCATACAAACTCCATGTAGAAAGGCCCTGGTTCCGATCAGGTCGGGAAGCCAGGTCTTGCTGTAAAGGCAAGAGTGCTAACCACTGCACCAACCATGTGGCCTGTGCACATCCAATAAATGAATTTTCTGCTCTGCGTGTAAACTCGACAAGTTGTCCAATTGCCTGTCTTAGTTGGACTATGGCTTAGCTTAATTAAACTGTGCTTATAAGAGAGTGTATACTCTGTAAACATAGAATTTCCTCTGCGTCCTAAGGTGCAAGTGAAGGAGTTTTCAGCTCTCTAGTTTATTCAGGTAAGCCCTTATTCCACTGGTGAAAACAAGCCTTACATCTGGACTCTGTCTTCAGTGGGGGAAAAAATATCGCCATTCACTCCTAGGTCAAATAACTTTGTAGTAAACACGGGTTTTTATCAGCACCAGCTGTGATGCAGTGACATGTCACCTCAGTGAATTCACTTAATTCTCCCTCTACTACTTTAGTTTGGCAATGGAAACACTGAGCCAGCACCTTTTTCTGGCACACTATTATAACACCCACCATTCATTTAACGAGTAAGTGAAAATCGTTCAGTCGCTGCTGAGTTCAAAATAAGGACTGTAGTGGGGAAAAAAATACAAAAGTGTAACTATTGTAACCATGTCACTGTTCTTCATGGTGTTTCCTCCTGTTATGTGATTTGTTTCCTGCTTCTGCCACATTGTTTACTGCCATGAAATGCAAACTCCCCTCATGACAATCTCTCTTTTAAAACCATACCCTCTTGAGGTACAGTATGAGACTGTAACATTATCACTTCAGAACCGTTTCATGTTGGAAAAAAGGAGAGCCATCATTAATCCCTAAGGACAAACTCTCTGTAGGTAGAGGCACAAAATACCGGTATGTCATATGTCAGAGAGGAAACGATCCACTTGAAGGCACAGGAAATGTGTTTATAGAGGATGGCCTCTGTGCTCTGCTGTCTTCCTGCCCCTGCTGCTCTGAGTAGAAAAATCTTCCCAATCCTTGCAGAGTTAGCGGCAGTAAAATTTATATTGGTGCATGCACGAATATGTTACACCAAATGAATAGAAAACACTTTTTATAATATATTTACAGCCCCACTTACTTTTTACTATCTCTGCTGTAACACTGCAAATGTCTCCATGGCGGCGAGAACCAAGGATTATTTCATCATCATGTTTTCCTCCAGCATCCTGCTGGCCCCCGCAACAGCGGTGGGCCGTGTTCCTAAGAACAAAGTTATCATCTGAAGTAATTTAGGTGATTTTTTTTTTTTTAATTATTTAATTTTAATGCACCACTGATAACAAAGCATGCTGACGTTTAAACTGCCACACACATAGTTGTCCCTGTGGTCATGTGGACACTCTCAGAGACTTGTGTAACTTCACTCTCCAGCTGCTCACATCTGTTCTGGAGGTTTTGTAACTTCATGCTCCCTCTTGCCTCTAATTTGTAGTCACCGCCCAGTTTGAAAAACACCCAATATTGTGTTTTGCCCGAAAGCAAAGCCATGTATAGATAAGAGTGGATGCTAACAGACTTGTTAGCACTTCTTGGATGTCTGAGAATCAAACATGAGCCAGCCTATAACAGTGATTTGCCTTAATTGAGTCGGTCAAACTCTTCTGCCTATTTGACATAAACACGCAGCTCTAGTGATGTCAGCATGACTGCTCCAGAGTCATAACTGCGTAAAAGACTTGGCAGCCATATTGGCAAGAGTGAAGTGGGACAGAGAGGAATTATGGGGTGAGTTAAAGTGCTAGGATCACCATCGATTCAGCATGGACAGCACCTCTCCTCTGGACGATGGGAAAATAAGATCATCTATCAAAGAGGCAGCAAGAGGCCTCTTTGGAAAAGATGATTTACAGACAGGGAGACTTTAGAATACAAAGTCATGTCTGAACTTCAGTCACAGCCTTAGAGTGGAAATAAACTTCAGTTCATTTGGAAATCATTAGTCGTCTTATGCATCAGGGTTAATCCTTTTTTATATTTAAATTGTATCCATCTCTGGGCCACAAGAGGATTTAAAAGAGAGAACAGAATTTTTCCACTCTGGAGAAATGCCGGGCCATATGTTTGGTGTAGTCGTTAGCTCTCTTGCTTTGCAGCAAAAAAACATGGGTTCGCAACCCAGTCGGAATAAGGGTCTCTCTGCGTGAAGTTTGCACGTCCCCGTGTGTGCATGGACTTTCACAGGGTTCTCCAGCTTCCAAAAACACGAAGATTTGGGGATTAGGCCAACTGGACATTCTAAATTGTCCATGGAAGTGAATGGTTGTTTGTCTCTATTTGTGGCCCTGCAATGGACTGACGACTTGTCTGAGGTATACCCCGCCTCTTGCCCTATGTCAGCTGAGATTGGGCACCAGTGCCCCCCACAACCCTCATGTGGAAGATAAAGCAGTAGAAGGTGAGTGAGTGAGTGGGAGAAGTGCCATTAGTCTGTCAGCTTTTTTGTTAGAGATTCACTTGAGTGGAACAAAATAACATACCTGTCGTGAATTTTAAAAAGTCAGATCTTTCTGTTGCTGGTTTCTCGTCAGTGTCAGGATTTTTGATGGACGAGGTTCTCATTGGAACAGCTTCTCTGACTAGTTTGTTTTTTTCAAGCTGCTGAGACATGGTGGCGTAAGATGGCCGACTGAAAAGCAAGGCCCTTGCCCTAAGCACATGTGAACAGCTTATTTTAAGGCTTAGAAAGTCAAACCATTTTTATTTTAAAGGGATTGTACAATTACACAAGCATACGTATGGACAGTATATTCAAATTCTGCCAATAAACCTTTCTAAATATTAAAATCCATACCTTTAATGTATGTTTTTAATGGAGTGGATGCTACATGTAAATAAAGCCTGACTAACCACAGATTATTGACCGTACTTAAATCTATAAATTTATATTCAGGAAACCCTCTCCTTCATTTCTTCAAAAGGCCACAACTACCTCAAATGGTTGAAACACTACACTGCTCCATATACAAGTGTAGAAATGTAAATAATTATGTAATTTTGTTTAAGAAAATACATTTCTTGTGAAATATAAAGGAGAAAGCAGTGTGGTTGAGTGGGAAAGGAAAGGTGTAGGAGTCATGGTTTAATAAATGAAATTATGAGTTTTCCCTACATGAGTGTGAGCAGGTTGGACATGGTTCTTGCACATGTGTTTATTCCATCTGGCCCCCCGCTCATGTCTCAGTGGTGATGTCATGAAATGAGAGGTTTTTCAAGTCTCACAGCTTCTTATTCACCATGGTTTAGGCACTAGGTCAGAGTTAGACTTTTGGGAAACTGCTGATATGAGGCACATATTACACATAGGGCAAAATGATTACTGTCTGGAAACCACGACTGCAATTATAAGATATGGATTTACCACATTTGAAAATGAAAGATGTGGAAATAGTCCACCAGCCTCAGAGGATATGACTAAAGACTAAACTCTACATTTTGAAATTCAAATTCAAAATGCTGTTTAATAAAGCATTTTTTGAATCAACAGCTGTTAATCACACATTTGTGGTTGCATTTATAAAAGTACAGAAAAGAGGGTGCAAAGAGGCAAATCCACTTAAATGTTAATGTACTGTATCATCTTTGATAGATCCAGAGGATCCAGTCTGGCCAGGAGGATGAATTGTGAAAATTCATACTACAAAAAACAAAAAATACTTATATTATATTATAAATTAAATGTTTTGTGCCTTTGTGGATCCACTCTGTAAGTAAGTGGGAATGCACACATGTAAATGGTAAATGTAGGCATAATATTGTTGAAATATACAATATAGTATCATAATATTAAATTTTGTTAAAAGATACTTTATGACATGTAAACAAAGGGAACCTTTTTGAGTTCTTGTTGTTTAAAGGTTATTGCTATTATTTTACTGGTCTGGCCTAGTTGAGATTAAATTGCACTTTATGTGGCCTGAACTAAAATGAGTTTGACACCCCTGAAATAAACTAAGAGCATACTTAGATGATACTAAAAAAAGAATTAGACCATGATCAGTATTGTTCAGCCAGACTGTGGTAAAGATGTAAATAAATACAGATGAAGTTGTGTGTGCATGAGGGTTTAGGAGGTGTTAAAAAGTCTAATTGCAAAGGACAAAGGGCCTTGGAGACTGGTAAATAAAACATTTGACTTTATTACACATTTTTAAAAAGAAATATGTGCTGACAGACTTTAAAAAATGTGGGGTACTTGGACAAGATTGGGGAGATGAGGGCGTCCAGACACTGGCGGTGATGGCAGTTGGTAATCTGGTGAGACTGCTGGAGGATGACGCATGATGGAACAGATGAGAGTGTCCGTGTTCATCTGATGAGAGGATGAGAATGCTTTCAGTGAGAGTCTCTGTGTCTCAGGCTGACATGCCAACAGCCATATAACACCAAAGAAGAAGAAGAAGAAGAACCACACTCGGATAACATGAACCATACCTTCAAGCCCGACTTAAGCTACAGTCACAATCCACAGTGAGGGTAACCTGGAAAACAAGGTGTTCTTGCTGTGCTTCTTTCATTTTGTCCATTGTTTTAAAGTGTCTTCTTTGAAGACACTAGAATGTTGAGAAAGGTTGAATGTGATCTGTTTTTTTTAAAGTAGTTAGCCACTATAACATCTAAAATGAATCCCCCAAAATGTAAAATAGCTATCAAAATATCAAGTTAATCCCATTATACTCACATTTTGTTACCATTTTTAAAAGACTATAAATTTAACTTTTCCACAGTGTGTCTGTGCCAATGCATATTGGCAAAGTGACTCCATTTCATCATTTTTGAGGATGACTTTCCATTCATTCTGATTGAAATTGACAAACAACTATGGAAGCATGGGTGAGGTTAACTGCTGTTTGACTTGCAGGTTGTGCTCAAGTAAATTTAATATACCCTAACAATGGAGAGGTGACAAGAAAACATTCACTGCAAAGTCTTCAACCACATGAGTTTTTACAAAAAATGCTGTTGTTGAGTCATACATTGCTGCCGTGGATAACCATAAAAAGACCTCTATTCACTGCATGCATTCACTCACTGTTCACAATACCTGAATGCTGAATACATACTATATTTTTGTGTATAATATTGTGTCAATCAAGCTGTTTTATTCATGGACTGTGTAAATGGGCAAAATAATACATTAAGTCCAGCATATTTGTAATGCCTGCTGTACAGTGTGATGCCTATTCTGTTTTAGAAAGTTCAATAATATTTGATTTCATGAAGCAGAGAGGGACTGAACTGGTTTCACTGGAGACACAAAAGAGAAGCTTCCAGGCCACTGAATGAATCTTGCTCTTTTTCAGATGGGCCTCTTCATTGTCTACAGTATTTCCATCTGGCACACTGGAACTTGACTTGACTTTGGTGTGCTGTCAATAACAAAGTGATTGATTAGCACAATGTTCTGGAGCACATGATATTTTCAGCCAATTGAGAATACAAGCATTTCTTGTGATTTGTCAGACTCATAGTTTGTGAACGCCTGTTCATTAACTTCCATATACATGACAGCCACTCATGTCATCACACAGAGGAAACTGCTGCTTTGAAGCTTTACAGTTTGGCCCGCACCATGTCGACGTTTTTCAAACAGAAGGCCACAGACGACATCTGCAATCAGTCTCAGATTGGAAGACGGCAGCTGTCAATCACACAGGTGATCACTCATGTCGTCTCGGAACATAATTTAGGGGATCGACATCATGTGCACGTGAAGAAGACCAGAAAGTAGTGATTAAAGACATTAACTCCTCAGGGAAATGCTCACTGATGTTATAAATCAAATGACAAGTATACTCATTTTTACATAGACTTGCATTCAAACAGGCTTTTTTTGTAGCCAGTGAAGTCACCCCATTAATTATTCTTAATTTCTGTTTGGCTTTAAGAGGAAATACAAAGACTAGCTCCATTTTTCATATACAGTCTATGCTTCCATACAATCTTCATCTTGGGCAGTCAACAAACCACAGGTCATGTTTCAGAATCAAAATGAATTCACTATGACAACATGATAGTGTTTTAACTGTTGTGTGGCACTTTTGGTTGAAATGAGGGTGAGGGTAACAGTTTTGATAACATCAGGATCGCATCACACCACCAAATATTATTTTTTATATTTACATGCCTTTGTTTTTATTCAATTAAAAACAAAGGCATGGAAATACCTGCTCCTTCAGTCTTATATGTTGTGAAGGTTTAAGGTTTTGGTAGGCTATTATCAGACTAAAGACAGAAGATGGACCTACAAAGCACAATTAGGGACAGGAATAAATGTACAGTCAAACCTTAATCAAGATGTAGTCAGTACATGGGTAATCAGTTACACAAAACAAGGTAACCAAATCAACAGGCAAACGATATTAAGAACAAGCAGAGCACAAAACATAATTCAGGTAACTTTATGGGAGTTGACAGGCTGCCTCATAGTTAAGTTTACTGTACTTACAAAACTGCCCTGTAACAACTTATTATGTTGATATTTCTGTTTTGTATTTTCAGATTGTTCAACCAATCAAAAGAAATCAATGAATACTGTACAAATGAGTAAAGTTGTACCATTCTCACTGTCCAGTATCTGTTTTCACTGCTGGGTTTGGACTCATCACCTGACATTGCTCTGTTGGCAGTTTTTATGAGAATGTGAGTAAAAACCTTTAGGGCTTAGCAGTCACTTTGTCTGAGACACCCAGACACGTTGAGTATTTTTCAGCCACTTAAATACACAGACTTCTTTCTTCTCACACAAAAAGCACAGTGTATGGGTTGGCAACATGTCTCTATGGCTTCTTTCTGCACCGAGAGAGCAGATATGTTATTTTAAACTTGACTTCGATACTTGGAAATACCTCAAATAACACAGTGGTTCCGGCTTGGTTTCTGGAACATGCCGTGGTTCAGGTTTTTGTGAATAATGAGTGTCACATAAACCTTGAAATCCATCTCAAAGCCTCTGGCTCCTTGTCTGAGGACACGCCTTTCACTGAATAAATAAGAGCTGTTTTTCTTTTCCTGTGTCAGAAAGAAAGAAAAAAAATCAGGGCATCATTCCATACAATTTGTCCTTTTGTCCTCCCAAAACAAACATAAGTATAGTATGACTTCGGAACTCATAGAGGAAGGAGTGAGTAGTGAGAGCAGATAAGGCAGAGTAAAGAAAACAGGACGACATACTTATGTTGTACATCAGTTATTTTACCAAGGTTATCTTTACTTGTAGACACAGAGAAAACACACTGCAAACTTAAGTGAAGATATGGAAAGGTGACGGCTACAGTATACACTGTATGCACCTGTATAGTCTGGTAACATTCCCGCTTTATCCACTGGGGGTCGCGGGGGGGCCCTATGTCCCTATGTCCAGCTGACATAGGGCGAGAGGCAGGGTTAGTCTGGTAACAGGGAATTTAAAACAAAAAGGAAGTTATCAGAGGACTAAGATACCACTAAGATGAGCTATTTAAACAGTAAACTGAAATGAAATGGCACAGGACAGCAAAATGAGCATCAAGTAGGCTAATTCTGGCGCTCTCTAACCGTGAACATGTACATCCCCTGAATGTCAAGTTAAGTCTGATCTCTAGAATAGAAAAGAAATGCCTCTTATTGTCGGTGTAAGGCAAAATAACAACATTTGGACAAAAAAAAGTTGATGGTAATGGTAAATAATGTGCTGTGCATTGAGTTAGTAGGCTTGTGCCAAAAGAAAAACTTACTGATCAATTTATTTTATATCAACATGGACAATTTTTCAATGGACATGGACAACATGGACAATGGAAAATATTTTCTGCAGTTCTTTTTGCACATGGGACTGTGTCTTGTGAAGTGGACAGGAAGCAGGACAGAAGTTGCAGTTGAGTGACCAGGGGCTCCAAAATAATAATAATAATAATAATAATAATAATAACAAGGGTCATTATAGAAAAAGTGTTGAGTGTGCCGTTATACATCGAAGGATTCCACTTTTTCTTAAAAATACTGAGTGCTTATGAACTACAGAAAATTACTTTAGTGTTGCTGCACGTTTCCACAGCAAGGCATCTCAAAGTGCTTTAAAACAAAAAGAAAGAAAAATACAGCAGCAGCAGCATAAAAGATATAAAAGGCATAATAAAACACAACAAAACATTTAAATAAAGAGGTAAAAGAAGGAGGGGAAAAGAAACTAAAGGTTGCCACTACGGCAGTGATGATAATTTTATTTCTATTTAAAGTGGCAAACATAGGTAGATTTTCAGGCTAGATTTAAAATAACTGCTTTAGCAGCCCTGCACTCTTTATTCCAGATATTTGAAGCATAAAACATGAAAACTGCATTGTCGGCAGTGCTTTAATGAACCGTGACTAACACATGATGATTTTGGAGGAAGTTTGTCACTGATTCAAGTGTCAACCACTTTACTACGACTGATGATGACAAACAGAACAAGCTGAAGGAAGTTGTCGCTGTCACAGTGTCTCCACTGAAAAGCAGGCGTGTACGAACAACATACTGGCTACTGTTTTCTTATCCACCTTAAACCCTGGTTCAATAGACAGGACCTGTCAGTGGTGTGTCCACAACCTAATCTTTAGCCATCAAGTACACAAAAACTTAAACAAACTTTGGGCAGATTAAAGGGGTGTGTGTGGGTGGTCCTGTGTCCGAGGCAAACAACCTGGTCTCTGTGTTGGAGTCTTGTTTGTGTGTGTTCAGTTATTATGTGGTCTTACTTCTTGGAGTTCTTCATTTTTCTTTTTCTGTTGAACAATAGTTTTGTTTAGAAGTGTTTATTTTGTTGTGACGCTGCAAATGTTTCATGTTATTTAACACGACCGATTATTCAATATATTTGTGGGGGAAAAAAGGACCTTTTATGAATACAAGAAGAAGTTGTATTTTGTGAGAAAAATATATACACTATTTATTACAGCACAAAGTACGGAAAACACTGGATTTATTAAAAGGGTACCAATTTAGGTGAAGTGTCCCAGTTTTAATGCGTTCTGAAAGACACAGAGAAGACATACAAATAAAACATTACATAATACACATACACAGAAGTTCTCACCCTCTACCACCCACGTCCCCAGTCCTCATCAGTTATTCAGAAAGAAAATAAACAAGTTGGTATTTTTAAAAAAAAATCGTCTTTTTTGAATTAAAAAACATAAACAGGATGTTTTAAGTTGAGAAAATAAAAATGATTGATCTAAGTCTGCAGACGTCATTTGATTAGATAGAGGAAGTAAACGTTAGGGGCCCGTATAGTTAAATGCATGTTTCCTTTAGAAATATTTTTAGTAATGTTTTCCCTTTTGGTCACTTGAGGGCAGCGGAAACAAGATACTTCCTTCAAAATGACGTGCAATGCTGAGTCAACACCTCTGTGAAACTGATTCAGCAAAAAAATGAGCTTCATAACTTTTTCAGAAGGTAGAAAGTTTTTTTAAACCCATACATGTATATTCTATATATTTCTACATACATTTAGACAAACCCATATTTTAATTACACTGACTTATAAAAGTTTTTGATAAGCAAAGTTGCCGGAGCTTATGATCCACTCGTCTCCAAGAATGATCTAGATTCATTTGATGTGAACTGTGTTTGCTTCAAATGCTCTTTGTCTTTGGTTCGCTAGAGCACGAGGAATGGCTGGGGTACAAGGAGGAATGTCACTGTGCTGATTAGAGCAGTGTGCGGTTGAACAGATGGAAAAAAAGACAACAGTCTTTAAATGGACGTGGCAGTGTTATATTTGGAAACATTTCCTTTTAGTATGCACCGAGGGCAAGTAGAGGGAAGGAATAGGGTCGCTGATATTCACCAGTCAGTGAGCACTGTGATGGGATGTCAGCCATGCAGTTCAACATCTGTGGTGGGAGGAACTGACATTCCTGTTTTCTTCAGTTTCTCAGTTCTGCAGGTTTGAGAAAACACTGCCTAAAACGCAAAACAATCAATAATCCCACACTGAATAAAAACACTAACACTTTAAGTTTGTATTTGTTGTTAATGCTTTTTGTTACAATAAAACGTTTAAATTTCCCATTTAATTGCCTTGTTTAATATTTCATTAAAAATGAGAAATCAAGCCAGATTTTTTAAAAAAGAGGAGGTAATTTACCAGTTTAGCTTTGCAGCACCAATAAGTCTGTAGATTAACGAAATAAAAAAAAGCAGAGCTAGAGAAGATGAGGAATGTCCCGACTCAAATTATCTATAACAGTGGTTCTCAAACTACCACCTGAAAAAATACTGAGCCCCTGAAGTAACACCATTATTGCCATTATTGCCTACATTTGTGTAAAAAGGCTTAGCAAAGGCAGATTTATTCCCAATAAGATTATATGCTCTCTCATCATCCTCCTCTTCCTCGCATATACTTCAGACACTGGTATAGTGAAATTAAATTAAGATAGAACAAGAGATAAGGTGACTCTAATTGTTATTGTACACTTTTTTTTCGATTTATTTTTTGTTATTTGTTTCATTTTCTACCTCACTCCAGTCAAAATTCCTCAACTCCACTCCGATCACACTCCCTGGTATATAGAGTACAGCATTATTTCTGATTACCACCAGAGGAAGCTTGCATAACACTGGTGGTACACATAGTACACATACCATAGTTTCAGCATTGTATAGTAAAGTACATAGTATAGTATAGTATAGTATAGTATAGTATAGTATAGTATAGTATAGTATAGTATAGTATAGTATAGTATAGTATGGTATGGTATAATACACATGAAGATAATTAAACATGGGTAAAAATGTTGGACTGTCCCTTTAAAAGTTTCACTGAAATATCCACCACACCAATATCATAATATTTTCAAGTATTTGTTTTCTGCCTCCAACTCCAGGATGTCCCACACCAGCTATGGGCTGAATGGGATCAAGACTGCTGCTGCCCCCTACTGGACATAGTATGCAAAACGCTATGATTGTTACAGGAAAAAAATAAATAAAAAGATCTTGAAATTGTGAAGTTATGGTCTTGTGGAGGAGAACACAAATGCAGTCTATATAACAGGGGTGAAAATGACCTGGAGGCCAGTGCACTCCTAGTCTGGTCAGAAGAGGGCCGTGAAAAATGAACTGTTCATTGATTTGAATTTGAAATATCTTGATAATCCAAGTGTTTGTTTGGTTGGATAGTTCACAAAAAGAACAACATTAATATATAGATAAAAACAGACAAGAAAATAGAACAGAAATTTGAATGATAATAACATGTTAACATGACGCCAATTGCAAATAAAACACTAGACAAGCTTATATATGATTAAATGTTGAATTTAATACATTTAATAATGTGATAAATGTAAACTAATGTTGGGGGGGGGGCAAACTTCTGATGTCTTACAAATCCAATAAATGTAGACTTCCCTGGTGAGTCTGTAAAATAAATAAATTAATATTTTGACAATAACTTTTTAGTTAAATTATTGTGGTAGTACAAAAACTGGGTGAATCAGCTTTTCTTGCCAGGAGTGCAACACACAACACGGTCTGAAACTCCTAAACCAGCAGATTTTAAATTTGTCCTTGGATCATAGTGGGCGTGGCCAAGCGTTCACGTAGCCGGATGTTAAGTTACCATGGTAACAGAATAGCTACACAGCTTGGTTGTGCAGTAGCAGCTTATTGTGTGCCTGGGAAATAAACGTATTCTCTTCACCAGAACATTTCCTTAAGGTGCGTTCAGGTAATACCGATGATACAAAGATAGAAGGGTTTCTGAGAACAGGTTTATCCTTATTCTCGTTCAGTAGAAAGAGAAACATTAGCGGTAAGAGCTACCGAAAAGAAATGTAGCGTAGCGCTTGGCGAGTGCTAACTTGTGCTGGCTGTATTTTCAAAATAAAATTCCAGTTTTGTTACGACAGTGTAAACGGGCCTATAGATTGATGTGTGTTATGAATCTTGTAACCAGTGAGAAAAAATAAACGTCAATGTGACCTCTACCACCACAGTCCGCGATCCTTTGGCTATCCATTGTACTTCATTTAAATATGTTTTTATTACTTTGAAAGCAAATCCCGAACACAGGAAGTCATCACCGCAAAATTTGTGACGACCTGACGATTGTTTTTCTGTCTTTTAAATCGCCTAGCCACGTTTTTTGTGCCATCACAACTTCCATCACAACCCAACTATGAATATTTTTAATACTCTGCGTTTTAACAGCCATTACTGAGCAACAGCGGTGTCTCCGGGACTCAGTAAAGTCACATTACATCGTATTTCATCAGGACCAACTGACTAACGTGGTTCCAATGTTAGCTAACCGTAGCTGTTAAGGTGCCTTTGCCTCGTCATTGAGTGTTGTGGTTGTTGTTTTGCTGTCCGTGTCCAGCAGGTTCTTATGAGGTCAGGATGTCCGGGGACCTGGCTGCTGTGTGGGAGGTGGCGCTGAGCGATGGAGTCCACAGGATAGAGTTTGAACACGGCACGACCACTGGGAAGAGGGTCATCTACGTTGATGGGAAAGTATGAATCTTGCATTTCAAGTAGTGCTGCAACGATTGTTCGATTATTGATCATTACTAAATTAATCAACTATTTTAATAATCGATTAATCAGTCTGAATATGTTTTAGTTTTGTGGGGGCCCTATGCAAGATGCTGTATGGGGCCCCCCTAGTTTGTCAAACCACAGTGGACTACAGTGATCCACAAAGATGCCACAATCTATTACACTTCACAAGCAAAACAGGGCTACAGTCCTGATAACCTCTCATATTAAAATTAAATATGATGCGCCACTTAAGCAAGTTAAAGTGATAAAAAAAGACAATCGAGAACATCATAATTTCTGGGTTCGGTAAACACTGATCAACGATGAGTCCATTGATAATACAGTATACAGTAGGGACTCCTAATAAGTCAATGGTGGTGGATTTTCACAGCAGTGTGTCTTTTTCAACATTACACTTTGAATTATTTTATTAGAATGGATCTAACATTTTTTGCAGTGTTAATAAATATGTTTTTGTAATATTTCTGTTATTTGCAATGTTGTGTTTTGTGTAACATTAATAACATTTTGGGTTTTTTTTTTGGCAACATTAGCAACCTGCTCACTAACATTACAATATTTTGTAATGCTATTTGGGAACACTGCTATTGTTTGTTTTGTTTTTTTTTTGAAACATTAGTAATGTTAGTTAATTTATATCCTCTGTGCTACATACATAAATATCACCACATGCTCCATAGAGTCTGCTGCCTGTTTTCTTTTATCAACTGACATCCTTCATGATCAACAGTGTCTCAGTACAAGGTCATTTTTACATGTACATTTTGTGACTGTTTCACAGGAGATACTGAGACGGGACTGGATGTTTAAGCTCGTGGGGAAGGAGACATTCAGCGTGGGCCAGTCAGACACTAAAGCGACCATCAACATTGATGCAGTCAGTGGTTTTGCCTACGAGTACACTTTGGAAATCAATGGGAAGAGCCTGAAGAAATATATGGAGAACAGGTCAAAGGTCACTAGCACCTGGGTGCTCAACCTGGATGGCACTGACTGCAGAGTGGTGCTGGGTGAGCTCCTCTGTTTCTGTACTAAGCTGTCCTGCAAACACATCAGCAAAGTCCCTTACTGGTAAATCCACCTTAAAATGTCACTAGACTCTGATTTCATTTGGTTCATTCATGCCATCACTTAGAATAAACATTCAATTGTTAGTTGGCATAGTGTGGTTTCTGCTCTCCCAGGATGACTCACTAATATTAACCGAGGCTAAGCTCTTAAACTGCTTTCAGGCCTACACTATCTTCACCACCTCTGTCAATGAGGCCAGTAAATCTTTCTTATAATTATACCAATTACAGTTGATCGGGGAGCCGACCAGCTGAAACGTGCACAGTATGTACAAGACGTACTCTACACTGAATCTATGGATCTGAGCTGTAAAACAACTGAAATAATTTCACTGAGCTGGTAGAAAAAGAGAAGAGTGTATGGTCTGAAGTTGCAGGTTCTCTAATGGAGCTGTTAAGCCTGATTAGAGGAATAAAGCTGCTGTTCATAGTTACATACTAGGTGACAACACACACATTGTCATACATTTCCTCAAGAGGTAATTGTAACTTGTCAGGGTAGGACCTGAAATGTTCACTAATTGTGATTTTTAGCCCGTAGCCAAGCAGAAAGAGAAGTTGGCTTGTGACTTCAGGGTTACAAGTTTGATTTCCCGCTAAGTCAAGGGCAAGGGTACCCCCCGAGCAAGGTATCCAATCAACATTGCTCATTGTAAATTGATCCCAGCCACAGACGGGCCACATCTACTGTACCCCTTGTGCTGGTCCCAACGAGGATAAATGAGAGGATTGTGTCAGGAAGGACATCTGGTGTGAAAAATTCTGCCAAATTCAAATGTGTGGATCATCCATCGTGGCGACCCTAAAGAGGGAGCACCGGGGGGGGGGGGGGGGGGGAAAACCCGGGGGGGGGGGGGGGGGGGGGGGGGGCAAACCATCTCCTTGCTACACTTTTAAAAGTTTTACATGCATTTACTGTATAAATAGGGTCTGTTATGGTACATGGGTTCATATTACTTGCAAATGATTTCAAAAGGATGAAGCTGAAAAATGATCCACAAATATATTTAATCACCCTTTTCCTCTCCTGAAAAAAGACAGAGAACCACTTAATGCAATTCTTTCACCAGTAATTTACAGAGTTAGAAAAAAAAAATCACAAACCAGCGGAACACCAAGCATCTGGCAGTCACATCACATGCTTTCATTTCTCAAGTGTGGGATGTTTGTAGTGATTCAGTGTCTTCTTTTCTTTAGAGAAAGACACTATGGATGTTTGGTGCAATGGACAAAAGATAGAGACTGCGGTAAGCATAAAACAAACCTTTCATATCTATGTGATTTTGTTATTTATTTAAAAGGATATAAAAACCACTTATAAAAGTTAGTTGGTTAAACCAACAAATTATAACTTGATATTAAGTGGCGGGCTGAATAAAATTGATTAGGGGACTGCAAGTTTTATACCTCTGGTCTAAGCTCTGAAGTCATAACACAGTCAACATCATAATTCTGCTCAACACACTCTGCCTTTTTCGGGTAGAAAGCCTTGAGAATAATTTGAGCAACATTGTCTTTTCTTTGCACCTGACCAACGTCCGCAGGGTGAGTTTGTGGACGATGGCACAGAGACACATTTCACACTCGGAGACCACAACTGCTGCGTGAAGGCTGTAAGCAGCGGGAAGAGAAGAGACGGCATCATCCACACACTGCTTGTGGATGGCACAGAAATAGCCGAATGCACAGAGTGACTTGTGTATGCGTCCACATTTGGGCCGGTTTATATGTGTTACTCTTTTTGGGCATGGATTTGGGGATAGTCCTTTAAATATGTTGGTGTCAGGGTTCCGCTGACAAATAATATGTCCATGTTTTGGAGGATAAATTAGCCATATTGGTAAAGTCTGTATGATATAGACTGTATAGTTAGCAGTTAAATAAAGGACTTACTGTTTGGGCAGCTGTAGAAGAGAAGTTGCAGTCATATTTCAATCACAAATGGGGATTTACTGTCATATGGAAAGAGTTTTTGAGTAGTAAATTAGTACTTTATATTCATATAAATTAAGTACAGTGATGTCATCATTAGTGAAGGCCAGATGTGTTAAAATTATCCCACTCAGCCTGGCTCACGCTTCCCTCTGCTCATTAAGAGAAGTACTGTGCCCTATTTATAGTTAAAAATCAGTAAATCCCAGACTCAGTTTACTCTCACTGCACTCCACACTCACTTTCTTGCATCAGGGTACAAGATTATTCCTTGAATGTAGCATCATCCTGATATGCACCTCTCAGGAGAGTAGGAGTATTTGTTAATTCCCCTTCTGTTGCGGTGTTCAGTCATTTTTCTTTGCTTAGTTCATCCATGTGATTAATTTTATGTTAGTAGCTTTTAGCATACTGCTGTGGACGTTTTAAAAACATCCCATGGCTCACTGTTTTCGTGGTTTGACAATCATAAAGTTGTTATATTATTTCAGATTCAGATTATGGCCACTGATGAGTGCGAGATGCAGCTCAATGCTCCAGTAAAAACTGTGAAACATGAATTTTTTTTGTAAAGTGATTTTAATGCTCTTTAATAGTTTTGTACCATCCACGATATGTGTCATATATACGGTATCTTGTGTGTTTATGCTTATACATTTATTGCATTTTGTTTTCCTGTAAAGTGTGATCGTAAAATGTAAACTGCAAATTGTATTGAATTTCATGAAATTCATAGATGTCACTGCTGAACTTGTAATATTCATTTAATAAAAATATTAATTATTTGAAAACAAAGTTGGAAGTCATTATTGTGTTAAAAAAAAAAACTTAAACTCATTAACAACCACTGTGGTGTCTTGATGTATAATCTGTTGTCAAAGATGAACCAAATAAAATTTTCAAAGAAACAACACTGTTTAATACTGATATTACTATCAGATCAGATACATTTAGCCTTGGTGATAAATCCCAGTGCTACATCACTAGATCATCAGTCGTGTTATATGGATTTAATTAATGTCTGCGAGCAGCAGAAATCAAAATGTAAAGGACAGATTTTGATGAACCCGTTGTTTGATCCTGCAAGAAAAGGGAATTTTCAACGTTTTCTAAATAACAATAGAAATGTCAATATTGGTTTTGAAAAAAAAAGACAAGTGCCTTAAGTGAAATACATGTTAATCATGGAAAAAAAAAGGAAAAAACTACAATTAAAACAAATCTGACACTGTTCTATAATAATTAAGAAAGAAAGTAAACCAAATCCAAAGAGTGGAGGATTTCATTCTTCAGACCACCTCACATGTAATAATGTACTTGGGCAGAGCTTGATAACCACTGAATATGACAGAGACGTCAGGTCCTCCATCCACACTGTCATACAGAGTTTGGGGATTTGTCTGCATGGCAGGTAGAAAAATGAGACCTGGTTTACCACGGGTGGACCTTCCCTTCAGTACGTCAGCCTCCACAAAGTACACATACTCTTCTTCCTTTTGCTGCTTCCACACTTCCATGGCCTTTTTCACCGTACCAGAAAAGTAGATGCCCTCTCCAAATGCTGGATCTGTTACACAGAGGAAAGTGCACCAATTATCTCAATAACACATAAATTTAAGTTATCTCATTATTTGTTCTGTCTCTTTGTCTCTGCATTCATGTTATGTATCGGTAAAACTGCAGTTCCACTCACAAAACTATAATTTACCGAAAAACTCAAAGAATTAAAGAGACAACTTTTGAGTCACTAAAAGTTTCAGTTTCTGTCCAAAAGAAGCAGCAGTATTGAGACACTGCAAAAAACACGGATACTGTTCTAAAGAGCTGCTGTTTTGTCATAATGAAAACTCTTGCGTGAAGAACAAAATAGATCACTCACAATCAACTGGACTTTATCTCACTTTGCTTACAAAGCAATGCAACTCAAACACCCACCCACCTATTACCCATTCTTACAACGCATACGATTAAATCATAGTGCAAATGTAGCAGAAAAAAGGTCAACGAGGCTATTGTCGTCACTAATTTGGATAAAAATAATGCTTTTCAGTTTCAGCTGTGCATGCGTCATACCTGCAGGCGGTGCACACTCCGTTTGGAATCCAACAAAGCTGACCATCTCACAGAACTGTGCAGGTATGCGCTGAAACATTTTCTCAGGAGTAAAGCATTTCAGCTGCCTTTTCTTGAGGTCAAATATTATCCTCAGAGCACAGTTCTCCACCTTTTCCAACTACACATAAAAACCAACATTAGTCCAGCAGTGGTGAAAACTGTAAAGAAAAATAAGATAAAACGAAGTCTGTACCTTCACAATTCGCAGCCCCTCCTTCCTGAATTCAGATAATCTGTGTTTGAATTCAGAGCTCTGGCGATCAACTGCCTGTCTTCTAAAAGACACATTCTCATTTGACATCATCAGCATAGTACATTCTTCTTCTCTGACAAACTCCCTCTGAGTGTTGCAGAGCATGGCCTCCACCTGCAAAGCAGCAACTACAACGTCACATGAATCCCCGTTTAACTTCATGTCTGAGTGACCTTTCTCGAAGGACTCCTCAATTAAAATGCCCTTTTTAGACAGATAGCACAACTGCTTGTACTCCTTCTCGCCAAAATGCTGGATGAAGTTGTTGCGAATGGTGATGACGCCAGAGGATTGGAGAAGGTCATGCAGCCATCGTCTGGCCTCACGTGTTAATTCATCAGATAAGCCAGTCAGGCTGATGTTCGGGACGTGAGGTTTGCTGTCATGGAAATGATCTCTCTGCATAACAGCTAGTGGAGAAAAAAAGAACACATTTACTGCCACTATTTGCCACAAACAGAAAAAGTGTAACGTGTTACTTTCCTCTCATGCCACACACTTGTGTTTTTATGTCACAAACAACCACATATTTTATCCAATAATCATCTTCACGTCGCTCTTTCCTCTTGTTTTGGAATAGAAACCTCTCTGTTGCTCTCTCGATTGTTTTTGCTCTCATTAAAGGCATATTTAAAATCTCTCTCTCTCTCCTCAATCATATAGATAGATAGATAGATAGATAGATAGATAGATAGATAGAGCATACATTTTTTCAAATATTACACATTTCTTAAGCCTCCATACTATTCTAGTGAACATTTTTCTGCCTTATTTGTCAAATATTAATAATCATTAATAACTACAATTGAATAATACTATAAAGCCTACTACCTATGATTTGTTATGAGATACTGGTATCTCCCAGATTTACTGTCAGAGCTCTAAGACCGAGAGACCCATGTTACTGAGCAAACTCTCTAAGACTGTTACAGTTCTGAATAGTAACATTGTGTTGTTACCCTGTGCAAAGCTGGGATTCGATGCTTTTTGTCGGAGAGATACCACCACTTGCTCAAAAGCCTGAAAAAAGACATTTGACACATATTTTGATGAGTCACAGTAACAAGAGTCAACATTAAAAAGGTATCATCAGATTTTTCCTGACCCTGACCACTGTTGTATTCCTCTTTCCCCACTTTTACTGTTTAGCACTTTAGTTTTATGTTCATTCATACACAACTGAATTAGTTGTCTGCCTTATAGGATTACTGTGGAGGCATCCATATTCTGGCCACTAACTACAGACTAACACACACAAGGTGTGTTCATGTTGTACATTGTGAGACTGATAAAAAGATGTCAAAACAATTGCAAACCTTAAAAGTGTCTTTGTCAGATGGAAATATGACAAAAAACACTTCCAACTCTTTGTTGAACTTCTGGGCAAAGTCAGTCACTGCATCGGACATGATTTGGGCTGCCTCTTTTTTACTGAACCCGAGGGCTCCAGTGCCGATGGCAGGAAAAGCAATTGACCTGTGTCGTTTTGAAGCCGCCATCCATAAGCACTCCAACACTGAGGCAAAAAGGAGCTGTGAAGAGGGAAAAATAGGGACATAAACTTTTATTAATACAACCTAAAAGGTAGAATATTAAGGAGAACATTCACTGGGAAATCAAATTTCAGATTTTTTTTGTGTGTCCCCATGTCCTTCCCGTATCTAAACATCACTCTTGTGTCACAATAAACACTTCACTTCTGAGAAAGAAGGGCTTCACTGTTTACCTGAGCTTGAGCAGGTGGTTGAGCAAGTTTAGTTACGCAACTAGCACATTTGCCATGCATTGAACCCTCCCCCAACAGCTACTCCCGGTCATAGGCGTGAACATTCATCCTGAAGAAGAAGCTGAATCGCTTCCGCCATTACAACTATTGGGAGCTTGACTGCTTCTTGTCACGTATAGTAATAGCCAACGATGGCTAATTGCAACCACATTTGAAACGCAGAGTGTGTGTTCTCCTTTTCTGTTTGTCCCGGCTCCATGAACCACTGCACGAGATGCGTGGAAACTCAAACTGATGCTCCTGCAGTTCGGGGGTGGGGGGAAGAGAAAAGTCTAGTCTTTCAGGTCTAGCCATTACATCACCAAAATTTATTGTTATTTTGCAGTTCATGTTCCCTCTTTCTCATGTTTTCTTGTTTTCCTCCCTTTTTTTGCTCTATTATTTGATTCTGTTACTATGTCATCCTTATTGTGTTCTCATGTGCTCTCCCTCTCCCTCTGTCTTTGCCCTGTCGCTCCTTCTCCCTCGCTCTCTCTTCTGCAAACTCTCCTCTGGGCTTGTTTTATTTGTGTGCGTTCAAGCTTGGTCTGTTTCGGCTTACCTATGTTATTAATCTATTGTTTTGTAACTTTGCTGTGTCAGCATTGATATGCTTACATGTTGTCTCTCATCCCTCCTTGTTACTCCTTCTCTCTCTTTTTTCTCTCCCTCTTTCCATCACCAACCTTTCCTCTGTTCTGCCAGAGATTTGTTCCTGTTAAAGGTTTTCTCTCTTCACTCAGCAAATATGGTGTCAGAGATTCTTTTAAGTTTACTGTACAGAGGGACAAAAAAAAGGCCTAAAACCAACATGTGTTTCTTCTGGAGGGGATTAGAGGGATATACAGTCAGTCAATCAAAAATATAAATATGTGTGAATGCATACAGTATATGCAAGTGTGTATATGTAGAGTATGGTAAATGGATAGATGAATGTACTTTATTTATCCCCAAATTGGGAAACTATTCAGGCAATTGACAACTCATACTATAAGACATAAGATATGACATAAATGCTATACAAAATGAGGAAAGTGTTGCACTGTAAAATTAAGTACAAAATATACTGAAGAGTGAAAATGTGTGCATATATAGATGTGTATTTGCTTTTCAATATTTGTCTTTCTTTTCCCCTTTTCTTTTTACAATGGGTAGCATAATTTGCGCTGTGTCTATATGCTTGATTTTCTATGCTATTTCTGACTGAATGAAGTACTTCGACTACTACAAATGTGATTATTAGGTAAATATTTATTATAATATTATATGTGACTATTTATTATGTTCCCTTCATGCCATGTGAACTCAGACTTGTAATTTACCTGCTGGGCTGAATTCTTTCCCTTCTCAGTGCAAAAAGTATGATACACCTCTTTACACTGTAGGAAGTGGCCTTTTGTGACAATAATAAGTCCTTCTTTTGCGGTTACATTAATCTCTTGTTGTATTCCAGGACCTGCTTTCTGCAGCAATGCTGTGGCGATGAAGCCAACGCTCAAATCCCGGTCTGATGATGCAGTATTGACGATGACATCAGTCTGAAAAGATTCAAAAATTAGAAAACTGAATAAAAAGTGTCAAAACAAAGAGATAGCTAATATATTCAGTGTACCTAGAAAGGCAGAATTATACTTTGAAAATATTTCTCAGTACATCTATTTCATATTCCGATTTTTTCCCTACATGACCATTTTGCTGATTCTGTTTAACTAAAAAGAAATGAATGAATGCCGCACTTCACATATCAAGGCATCCTTCCCATAGGTACGTCATCACTTCAACAAATAATGAAGAAACATGAGAGATTCATACCTGCTGTTCTTCAATTTTACCATACTGCAGTGTCAGAAGAACGTTTCCAATGTGAACAACAAGGGGTGAGGTTTTGGCAGCTGCTGCACTGCTGTAGGTCATGGGTGGGTGGGAGACTAGTATCTCACGACAGGCCCTCTCCATTTCCTTTACTGTGGGCTCGTCGTTATTCACAAGGAAGATCTCCTCAGGTTGATGATTTCCTGTCCACGAATTTTCATAGTAATCTTTCACAGTGGACACAATGGTGTTTGCACATGGTGGCAACGGGAAGTTGAACAGTCCCGAACTTATAGCAGGTATGGCGACAGTCTTTATATGGTATTCTTCAACTCTGTCCAGAATGCTTCTGATGGTCATCCTCAGCAGCACTTCAGCCCCTGCAATCTCTGACGTGCTGGGGTTAAGGGGCAGGTTAGGACCCACAGCATGGATTAGTTTATTGCAAGGTAGGAAGCCAGAATTACCAACAACAGCATCTCCTGTTTTCAAGTCTCCTTTAATTTTAATGATATAATCACTATCCTTTTGGATTTGTGGACCACCAGCATTGGACAGAGCTAGAGCAAGGCCGCCATAATGCTGAAGCCTGACATTCGCAGCGTTCACGACGGCATCCACCCGCACATTGGTGAGATCGTCCTTCCACACGGACACCTTCACACCTCTGGGCAGTGAACAAGTGAACCTTTTCTCTGGAACAACCTTTGGCCTCTGCTGTGAAACGTTTGGCTCTTGCATAAAATCAACACCCTCAATGATGGCCACACACCCAAATTTGCTTTGAAGGACATCACACAGAGTTGACCCACACTGTCTCACAATGTTGACTGTAGGCTCATGAAGAGGAATAACTACAGTAGTAGACATGGTCCCTGAAACAGAGGAATGAAAAACGGAATCCTTATAGTGACTTCTGTGTTTGTTTGAGATATTTAATCCAAAGCATTCTCACATGAGAGATAATTCAATAACACAACAGTATACACCTTTTCGCAATAAAATTTTCTTCAACATGGAGGAAAGTTGGAAAAGGTACATTCATAAGTGTTGTTTGAATTTTTATGTTATTAATAGGGAATGCTGAATCAGCCTTTCCAAATTAAGAGTTCCTATTTTCTTTATTAATTTGGAATGTTTATAATTGTCTGCCTTTTTTCTCGATCACTATCTTCCCCAAAATTTTCCAGCTCATTTTAACAATTTATGCATTAAAACCTTTGCTCTCTGGAGTGGTAAAAACATAAGGAAGTGCACTACTTGCTGCCCTGGCTCCTGAAGCAAAATTGTGTTTTTTCTTTCGGTTATACACGACAAAGTGCGTTGTTTTAAAACCAACCTTTAGGTGAATCTTGGATGGTGATATTCAGCTCAGCCAAGTTAACGTTCAACTGTAAAGAATAACAACATAATAACAGAGTACTCACCTGCTTTAAACTGGAAAGTAAAATGATTGTCTCTAAAGTAGTGTCTTTCTAGTGGATGAAGTGCCCTATAGGATGCACTTAGAACTTCATTTCCTATAGGCACCTTCCAATCAAAAAGGGTTGTGAAGTTCCAAACTGCCCCCTACATAACAGCGTCCCAAATGGTCATGATATTCAATGCTGTATATAAAATGCCCATCTTGGTGATAGAAATTAAGTAAACAATCATGTGTGGAGGTCCATATAGAGATCCACATGAAATTCAGTCCCAGGGCCGCAATATGCACTTTGGACATGCCCGCCTTAAGCGTACTAGTGGCAACTTTCCCTCCAGTAGAGGGAGACAGGTTTTGTGTCCTTTTATAATTTTTATTTTATAAATGAATAAAAGTCAGCCCTAACAAAGTCTTTGATGAATACATTTTGTTCATTTATTTTAGATATTTATTATTTCATTTATTTATATCTGCATTTATTTCTTCATTTATTTATGTATGTATTTATTCGTTCACTCATTTCTGTATTTATTTATTTTAATGCCATTTTTTTCGTCTTTCATAAAAAGTTCAAAGCTATTTTCCCCTCAGAACCGTTCTTGCTCGTGTCCAGACTTCCTTGTGTGCCTCTCACTGCACGTTTATAAACAAAGTTCAGAACAACTTTAGCTCACATCGTGCTCGTTTATTGCTATCTAGCTTTCTTTTGACCAGTAAATAAGAGTTCATGGACGAACTCAAATGCGTTGGCTTTCTCTGAGAACCTTTTTTTTAAACCGCGCGCGTTTTGTGTTTTTTCTTTCGGTTATACACGACAAAGTGCGTTGTTTTAAAACCAACCTTTAGGTGAATCTTGGATGGTGATATTCAGCTCAGCCAAGTTAACGTTCAACTGTAAAGAATAACAACACAATAACAGAGTACTCACCTGCTTTAAACTGGAAAGTACCGAGGAGAAAGCGAAAGTAAACCCACCAACTTATAAAAAAACACGGCTACTTCGCATCACCCTGTTAACTTCCGTGAAACAAAAGTGAAACTAACGCCAGATAACGAAAGACACAAACGAGTCAGTAGCAATGGCTGGCGTGTATTCTTACCCTCTGCTCGTCGAGCTCGAGGAGAACAATATACCGAGGATGAAAATTAAATTGGTGAAATACTTTCAAAGTAGGAAATCTAACGGCGGAGACTGTGAAGTGGAACATGAAAGCGGCAGCAGAACAGCAGTGCTGCGCTTCCGCACACAGGAAGGTAAGTGAGTCTGGACCGGTTTACTTCGCTTAAAGAAAAACTAAATATTGCTCCCTCCATTATCGTCAACTGGGGCTGCAACAAATATATATATATAAATAAATATGATTTTTTTTTAAAATCACATTTATTTTTATTATCGATGTATCTGTCGTTTATTTTTCCTCTCGCTTCGTTGCTTCATAAAATGGCCACCTGATGTTTTTTTTTTTCAGATTACGTCAAAGCATAAAATTATGACGTCCTCAAATGTGTAGAATTAAGATAAAGAAATCAGAACACATTACTTATATTATTGTGTGGTGTTTAGCAACATCTACTGGTGAAACTGCACCTTGCAGCTAAATACTGTACCTCTCAAACGCAACCTTCCCTTCCAAGCATGTTGTAAAACTCATGGTAGCAGGACCAAACGAGTACTCGATTAGTCGAGATAATAATCACACAAAATCAAAGCCTTCAGTTGTCATTAAAACTCAAAGGGTGTCCATTAAAAACGTGGTCCAGCATGGCGGCCTCTCCAGAGATGACCTGCTCCTGATATGAATTTAAAAGGCCCACACTATAGTAATGACAACTACAGCAAATTTTATATAGCATTTTTTGGTAAATGGAAAATAATTTCAGTTACATCTCACACACTGGACATTAGTTTGGACCAATCCATCAGTCATTAAAATATTTGTGAATAATTTAGTAATCTGTCAGTTTTTGCAGCCCCATAATTAACTTACCCCACTTTTAATTCACAGACCAGAGGAATGTTTTGGGTAAAGCATCGCATGAGATCACACTGAGTAAAGGTGTTCACATCAAAATGACAGTTCGCTTACTTCCAGATGAGAAAGCAGCACAGGTCAGTGTCAACCAAGAGTGTGCACTGCTTTGAGAACCTCTGTCTTTTATCTTTAAAGTCTAATAAAATTCTGTTATCTGTACCTACTCTTCCTCCTGTCCCTTCAACACATCTCCCAAATTAATGTTTCAAGCTGAAATTGAAACTGTGTGCATGTTTACTGTGTGTGAGAATAAAAAAATGTCTCTTTGCAGCTGTCATGTCACTGAAAATCTTGTGAGTCGTTGCCCAATTTTATTGTGCTGTATCTGTCTTTTTAAGTTCCTCTCACTTGCAGGCCCACACACACAAACTTTTTTATATCTTAGTGAGGACACCTCATAGACAAAAAGCATTCCCCCTTACACTAATCTTAACCATCCCAACCCTGCCTGACCTAACCCTCAACCCAATTCTAACCCTAACACTAAAACCAGGTCTTAACCCTGAAAAAGCACTTTAAAATTCTGGGGCCCGGACAGAATGTCCTCTCAAAGGTAGGTTTGTATATTTTTGGACCTCACAAAGATACAAACACAAGTACACACACAATACTCAGATTTGTACATTAGTAAGAATGTAGTTTACCTTGTAAGAAAACAGATAACATTAAAATGAATTTTTTTTATCCTTATTGCCACTCAATGATACTAATTAATCATGATCTTGATATAGATCAGTATTTGTGTAGTATTTCAAATCAAAACAACACATGTATCGTTACATGTGTTGTTGTCTCATAAAATAAAGACTATGTTTTACAAATAATTTTGCAAATTAAATCATTTTTATAGCCGTCTGAGGTCGACCTGCAGTAACTCCAAGGCCCACTAGTGGGCAACAATCCACACTTGTTTTTTGGTTGTTATATTATCATTATATGCAAATATATGGACGTTCTCCCTATTCAGGTACTGTTACCATCTATTTTTTCTTCTTCTTCTTCTATCTTTTTTTTTTTCATCAAAACTTGTTTGCTCACCAGCTCCAGACCTATTTACATAATATATGTCAAATAATCCTAAATCCTGACATAAGTTTGTGTATGTGTGTTTTCTAAACAGGATCCAGGTTCAGCTGATAACCCTGACAAGAAATGTAAGTAGTTACCGGTGTAAGTAAAATAGCATTTCAAACATTTTTTCTTTACTTTGCTACAGATGAAGTTTTACTTGCAGCCCCACACCAAACACACACATACACACTCGCACACACAGTAAGAAAGGATAAGGGGTTGATTTCAGGAAAGGATTTTTCAAATTGGAATCTTGTAAAATAATATTAATATATATTAATATTTTTTATGTGCTTAGACAAGGCATTGAACTGATTAAAACAGAATTTCATGTATGTAATGCACACAGCTGTGATTCTCATTACCACATCCCTTTTACTATCTTCCTCTGCCTATTCTTTTGGTTAATTCAAGGTCAACATAAAATTATAATAATTAATTAATAAATAATTAATTAATTATATTATGACTTTACTTAATAAAGTTCCTTGGGCACCACATATAATATAGCCAATTCACTGATTCAGTCTCAACACTTTGTATCAGTAAATATGCTCAATACAACATTTTTTGCTTAACCAAGTCGTGTTATGCTCTGTTAGGCCCAGTTACGTTACCAAGTCCTTGAAAGATGCAAGAAGTGTCCTTTTGAGGTGCTGTCCGTTGGTCCAGAAACTGTAGTGGGTGTTCTTGGTATCTGTTGCTCAGGTTCCTCCTCACAAAGTCAGCAGTTGGAGCTAACTTAGCCCTAAGTCCTTGGTTGATCCTTAGGCAGGCACTTCTTTCACTGCTTCTGATGAGAGGATAACAGGCTACTTTGAGCAGGCCTGCTTGGAGATCAGCAGAGAGGTTTCTCTTGCTGCTGGGAGCTTGTTTATCTCTTTACTGAAGGACCTTCAGTTGAAGAGCAGATGTCAGTGTCCTTTCTCCATACAGGAGGACTGGGGAGAGAATAAGAGTCTGTGTGCCCTTTTTGCAAGAGGACTAGAGGGAAAAGTGAAAAGGGGGAAACCTGGCTTTTGTTATGTTGCTGAAAGATTGGGGATACCAATAGACTGAGTTTTATGGCCCTCTGTGGCACTCCACATTGCCCTTTTATGGTTTTTGAGCAAAGAAATGTGAAGAAATGTGTGTTCACTCACTTTTCATGTTTTTTCAACAGCGGATGTTGCTGTCAACAACAAACAGTCAAACGACAATGAAATCACACCTGCAGCTGGAGTTCAGGCAGAGGCCAAAGGCAGAGATGACGATGCAGCAGGAGAAGAGCCCAGCTCCACCTCAGCTGTTTTAGGGAACATTCCAGAGAGATTTACCCTGGAGTTCTTGGAGATGCTGGTGGAGAGCATATTAAAGAATCCCAACTCTCCATCTGACCCCCCAAGTTTCACATTGGAATTCATTCCTTGCATCTCGTCTGCTGTGGTTACTTTCCAGAGGGCAAAAGGTATTCAGTTTTGGTGTGTGTGTCTTTCAGAAAAGGAAGCTATTTCTCTCAACAAAGTTATTTTCACATCTGTTTTTCACAAATAGAATAATATGAACCCTCAGCTCCTCTTACCAAAGGTCTTCAGAAAAGTGATGTCTTTTTGAAAGACTGAAAAGAATGAAAGAATCATTGCCACCCTATCTTGTCTTTTCATTTCTATCTCACAGAGAACGCAGACTTTGTTACGCGATGCCCTGAAAACAGGATATTTACAAGTAAGAGACTGTCAGTGCGACTTCTTGAAGTCACAAAGCAGGTTGCAGTGGAAGACATCCAAAACTTAAATGAAGATTTTCTACAGCTGTATTTTGAGAATGAAGGTGGTGATGTGGAAAATGTTGAGATCAATGAAGTAGAACAATCTGCCATCATCACGTTTAAAGACAACAAAGGTAGTGCAATTGCAGTACACTTGACAATCAAAAATTCCCATAATTTTAAACAGTTAATTATTATTGCAATTTTCCTCCATAGCTTTTCAGAAAATAATCAAGAAGAAGCATCACATCGGAGAGAAAGAGATCAGAGTTTTTCCTTTCTATAAATCTTTGGGAACAGCCCTCTATGGCAAAGACAGGCCTTCCCTAAATCTCCCAGCTCCTCTCTCTGAACCCATTGACAATGCTGTCTGGAGATACCTCAAGGACAATCAATCAGCAGCAGAGTCCGTTCGCAGTGATTTAGCTAAACTCTACTGTGATGTAAACCTTGAACAATCTGTTGTGTGCTTGAGCCCCATGCCCTCACTACTTAGGCAAAAGGAAGCCAAAGCCATCATCAGTGAGTGGAGGGACAATGTGAAGTCAGCCTTTGCACAAGCTTTGTCTAAATTTAAATCAATCAGGTTTAGGCCAGAGTCAGAGGTGTGGGAAGAGTCAGAGGAGAATGTCAGAAAAATGCTACAGAATAAGGGTGTTGTTGTTGTGTCTGACAAAGCCAGCGGTGTCTTATCAGTGGTTGGCTTTGAGGACAATGTCAACAGTCTTGAGGACACTCTTTGTGAAGTCATAAACAAAATTGTCAAAAGGGTGCAGAGGGAGAAATTGAGCATAACTCAAGTGATAAAAATGTCTCCATCAGTATTCCACCTCCTGTGCCATGACGGTCTTCAGGAAAAGTTGCTCAGTGTGTACCCAGAACTCGAAATGTCTTTCAGGACAGAGAGTTCAGACTTGACACTTACTGGCTTCAGCGATGAGATTTTAGAAGCAAACAAAGTCATATGTGATGCAGTCTATTCAATAATACGATTGGATTTAGAAATAGATACATTTGTGATTGAATTATTGAAGGGTGAGGAGGAAGAAGAGCTTACAAAAGTTCTCCTAACTTCTAATGGAATAAATGCAGCATTCGGGATCAATGCACAGAAGGTGCAACTTCTTGCTTTTTCTGATAGAGACCTAAATGAAGCTAAAGAGTATCTGCAAGGGCTTCTAATTTCTCAGTACATTGATGTTGAAGATGGTAGTACTCTGGAGAAGCCAGAGTGGCGGCAACTTGTCAGTCATGTAGAGAATGCCAACAGTAAGCCATGCAGAAAACTCCAGATCTACACCACTGGTCAACAAGTTGTGGTGTGCGGTCACAAAGATAACGTTGTGAAAGTTAGTAGTGAGGTTCATGAGTTCCTAAAGCAGAATGCTCAAGTTGAAGAAATTGTTGTGGTCAAGCCCAACACCATAGTTGAATATGTTAAAAAATTCAAATCATCTTGTTTGGAGAAGGTGAAAGACAAAGTGGTGGTGTCCTTCAAAAAGGAAGCCATTTGTCTGAGTGGTTCTAGGGCTGATGTCACACATTGCAAGACCATGGTTGAAGACTTGGTTAGCTCTGTGTTCTTTGAAAGTTTCAATGTCTCCAAGCCTGCACTCAAGAAGTTCTTCCAGGAAAAAGAAATGATGTATGTTTCCTCACTGTTGACTGAAACTGGTTGCCTGGTCCAACTGGTTGATGACACTGAAGGTAGACAGGATCATCACGTATCAAAACCTGTTTACAAAGTTCAGACATTTGATGGAGTGGAAATAGCAGTTTGCAAGGCAGATATGTGCAGTTATCCTGTGAATGCAGTTGTCAATTCTTCCAACCAAGTCTTAAAACATGATGGAGGTGTCGCAGCAGCCCTATTGAAAGCTGCTGGCCACCAGCTGCAAGTTGAATGTGACAAAATAATTAAGTTGAGAGGGCAGCTCAAGCCCGGAGACAGTGTCATAACTGATGCAGGAGGGCAGCTTTGTTGCAAAAAAGTTATCCACGTGGTGGCGCCGATATTTGATCGAGCTGCAACCCAGAAGGCCGTGGCACAACTGAAAAGAGCTGTCAGAGGAAGCTTAGAACTTGCTGAAAGCCAAGGCTTAATCTCTGTTGCTCTGCCCACCATCAGTAGAAGCCAGGGCTTTCCTCTTGATTTATGTGTGGCAACCATTGTCAAAGCAGTGAAGGAACACTGTGATGAGTGTGATGATGATAACTTGAGGGAGATTTATTTGGTTGACAATGATGACACTGCTGTGCAGGAAATGGAGAAAGCTCTTAGACGCGAGTTTGAAAATGACAGCGCCAGTCATTCCCCAGGTCTTCAGGCTAAGGTTACCAATTCTCCACTTATGAAACCTGCTGGATCTGTCTTGCCGGATCCAAACTGCTTGGATCAGGTGAAGACAAAAGAGGGCTTGGATGTTATTCTTACAAAAGGAAAAATCCAGAATGCCACAGTAAGTCTGATATTTAAAATAATTCTTGTTAAACACACCCACACAGAGGCAACACATGTAGCATTAATGACTGACAGTTGCTTGACTCTCATTACATGTATTTTCTAAGCAAACATTTGAATGACGACTATGAAACTGCTAACATTTTGTAATCACATTCTTAGACGGAGGTGACTGTAAACACTGTTTTTGAAGATCTTGCCCTCAACAAAGGAGCAGTGTCAAATGCCATCTTCAGTGTGGCTGGACCTCAGCTTCAGCAGTTGGTAAATGCCAAGAGGGTTCGTGGAACTGTTGGTGAAATAATTGTGACAAATGGCTGCAAGCTGAAGAGTAAGCAAGTCTTTCATGCAGTTGTACCTCAGTGGGACAAAGGACAAGGCACAGCTGAAAAGGTAAACGTTTCATGTGTTTATATGCTTTCAGTGACTGGTCTGACTTTAATGAAAGATCAGTGCATACAATATAATGAATATACATCCAGTCTGCAATGCCTTCTTTTCATTCTTTAAACTCGTGTGTAAGAATTAGTGCATCTAATAGTGAGAGTGCAGACTGTAAACAATGGACTTCTCTGCTCACACCTCCCTTCCCCAAGCAGATCAGCCTGCCCTTGCTTACCAGAAATAATATTTTTTTCATTTGTGTAGTCAAGTCAATTTTATTTATGTAGCCCAACATCACAAACACAGTTTGCCTTGAAGGGCTTTACAGTCTGTACACTAAGTGATACCCTCTATCCTTAGACCCTCACTTCGAGGGTCTGTAAGCTTGTGCTTTAAAACACAAATTTCTTGCTGTGGTGTGTTACTGTATAAACCTGGCAGTACAAGACAGGGCCTCCACAATGCAAGGCCCTTGCTTAGAGGTGCTATAGGTAAAGTGAAGTACTGTGCAAAAGATTCAGGCCACCATTAGATTTGGTGTTTTAGCAATACTATAATTATAAACACCTTGTAATGGTTAACTTGCCAAGTATTTAGTGTAACCTACCCTAACACTTAAACAGTAGCACAGCCCTCGCTCTCGTTAACCTGGAGTGGAACCCTAATTACCAGTAAAACCTGTATTTGTTCTATTATTTTATGTTGAGAATTATTTGCTGTGAAACAGATCTGTTATGTGGGGTTTATTCAAGACATGCTTGAGCATTGCATACACATGTTGTATGAGTTAAACTCATTAATGGCTTGGTAACGTATAAGACCAACTTTCAGTCACATTATTCCAATCCAAATGTTGACGATCACAGAATTTGACAGATGTAAAAACAACAAAGCTGGTGGCGCCTTTAGACCTTTTGCATAGTACTGCAACCCTTGCATTTATTCTATTTCAAAACACTGCAGGAGCGTGCTTGGCAAATCTACCAAAATACAGATGAGAAAGGCAAGAAGTTCAGGGCCAGTTTATTTATAGAGCACATTTCAACATCAAGGCATTTCAATAAAAAAAGAAAGAGAAATACAGCAGCAGCATTACAGATATAAAAGACATAATAAAACATTTAAATAGCGAAGTAAAAGAAGGGGGATAAAAGAGATTTTAAAGAGCTTAAAAGTTGCAATTATGGCTGAGATGCAGCAGATACGATGATTTTAGTTCTACACACACTGACAAACAAGTACGAATACGAATACGAATACGAAGTACTTTTATTCATCCCCGAGGGGAAATTCTTTTGATACAGCAGCATACACATCAGGTAAGGAAGACAAGAAGAAGAACATCCAATACAATTTTTTTTTTTTTTTTTTTTTTTTTTTTTCCCCATATAAACAAGAGCACACTGGGTCCGAGTAAAGATGAATGTTATGACCGGTTGTGCAAAAAACAACAACAAACCCTGAAGCATATATACCATACATTTAAACAGCAGCAAAGCCTATATTGAAGAAAAAAGAAAAGAATAAGAAGAATAAGAAGAATAAGAACTGAAAGAAGAATAAGAACTGATAGTAGAAGTAGATAGTAAGAAGATAGTAGAAGAAGTAGAAACACAAAGATGCACTTATGTCCCATGTTTCACTGTATTCATGCACAAATCACTACTCAAACAAAATTGTCCCACTGTCTGTTTTATTTAAAGACTAAAATTACCTTTTAGGTTTAGTAACATGTTGAGGATGAAAATGAGTGTGGCTGCTTTGGAGCAGCAAAGAATTGTCACATGATTAGAGAAGACATTATTATTATATGAGTTAAATATCGTCTAACAAAGTGTACAAGTGAGAGAGAAAGAGAGGAGCAAACCTTAGCTGAAGCCTCTCGTTTTGCTTCCCTGTGTGGCAGTAAAGTCTCCACAATGGCATGTCTGTCTGTCATCTTCCTTTCTGCTTTCAGTCATTTGTATTTTAATGCATTTCTTCTGCAGACTCTCATTTTGCTTCTCCTCTGGTTAAGATGTTTTGAGAAGGGTAGTGAGGCTTTTTTGGCAATGCATTTCTGACACACAGTAGCAAGAGACCAAAACAACATACCAAAACAAAACCTGAGTTTAAGGCCTACAAATGTAAATGTATTTTTCGATTATACAGGCCCCACACCATTGTTCTCACTGAGGCCACTATTTCAGTTTTACAAGTTTCAAGTCATTTTATGTCAATATAATAAATGTACAAATTTCTCTGTTATGTAAATATAAAAAGGCTTAATGAGAGGCTATGATAATCAAATAGTTTATATTTTAAAGCAATTATACACTTGTACTTAAATACTTACAGGTAGTATATTAAATTTCTGCCAATAAACCCCTAAATTTGCAAACTGTACATTTTATTGTAATTATCATATTTTACTTGCTGGCAATGATAAGTGAAGGCATCAGCAGAAATGTATAAGTTAATAGTACTTAACCTTTGCCTTACAGACCCTGAGTGCAATTTTTAAGAATTGCTTGGAAAAGGCTGAGGATACTAGCCTGACTTCCATATCCTTCCCCGCCATTGGCACAGGAAACCTGGGTTTCCCAAAAAACCTTGTGGCTTCTTTGTTGTTGAAAGAAATCTCAGCGTTTAGCAGTAAAAAACAACCTAAGCATCTGAAAACGGTTGTTATTATCCTTCATCCACAAGACGCACAGACTATTCAGGTAATCACTGCTTTTTGTGTTTAATTCCCAAGGCAACCTCAATGTCAAAGAGGTGAACTTTACCTTGTTTTAGTGTATTCATAATCCATGTGAGTGATAGAAAATTGCTTTGGTTTTATCCACAGGCTTTTAGTGACGAGTTTATGAATGAGTTCCCTAGTGCCTCAGGGGGATCAGTCTCCTTGAGTTCACCACAAAATCCAGGTAGGTGACAAGCTTTTTTATAAGCAAACTGTATGGGGTGAATAAGCAGTTGTTCCCAAAAACATTTCTATTTAAGAGATAAATATCAGAACTTATAAAGCTGTAACAGAAAAATGCTTTCTGATGATTGATTTGTTTAAATCAGTGATTTAAACAGTGATTCCCAGGTGGGCTGGGAGAAGTCACTAACAATAAATTAAAAAGGTTTGATCGGTGTAATGTGCTATGAGTAGTTATCACAGTTTTTAGATTAAATTATTTAAAAATAATCAGAAAATAAGTCATTAGTAAATAATCAAAAGTAACACAAGAAAATCATTGGGTTGAAATTGCATCGTATTCTTTATTAATCTGACCTTTTTATGTTCTGTCTGTAGATCTAGAGTAATAATTGTCATTTGATTTGTTGACCCCTCACATTCCCACTGGAACATAGACTATCTCTTTCAGTTGGCTTTGGCATTCTTATGTTTTGAAATGGCTGACAAGTTGCTTAACAAGTACTGAATGTGAGATATTTATACAAAACTATACCCAGTGGTTTCTAACACTGCTGTTAACCATTAATCATTTTAAGGTCACTTCTCCAAAGTGGTCTCGAGCTCAGGAGCTTATGAGACCAAAATGAGAAGTGTGGTGATACAGGTGGTCACAGGCGACATAACCAAGGAGACCAGTGAAGTCATTGTCAACTCCACGAATGAAACCTTCTCTCTTAAGTCAGGTAAATGACAGCAAGAACTGAAATATTATAAATACACAGAATAATCTTAAATTAGGTTTTATCCATACATAAGATGAAACTTAATTCTACAAGTATTTACGCATCATACCAGTCTGACATCAATATTGACGCTAATATGAGCCCTGTAGTCATTTTTTCATGATTATGCAGTATACGACATTTACTGTGTCTTTTTCTTCTCCAGGAGTATCCAAGGCTATTCTGGATGCAGCTGGTCAGGCTGTTGAAGCAGAATGCCAAACTCTCAGTGAGGAAACCTTCACACAGAAACTTTTTATTTCTGACTTGACACTAGCCACAATATTAATTATATTTTCGCTTATTAAGAAAATTGTCAGTGATTAAGCTCTGTGCTCCACATCCTAACGGGAGATTGGTACAGAAATAAGTATGACCCAAATGATGCACATAATTTTTTATTGTAAAAAGTCCTTCCAATTCTCGTTTTGTCTACACCTGTAGGTGCCCAGTCCAACACAGGCATGATATTGACCCAGCCAGGTAACCTGAAGTGTAAGAAGATCCTCCACCTGGTTGGACAGACTGACCCTGTGGAAATCAATAAAGCTGTGAAAGACGCACTCCAAATGTGTATGAAAAACTCTTACAGCTCTGTCTCATTTCCTGCCATTGGCACAGGTAAGATTTGTCAACTTATGTTTGTATAGATTTTTATTTCAATGGCAAGCCTCAACTATTAGGAAGTTGTGTTTGTGTGCTTGTAAGATTGTGTGTGTTTTCTAGTTATCACTCATGTTGTTGGAACCTAAACTGTTTACGCACTCTTATCTTCCTGACTGGGATAAAAAGCATGTGTGTGTATGTATGCGCGTGTGTGCATGTGTTCACTTTCTTTTCGAATAAAAGCCCTGCTGTAACCTTTGATAACTGCATGAGTCTAGAATATGTGCTATGCCATTTTAGGTCAAGGCAATGTTCAGGCAAGGCAGGTGGCTGATGCCATGTTTGATGCAGTGATTGATGTGCTGAGTCGGAACACTTCTGTCTCCCTGAAGACAATTCGGATAGTTATTTTCCAGCCACCAATGCTGAAGGACTTTCACAGTAGTATGCTCCAAAGAGAACAAAAAGAACCCCCAAAACTTAAAGATAAGGAAACTAATGATAAGGAGAACAGCTGGTTCTGGGGAGGCATACAGACCATCAGATGTAAGTACAATTACGACTTGTTTCTATACAGTTTTATTTCATGTCTTTCACATCTGTAATTTCTTATCATATGTGGACTCCGTCTCCTAGTGTTCAATACATGGAAATACATTTCTTTTTATGGATAGATCAAGAATGCACTGCAAACATTTTTCATTAGGTCTGGACTTTTTTTTTTTTTAACTTAATGCAAGATTGGGCATTACCACGTCACACTCTAAAAACATTAACCACTATACTGTAAAGCAAGGATGAGAACTTGAAAACAAAATAAATTACAAATAAAATATGTTTTTAAATGGCATAGAATAAATAAAAATAAAGCAATTAAAAAGTGCAGCCTTTGTGATTTGCTGAAAGTGTTGTTTTATATTGTGGTTTCAATTTTAAAGCGATTGTTCAGCTCTAATCTGAATTGTTAATTGTTTTAAGATCAGTGGTTAAAGCCAATTTTAATGTCAGTTATATTATGAATATATTTATTGATACATACAAGAATAATATAAATATATATATAATTATGAGTTTTGATTTTGACATAAAAAGAGAGGGGAGGAGTTTTGCAACACATACTACACTTGTGTTTGACTCTCATACAGCTGTGTGGGGGAAAAAAAGCTGTTGAAAAGTTCATGTAATTCCATAACCTGTTTTGGCTATGAAATTCTAATGTAGAGCATGGATTATGTTTTTTCAGCATTACTAAAAGGTGACAGTGCTGGCAAACCACATAATGGAGGAGACCTCATACCTGTGGAAGTAGAACCAACTTTCTTCCACATCTGCGGTGACTCAAAGGCTAAAGTAGACTCAGCCAAGAAGTGGATCAGTGACCTGATAACCAGTGATCAAAACTCACACATTATTTCAGACCAAGCTATCCTAAACCTTTCAGATGCAGACCTTCAGCACATTGTTGACATCCAAAAGAGCGTGAGCATAACGATTGATAAGGTCCAAGCCACACTGACAATAGAGGGGTTCAGCAAGAATGTTCTTGAGGCCGCCAGTGTGATTGCGAAAATGCTGAAAAAGGTGAAGGATGAGGAGGATCTAAAGAAGGACGTGGAGCTGGTGAACACAGTGGCAGACTGGCAGTACCAAAAGCAAGGGAGTCCGTTTCAGAGTTTTGATTCCATGACAAATTTCCAGCTTGAGAAAGCATTGCAGAAGCAGCAACCAAATGTAAAAGTCACTGTCCAGGGTCGCAGCTACACTGTTGCTATGCCGATAGGACCAGCTACTGACAGCAAGGGAAATACTCTGCAGATAAAGAGAATTGACAAACTGAAAGGTACTGACCTAATATAGTATAGAGACTTGTTGAAATTCTGCTTGTCAATCAGAGATAATAACCCAGTAGGAGGTGGTAAACATTTCAGTATGAAGCTAAACTAACATACACTCAACTCAGACTTAAATAATCTAGTTCTGCTAATTATCTGTTGCTTTTAGCATAATTTGATTTCTTGATTCTTGAAAGCAAAAAAACACAGTGCCAAAAGTTAAAATAGTTTATTTTGCTACTAGGAGAAGAAGTCCCTGTCCACTGGGATCCTCTGCCAGCCGACATGACGAGCCATGCTGTCACCATCAAGGCTGGAACACTAGAGTATACTGAAGTGTTGAATCTGTTCCAGGCCTCTTGCAATCAAACCGTCACTAAGGTATCCCACATCACATTTAACACGATCCATTTTTAAAGGCACAGTGTTTAAAATTTAGAAGCATTGATTGGTGAAGTTCCATGTTGCAGCAGGATATCCTTCTCCTCACTGTGTTGTAGCCTTCAGCCTAGCATCAAAACTAAAAAGATGTCAGTTTTACATAAACAATTAAGTCAAAATATTTTCACTCTAAATGCATTATATTTTAGTTGCCATATTTTAATGACAATTATCTGAAAGTCACCGGTTTCCTTCTGAACCACTTTTCACCCCATGAATGTGAAAACTCCTCCCCTGCTGTAGATTGAGAGAATCCAGAACCCTGTATTGTGGAAAAGCCTTCAGATCAAGAAGCGTCAGATGGAGCAGAGGAACGGTCATCAAAACAACGAGAGACGTCTCTTTCACGGCACCTGCCACACCACTATAAAAACGATCAACGAACACGGTTTCAACAGGAGTTATGCAGGAAAGAACGGTGAGAGTTAATGCCGTCTGTCATCTGACCTTTCCTTTGTATTAATTGAGAACCTGAAGACAATCCCAGATGTTGGTTGTCAATTATTAGGGGTGTACCAATCACCCAATTCCATGTTTGAGTATGTGCCAGTACAGAGTCCTAATCTGATACTAGTATTTCCCAAGACAGAAGAGTTGCACAGTACACCATTTAAATTTCTGCGTGACGTATAGTGAAAAAGAAGAACAGACTCCTCTGTCATCTTTCTGTACTGCTGACGGAGAGAGAAGGCAGGGATTTCACCTGTTAAAATATGCCTTTACTTGCTCTGATTCAGTACTTGAGATCACCTAAACAGCATTGGCAAAAAATTGTGAATAAGTAAGAGCTGAATTCTGACACACCCTCTCTGTTTCATTTTTTTTAAAAATTGATTTTATTTTACCTTTATTTTACCATGAAGACCTGGCCAAGGTAGCAGCCGTACAAAATCACAAAAACATAATTAAAAGACATTAAGATCATATAATATAAAAGACATACAACATTCAACAAGTCTTAAAAATAATCAATTTTCAATGTAATCAATCAATGTAATAAATTGTAAAGACCAGGCGGAAAAAAATTGCATCAGTGGAAGAAACAGGTGCAGTCAGCACCTAGTGATGATGATGATGATGAGGTGGTGCTCAGTCGTTTTCATTTGATACAGAGAAAAAGAAAAGAAATACCCAAGTACGGGCAACACTGAAAAAGAGAGAAGCAGCAAATTGAATGACTGAGTGTGGTGATACTGACCTTGAATTAAACAAGCGCACGAGTTTAATAATTTGTTTTTTAAAACTTAAAACAGGTCAGGTAAGACGAGCCAGCCGTCAGCTTTTGGTTATTAATAGATTAGCCAACGACTCACTAGAGCTAAGAAAATAAATAAATAAAATGAAATAAAATTATACATTAAATATTTTAACTCCATTATCTGGACATTCATTGGACTTTAAACTTAAGACCAATAGAAAAATGAAGATTCGGTCCAAATTTCCGCTTTCTACATTGGAAGGCCCAAGACACGAATTCTTCTTCAGATGATTTTGCTGATAGGTTTTAGGACTGAGTTATAGTCGACTCATTTATAAAACAACAGTATTTATAAACCTGCATTTTAGATGTATTTTTTACAGGTGTTCTTCCCAATGAAATTGCAGTCAGCTTTCTTAAACAGGTTATCTAACCTTCTCCTGCTATTATATTTTCAGCTGCTTGTTACGGCAATGGCACATACTTTGCCATTAACGCTAACTACTCTGCCAACGACGCGTACTCCAGGCCGAATCAGAATGGAGAGAAGTGCATGTACCTCTGCCGGGTGCTAACGGGGGATTTCACTGTTGGAAAACAAAACATGATCACGCCGCCAGCAAAGGGCGCCAGCTCTGTTCAGATGTATGACAGTGTTGTGGACAGGATACCCAATCCCACTATGTTTGTAATATTCCATGACGCACAGGCTTGTCCTGAGTATTTGATTACATTCAAATGATGTTACTATGCACTGTCGTGACATTTACATGCCTTAACATTTTGTGCTGCTCCTGTAAATAAATTTCCATCATACTTAGGTTTATCAGCTGAGTAAAGTTTTTTTTCATTTTTATTAAATCATATGTAAAGGGCAACAGTTTAGTTCTTTCCTAGTTTACAAGTTGTCAGCAGTAATCACAAGTCAGACATTAGTAGAAATTTCTCTGAAGCAGAAAGAAATTGAATAAAAAGTGGTGAGTTTCTTTGACTTAACTTTTTGTTTCATGGTTAACATTTTACTATCACATCAGTACACAGACTTTAAACTGGAGGAAATGACTTGCCTACTTCTTGGAAAAGTCAACTATTTTTTTTTTTTTTTTCCTTCATTTTCATTCCAAATCTGTGCAAATAAAGTTGATATAAGCACAACGCTGTGTTTTGTTTGTAAAGGTCCAGAGTGTAAAATTTAGGTGAAATAATTTTATTTTTGGCAGAAATTTAAAGTAAAATATTACTTGTACAATCAGTACAATCACGTGGTTGTGTGAATAGTTTGTTCATCAGGAGCCAGGTCAGCTCTGTGGTGGCCACTATTTTTGGACCACCAGGTTTTTACAACAGCCAGCAATCTTCATCTTTTTTTTTGTTTTAGTTTTGATGCTAAATGAAGGCTACGTACGTTCTCAAACACACTTGGGAGGGAAGAGTGAGATGAGGGTTTTTTGGCTGAAACATGCAACATGCAATTGTTATACAACTTGTACACAACCTGAACATATGACAATAAATATAAATGCATTTAAACATACATAAACATATAAGAGGTATTTGTAATTTAAACTTAAAGGTGAAAATAAGTTTAACATTAAGCAAGCTATTATTTCTGTGCTATGTTTGCAGAAACTAGTCTCTAAAACATTGACAAGTTTAGTTTTTTGTTTCATTCATTTATACATTTTTTTTAGTTAAACCATACAAGTGCATTTAACTTATTAAATAAGTCTTCATATCTTTATATATAATTTAGATATCTAAATAGTGTTGGGCTTAAGTTATTTGGTTTTATTTCGTAGTTGGACGTTTGTTCAGTTACTTCATATTTGCACAGCTGTTCTAATATTTAAAGACCAATATCGAAGTCATTAAACTGGTTTACTTGTTTCATTCAAGTTCAGCATCACCCATTTAGTGCTTCACTTAGAATATAAAAGTGCACATTAATACTTTTTGATTTTACTGCCCTCTAATTTAAATAAAACAAGAGTCATACTGGTTTGGTGTAAATAGCAGAACTATTAATTAATGCAATTTAGTGTTACAATTGTATTGATAATATTAAAGACCACAGATTTGGTGGGAGGGGGCCCCCAAATCAAATTCAGCTTTGGGACCCATAAAAGCTTGGGGCCCCAAAACCTATATTGATCACCCTTTACTATTGGTGTGGTCATGTAATATTAACTATACAGTGCTTAACAAATGTAGTAGACCTCCACCCAATGTAAGGTTTACACCACAGCTGCACTAAATTCACAGCAACATCTTTTTCTTGTTTTTGTAATGATTAATACACCAGTCTCTAGAAGCTCCTCATACTTTTACACACTCACTCATTTTCTACCGCTTGTTAATAACATTTATTACTGTTATCCTTGAATTTTCAAATTTACTGTTTTACAAAACAAATTGTAAAGCACATAACTGTTGCTTGATTAAGATGTCAAATGGTAGTTATTTTCTGAACAGAAGATTTTGTTTTATTGGATGTACTGTATGTTATACTTGATTGATTTCTGACTTCTCAGAGAAGTAGGCTCAAATGTGGGTATAAAAGGCTGAATTCAGTTTGTTATTTGCCAGATAAGTAACAATAACATTTTTAGTTTTTTTTATAAAATATTTTTGTTTTCTCGTTTTTATGGCAGGTGGTCTAATAAATTTGCAAAGCACTGTAATACTAACGCGAGCGCAAAATGAAAGGATGAAATACTTCTGATTTTCTGCTGTTGTAACGATGCACATCCACAATGAGGGGGAGAGCAGAATAATACATTTAAAAAAATAAGTGTACACAACACCTGAACTAAAACAGTACTATAACACTGATTAAACTGACGATATCGTTCATTTTTGGGATGGAATTCCTGTTTTGGGTTGCACACATTTCCCACCCATTTCCCGCAGGTGTGTCACCGTCTACCTGTGCGTGTTTGGACGTTTCAAACACGGAAGTTTGGAATGAGGCTGCAACTTCACTCACTCACACACACACAGACAGACAGACAGAACAGCTGACACCGAGCTGTTCATTTCTCTCTCATTTTAATCTGACAGCAACTGTTCCGGGTTCTCCCAGCGTCTCAGCGGGACTCCGACCCAGATGGCGTCCGCCGGACAAATGCAGACAGTCGGGCCGGCGGAGGCAGCGGGCGTCGGGGAGAGTCTGTCGATCCACGGCAGCTCAGAGAAGCTGAGTCCCAACGCGGTCAACCGCATCCTGATGGAGTTCTTGGTGTACTTTGGCAGAGCCGTGCTCCTCTGTTACCCGGTTTACCTCACAGGCTACCTGGGCCTCAGCATCAGCTGGGTGCTGCTGTGCATGATGATGGTCACCTGGTGGAGGAAAAATCGCCAGTGGAAGGACGCGCGCATCGGAACCGCGATCGACTTTGTGGACAACGAAAAACACGTGATCAACAGAGAGCTGCACAGCGCGCTGCAGATGGCATCATGGGTAAGTGAAGTGAGGAATCACTGGCCTCTACTACTGTCAAGTGTTTATAGACGTGGACCATTTAAAGCCACAGGACACTTCGGCAACCAGTGCAAAACTCCCCGAAACCAGTTTTTACTCTAGAATCACTGTTACCCTGACAACAGCGCGTTTTTTTTTTCTTTTTTATTTTCGTGACATGCCAGAGTTGGGCGGAACCATTATGTCTAAAACTTGACAAGTGAGCCAAATACTGTGTATGCTGTGACTCTAATGGAGGTTTCCCTGTTCACCACCACACCCACCCAAACTGTGACTCACGGGAATGCAGTGTTTTCCAAACCTGGTCCTCGGGGAACACGGTCCTGCATGTTGTAGATGTTGCTCTGCCCTAACACACCTGATCCCAATGGTCTGCTCCAAAATCCTGATAACGACCCATTCATTTAAATCAGGACCAGGTTTGGCAAACACTGTTTTAGTGTCATGTTGTACTTAAAGTACATTAATATCAACAGCTCTGATTGTTACATAGCTAAATAGATGGAAACGTCTTCTAGTACCGCTAATGTGCTTATGTACTTGAACATTCATGTTTGTGAGGTCCAAAATGAAGCTCATTAAACTATAGGAAGGGAGGACATTTTGTGTGAGTGAGAACAAGTTGGCTGCTCCTCATGTTCCTTAACGGCTGTTAAAGGGCTTTCGGTTAACACCTGGTTTTAGGATTAGGGTTAAAATTAGGGCTACCACTAACAATTATGGTAATCATCGGTTAAATCATTTGGTTGGAAAATGTTGATCATTGTTTCTCAAACCTGGAAATGATGATGTTCTCAAATATCCTGTTTTGTTGAAAATGTTCACAATTAAGAAGCAGAAAAATCTAAAAAAAACAAAACAAAACAAAAAAAAACTTTCAAGAATGAAAAAACCCTCCAAATAGTTGGCAGTTAATTAAGCCATTTAATATTTGAATTTGATTTATTTAGAATTGGAGTCACTTGTGCACTCACACCAGTTAGTGGTGGTGAATTTGACCTCTGCATTTACACCCATCCTTGTTACGCACCAGAAGTGAGCACACACAAGCTGGGTGCCGGAGCAGTAGGAATTGGGTTCCCTGCTTGGGGCCCAATTCCTTTCCTCTTGGTCACAGTTTGCCAGGGTTAAGGGTTAGGATTAGGCATTTAGTTATAATGGTTAAGGTTGGGGTCAGGGGCCAGAGCAGGGGTCTCAGACTCAAATGACCTGACCTGGGTCAATGAGCATCAAGTCTGGTCAGTAGGGAGCGGTCACTGAGAAAAACTGTTTTTTCCCCCTAAATATTTGTTCAGTAGAGGTGGGTGATATAAGCTTCAAATTATATTTGCAGGCCTCTGCAGTCTTACCTTTTTAGATGTTACTCATTTTGATGCACTGGACCTTTTTAAATGACTGGAAAGATGAATTTGTATGACAAACTGTATAAAATATAAAAGATGAAAAATAGATAAATGTATATCAGCACAAAAGATTAAAATATTAGAATATACTCTTACAAGCAACATAAATAATAATCAATAACAATATAAGAATGTGATAGAAAATGTTAGAATGCAACATAAAATATGAATACATATTTGCTTGTACAACACTAAATCACAACATACAGTACAACACTGTACATTGTTTGGCCAAGACCTTTTAAATTAGTGAGTGGAAAAGAGAAGCCCAGAATAACAGATTTTTGGCTGTGCTTCTTTGCTAAGTTGAGTACTGTGATGCAATAAATTAAAACTGATTTGCATTAAGCACAGAAACCTTTTTTGATTTTACATATTTACCAATTCTACTTATGAGCCTTTAGGGCTAAGTGATAAATCAATAACAATAATTATCCCAGTATAATATCTTTTCTACATTATTTTCCTTATATTATTTATCTGTCTCTCTCTCACCTTATCTTATCCTATGTGTACCACAGAGCAGAACAAATAAGTCAATAAAATCAATGTATATTTTCTTTTTTGTTTTTCAGGTCCACTTTCCTGATGTTGAGAAAGTTGACTGGGTTAACAAGGTGCAGTATATTTTTTAAAAAGAAAAGTTATTTTACATGGAAGGATGCAAAGCTTATGTCAGTTTTTACTGTTCTAACTCACCTCAGTTATCCCTTCATGGTGCAGTCTCCGTGGTCTGCATTTGACCTCATACATTTCAGCACACATTGTAAATTGTTTTAAATTTATTTCTCCTATTTAAAGCAACAGTGTGCAACTTTTAGCAATATCAGAAACGATCAGCTTCATTGAAATAGGGATGAATTATCCTCCAGGAACACTGACCCATGTTTCCTACAGAAATAGAAAGTAGATATTCAGGCCGACGTCCACAGAGTTTTATTTGTACACCATTTACAATCTGATGAGTGTGTGGCTAATCTCTATTAACAGCTGAGTGGTCACACTTGAAATGAAATCAGGCCCAAAATCCTGTCCCTCGCCCACAGATTCTGTACATTCATACCCAGAAAGAGATTAAACATTTGCTGGACTTGCTGTTGCTAAGGCAAATTTATGTTTATACCCTCATTAGGTATAGACCGGGACTGAAAGATTTAATTTTCCCCTTTACAAGTCAGTGACTCATCAACATGATTTTGAAGTGCTTATTTTTAGCCAAAAAAGGTTGTATAGTGTTGCTTTTATAACCAAGCCAAATTATTCTTGCTATTTAATGGTATGGAGTCAAGTTGCATTTACAAACTGTGTTGTCGTATGCCCAGGTGTTGGATCAGGCCTGGCCTTTCTTTGGGATGTACATGGAGAAACTCCTCAAAGAAAATATACAGCCATCTGTCAGGCTCTCCAACGCAGCGCTCAGAATGTTTACCTTTACTAAGGTCCACTTTGGACACGTTGTAAGTTGAAGTTTGTCTTCCATTACACCAACTTTTTGAAGCTTGACTCATCTTTTAAATCCACAGGCAGCTGAATCAAACATGTGCCTATAGTACTGCTGTTTGGGGCTTTTGGAACCTTTGCCTTTGAGTATGCACATGATGAAAAATACATGTTTGTAGATTCTGTACAGAAAAAAAAATGTTTTGGTTAGTTTTAGCACATTTGAAATATAAACATTTGTAAGTGACTGAGTTCACTCAAATACTGTATGTGAGGTGCACTACCAGTTCAATCATTCAAAATGTTTTGCAAAAATTGCTCTTTACTTAGCTGATTGGTTCTTGCCATAATATGAATTCTAAAAGTTGTCAAATAGAGTGGTCAGCTGTGTACCAACCTGACACAGCACAACTGATTGTCCCAACCCCTTAAGGAGGCAGGGAATTCCACAAATGAACCCTGACAAGGCACACCTGTGAAAAAAAACATTTCAGGGGACTACATCATGAAGCTCACTGACAGAAGGCCAAGGGTTTGCAGGCGCTGTCAACAAAGCAAAGGGTGGCTACTTTGAGAAATCTAAAATATAAAACGAGTTATTTCATACTTAATTCCATATGTGTTCATTCATAGTTTCGATGCCTTCAGTGAGAATCTACAATGAAAATAAAGAAAAACCATTATATAAGAAGGTGTGTCACCCAGATGTGGAGGGGTCTACACAATGTAACCAAACATTGGGTGTGTTTTTACCCTGTGACGTCTTATGTTTTTATGGATTTTAATGCTATTATAGACACATGATCCTGGTGTGTTTCAACCACATGGTGCATTGTGGTTTTTATCTTCTTAAACCAGTGGTTCTCAAACTGTGGTATGTGTACCACCATGGTACACAAACTTCCTCTGGTGGTAGAAAAATCAGAAATACTGTTCTACTGTATATACCAGGGTATGTGATCAGAGTGGAGCTGAGGAATTTTGATTGTGTAGAACCCGGAACAGTTGCTGTCAGATTAAATTGAGTGTATAGAAAATGAAACAAAAAATATCTAATAATCCATCTTAACTTAATTTCACTATACCAGGGTCTGAAGTATATGTGAGGAAGAGGATGAGCAAACTACCTTATTAGGAATAAATCTGCCTCCTGTGAAAAGTCTGTAGCCGACTTTTCTCGGCCTGTTTACATACAGTACACCACTGTATTTTAACGGTGGCAATAATGGTGTTACTCCGAGAGCTCAATATTGTCACCTGGTTTAAAAGGTTTGAGAACCACTGATCTAAAAGATGTCGATGCTATGAGGAAATTTATACCCATTAAATGTTGTCATCACCTGTATTTCCTCATTTCTCAGTGTGACAAGTCCTGACAATTTGATATGTGTGTCTGTCTCGGTTCAGAAACATGAACTCACATGTATTTGTGGGTTGCAGAAAAGTACAATGGGTTGCCATGTTGTTTACAACTATATCACACCCATATCTCATAAACTGATGGTGTGTTGCTGGTTGAGTGTCCTTTTTTTTAAAAAAAAAAAAAAAAATTCCCAATTCCAGCCACTGAAAATCACTGGAATTAAATGCTACACCCATGAAGTGGACCAGAGGGAGGTGATTCTGGACATGAATGTAAGGTCTGTCAGAGCCATTCTGTTTCATCTTTATTCCAACAGCACTGTAAACTCTGAACAATATCCTACATTCAGTTTTTTGGCTGCAATCATTTGATTCTCACTGACACGTTTCACTTCACAGTTACGAGGGTGACGTTGATATCGATGCAGTGGTGAAGCCGCCCGTCACGGCTGGTGTCAAAGGCCTTACAGTGAGCACCATTATTCCTTTTCCCCTCTTCTCTGCACTTCCCTCATCCTCATCATGCTGTATGTGTTCACCTGTGAAAAACCTCCTAAATCTTCCAGCTCAAAGGAATGATCAGGGTCATTTTGGAGCCTCTTATTGGTCAAGTGCCATTAGTGGGAGGAGTCACCTTCTTTTTCATCCGTCGCCCAGTGAGTGTTCTCAGACACTTTCATCACTTCACTGTGACATGTGGAGCTGTGTCTTTATTTGTGTTTCAAACTCTCTTTCAGACCTTACAGATCAACTGGACTGGCATGACCAACCTCCTGGACAGTCCTGCTTTCAGGTTTTTTATTCTTAATTATTTCTTTTTTAATATGACAACAAAAAACACCCGCAACCAACAACAATAATATAATGAATAATTACAGAAAAAAGGTGAACCAGGATCTATTTAATAATTTATGTGTTTGGGTTCACAATACTAAAATATTGGATATGGCATTTTGAATACCGTATTTTCCCACTCAGCGCCAAATGCTTCTCAGGTCATATGATATTTGCTTTGTCTTAAAGCAAATATTTTCAGTGTTTATGCATAGTGATTATGTGATATGCAAAGTGATTATGCATGTGTTTAAAAAAGATAGTGACAAATTCAAATTATTTTTGTCCAAAAACATAATATTTGAAGGTGTGAATTTAAACTAAATGTTACTTATGACCATAACCAGCTTTGGATTCGGGCCCAAAACTTGCAACACATAGACCAAAGAAAAAACTGATTGATCTTCGGGAGTTAGCCATTGGTAACTTGCTTGGCCAAGCCTAATCAGAGAACGCTGGTTGCACCAATGTGTTGTAGTTTAATTATCAGTTTGTGAAGCTCTTTTGTTCCACCTGCCTTGTCCCAGTTCATTGTCCGAGGAGACCATCCTGGATATCATTGCCTCGCTCATGGTGTTGCCTAATCGCATGTGCATCCCGCTCATAGACCAGGTCAAAGTGGACCAGATGAGGTTCCCACTACCTCGTGTATGTAAGACACACTTTTCCATAAACACTCCATGCAAGCATATTCCCTTAATTAACAGCAGTCAACTTCCCTTTTTAAGTACCGTTACATATTTGTTAATAAAGTTTAAATAAATGTTTTTACTTCTGTTCCTCAGGGTGTGGTGAGGGTTCACTTACTGGAGGCCAGAAACCTGGTGCCCAAGGACACGTACATGATGGGATTAGTCAAGGGCAAATCTGACCCATATGCAACACTCCGAGTCGGCAACAAACACTTCAAAAGCAAGATAATCAAAGAGAATTTGAACCCAGTGTGGAATGAAGTGTTTCAGGTGGTGTTTCAACTTAAATGCTTTTTAGTAGTATTTTTGCTTTGGTTTCCCCTAATATTGAATTAAACAATATGGGGGACTTTATTTTGCAATTCTTATTGAGAAATGTAAAAATTCTAAGCGTGATCAAGATTGTTTTGTTAGACTGTTCATCATAAATGTTAATTGACACTCTTTCTGTTTTCGAGAGCTGAGATTGTCCCGTCAATCTGCGACCTTTTTTTAACGTTCTGCGCTCCTTGTTTTTGTGGTGCACTTTCAGTTGTGATGCTTCATCATCCAAGATCTTGATAGTTATTGATACTATTTTTAAGCTTATGAATGCCAAGTCTGGGTGTAGACCTTCTACAACAATTGTACTATCTGAAAAAACAAGCTTCTCTTCTTTATCTTTGTGCAGTTTGTCGTCCACGAGGCCCCTGGGCAAGAGTTGGAGTTGGAGATATATGATGATGATACAGATAAAGACGACTTCATTGGAAAGTAAGACACTATCTAAAATCACCATAGACAAATAGGACCAATGCTCTTTGAGTCAAGTGACTTTTTTTTTTGAATCCCTCCTTCTTTAGGATATTTGGCCTTTATTTTCTTTCTAATTTGTTTAAAACTGCAGTGTTTACCATTTCAAATATAAACAAATGTTTATTACCATCGTCCAGTGAGTTCAAACGCTGCTGATTCAGTCTGTCGGAGACACATGTCTCTCTCTGTGTTTCTCAGTATAGCAGTGTTCAGATCTTGCGTCGCCGGGCGACATTTCTGTTGCCGCACACAAGAAGTGATTTGTTTAATGTCAAGACAGACACAGGTAACAGCAATATTGTGCTGCCAAAAGTGAGACAGCCGCATATTCCAAGACAACAGCTTGGAATATGACTGAAAACACAAAGAAGCGACCACAGAAAGTTTTAGAAGTGAATTCTCAGGCTCGTAACAGAGACCAAACAGAGGCAGAATAATAATCATAAACAAAACACTAAAAATGTATGCTCCTTTATTGCTAATTACTGGTCAGATTTCCATGTAAAAATATTAGCTATGAAGCAGATAATCAGGGGGTGTTCACCCAGTCTTTAAATGTATGACTTTTCTAATATAAACAGAACCAAGGAGCTTGAGATAAAGATATTTATACTGTGGATGTTAAATTATGTCACATATTTAAAAAAATGTGTGTATGTGTATATATATATATACATTTTTTACGTATATTGTATTGGCAGTGGAAATATACCATATATTTCTTTTGATCATGGCATCATGGCAGTAAGTTTTCACTTGCTAACATCATCATATTTCATCAAGACATGTACTCCTTTTGCGTTAGGTATAACCTTGACTTTGGAGAAGTAAAGAGGGAGAAAGAAATGGATCAGGTGAGTTGTCATTTCATGTTGTGGTCACACTATTTACACATTTTGTCTAGTATAGAGTTTTCCTCTGCTGTGAGAAAAATAAGGTGGTGTCAACCTAGTGATTGTGAACCTCGTAGTGCATTTTATTAAATCCTTACAAAATAGCTTAAAACTTTGCATCAGTGCAATTCCAAGAAGAGAAACGTCTTGCACACATGCAGTCCTTTGCTGTTAATATGCCTAAATATCATAGTGAAGTTGATGATCTTTCTCTGGTGTAGTGGTTTGTTCTGGAGGGCGTCGAGAAGGGCGAAGTTCATCTCAAGCTCCAGTGGCTTTCCCTTAAAGCAGATGCCAGTCTGCTGAGTAAGGTACTGTAGCACCAGTGTTGCTTAAATCTCAGCTTGACAGTCTCCTTGCCACAGTTACCAGCGTGTGTGTAAAATGTTTTGTGCTGTGCCTTCACTCTCTCCCAGTCTACAGATGGTCTTGCTTGTGCAATGCTTGCAGTGTATCTGGACAATGCTTCAAATATACCAGTGAGTGGCTTTTAACAGAGGGCATGGTTGTTGTCGTTGTGGAGATTAGGTGATACAACGCGGGCCAATTCATGTGCTGATATGTAATTTTGTGCTTGTTTTCAGAAAGACCACAGTGAGATCACCGACCATCACAAACATGGAAAACGCACAAAGGAAGCTCGGGTGAGCATCTTCACATAAATGGTGTTACGTTCTTCTGTTTATTCCATCCTCGCACTCCATCTTAAACTTAGATTCTGTTCAGAACTGGTATAACTTCCTTCCTGAGTGACCCTATAACATGTGCACAGTGTCACGTACTGGTCTGAACACACCTAATCCTGAATGTGACAGATCTGATCACAAAAACCACATGCTGAGGTGGTTTGAGGCTTGTGGCCTTTTATTAACTCATAACGGAAATGATGTCCTTGTGCATTTTCATGCAGCCTCAGCCTCCGGATGTTAGCGTAGATCACAAATGGCAGGTGTGAACAGTCAAAGTTATCACTGTCCATTTGGGATTGACTCTCTCAGTCAAGACTGATATTAATACTAGGTCTGAAACTGTAGGAATGCCCCTACTTCCTCATATTGAGGAATTTCACAGTTTTTGGAATATTAAAGGTCATCAATTAATTCATCTATTCAGTATTCCTGCTATAATTTTCCATTCTTAGTTTTCTTTCCTTTAACATTAAAGTGGCCTTTAAATTATTATAATTATTCATCATCCTATCTAAAATTTCTTTAGTTTGTTATATTTAAATAATTTACCATTGCCATTTTAAAGTGTATATATACTATATATATCAATATGAAAGCACTGCTGTTTGTTGAAACCTGTTTTGAAACACCAGTCACTCTTAATCTTTTACTCCTTTAATACCACAACTAAAAGAACCAAACGGTTCCTAGGAAACTGGCCTGTGCTTGATAGGACACAGGTTCATTAGGATTTTAATCCAGGAAGTTTTGGTATGCAGACGGCTAAACTCTCTTTCACAGCACAACCTGCTTGTGCAGATGTTTTTATTGCTGAATATTCCCCTTCCTGTGTGCAGGAGATTTTACAGCATACTATCTTCCATTTTTTAGAAAATGTATGTATGTAAATAAATTATATTCAAAAGACATAGTGACATTATAAGAATTGGTTTGATTGTGTGTTGGACTTACTGGGAAAAATCCGTATATTGCTATTTTCTGGTTCTTTCACTTTACTGTCTTACAGTTGACAGGCCTTTTGTTTCTTGGTGTCATACAAAAGTCTCAGTTGAATCAGATACTTTCTGTTGGTGTTCCACAAACATTTGTCTCAGCTCACAGCTAGTATTTCCTGTTTGTCTGGTACATGTCTGTCATTTCATGTGGGTGTGTTTGTTACCAGCTGGTGCTGGTACAGGTAAATGTGCTCCTTAACCTCCTTAGCTTGTTCAGGGTGCGTTACCCAGGCCAAAGAAACACACAGAGACCATCTGACTTGTGATGAGGACCTTTGCCTTACACACTTGTAAAGCAAATAGTGGCACTGCTTTATGGGACAAATGAATAACTGCCATTGAGGTCATAGATTCCCTCACAGTTTCTGTTACTTACTCAGTTTCTTGCATATTCAGAGTTATGCAAACGTTAAAAATCCCATATCTGGTTGTTTGGGTAATTCTAATCGTACTCTACGAATAATTAAAGGAAATGCTTTGATTTGATCTTGTTAAACAAACCTATCCCGTTTTAAAGGTTAGCAAACTTGACCTGTAAAAAAAGCAATGGCTTTTGAATGCCCCCTGCTGGTCAGCATCTCAAATTACACATGGAAAACCAAGAGGTAATAAACATTGACTTTCCTTGTCCTGGAATGTTAAAAATGAAGACAAGGAATGTTCATGTTCAGCACAACTGTCTGTTCAACTGCCGGCCAAAGCAGAAAGCATGCAAAGACTTCAGAGTTGATATAAACAAGTGAAAAAAAATTGAATCAACAAAAATAAAAACAGATGGTGATCCCAGCCACAATTCTTTTTTCCTCATATCAGTTTTCACCTGTCAATGGGGGCAAAACAAAAGTCCAAGTTTGATATGAAGCATTAAAATGGATGTGCTTGCTGTGAAATAATAAGTGAACCAAACTGATTCATCAGTCAACCATCATTTAATAGCTGAGGAATATTCCTGACCCTGTTTATTTATTTATATTAGATTTAGCAGAAATGTACCCACTGGCTTGCTGTTTTACTTTGTTTTCAGCTTACAAGGAGGATTCCTGATCCCAACTCTTATGTGGAATTTTCCATTGACGATGAAGTTCAGAAAAGCAAGGTACTGCACTCAGAATGCTTAGTTGGTCTGTCTGATTTTTACCTAAAAAAAAAAAAAAAACACCAACCAAACAAACTAAAAATAATTGTTCCTCCACAGGTTGTGTATGCATCCAAAGACCCAGTGTGGGAGGAGGGCTTCACCTTCTTTGTACATGATGTGGAAACACAACAACTCAATGTTCAGGTTTGTACACAAGTAGATTTCTTATTGACTCCACTGTGCCTGACAATATTATAAAATGTTCTATTATCCAACCTGCTGAAGACCATATGTTCCCCAAAATAGCCGATCACTATGGTCCTGTATGAGTGAATGTGTATTTATCTCATTTTTAAAATGACAAAAGACAAACAAAAACAGTCCTTAAATAAATCCTTAAAAGTATTTGAATTTGAAAACCACCCTGAATAGACATGGCTCTCTATTACTAGTGGTGTTGTGGACACCGTTTATCTCTGCCATTGACATGAGATTCCACATAGAACAATGAGCGAGTAACGTTAAACAGATCAGCAGGATCAAATTAAGCAGGATGACTGTTTGTCCAAGATCCTAAGGACAATCACTTGGCCAGATGCAGAGCGTGCTATAAATCATAAATGTGGATGCCATGGGCTCTTACAAGTTGCTCTCTCATCGTAAGCTGTGTCAGCACGTTCAGTTCTTGAGTTTGAAGGAATTGGTCCTGGAAAGTCCTTGAAGGTCCTTGAATTTGATGTCAACCAAGCTGTGGGAAGGATAAAAGAGACCAATGTCCGATATCGACAGGAAATATGAACTTGAAACTATTCAGTGCTTAAATGTTCTTAAAAATCAATTAATTCTCATGGTTTAGGTCAAAGAGCCTGAGAAGAAGACACTGCTTGGGTCTCTAAGTTTACCCCTCACTCGCCTCCTCAACACGTCTAACATGACAATGGACCAGCGCTTCCTGCTGGAGCGCTCTGGAGCAAACAGCCAGCTCAAACTGAAGGCCACTCTCAGGGTGAGTACGCAGAAACTGATCACACTACTGCCTTCTGCTCAAAGCCAATCATTTCACAAGTTCAACTGCTTTTTTTTGAATTTTCTGAGAGCTGAACTCTCACTCTCACAGATATGTTCAGGGACAGAATGGAAAAATGGATCTTAGCCACTTATGATTAAAAGTTGATATGATTTCAATCTCTGCTGCTGCTTGCATAAATGACACCATAGTTCTATAAATTTGACATAACTGATTCAGAACTGACACAACTGTTATATATCTGCTCCTGGTCTCTCTTCTATCTCGCCTCCCTCTTTCCCTTTCTGTCCCCCATTTTTCCTTTCTCCCCAACCGTTCGGGGCAGATGACCACACAGCTTTGAGTCTGGTTCCGTCAGAGATTTGTTCTTGTTAAAAGGGAGTTTTTTCTCTCCGCTAATGCCTAGTGCTTGCTCATTATGTGAACTGTTGGGTTTCTTTTTTTTGTGTAATATTGTAAAGGTTTCAGTCTTACTATGTACAGTGCCTTGACGTAATGTAAGCTGTGATTTGGCGTTATACAAATAAATTGAATTGGAAAAATGAACAGAAGGGTCATTTAATAAAATGTACAGCTGCTTAAGTCTACCATATCTCAGGAGTATGTCTGTCACCTTTACCAGCAGGAAACAGATGTTTGTGTGACATGTAAATTTCTCTGTTGAGTTTGGTGCAGGAGAGTAAGTGGTTTCCAAACTTCACTGTCTAGCTGGAGAAGGCTGTCTAATGGCCAGATAAAGCCCCACACATACTCTATATTAGTCTACACTACTAAAAATATTGTAGATGTAAGCAGAGGTCGATTTCATGAGGTGAGACTTTTATTAATGGGTGAAAACCTTCCTTCAACCAAGTTTCGTCGCTGCATTGTTTCAATAGCTGTCTTCTCAATCCCACAATAGATTCTCACTGTGGAAAAGCCTCCACCCAAGATTATTCTGAATCCTCTTCCACAAGTCACACCACAACAACCACAGACCAACAAAGGAAGTGATGGCTCTACATCCACTCTTCCTGAAGCTACATCCTCTTCTCTAGCACTTTCATCCAACAATGTTTCCATCACCAATGCTTCATCTACAAACCCAGCAGCTGTTTCCCAAAGGGGCATCCGAGGCGACCATTTGACTCACCGCCGTGGATCTTTTCTGGCCTCTGAAACGTTGCGGTCAGAACCTGCCTCAAAAAGCATGCGCCGTTATGACTCTCACAGCCTCCTATCGGAGAACTCCATTGCTTCCTCACGTTTTGACATCTCAGATGGGGCCTCATATCCAGAGTGAGTCTGTCCAGAGTGTCCAGTTGTGGTTTTATTTTTTAATCCTTAAATTTTCGGATTTCTCACCTTTCTGTATGTCTGTCATTACCTGACCTTTTTGTATATGTATCAATACAGGGCCCTAAGGAATCATAAGGGTTCATTTGGGGAGATCCACCTGACTGTACGCTATGCCTCCCTGAGAAAGAAACTAATCATCCTGGTTAATGCTTGCAGGTACGCAGACTGTTAACAGAATAACTGAGCCAATAACTTCTTTTTAAAAATAACTTTATGCTGAGAATATTTACAGGCCATTGTTCAGCACTGTTCAAAAGTCATGGCCCACCAATAGCTTTGTTGTTGGATGCAAAATTATGATTTAATGTAAGTCATATTCTGTAATCTCTATAGCATTTTGAATGGAAAGAGGGGATGGAATGTCTGTCTTATGTATTAGCAAGCTTCCTGTAAATTAACATCATACACCAAATGTATTTGATACTGAAGCATGTTTTGAATAATGCTGGTGTACTAGGCTTTTTTTTTTTTACAGATCTATTTCTGACATGAAATTGTCAGATAAACACACTTGTTACCAATAACATAAATTTGGGTTCCACTCCATTTAGGTTTAAGAAAGCCATGTTCCTGTTATTGTTCATGTGTAAAGGAGGTCACAAAATACTTGACACTTAAGCCTGAAAAAGCATTTTTGTTGTGAAGAAAAAAAAAAGGTGAACTTAAATGTTTTTTCTGGTTGTATTTTTTTAGTGCTGCAGATGAGGCATGATCAATGATGAATTTCTCTGCCTGAGTTCTTTAACTACTATGCTCCAAAGCAGGTCAGGCAACTCAATGTACGTACCTGTTGCCCACAGGAACATATTCCCCTGCAGTGACAACGGCACAGACTCTTATGTTCGCCTGTATTTGCTCCCTGACCAAAGCTGGAGACACCGCAAGAGGACACATGTCAAAAAGAGGACAGTCAATCCCGTCTTCAATGACAAGTAAGCTCATTTTGTGATGGCTGGCCTCATGTAGATGTTTCTCAGAGATTCAGAGGTTGAAACTAAACCGGGTCCTCTTTCTTTTGACCCTCTTTAATCGCAGGTTTGAGTTTGATGTGTCACTTGAGGAGGCGCAAAAGAGGAAGTTGGATGTTTCTGTGAAAAACAACAAAATGTTCCACATACGAGAGAGGAAAGATATTGGCATGGTAGTTAATGCTACTTGTGATAGACCATGTGCTTTTTTATTCCCTATATAATAATATTATGTATTATTTCAGTGCTTCCAGCAGTTTTATATGATGTTGTGTCAATAGCTGCTAGTGTGATAAATGTGCTGAGTAGCAATGCTTGTTTTTTCTTTTGTCCACAGGTAATGGTTGATCTCTCTCAAATAGATCTCGTCAAAGGCACTACAGAATGGTATAGTCCCCAGTTTCCTACTTTTCCATTATTTGGATGTACCAATAAATCTCCCTGCGAGGAAACAAATGTTTTTTTTTCTGCTAATATCTCATATATTATATCTTTTTTCTTTAAAGGTATGAGCTCTCGCTGCCTGGGCTGAAGAAATCCAGCTAGAACCTGGAGGGATCCAACATTTCCCAGCTTGAAATGCAGCTTCTCTGTCACAACAAGGCAAAATGCAGGACTCATAAATGTTCTGAGAATATTCCTTTATCTCCACTGATCAGTTTATGGTTTTCGAAATGCAGCAAAGAAACAATGTCAGATATTAGAAAGACTGGGGTAGGCAGGATTGCTATAATAGTTATTTGTTGAGTTTTGTCTAACATTTTGGCACGTTTCATACCTGACAGATGTCCCAAAGCAATCTTTCCCTCTCTATAATGCTCCATTGATATTGATTGACACCAATATATTACATGTATTGTCCCACCTTTTTTTGGGTTCCTCTGCAGCGTAGCCAGTTGTCACCAATGCCGAAATAATGACCTGTCCTTAAAGGGACTTGTATGCATGTCACCTTAGTGGGAATGCCTGTTGTGGGTCAATTGGCCTTTTGCTTAGCAGCCATTTTGAAATGTTTAAGCAGGACAATTTACTGCTCACATTAAAGTCAGGCCAGCGTGACTGTGAACCAGTTTGCACTCTGAAACTCAGTTATTTCATTATTTAGACCTCTGATTTTCCAACTTCTCCCATTACTGGCCAGATTTCTCCAAGCGTGAGCTTTTTTAGATTACTTAATTTAGATTATACAGAAAGGTTATTATAGACTTTTTATGTAATAACACCAAAAAATATGTCACTTACCCCAGCTTTAGGTTTTTACAGGGAATAATTAGTTTTAGTGCAACTTCACAAAAATATTCTGATTTTAATGCAGTCAATATTAATCAACTTAAACAGCAGGTAACTCGAAAGACAAGACTTTGTATCTCAGATAATGTTTGCATCAATTTATTATGTTTTATTATGGCTAGAAGCTGAAAAATTAGGAATGGTGATGCAGTCCCTAAGCATTTTTTTTCATGGTAAAAACTAAGAATGTAGAAGACCCTTTGACATGAAGCAGCAAGTAAACACAGGTGGAACTGACATTCATGGGTTTTTGGTTCTGTTTAAGTAAAGAGTCATGATTAACCCCTGTGTTAACTTTTGTGATGAAAATGGCTGCTGTGAAATAAGTAATCAGGAAATACTAAAAGAATGTGATGCCTCTGTTTTAGTTTTTAAGTGGCTCTTAATTGGTCTTTTTTGTATTTTTATGTAAATAGTGATATACAATTTATGTTATGTTAACAGAAATAAGTAAGAAAGTGTGTTTGTTGCAGCAGATAACAACTTTGCACAGCGAAAAATGGTTAGATGCTTTAATACACAACAATAATTACATATTAAAAACTGGAAGACATAGTAGCTGTAGGGTAATTTGAAGTATAACTCTTAAGAGATACAGTTTTTTGCTCAAGGGCATTTTGACCTAGTGAGGGCAACCTAAGCTGGTCAGATTTACAACCTGACTGTTAATGATTGCTGAAATAATTCTTACTGAGGTTTTCTGTCTCTAAAAAATACATTCAAAAAATGCTATATAGTTCACTGTTGCAAATTGTTTTGAGATGCCTGTGCTACAAAGTGCACAGACAACCTAAACATTTTGTAGTTTTGGTTTAAAAATGATTATTTATTTGTTGTTCATTCACTTAAAAGGGAAGTTTCATTTAAAGTTTTTAAATATTATGTTTCTAAATGTTTGATAAAGTTGTTTTGGCTAACATTTAATTGAAAATAAATATATTTATAAAAATCAATGTTGGGGACACTCTTTCGCCCTATGTTTGCTGGAATTGGCAGCAGCAGCCCCACGACCCTCATGTGGAGGATAAAGCATTGGTTGATGTAATTGTTGGATTGTTTTGCAAGTTACAGCAGGAAAAGCACAGGTGTAAATAATCAAATGAATGATTAGCCTCCTCACTTTCAGTTGTCTAGATGTTCCCTCACTGTCCCTCATATAAAGTGACTAGAGCCATGATTTGTATATTAGTGCTTTTCCTGCTAACTCATAACTGAATGTGTGTTGTGGAAGAATCCTGACGTGACAAAGCAAGTAAAGCTCAGGTATGTACTAATAACACGGCTCTATTAAGTTCAAATATCAGGGCAGTGATCCAGCATGCACCCTGAAACTAAACTCAGCCTTCATTAGTTTGATTATGTCAACCTGTGCTTTTGCTACTGTGACATGTCAAAATGTTTGCCGTAAAATATCTCCTTACATACTGCTAAAACGTGTAAAATAGCCATGTAAAAGTCCATGTAAATTCATCCAGTGTGTGCAAATCATTGTCGAGCCAGTGCGGACCTTCACATTGGTGAAGGTAGGGGTTTACGTGCAGCCTTCAGTTAATAGAGCCCAATTGAATCTACAATATAGTTCACAACTTAAGATGTCGTGAAAGAAAATTATAACTAACTAACACAAAGCCTATAGTTTGTGCGCTTCAAAAGTCAATAAAATGCCCTGGCCACATTCTACCATAACTACTATTCCCCCACAAACGGCAGTACAATGGACTGTCCCATCACTATAGACACCTACATTAATTAGTTGTACAGGTGATAACAACGCGTTGTTGAGACCTAGTGGACACTTTTGTAAACATTTGACACGAGGGACACAAGAAAAAACAAAACTTGGAAATTTTTGGAATAACAGCTGGTTTAGCGCAGCTGCTAAAAGTTAGGAGTTGCGTCCTTAGCAACCGACAGAGACAGAGGTTTGGTCAAACGGCTAACTCAGCCGTAATATAACTTTGTACAAATCTCAACATGAGTTCAGTGAAAAAGAAGGAAAAACGGGTAAGTTTACAAAAACTGAGTTTAAACTTTATGGCATGACTTTATACAAAATCTCATTTGGAAAACATGCAAAGTAAAATTGTCTTTAGAATGATATTCAACATGTTGTATGTTGTGTTTTTTTATTTAATGCAAACTTAATTCGTTTGTGAAAACACCAGCAATTCCATAGTGAAGAAGAGTCTTGGATGGAAAACTATCCGTTTTCACTGAGTTTCCCACTGAGACAGAAACCTCAGGAAAACACAGCTGTAGAGAGTGAGTTAATCTTTTCTATAATCACTGGACAGTGACTGTGTTTGTACTATTCCTCTTATTATTAAACACCTGTATCACAATAAATCTTGGTAACATTTTTTCAAATTTAAATTATTCTTATGTGTTTATATTAGGGCTGCAACTGATGATTATTCTGTTAAGGATAAATCTGTCGGTTATTTTCTTTATTAATAGTTCATAAAAGGTCAGAAAGTGTTAAAGTTTGGAACCTGCAAATGATGATCTCAAATGTCTAGTTTTATCAACAAGCCCAAATGATTCAGTTTTTAAGGTTTCTTATATGGAGCAAAAGAAGACCTAAAATATAGTTGAAAAATCTGAAAACTTGTTTTAATAATGGGGAAAAAAAACCCATTAATTGTTTAATAAAGGGTGTGATTAATTTAGTAATCCATTAATAATCGATTAAAACCTAATCATTTTCGGTTGTGGACAAAACTAAACATTTCCAGATTTGAAAAACACTGATCCAAATTTTTCAACATTTTCTGAGTAATCAACAATAAATCTGAAAACTCAATTTAATAAAGAAAAAAATCCTCAAACCGATTAATCGATTAACAAAATAGTCGATTAATTTAGTAATTTTTTCGGTCCTAGATTATATTTTTAGTTTTCTTTTATTTAAATGCCTATTCCATTGTTATTTTTTGTATTTGTCACTTATCCATATACGCGTGTGTGTATATATAAGTAGTAGAAGTAATATGGAATTTGTTTGCTATACTTGTGTTTTAGGACATGTACAGACAAACTGGTCAGGAAGCCCTAGTACTTGTCACAGCAGAGGCCAGAGAAGAAAGGCAGTGCAGTTTCCCAGTGCAGTGCTGTTGAAGCAGAAGAATTTCCGCAGAAATGTGGTTGAATTCATCTGGTGAGTCTATAATGACATTTCCATTTGTGTATTAATTATTGTTTACATCACTGTTTCCTCTAACTAACCTTGTTCTTAAATAAATTATTTATTTCTTATGATACAGTATTTTGATAAATGTTTAAATTGCTGTTTTGTAAAAACGGCCAGTTTCACACTTTCAGAGAGGAAATGCTTTGTGTGTGTGTGTGTGTGTGTGTGTATGAAGCAGAAATAATCCATACATAGAGACTTAATGTTCTTTTCTTTTTAGTCAGCAGAAGGAGAAGGAAGAGGACAACAGTGACTCTGCATGTGGCTTTTCGGATTTAACTGCACAAAGTGATCGTGAAATGGTGAAACGCAGCACACACTTGATGGAAATTGATAATTATATCTCTGGTGTTCTGTTGTTGTGTACACAGCGGTAATGGATTGTTCTCATCATTCTCTGGCACAATCCCTTCAAAACATTTGATGTGGTAACCTTTATCACTGTTTTGTTTTGCTGGTCTCAGTGGTAACGGTTGCTAGGTACTGTATGTTTCTTTCTTTCTCATTCTCTTAAATGTAAAAAAAAGCTGCAAACTTCTAAGCAACTTATTTTTTTTACAGTTGTATTTAGTAGACACACTTGGCACATTAACAAGGTAGGCTCAGATACAGAGTGGAAACTTAAATTAACATTAGCCAGTGGACAATTAGTATTTACACACTTCTTTTATGGCAGTTGTCATCCATTTACTGCCATCTTTCCATTCTTTTTCCTTTCCTTTTAATTTTACTCATGTGCACCAATGTGCATCGCAAAAAGTCCAGGTCAGGCTTTCTATTGTTTTCATTATCAAGTAGTCAGCACTGTCATGAGAAATCATCTTGTCACACATTAGTTTAGTCGTTAACACTGCTGAGTATGGTGTTCTGTCCTGTCAGAAATATAAGTACTACATCGAGCACGGCATAGACTTGAAGAATGTGGCTCCTCTGGAGGTCTCTTGGCTGGAAAGCATTCTGGGAAGGCTCCCCTCCCACCTGAAGAGCATGAACGCACCACTGGAGCTTCTAATCGATGAGATCCTTAACGACTACATGCTCAGTGTCAAGACTGCTATCTGTATTTATGTTACTTACCTCCATCATCTTTAGTGACTGGATAAATTGCAATTCAGAGTGTAGTAACAATTTATTCTTTGTTTTAATATCTTTTTGTTTTATGATTTCAGTGAAATATGCATTCAGAGATCCAAGAGATGGTTACAAGGACAAGGAAGTACAAGATCTGCCCCCTCACAGACTTGAGTATGTCAGCAGGACTTCAAGAAGAAATTTGCATGTTTATCTTTTGAGGCATTCAGTAGACATGGATTACTATAAATATATTCACATTCATGCTTTTTTGACAAGGTCAAGCAGGCACTCCTGTGTTTTCCTCATTACAAGGAACACCGGACTTAAAATAAGCAGTGAGTGGAAGCCTAGAATGATGAATCATTTACAGTATTTGTTGTGACTATCCAAAAAGAAACTTAATTAGTCACATAATGGTGGCTTGAGGATTGCTCTTAACTCGATTCCAGGAAAAACAAAATACTGTGCGAAGGTTGTTCTCTTTTGGGTAAGGTTCCCATTTATTGCAGCAAAGAAAAATGAAAAAGCAGAATGTTACCATGCAGATTGACTGGAGCTTAACATAACTGGCTTTCATCTGGATGTCGGTAAGCACTGTTGTGCTCCCCACCACCATGCCACTCGCACTGATTTCCACCTTATTTCATACACCTGGTGCTGGGAGGTTACTGGGTGGTTACAAATTAAACAGAAACAGACTTATACTACACCCTTGTGGTCAAAATAAGGTACTTTGCACAAAACGAAGAATGGCTCCTACAGTATTTTGCTACAGTTCTTCTGTTGTTTTTCATTATCAGATTGGCAATTTTCCCAAAACCATGGAACCGAGATTTTGCCTATGCACAAAAGAAAATTAGAGCCAGTCTTCATTCTATTAATCCCACTATGCTGCAAGTGATGTACCTTTGGCATGCCTCTTACAAGTAAGTATGCTATCGAATATACAGTATGTAAAACTGTATTAATTTTGGTAAAGTTAGCTTTTTTTAAAAAGTGCTTTTTTTTTTTTTTTTTTTTTTTAAATTGGCAACAACTTTTTATAAGAGAACCTTTGCTTTATCTGTTTTAGGGAAGAACATTTTTCTTTACAACATTTGATAGGTACACAGAACACAGACAGTGCCAACGAATTTTAACCATAAAGTTTTTTGTTCACAATTATGAAAACATTGTGTGATGTTGATCGAGATATAATGTTGCTTTTTCTTGCAGAAGTTTGTGCCTCTTCTGTATCATCCTTATGTTTTATTATCTATAACTGTTTTGCTTTTAGAAATCTGCGTCTGATAGATGTGCAGGAGTTCCACAGCAGAGAAGAAGCCATGGAGCTGTCTGTGTTCCAGAAAACTGTCACTAGACATGTGGAAAATGCCAAAAGAATCCTCCTCAAAGAGTGAGACCTCATTTTTACTTGACAATCAAAAAGCCATGACAAACTGTTACATCATCATTAATACTTGTTCATCCACAATCCAACTGAAGTTTTGTAAATCCTACATTTGAGTGTTTATTAATGACCCTAACCATAACCCTATTATCATTACTAGAAAACCATCAACAAATACAATGCCCTGTAATTGCCATAGAATTTCTCACCAAATTTATCACAGTTATTCTATGTATTATATAACTACCTGACCTCTTGTAGTAGTTTTTTTGTTTGCATACTTACACCTTCCCTGAACATCATTTTTGTGTTTTGATTTTTGCTGTTCTTTATGACAGTTGGATTTCCGAAGTGCTAAACATTTACTGGCAGGGTTCCAGATGCAAGCTGGTGCCTCCTTTAAGCAATTTGGCCAAGTTATCATCTTTCTTCAACTGTGTAGCTGCACTGATGACCTCCATGCTGCAGAGCCTTGCGCTGGACTCATTAAAAGCCTACACAAATCTAATTTCCCCTGACCAGGTAGGAGCAGACATAAAGATGTCAGACTAGTATATTTTACAGGACTGAAATTTTGATTTATTTTTTTCACTCCCTACAGAAGTCAGGGCAAGTTGGTCCACACCCAGTCTTTGTGCTGCATCTGATCCTGGAGGACACACAGGTCAGGTTTGAGCCTGACTTCAAACTGTGTGAGGAGGCTGTCATTAACGCCTTTGAGATAATGCTCAGGTCAGTCAGCACGGTGCCTCGTGTGGAAAGTTTACTGTACCCTGAGGAGGTAAGAAGAAAAGTGTGTTTGTGCTATGAAAATCTGTATTAAGTCATATTGTGTTACGTTTACCATCCAGTGAATTGTAAGTGCACAAAGTTGGTCAGGAAAAAGGCAGGACTTATTTTGAATGCTTATGATCTCAGTAATTGTTAATTATTTTTATTTAGATAAAAGGGACAGTACATATATAATGCTTCCTTAGCTGTACTAGAGTGAGCTATAACCTAATTTACATCTGTTGTGTAGAGATTTTTCACCTTTTTGCCTGGATGCACTACTTATACTTTGCAGCCACACTTCCAGGGTGGGAAAACCCTGAATCCCATCATTCTGCCAGAGGTCCTTGAAACTCTGCGGGACGAAGTGCGTCGGGTGTTCTCGGTCGAGTGTGTCAGGCCGAAAGAATATGTTCACAAGTATGTCACGCAGTATGCAACTCTGGTATCCAGGCAGGCAGAGAATGATGTGGAGCAGTTTCTCAGTGAGCAGCACTCCTTCCAGGAAATCAAGCGGGAGGTTGTACACTACAAGCAGCTTGCTGACCAGATCCAGTACACTTCACATGAGGTATTGATCAACAAGGTGGAACCCACCAAAAATAATGTTATATATTAGGTTCTGATAGTGTTGGAATTGAACTGAAATCTATGAAAATGACAACAAACATGTATTCGAGCAGCTGAAGTTAGATCGTGTAACTTGTTAATGTTGAGTATTAAAGTATAAAACTGTGGTAGACAAAATAATAGTTGATTGAACTCTCATTCCCTGGTCATTTAAAACTAAAGTTTTGGGACTGTGGTTCTCTTATTAAAGCCCACCAAATGAACATGGATTGGTTTATTTTCCCCAGTCTCTTTTCCTCTCTTTTCTTTTTTTGTTTGTATATTTTGCAGCATAGCCTGTGTTTGCCAGTGCTGGGATAACAACCATTCCAGTGAAGGGTTTTGTATATGTAAAGAAGACAATAGGGGTGTACTGCCTATCTCAGCTTTAAATAATGTTTTATCTGTCTAGTGTTAGTTATAGATCACCATCTGGTAAATATTAAGAACATGAACACATTTTTAAAAGCAAATCCTGATGAGGACAGATGACTGAATTTGCTGTATTATATAGAACCTGTATGTCAAAAGGGCACTTTTGAAATTACAAATACTGTGTTTCTGACTTTCAATTTGGGGTTTAGGTATTACGTCTCGGCATGTTTGAGGTTCACTCTCATAAGGTCATCCGCTCTTTGGTCAAGCATGCTCAGGAGCTACAGCAGAAACTGACCAGACGAATGTCACACACTCATCAGGAAATCAACAAAAAGTCAGTTGGCTCATTGTTTTCGCTTTCACTGATGGAATCACAGCAGTTTTTACAGTTTCTACATGTATCCCTGGGAAGTGCATTCACCCTCAACTAACACCACATTGACAGAGTCTCAAAGCCTTAAAATGTTTGTTCTCATGCAAAAACCAGCTGGAAAAACAAGCACACTCTCAAATGACGTGTGTTATTACCCACTTTGACACTATAACATTACCTACTCTAACACCTCATGTAACCTAAGCCATTGCCTCTTTGTTTCTGTCACAGTTCACTGCAATGAACATTTGTTTTCAGTTTGAAACCATGCATCAGCTACAGTAATTGCAAAACTTGTAATTTATGACCTATATTATGAAGCATAATCTAATCTAGGGGTTATACTTTACTGTTATATTCTTCAGTAATGGTATATCATGTTAGTATATCAAGTCCTTTCATTTTTTTTTTTTTTTTTTTTAAAGCCTCACAAAAATAGCCAGGGAATTTAAAGAAAATGTTCCTGCAGTAAACCTGATATGCATGTCACAGGGAGCATGCAGTATACAGAACATTTTTTTATGGCAAACCCAGAGTTGGCTCAGCTGCTTTATCCCATTAGTTTTTTTTCTAGGTTCCAAGCTGTGCTATAATAAGATTGTAAGTCTGTGAAATTCATTGTTTTTGTCACTGAATTAATGAGTCTCCCTCTCACAGGCTTTGTAATGAATTTGAGAAGATTGCAGAGATGGCACTGAGCACCCCACATGACACACACAAACTGATGGAGCTTAAGGTAACCACCTTGAAATTTGTCATGCAAACAGCCTTTTCTATGATTATCTCTCACAATCCAAGCAGTTAGGGATGGAATTACTGAAGCAGAGGCCCGTCATTAAAGGTGAAATTCATCTTTTATTTTTTTTGTCCTATCCTTTGGTGCTGGGTGTTTTTAATATTTTATTTGAGTCGTTATGTCATTTCACTCTTCATTTTGAATACTACTACGGGTTACGGTACGGGTGTTGCTGTGTTGTGCCCCCACCTAGGCCACCATCATCAACGTGAAGACCACAGAGATGCCTTTGTTGGAACAAAGGTTGACAGATTCCATCACACAGTTGTGCTTCCTTTTGGATTATGCCACACTCTCTCCACTACACGTGAGGCTCAACACACAGACTGTCCAGTGGTTCAAGCGCATGCCATCCATCTTTTACCAACACCAACAGATCGTGACTGAAAAGGCAGAGCAATTCCAGATTTCCCTCAAGGTGTGCATTTCTAATGTATCCGTTAATTGTATTATGGAATACTAAATTAACAAACATATGTTGAAGACAATCTGGATATTTTTGCATTCCAACTGCAAAAAGCAGTCAAATAATTTAATTTAAAAGTGGGGGAAACATGTAAAGGCTAGAAAACAAAATGTGTTATTCTGTATGTGTACTCATTCTAGGTGTTTCATGAGCACTTCCTGGAAGAACTGCAGAGCTATAGTGTGCAGGTGGAAGAGTTTAATACCTTTGGTGAGCTCACAGATCTGAGCAAGTACTTGAAGAAAGCCCAGAAACTTAAAGCCAAACTGGAGGTTGCCATAGAAAAGGTACATTAGAACTCTACACAAATACAGGATTAGACAAATCATCTATCATTTAAAAGCTATGGCTCCAGTTTTGGAGTTAACTCATGAGGACTGTAGAGCATTGTTATTGCATGAAATTAAGGAATGTGCCTTAAAATATGTATCCTCTAGAGGGCAGTATTTACTAAAATAATAATTCAGTCACAGGAGTCATACTATTTGTCTTCCAAATACTGTCACTCCATTATGTATCCATTCACCAAAGCTGATCTTTTCTTTCTATCTAATTTATTTCCTTATTTCTGTGCCAACCCTTTCACCACTGCTTAAAGATTAATCTGATAAACCTGGAGGAAGAGGCCTATGGTTGGTCTCTCTCCCAGTATCCACAGCACAAGAAGATCCAGGATGATCTCACACCTTTCCTGCGCCTCTATGAGACAAGCACTGAATTCTTAAACCAGTATGACCGGTGGCTTCAAGGGCCACTTTCTGATGTGAACCCAGACAAGGTACGTGTCCTCAAAAAATGACCTTACTTTGATAATAAGAAAGGAGGTTTTTAATGACAGTTTTGACAGTTTTAACAATTTTCTCTGTTCACTATATGCACATTAAGCTTCTTGTTAATAACATTTATCTTTACAGATTAAGAGATTCTTAACATGGTACCATACAGGTCCTGAGATGTGTGTGTGATTGGATGTTGTGGGATTACTTTAAATGGTGACCTGTCCACAGTGCACACTGCCTCTCCTCCCATGTCAGGGATTGGCTCCAGCTCCCCTGCAACACTCATGTTGAGATTAAAGGGTTAAACAATGAATGAATGAATGAACGTTTGGCTCTAGATGTTGGGGAGGGCATAGAGGCCTTGTAATGTCCTGATATTTTGTTTGAAATTACTCTTGAGTTTATTGATCCTCTGGAGTTTCTCCTGTTTGGTTTTGTTGGGTAGATTTATGATTAACAGGTTGGATGACCACTGATGGAATATCTGGAGTCAGTGATGAGTTAAGTTGAAAGATTTTGTTGAAGAGAGCTCAGTACTAAGGAGAACAGAGACGATGCCAAACATGAGCAACGAGATGTTAACAGTTGGGCATCATGTCTCATTCTCCCAGTGAAACCTTGAGTTGAGGTATATACTATCTGCCTAGCTTAGAGGCAAGACTATAGGTTAAGATGTCTGGTGCCTTCCTCTGCTAGAGACAACCTTGGGAAGGACTGCATTTTGGTGCCTTCTCTCAAATTTAGTAATGATACAATAGAGAACATTCTGTGAGAGTTTCTGGGAACAAAGGTTGCACAGAGGCATTACTGCAATAATATGTGATTTTTAGGTGAGTTTATAGGTTTGTATATAGGAATATGTACTGTAAAATATTAAGCTAAGAAATAACAAATAATAGAATTTTCCTTTACAGGTTTTCACATGAGTGCACTCGGACATTGACAACAGATTATACAAGTGAGCTGCCAGTAAAATCTCCAGGGAGACATTTGTGAACTGTTGTGTTCACACTTTCAGCTCTTCTGCACAATCACTGGATTTCAGTTCATGACTCCTAATGAACTGTAATGCAAATTGTTAAAATAGTTATCATCAAAAGTGCAGTACTGTGGAAGCCTGGAAGTGTGAGTCATTCTGAGGCAGTAATAAAAAAGGCATGGTGTGTTCTGCTTTCCTCCACTTTCCCAGTATTCAGATAAGAGACCACACATTTTGTAAGGATTGCAAAAGTTGCATTTTTCTCTTAGTTTAGCATGTTAGAAAGTGTCAGGTGGGATGATATTTTTGCACCATGTGTGCCATTAGTGTTGCTTTGTTACTCTATAATTGATAGGGAAAACATAGAATGTCTGCTCTGCAGCTAAAACCCTGCAGCAGAATTCGTGTCCTCATGTAAGTGTGTATAACAGGAGGTTGTCAGCAATGGTAAAGCTGAATCTGAAGATTAAGCATTCTATCAATTTATTAACAGTTCATTTTTTTTACCTCAAGCATTTAATTTTGTCATTATGTAACAAAAAGTCAATTTAAAGAGGTCTAAGTGCAGTGTTTTCACAGGTTCTTAAAAACTCAAATTGAATAAATGTCATTAGTATGATCAAATATTACATATTTGATCCAAAATACAATATTTTTAGGTTTGTCTTAAATATTGTTTATAATATACCAAACAGAATTTACTCCATTACACACGGCAGTGGTAAAGATTATGGATATGTGTATATAATTAACTTAAATTAATGTCTATAGTTTGCAAGATAATGTGGAATTTTGGGGGTTATTCTCTACTACTGTTTTCTAGTAGGCTTCTTTACCTTCACACCTCCTTTACAATCACAGTTATCAACATTGGGAAGTGTAAATTTAATGTGAGGCCAACATGATCTTAGAAATGCTTACATTTAACTTGTTGCTGCAGAAACCTTGTATATACAGGTATGAAAAGGCATTGTGTTGACAAATGACCTGCTGCAAAAAAGAGCAAGATCAAATAGAAGACCAGTTCAAAATAAATGAAAAGGTTGAACTAAAGAGAGGAATCAAAATTATAATACAGTAGTTACATTCTAGTGCACTTCACAGGTGATGATACAACATTAACACCGCTACTTTTTAATATTATTTACACATTAACACTGTACATGGTATCATCTCATCTCGATACAATATTCACATATATACTTTTGCCTCTTCTGTATGTCACACTCATTGCCCAACAGAGCCTTGTCTTAAGTTTTCAGTAGTTCAGTCAAAGGTGTTTTCAGTTAAAGGTTATAAGGGAAGGTGAAGATTAACCATTTACTTTATCAGCTTCATATCCAGCTCTTACTAGTGTATGGCTGTAACTGTCAGTGTAAGCTGTTACTAACAGCTCTGTGGCCCTTTTATCAAGAATACTAATACCATGCTGATTAGTCACCACCTCATTTATCTGCCTTGAAACACTATATTAACTATGCAAGAAAAAAGTGTGACCAGTTTTTCTATGACCGATGTCCATCTTTAGAAATCATGCCAATTAGTTGACAAAGTTGGTTTATTTTATTGGTTGACTAATGAATTGGTCTACCTCTATGACGCAACAAAAAATAAATCTAGCAACGTACCAAGTACCTCCTCAGCAAAAAGCCAAAACACCATAGCAACCGACTAATGCTGCTGACTGGACTACATTCACAACTGCTCACCAGCCATTGTTTGAAGCTATAGCACTGGCCCTTCAAACAACTTTACAAATCCTTATTTCTCTTTGACAGACTGGTTTTCCTTATTCTGTTTTCCTAATACTTTTTCATCTGAATGACTAAATTCAGTTAATTACTCTTCTTATTTAAGGTTCTTTGTTGAATAAATTCCCACTTGTGTAGGTAGAAGAGGACATTAGCAATTACTGGCGCACTCTGTACAAGCTGGAGAAAGGCTTCTCTGAAGTCCCCAATGCCTTAAATATTGCCAAAACTATAAAGGCAAAGGTAGATGATTTCAAGGAGCATATTCCGATGGTGCAGGTAAGACCGTTAAATCACAATTTTTCTATAGAAATCAAAATAACAATTTTAATAAATGTCTTTCCACTCTTTCTTTGTTCACACAGGTTTTGTGCAATCCTGGTTTGTGTGACCGTCACTGGGATGCCATGTCTGAGATTGCTGGCATCCCATTAAAGTCAGCTGACCACAATGCCTGTGTGGCTCACTTTCTATCCATGCATCTAGAACAGCACTTGAGCAGCTTTGAAAGCATCAGTGAAGCAGCTGGCAAGGAGTACTCCTTGGAGAAGGCCATGGACAAAATGGCCAGTGAGTGGGCTGACACCGAGTTCAGCCTGCTGGCCTACAGAGAGACAGGCACCTCTATCCTATCGTCTGTGGATGAAGTCCAGATGCTTTTGGACGATCATATAGTCAAGACACAAACCATGAAGGGCTCACCCTTCATTAAGCCTTTTGAGGTAGAGATACGGTAAGAAATATCAAGATGTGCTTGGAAATTGTTTAGCTTGTTTGAAAGATCAGCATTCTATACATTGTTCACTAGCTTACATACAATTGTACCAACACCTTGTCCCAAAAGACAGATATTAAATACAGATGACACATGTACAAATAACATGCACATTATTGAAGTAGTAGGAAATGAATAATAATATAGTTTTAAATGCAAGTGAATTTTCATGGTTTAGCATTTACAAAGAGTCCTTCAATATTCTTTGTCACTCTGTAGAGGTCAGTGGCAGTATTTTGCCCATAGTATTATGGATGGATTGAACAATAATTCTCATAAACCTAAATTGTTTGTCTCACATTTTTCTCACGATTGTAGTCAAAATATTAAACACAAACCATATAATAGATACAAACCATCAATAGTTTCAACTGAGCCAACTGTGTAATTCATTGATAACTTAGTTTTTCTCCTTAACTACACAGCACATTCCCCTTAACTACACAGCAGAGGATATTTCGCATTAAATGCTGTGTACAAATAATGAAATGTCTCCAGTTCTTTAAACCTTTTTACCACTGAAGTGACGGTAATTAAAGGAGAATTCAGTTTTTCCAACCTGGGCCCTATGTTTATAAATGTGGGTGTATATGTGAATGGTACTTACAAAAAGTTTCAGTACTGCGGATGCTGCCCGATACAATGCATTGGACCAATTATGAAACCTTTTGTAAGTACCATTCACATATACACCCACATTTATAAACATAGGGCCCAGGTAAAAAAAAAGAAATTCTCCTTTAAAAGGTTAGTGTTCTTCAGTATAGTCATCTGGTTACTGGGTCTGTAAAATGATATGAATTAACTGTATATTCCTGTCTTGTAATTTTCTATTCTAGCGAATGGGAAGACAAGTTGCTACTGCTCCAAGAGATTCTGGATGAATGGTTAAAAGTGCAGTCCACGTGGCTTTACCTTGAGCCAATATTCAGCTCTCCAGACATTATGACCCAAATGCCTGAAGAAGGACGCCATTTCATAGCTGTTGACAAAACCTGGAGGGACACAATGAAACAGGTTTCTGTGGTAAGATGTTTTGATATTCTTTTTTGTGTTGTGTCATGTGGATAAATAGTTGACAATCCAGATGTCCAAAAGCAGAAAATAGGAGAAGGATTGATTTCTCAGGATTTTTCCACAAAATCCCAAAACTACCAGGGTCAAAATTATTACCCCCCTTAAGAAGTGACTTTTTTTATTGAGCCATAGAACAAACCACTGTTGTGCAATGATGTGCTTAACTGTGTAATGCTCCAAACTTTAAAACTCAAGTTAAAACTAAGGGTTATCTCCCAATATCTCTGTGGCTAACTGGAATCACAGTCAGAAGTGGCTTTAATAGCAAATATAGATCTAAATTCAACTCTGACAGACAGATCAGGCCTGGTGTATGATCTACCAGGGAGTGTCCTCATAAAAATAAGAGCTTTTCTACTGTCAGACCCGCACAAAATAAACAAGGTAAAAGTCACAATCATTTAAACAGCGAGAGTGACAGCACAGGGCAACAGTGGTTACAGACTTAAAGGATGGGCACAGAATAAAAAAGTAGAAAAGTATTTAGAGAGTGCTAGGTGCAGAAAGACTGTGGAAAGATGAGGAAAACAGGAGGAGAAAAGGAGAACAGGAAAAAATAAAAGTTAAGAAGAAGAAAAAAAAAAAAAAAACAGGAGGACAGGAAGCAAGTGTTGCCTCAGTCTCCTCAAAGTGTTTCCAAAGGGTAATTGGCGTCCTCAGTAGACCCGAAATGAGACACATCAATTACAGGCAGTGTCCTCCAGAAAGCCCAGGCTGACTGCACCATCAAATAGAAATTATGGATTTTGTCTGGAAGGGGCAGGGCCATAGTGAGCCACAAAGAAAACGAGGTCACCAAGGGACAGGGAGCTTACGCACTGGGATGTGGTTGCTTACAGACCAGACTAATGAGATGTGTGCACATCTATGATGCACACATCTCATTAGTCTGGTACTGTAGTGTTGCTACAGTACCTTTTTACCTTCACTCTAGTACTTTTTTTTTGTCAAGTTTATCAATCTTTTTTTAAGTCAAGTAAGGTTTACTCAATATTTACTTTCTGTTCACTGGGAAAATTGTCTTACCTATTTCCATGTGACAACTAAACCTGGAGAGAAACCAAAGAGGGTGCTGTATATTGAATATTTAGTGAACAATTGAAACATATATTAATAAATATTTATTTTAATGCACTGAAATGATTGAAATCATACATTTAAAATGTTGGTAGTTGTGGCCAAGCATGCTTATTTTACTTAAAAAAAATAAAGAAGCATGTCATTTACAAAAGGTCATACATGCATTTATTTCCTCATGTCTCAACTATTGTAGTAAACTTTAGGAAAACATCAGTCACAGTTCTCACTGATGACTGTAACTAGTACATAACACCCCATCTCTCATGTTAACTAGCCCCGGGACATATGAATATACACTCACTCTCAAAATTTCACTCATCTTAAACCTGATAAATAGCTATAACTGCAAACTACATTAAAAACACATGAATTAACCCTGTGTGCTTGGGCGTTCATTTCGATCTTCAGATTGAGCACAGTTGGTGATTCCCAAATCTTAGTTTGAAGCTGAGGGCGGCTGTTTGTTGTTAAGACAAGTTGAAGTTGAGAAGAAATTAAGTTTTTTTTAAGTGTATGACATTTATTGTGTTCATGTTATTTTCCCAATTTTATTAAGCAATTATCCTGTTGTTATCCCTGGTAATTCCCTTTTCCCTTAATGGTAAGCACTTTGTAGCTTTAATAAGAAAACTGCAATCTGAAGATTGCTATCATTATTATTATTATTATTATTATTATAGCCTCACCATAAAACATATATTTTTGTCGCGGAATAAGTACTTTGCTCACTCAGCATTTAACACTGAGCCGCTCTAACTAATCTGCAAATATGTTTTTTAAATAATAAATGTGCCAGCCATCTACAGCAGATTACTGTTTTCCAACAGGATAACCAGTGATATTTAAAATTGTACACATCCTAAAAAGCATCCTTTTGTGCCATATATTCTGGACATGTGTGAAAACATGCTCCCAGTAACTTGAAAACTGCTGGAAGATGAGATTTTTATTACAAAACTTTCTTTTCAAACTTCACATGAACATTTATCAGTCTCTTTAAGTAGGATAGGACTATATAAATTTTCTTCCACTGGTCATACTAAATTATTAATCACATTAACTGTTCTACTGTGATGGTAAGCCGGTTCTGGATAATGAGGTGTCTGATGTCAAATGTATGACATCAGATGAGAACGATGTTACTCATAGCTGTTTTCAGCCATGACATGCTAAAACAAAAGACTGCAGATCTCTTGCTAAGTCCATCATTATATTTTAATATTGTGCCTCAACAGTGATTGGTGCAGGGGCAGTTCTTCAAGACAGACTTTTTCTTTTTTCTTTTTGCAGTTGTAGCAGCTCCACAGCACCAAGACACACTTATATATTCTCCCCTGAATGAGATTTTGCTGAGCAAAAAACATGCTGGGTGCCCAAACTTCTTTATTTTTTCTTTATTAAAGTTTTATTTTTATCCCAGCTGCATAGTTAAATGATGCTTGACATTGGCTGTTTTCAGCACTGTAACAACATTGTCTCATATGTTTTGTTCACCCCAACTGTGACCTAACAAGCATGCAACCAGATGGGAAAAGAGAGGTTATTTTCCAAAAAAAAACAGAACAGAGTATTTGCTGTCCTCAGAACTTTGTTAATGACTTCCCATCCCCTGGTTTGTAACTTAAAAGAAAGAAGAAAATAAAATGGACATTCATTAGTAACGTATAATGTTTTATCCTGTTACATAATAAAAAAAAAATAAAAAAAAAAATAAAATGTTAGATACCACAGCTGGTGTCCCCCAAGAAAAGTTATGAAATAGTTTTAGTAACAAAATAGACAGTTCATGTATTGCACAGTATATAATGTGTATAATTTGAATATTTTATCTATTTATAATATAATAATATAATTAAAATATAATTTCAGCTAGTGATGGGAAATACTGCATGCCAGTGGTTAATGCTGCTGTGGAAAGATAAATATGAAATTTTATTTTTCTTCTGAAGTAAACAATCTTGTAGTTTCTACAGCTAATGGTTGTGTACCATAACATGTAAGTCAGCACTGGAATCATCTCAGTTCTTTAACACGAGGAAGGCTACAGGGTTCTTTCCAATAACCATACCCAGCTCAACCACTGGGAGCTGCTCAAGATCCACTGATCTTCCTGGGCCTTATAGCCTTTGAATCTTTACTTCATTAGCCTCAACTTGTTTTTTTTCATTGCTGTCTGCTTTAATATGTCATTTATCTACTGTTGCATGCACATTTTAGATAAAAAAACCCAGGGCCAAATCGATCTTAAAGACTTATTTTAATGAACCTACTTCCTTCTTTAACAATTCAGCACATCACAGTCTTGCCCCATCTAATGAGCTCAGAGAGGAAGAAACTGTTGACCCTCTTGTCATTTTCCAAGAATTAAAAAAATCACACTTTTAAAGATGCAATGCCTCACTGAATGTGCTGTAAAGAAACAAGAGAATGGATGTTGTGTGGGTCAGCTGAAAAAAGGGGGAAAAATTAAATAAAATTACACATACACATTGAGAAATTGCAGTCTTCCAGCTGAAGACTGTCTTTTATTGAAGGCATTTGTATCTGCATAAAAACCACATGATCACACATAAAGCATTGTTATCCTTTCAGCATCCTCATGAATGACTCCCCTCTGGCAGACTGAATGCAAAAAAAAACCTTCTCATTATATTGTCCTCCTTGCAAATGTGTAAAAATCACAAGCCTAATAAAATTGACGGAAGGACAGAGTCACAATTCATCTGTCAGACTCCTTTAGCCAGTATAATTGTATGGCCCATTGAAAGGCAATCAAATCAGATTTTTTTGTCTGTGTATCTAATTCTTTAGCTTTGCCAATGGTTTTCATTTATCTTTTAAAATGTTTTAATTGTGTTTTCCTGACTTCTAGTATAAACTTCTAATATAAAAACATCCCACATGGTTTAATTTGTTTACTTATATTGTGTGGTGCGCCCACAGGGAGAAAGTGACTTCAGATGACATAAGAAATCAATAGTAATCATGACAGATGAAAAATAATTATCATCTCATTCTAGACAGGAGATTAAGTAACAAAACAAAAGCTGTACTTAGTCAAAGCAATTCAGTAATATTACAGTAAAATTTGCAGTAGAGATAAGTTGTATTTTCTTTACAGCTATAGTTATTTTTAGTAATTTTTTTTAAATAAATGTCACATTGTAGATATAAAAGATATAAAAAGTCCTGGCTGTCCACATGTCAATAGATAACGGTATTATTGTTGGCTAGTTCAGCTAAAAAAAAAAATCCTATTTCGTCCTGCTAGATGTTGAATATGGGAGACAAATGTTGAGAAAAAAACAAAGGCACTCTTCAAGTAGAATTACTTTATACTATATTATGAATTTTAGGGATGAGCCAATACAATACTCACTTTTGGTATCGGTCCAATACTGGTCAAATCACTGGATCGAATATCAGACAGCTAAAATATAAAATAAATGTAAATACAATCCAAAAATCCTCTATATAGCAATAAAAATGTAAATAAAAATCAGCAACATTTTAGCTGAGTCATGTTTTGGGCTTTTTATTTCTTCTTTATGGGAAAAGAACATTTGTTACACGGAGAACTATGTCTCTTAAGTAGTTTGAAATGGCCACAACAAATGTGTTGTTAATGACTTCATAGTTTTAAAGGTCTAAAATGACCATATCGGATATCTGTATAGACAGATACTCGAGTTTGTGATATTGGTATTGGACATGAAAAAGCTGTATACAAATACAGTATATTCAAGTATGAAGACAAGTAAACACACTGATGTATAACAACTCATTGTCAGGTTCTGACATACTGTTAGAATTACATACCGGACTAAAATGGTGTTCTGTTCAACAGCTATGGCCTAATACACAGCCAATAGAGGGAACTAAATAGTATGCATTGGCCCCCTTCATGCTAAAAAGCAAAAAGTGAAACCAGCCATTTCCTTGTGCATTTGCTTGTGGTCATGTTGCTAAGTTGAGATAAAGGGTGTTACCTCTTATTGGGCGCTGTCAGCAACAAAAGACAGAACTACAAAAACACATTTCTTATGTTGCTCCATGGTAGCTCTGGATTTTGCTTCCCCTGCATTTTATTTCACTCCATTTAGAGGATGACATCAAGCTGCCTGCTTCACATGTTTATGTGAGCAGGTTCACAAATTTGCTGTCAAACCTTGAAGATTAGATGGAATTTTTATTTAGGCACTTCCTGGGGCAGAGGATATTGAATCAGTGTGCAGATGAGGTAATATTAAAGCTGAAATATTTCACAGGCGCTCAACAGGCCTCTGGTGAAATCTCTATTTACTAGTGTGTGTTGCTAAAGGAACATATTGCAGTTTTTTTAGGAATACCTTATGGTCAGCAGTAAATATTAGTGCAACACAAAATGTACAGCATATTTTAAATTAGATTTATAATGTGGAATTAAATGACCTAGACATATAGCATACATCTACATCAGATGTGTACAAACATTGGAACATTTGGGAAGATGTTTAATGAGGAAAACAATTAAAAAAACTCATGAGATGGTAAATTGTAAATGGATATGAAAGAAATTAGTTTGAACTTGAGTTCATATTGTTTTATGTATAAGGTCCAGAATTTAAAGAATTGCTGTCGTCTAAAGGAACTTTCTCAAGCTCGTCAGAGGACTTCAGTGACCTTTGCATACCAGAAATGATGATTCTTTGTGTTTTAAAAAGCCTTATTCTTAGGATCCGAAAACCAAATGATTTTTATTTTAAAGCAAAGATACACTTATACAAACCTTTTTAAAGTCAAGTTTTATTCAAAGTTAAGTTTAGTTAAGAGCACTTAGTTAAATCTGCTGCTATTTATTTACCTAAATAATGCCCAACATTCAGTATATCTATATTTCACATTTCAGAATTCATTTTCAATAATGTATAAACTAAACATCTTAATACCATACCCATGATGATTATTTAATGACACATGAGTCATGTTTACGTGCCATCTTTAGCACATTGCATAGCCAAAGTCAATCGGGGCCAAAGTCAAAGTCAGTAGGGGGATGGGGATGTGCGTGTGTGCTTGCTGATTAAGGGGAATATAAATGTGGGTGAGTGTTAAGCTGCCTTATCCTACCACACCGGCAGGATAATGATTGTTGCTGATGATTCCTGGGATCCATGGTTTTGGCTCAGCATTCACTTGCCATTGATTATTTCATGCTTCCTTCAATTCTGGCCACTAAGCCTGGCTTCTATGAACAGCCAAGTGGGACCATAATCATTGTACAATATACATTTAGCTTACAACTTTACACTTTGGCATTATTATGTATCAAAATAAGTAACTATCTACTCAGTTATACATTGTTCCTTTTGCACATACATCGGACATGTCATGTCACATGGTTAAAAAAAGCCAAATAGTATGGCATATCATCTGAAAATTAAATGTAAGTTTAACCAGGTGAGACTTGGGTGTAGTATGCTCATCATTGCTGTACCTCATTTTAATACATTTTAATGTGTTATTGTAAATACTATTCTGTCACTATTTCATTGTGTAGAAGTATAAGTATAAGTAATATATAAGTATATGTAAATATAATGCTGTTTTCATATGAACACAGTGAATGTCCTGTTTTTTTAGTGTTAATTAAACCTTCCTATTTGCTGTAAATTACTTTGGCTGGTCATAGGAGGCAGCCCATGGCCTTGTGAAAAGGGAAATTGGCTTGTAATGGGAGTGTTGCCAGTTTGAATCCTGACAGGGCCACAGGGCAAGGTCCCCAATCTCCATTGCTACCTATTGATTGAGTTAAGTGGACACTCTAAATTGAAAACAAACCTTGATTATTATTTCTTAATATAATAATATTTCTTAATAATAATTAAATAATACAGATGGTTAGTCTTCATTAATGCATATTAGTAAATGAATGAGGAAATGAAACACCGCTGTATAAGAGGTAGGAGACTGAGAGAAATGCTGGGTTTTTTAGAGAAAACCTGCTCCTGATCAGGTTACGATCAGACACATTTACATTAGTAACTGCTGAGGTTTAAGTTACCTTGCTTTCTGAAACAGGATGAGGCTACCTCTCTTCCTCAGGTGTGTTTTACCTAACTTTGTGAATTTGAAAAACCAGAGTTAATAAACTCACTGTTTTCACTTAACCTGTTTTCTGAAATGAACCCCAGCAGCCATTTTGACAGGTCACAGTGGGAAACTCACAGGTGCGAATAATCATATTAATGATGGTCCTTAGTTTTAGGGTGCCTGCTGGTTCACTGTCACACTGACCTGACATGAATGAAGTGAATGAGCCATTGTTAATGTGATCAGTAGCATCTGCTTTACCTGCTAAATCATGTCAAATGGCTGCTGTTCAATGCGTCCACTGAACATAGTGCTACATCATTACACACACCTGATGTGTGTAACACAAAACCATGTGACTTCAGTTGCATATGTCAGAGGTTTCATTAACATGATGGATATTTACAAGTCAAGAAGACAGAATTAAACTTTATATGAGTCAACAACCAATATTTTAACCAACTTTTACAATGCTGACCGGCATTTGCTCTACTCCAGACAATTCAAAAGCTGACTAAAAACTGATTAAAACTGTTATTTAATTATTATTTTATTTAAATTTTACCAGGTTCTTAAGCAAAACATTTACACAGATCTTATAGATACATATTGCTCAGATACACATTTCTCAGATATGGACCTATGTGTTGCTGACTCTGTCTTAAAAAAAAAAAAAAACTTACTCAACCCTCAAACGGCTATGAAAATCGCTGGGAACAAAGAAGTACAGCCCCCCTAACTTGTGTACAAGTAGTCTTTACTTGTGGCAGCATATTGTGAATTCAGCCGTTTTGAAACAATTACTATCCAAAACAAACTTCATTGAAACATTGCAATGCTTTGATATGTACAAATAATGTTACATTTTGATGAGACATTTCTTGTTTTGTGATCTGGTTTTTGGTTTAACTGTGTATCATCTGTTCTGTGTTTTTTCTACTTGTATTCCCTCTTGTTGGTGTTATTAGATGGATGCAGCTACACTGATCCTAAGAAGATCTCCTCAATGGGACAATAAAGTTGTATTGTATCGTATTGCATTGTATCATAAAACTGATCACATAGTGTCGTTGCAACAGAAGAACAACACCTTCTGTGCCATCATTATGTTATTCTCTTTCCTACTGGGAGGCAGTTTTTTGTGGTAATATGACAACTTGATTTATGGCACAAAGGAATTGTGTTATTGAAAACATTGAAGTAAATAGCACTCACCCAATATCTACCATGTTTTTAATGCAGGGGGTGCTTATTATGACACAGCACTTGCTCAGAGGAAAAGTACTTTTGCCTCCTTTGCTACTGTTGGTTCTTTATGACAGTGACCAAATATGTAGCTGCAAGGAACAAAAAAAATAGTCTGTTGCTTCATTAAGTGCAATATTTGATCCACAATGCATCATTTTCATAGAGTGAGAGAGTGAGTGAGTATATAGTGGTAGCCAGGGTACAAAAGTAAAATGTGCCTATTCCGACTAGGACGTGGAAATGAGTCTGTACTGACCTGAAATTGACAAAAATGTCAAACTAATTCATTTGTATGCTGACAATATACTGCATGTATTCTACGTGTTGCTATTGAAAGAAAAAGATACATGTCAGAATATGTTCTTAGAAACTGTTGAAGTGAAGTGACTTGATTAAGTTATTTGCTGTCTGTGGTAGGACAAGCATGTAATGACAGTGATAGCCATCGAAAAGCTGCTGGAGAAGCTGAAAATGTCCAACAAGCTTCTGGAGAAGATCCTGAAAGGTCTCAATACCTACCTAGAGAAGAAGCGTCTCTATTTTCCTCGATTCTTCTTCCTGTCCAATGAGGAGCTTCTGTCTGAGACCAAAGACCCCACAAGGTAAAAAGCCACAGTCATAACATATTATAATTGTTGTCCTTGATTGCAATCAGAATTTTTTGTGTTCATTTGGACTACCATTAGATCCATGAGATATTCAAATGACTAAATAAGTCATTTTTTGAAAAAATTGTCTTTTAAGATGAAGCATTTTTTAAAATTTTGTAGACTTTAATTTGAACAAATCTACAGAAAGGGTTAAAATGTGGGCAGATTTTGTGTTATTCTCAACCTTTTCAATCTACATTTTTTAGAGTCGCTTCTGTAGAAGTATATTATTTACTCACAAAAACAGCATCAGAAAATGTATGTTCCTGCAATAGCAGCATAGTTATTTGCTTGGGAGATATTGATCCAGTGAATCCTGATGGTTTTTCTGTCACCCCACATTCCTTTCACAATCCAATGACATGCAGGTTAGGACACAGGACCTCAGACATTTCAACCGCAGTATATTAACACATAATATTGTGTTCCCCAGGGTGCAGCACCATCTGAAGAAGTGCTTTGAAGGCATTGCTAGTGTGGTCTTCACTGATATACTGGACATCACTCATATGAAGAGCAGTGAGGGAGAAGTGGTGCAACTGCTGGATGTTATTTCCACCTCTAAAGCGAGGGGCCAGGTGGAAAAGTGGCTTCTGGAGCTAGAGAATGGCATGACTGCTTCATTGCATAAGGTGCAGAGTGGACTTTGATTGTGCTGGACTGTTTTTAATTATATCATACAAACATGCAACAAAACAAAAACCTGCAATTTAAGGTCAAGCTGCACATCCACGACTTCTCCTTGTATCTTGCATAATATTCTCCACAATGCAGTAAAGCCTGCGCTCCTCATTGTAGGTTATTGGTGATGCAATCCAAGCGTACCCTGAGGAATTAAGGATCAACTGGGTGTGTGCTTGGCCAGGCCAGACGGTGCTGTGTGTGTCACAGGTCTACTGGACCAAATATATACATGAAGCCATCACATCAGGACAGAAGGTGAACAATAGTTTCTTGTATCTGTATAACAAATATACTATGCATTCTATGTGTGTTTACACCATATGCTAAAGTAACACCCTTTATTATGAAGCATAAAACACTATAGTGTATGCACGGTGATGTTGTTGTATTCGAGTCAGAGTTGAACAGCTGTGTAAAGATGAATTTCTGACTGTCTTAAAAATGCAGAAGATAATTTAGCAACACCTTCTGCTGTTTTGGTTAATATATGTTGAACAGCTGGTGTGAATTAGAATTGCAGACTAAATCAGATCTGTCACATCAAATGAAAAGTTGTTGCATATATAGCAAATGTTTGTGAGTGGAAATATCCATGTTGTGTAGTTGATACAGTGAGCAGAGTTCTGCTGCCACAACCAGATGTGGTACAATCCTGTTAATAAAGGAGTACATTAAAATATATATATGTATATATTTATATATTGTTATAAAGGTCCTCACTTCATATAATTTGAGTTGAGTTGAGAGTGAAGGTCATGCCCAGCCACCAATCCTTACCAGAGAAATACAAATACATTATTTTTCACAGAAAGAACTTGGCACCTGACTCGGAGACCAAACCTGTTACTTTTGATTTAGGATCTGTTTCCTGATTCTTCTCTCCCTCAGGCCCTAGAAGCCTTCTTGGAGCAGAACAACAGACAGATTGAAGACATTGTGGCACTTGTACGCGGCAAACTGTCAAAGCAAAACAGAGTGACTCTTGGAGCCCTTGTTGTTCTGGACGTCCACGCCAGGGATGTACTGGCTGTGCTGGTGCAGAAGAGAATAAATGATGAGAATGACTTTGAGTGGCTCAGCCAGCTACGCTACTATTGGGTGGTAGGTAGAGGCGCTGGGGTTTTTGTTCCTTAAAGAACCATCAGGGCCTCACTGATCAGTAAATGTGATTATTAAATTATTTCTTTCCATTCATAATAAACACTGACCTCTAAAATCTATCATTGTGTGCAGGAAAACCACCTCCAGATTAAGATGATCAATGCTGGTTTGCCCTATGGTTATGAGTACCTCGGCAACACACCACGTTTGGTTATAACCCCTCTCACTGACCGCTGTTACCGGTAAAGGTACCACACACCAACACTCAGTTGTTCCCTCTATTTTTTTTTTTTTTTTACTGAAATTACTTTGATTGGAATTTTTCATGTCTATGTAACATCTTCACAAAGTCCAAGCTAGATATAGGTAGCTAATTACAACTTAAGGGATTTTAATGCAATTGTCTAAAAGATAAAATTATATTATATATTTATTTTTAAAACTTTAACGCCTCCTTTGAATGCAGCAAACCCATCACCCAATCACTTGGGTGTTGAGTATAGTACAAGAACCTTATTTGTTATTGTTCTCATCAGACATTGAAACAGGGGCATAATGTGAGGTTAGTGTCTGTGATGGTGTGGCACTCTTGTTGCTAGACAAGTTTTAATATCTGTGGTTTACATAAAATGGTGTGAAAACAATAAAATATCTAGTGCCCAGCAGGGCTGTGTGTGCACAGAAACATTTTTTGATAAGAAAGGTCAGAGGATAATGACTACACTGGTTGGAGCTGACAGAAAGGCTAAGGCAACTCAGATAAGCACTCTAGAACAACTGTGATAAACAAAACAGAACGTAAGTGTGAACATCACATCCAGTGTTGAGGTGCAGGTTCTCCAACAGAAACAGACATAGTTGACTTCCAGTCCTGTCAATCATGAACAGAATCATGCAGTGCACACAGACTTCAACACTGGACAGATGACTGGAAAACATAATCTAGTCAAATGAATCTGGATTTTTGCTCAAGTTGCAGAAGGAAGGGACACAAATCTGGTTCAACAATTGGACCCAACCTTCCTTGTTCATTCTGGCATAAGACACTGTTGAAGTGATGCCGACAAGTCGATGTCTCCACGGCATAGATCCAGCATTAATACCAATTAATTGTGGTCTGAATGATCCATTTTATTGTTTGTGACTTTGTTTATCATGTTATAGACATGTTTACGTTTTCTTAATGCAGACCTGGGCATGATACGGCCTGTGGGCCATATGCGGCCCTTCCACCTTTCCTGACTGGCACGTGTGAGGTTAATTAGAAATGACAAAATAAATGTAAATAACAGGGCTCTACGGTGCACCTAATGTTTCCAGAGTTTCCCATACATTGATCGCATACACACACACAGGTCAACTGATTAGTCTGCTCTTTCTTTCCACACAGCATATGCAGCTTATATCAAATAACCACACCAAGAACAGTATCAACATGATCTCCCTCCCGTTTATTATCTTATCTAAACAGCAAAGCACTGTCACTCTTGTATGTAAACTCGTTGCTTGCACTTTCGCAATTTGGTGTCACCACAGCATTAGTGTGTGCGTGAGTGTGCAGATGCGCACCATGTGGGTGGCCAGTGTTGGTGGTGTAAGACAATATATTCACTACACCACCACAGTATAGTATAATAGTATTCATTATTTACAATAATAGTTTTATATTTTCATATTTCATATATATTGTCATAATTTTTTTGTGTATTTGTATGCTGCCCAATTTATACCCAGTCGATACAGTTTACTGATCTTTAAAAAGACATAAAATGAATACTGAGCAGAATTTAGTTTAGCCCATTGATGTGGCCCTCAACAATATTTGATGTATCTCCTGTGGCCCCTCCCGTGGGAAAATAATTGCCCACCCCTGTTCTAATCACAACTTTTAGCATGATAATGAACCTTGTCACAAAGCAAATGTTTAGTGATTCACTGAAGCTTAGTGTCCTCCCCAGACAACCAGATTGTAATCCAACAGAAAAACTCTGGAACTGAGTAGAGCATGTGGCAGCTGAAAAATATCTGCACAAAGGGAGCTAAATCTAACAGCAACATTTCCAACACTGTGTGGAGCCCATACTCAATATGAGTATATTCATAAGTGGGGAATCATACAGCTTTATTGTGGAACAATTATGCTGTATATATATAATTATAATTATATATATACTGTATATATACTGTACACACCCACACACCCACACCATATATATATATGTGTATATATTTGGATGCTGCACCTTATAAAACAAATTATAGACCAAAGTTACAGCTCCAGACATGCCATGTAAAGAAAATGGAATCCAATTGATTTTCATTCCATTCCATTTTCTTTCATTTGATTCATTAACTGGAGTGGTGACTTGTCTGATTCATAGCTCAAACTTCAGACCTCCGGGGTTCTCCTCCTTCTGTGGTTACCAGCAATTAAAGACCAAACCCTATAGCATTTTGTAGTTTCTGTATTAGCCACTACCACAGTTTCTGTAAACTTAAATATTCTGCCTCCTTGCTGTTATTGACTGAAGGATGTAAACACCACTAAAGGACAGGCATCTCTGCAGATAAAAACACCACCTCTCACTTATAGTTGGCTCATCAAGAATTATTGACATGAATTGATTTTGGATTCATTTATACTTTGTTTTTTGGGAAGAGGTTGCATATGCTACCTTTATAAACAGTCATTTACTTAGTTACCAAAATACCTGGGTTTGTATTGTGAAAGCATAGCTTATTTTGATTTTAACTTTTGATTATGTGCAATGAACCCTCCCCCAACAGCTACTCTGAACATTCAACCTGAAGAAGAAGAAGCACCGGAGGGCAGTCAGTCAGCTGGTAGCTGGCCAATCACAAGAGACTCAGTGTTCTGGGGGCGGGCATTAGCTCAGAAACGGCAATAAACTGGCTTAATCTGAAGAGACTGTGAGGTTTTTGACCATAAATATTTAATTTATCTAAGTCCGCATACACACACACAGGTCAACTGATTAGTCTGCTCTTTCTTTCCACACAGCATATGCAGCTTATATCAAATAACCACACCAAGAACAGTATCAACATGATCTCCCTCCCGTTTATTATCTTATCTAAACAGCAAAGCACTGTCACTCTTGTATGTAAACTCGTTGCTTGCACTTTCGCAATTTGGTGTCACCACAGCATTAGTTCTCCGGGGTTCTCCTCCTTCTGTGGTTACCAGCAATTAAAGACCAAACCCTATAGCATTTTGTAGTTTCTGTATTAGCCACTACCACAGTTTCTGTAAACTTAAATATTCTGCCTCCTTGCTGTTATTGACTGACTGATTTTTGGTTTAAAAGACCTATGTGACCTTTAAATATGTTGACCTTAACTTTAATTAAAGATAACTACAAGTTATTCAGTTATAAATTATTGAAAAGTTTCTGTATTGCAGTACAAAACCGCTCAGTGCTGTATAAAGAAAAAGCAGTTTGTATATAAGAATTTCTAAAAAAAAAAAAAAAAATTCTGCAGTACAGCTTTGAAAAGTTACTTCTAAGTAGCGCTCACAAACGTTTCAACATTCCAATCACTGTGTTTTCTCAGTACTCTAAAGTTGACCTCTTCTGACATGCCTCCTGTTGATCAAGCTTTTTTTCGTCACTACAAAAGGGAAATCACTGACATTTTATGAGCTTTGTTCTGTCTGTTCATCTGCCTTCAGCACACTGTTTGGTGCCCTCCAGCTTCATCTGGGAGGGGCACCTGAAGGCCCTGCTGGTACAGGAAAAACCGAGACAACCAAAGATTTGGCTAAAGCTGTGGCCAAGCAATGTGTGGTCTTCAACTGCTCTGATGGCTTGGACTACATTGCTCTAGGCAAATTCTTCAAAGTGAGTAATTTCCCTTAATATGACTGAAGCTTACTATTTTTTACCCTACAACATGTAAGACCAGTAATATAAAGCGCTCTCCCCCATTAAAACCATGCACGCTTCAGTGAAAACCTGACACCACACACTTTCTTCTTACATGCCAGTTCTAACTTCTGATAATGAATGCTGTTGCCCCCTGCTTTCTGAATTTCTGGCTGAGCCAGAACAGACACCTGGCACAACTCTCTAGCAAATCTATAAAAAAAGAACACAGGGAGTGCAACCCTCCCACAAGGCCACTCAATTTCCCACAGTGTTCCCACCTCCAAAATCTAATAATAACTTCCTTGAGCAATAACCTGCATCCTCCAGAAAATGTCATCCAAATCCATTCTTAACTTTTAGTTAGTGCTCATAAACAAACTCGAGTATAACCTCCTTGACACAGGTAACTATGAGCATCACTGAACAAATATCCTATTTTTTTCTCTCTTCCTCTCCTGTGTGTGTGTGTTTGTGAATGTAACCAGGGCCTTCTGTCCTGTGGGGCATGGGCCTGCTTTGATGAATTTAACCGCATTGACTTAGAGGTGCTGTCTGTAGTGGCTCAACAGATTCTCACCATACAGAGAGGTTTGTGGTTTTCTCTTCACACATTTCTGCCTTTCATTCCCTTTGATTTTGCTCAAGTTGGCAGTGAACTAGATGAAAATATGACCTATGTTCATCAGTATAAAGAAGAAGCACTACACGAAGCTGGGGCATTTTGTGTATTCCATACAGTAAAACCTCCGAGCAAAGTCTTTCTCATCGCAGCCCAACAAAGTTACCTACATGTGCTGTGAAATGTCTTTTGTCATAAGAAGCAAGGGTCAAAGGAAGGCCCAAAAAACAGGCATCTGTTACTTAACTACAGCTACAAGTATTTTATAGGTGTTTTAGGCTTGTAGTTTTTCCCTTATTTGAATCATGAGTAGACATGTTTTAAAGTTCATGTATTATTATCCTATGGCCATTAGTGCTGGTGTAGGAAGGATCCCTAGAAAAATAGTTGATTATTCAGTTCCTTGGGATTACAGCTCTCTGTCCTGAGCTCCTCCTAAGCATGGAGAGACATACTTGTCTCGTATGTGACCTGTTCATCTGAAGTAACTTCTCCTCTGAAATACTTTGTTGATATCTAGTGTTTTATTGCTTTTCTTGTCTGATTGCATTTTTAGACTCATTTCATTTTTTTGTAGCATATGCAGTCACTGCCAGTTTTGGATTAGTAGCATGACAACATAGATAGGAACATCCTCTCTCTTTCTCTCTCACCTGCTCTGTAACTGATCAATTTCTCTTATCACTCCCCAAATTTCCCCAAGGCTGTAAGCAGAGTTTAGAGGAGTCTACTTCTCTCTTAATTCACTGGATTTACAATGTGCTGAAAGGTTATTATGAATTTATTAATTAGTAAAGCCAAAAATATACTGTCTACTAAACCTTTAAGGTATGCATTTTTATTAATGCGTGCACTGAGGCTTGCACAGGCCAGTGACATGTATCTAATGAGCTAGTGCATTTTACATGTGTGATGTATGATGGGTCTGCACATGGGTCTTTCCTTTCCTTTCCTTTCCTTTCCTTTCCTTTCCTTTCCTTTCCTTTCATTTCATTTCCTTTCCTTTCCTTTCCTTTCCTTTCCTTAATAAAAATGTATACATTACTGTAACTTTCTTTGTGTGTCCAGGAATTGCTGCCCATACTGAGATACTGTCTTTTGAAGGAACAGATCTAAAACTGGATCCCTCCTGTGCTGTGTTCATTACCATGAACCCTGGCTACGCTGGACGCTCTGAGCTACCAGACAACCTTAAGGCACAGCACCCATCCTTTGACAGTTTTCTATTTAAAAACAATAGAATATATACTTGAGGAGATTGAATTGTTCTTGAGAAGTCATATTTATCAGTTTATTTACTAAATTTAATGTAATCATTGATCTGTTGTGTGCCCTTCTCTAGACACAAGTGGTTTAATGATAATTAAACTAAAACAAATGAAACAGAAATGAATTAAGTTTTAGCTAAACTCTGTCTTTATACCAGGCTCTGTTCAGGACTGTGGCTATGATGGTACCAGACTATGCAATGATTGCCGAGATCATGCTCTATTCATGTGGCTTTGTGAATGCACGGCCTCTATCTGTGAAAATTGTTGCTACCTATCGACTCTGTTCAGAGCAGCTGTCCTCACAGCATCACTATGATTATGGGATGAGAGCTGTGAAGTCTGTGCTAACTGCTGCTGGAAAACTGAAGGTATATTCTAACAGAGTTACTTTGATATGATGTGTATGCAATGTAGGTGTTATGATACAAAAGAGGTTTTTTTTTTATATTCTGCAACTATTGGATTTGCCCCAACATTGGTGATCACAGGGCCACATAGAAACAGACAATTATTCACTCTCACATTCACACCTATGGGCAATTTAGAGTGTCCAATTGGCCTAATCCCCAAACATACATGTTTTTTGGACTGTGGGAGGAAGCCGTAGTACCCGGTAATAACCCACGCAAACACGGGGAGAACATGCAAATTCCATGCAGAAGGGCGTGTCAGGGAATTATGGTGGCCTTTTCATATGAGAGAATGTCATCATCAACAAACATGTCAAGTTGTCCATCAGCTATAGAGGTTCCTATAGATTGAATTTTTGTGAGTAAATGTTATACACCAAATCTTTAATTGAATCAGTAATCAAGCTTGTCTTCATATGAATATATTTAGCTGATTTTCATTTACATTTATTTTGCCTTTGCTCGTCATCTTGTTTTCTCATGTTATATTTTTATTTCCCTCACTCCTCCTTGGAGCAGCTCACTTTTCCAGAGGAGAAAGAAGACACACTTTTGCTGAGATCCATCACTGATGTCAATTTGCCTAAGTTCTTGGCCCAGGATCTAAAGCTATTTGAGGTGCAAAAGAGAGGAGGCTCTTTCTATTTTAAATAACACCGCGTCACACATCTACCAATGTCAGCACATTTTAGTTTTATTAGAACGATTTATTAGAGTTCATCCGAATCAAAAGAGTTCACATGAACGATGTGCATAAGTGGATGAATGGTTATGTATACTGTGCTTCTGGTTATTTAGGAAACTATTTAATTTCACTTATTTGATTAGTTATAAAATCAGTTTTGTACATGTCTGTCTCTTTGTTACACTACAAATGATGTGTTTTGCTTTCTTTCAACCACAGTAATCTCTTCTCTCTGTTTTTCACCACCTGTCTACCTTAGGGTATTATCTCTGACCTCTTCCCTGGAGTCAAACTCCCAAAACGGGACTACAGCATCCTGCTGGAAGCCATTGAAGAAAACTGCCAACGCATGAACCTGCAAGTGACTGATTTTTTTGTGGAGAAAATCCTGCAGATCTATGAGATGATGATAGTGAGGCACGGTTTTATGCTGGTGGGTGAGCCCTATGGAGGAAAGACCAGTGCTTACCGTGTGCTTGCGGCTGCTCTCCATGATGTCAGTGAAAAGGTACAATTGCCCATTCTAATACTTATCAGTGTTTTAACATACTGAAACTGAAGGTTAGATAAATTACAAAATAATGGTGATGTAACGCTGCTGTGTTAATGTGTTAGTGCTAATGACAGCAGTTACTGATCTTGTGACAGGCGTTTCAGTGTCAGGGCTCTGCCAGTAAGTCTAGGAGAAACTTTTCACAATCCCACCTCACTTCATCCAGTTAGGAGCCACAAAGAAATAGTTCTTTCTGCTTGTGTGGTTAGGCTATTCTTATATATACGAATGTCCATTTACCAAATGCGTAAATGAGGTGATATGGGGATGAGTGAGGATAATGCCAACTACAGCAACGGAAAGGAAGATATCAAAATGTTCACTAAAAGATAATATTAATGATAACAGTTGTACAACCCCAATCCAAAAAAAGTTGGGACGCTGGGTAAAATTATTTCAGAGCCTCTCAGATGCAAAGATGTGCAGAGGTTCACCATCTAAAAATATTCCTTAAGGTAAAATTACAAAGACTTTGAAGATCCCACCATCTGCAGTGTATAATATGATCAAAAGATTCAGAGAATCAGGAGGAATCTCTGTGGGACAAGACCGAAGGTCAAAACTGAATGCTTGAGATCCTCGGGCCCCGAGGTGGCACTACATTTAAACAGACATAATTCTGTACTGGTTATCACTACATGGCCTCAGGAACACTTCCAGAAATCATTGTCTATGAGCACAGTTTGTCATGCAATCCACAATTTCAAGTTAAAGCTGTATCATGCGAAGAAAAAGCCATATGTGAACACGATCTACAATCTTCTTTAGGCCAAAGCTCATTTAAAATGGTCTGAGGCAAAATGGAAAGCTGTTCTGTGGTCAAAATTTGAAATTCTTTTTTGGAAACCATGGACGCCATGTCCTGTGGACTAAAGAGATGAGGTACCATCCACCTTGTTATCAGTGGACAGTTCAAAAGCTTGCATCTCATGGTATGGGGTTGCATTAGTGCTTATGGCATGGGTAGCTTACACATCTGGAAATGCACCAGAGGATTTAGGGCGACATATGCTCACCAATAGACAACATCTCTTTCAGGAAAGACCTTGCATATTTCAGCAAGACAATGCTAAACCACATACTGCATCCATCACAACAGCATGGCTTCACAGGAGAAGAGTCTGGGTGTTGAACAGACCTGCCTGCAGTCCAGACCTTTCACCAATAGAAAACATGTGGCGTCAAGAAGCAAAAAATCCAGTAACAAAGGCTTAGGACTGTTGAGCAGCTAGAATCCTGCATCAGACAAGAATGGGGCAACATTCCTTTCCTAAAAATAAAAAAAAAAAGGATGCCACACAATGGTAAACATTGCCCTGTTCCAACTTTTTTTCAAAAGTGTTGCTGCCATCAAATTCAAAATAAATTAATATTTTATATGAAATGGTAAAATGTCTCAGTTTCAACATCTGATATGTTGTTTATGTTCAATTGGGAATAAAATGTGGGTTTATGAAGTTTGAAAATAATTGCATTCTGGTTTTATTTACATTTTACACAGCGTCCCAATTTTTTTGGCATTGGGATTATAGGATATGGCAACGGAAGTGAAGAAAAAGTGGCATATTGCGCTTAAAGTTGTTGTTTCTTGATCGGTAGCTATGTTAAACCACTTTGTTTTCTTGACTGTGTTCTGTAGTTGTCTCACCTGTAGTATTCATGTCATGTTGTGACATGTCATGTATTAGGCTGCTTCATTTGTCAGAAATTGAAGAGTATTAGGTCAGTAAAATAAGAACAAAACTTTAATGACAAGTAAAAGTATGCATTATAACAAATATCCAAGGCTCATCGGAGATACACATTTGTCCCAAGTAAACACATCCATCCAGTTTGTCAGTGCTGTATTCCTTGTTTGGTAGTTATCGATCTTAGAGGAAAGACCAGACCTGGCTTGTTGTATATGGCTAAGGGCTGAGAGGCGTCCCACAAAGGAGACAGATGAAGGCCTGCTGATTGAACACTTGGGAATGCCACATTTATCTTAGTCATCCTTGTCGCTGCACATCCACTGATCATGTCCAACCCCTCTCCCCTCTTGTTTTTTCCTGTCAGCAGCCCACTCTTTCATTGTTTTTAACTCAAAGTGACACCTTGTCTGAAAAGCCCTTTGTTGCAATTTTTGCTTCTCTTCCTCCATTAGGAGATTTCCTGTCATACAGACAGTAATACTGTGAACCATTTGTTTTTGTGAACAATGTTGTTTTTGCTGTGTTTTTAGGGTGGAAACTTTAACCTGTGAACATGTAGTATGTGTATGTTTGTATGCATACTACAAACTCCATTTAATCACCTGTGCATCCACAATATGATCTTTTTTTGTTTTTGATTGTATATTACTAAAACAGGGTCTCATGGATGAGAACCAGGTCCAGATCACAGTTATTAATCCCAAATCCATCACAATGGGCCAGCTTTATGGCCAATTTGACCCAGTCTCTCACGAATGGTCAGATGGAATCCTAGCTGTCAGCTACAGAAACTTTGCTGCCTCCCAGGTAAGATAGATACCCTAATTATTAGTTCTTAGATATAGTATGATAGCAATTTATTGTGCTGACTCTTGTCTGAAGTTGTGAGGACACTCATAGATGTAGTGCATTGCACAGCCCCTGACCTTAACCATCACAACTAAATGCCTAATGTCAAACCTTACTCTAACCCTACCCTAAATCTAATCAAAACCAAGGCTTAACCCTCAAACAGCCCTTAGGAGGACCTTATTTGTTTAATTTTTTATGCAGTCCGGTCAAAATTCCTCAGTTCCACTCTGATCACATACCTTGATATATACAGTAGAACAGTACTCATTTTCCTCCAATTAACACCTTAGAGGAAACCTGCATACCACTTGTGGTACACATACCACAGTTTGAGAATCATGGCATTAGGTCATTGTAAATTTAAGGGGTTTGATCTTGTGGAGACTTTTGTTGCCATTATCTCTTTGTGTGTTTCAGCTTGTGATATCTTTTCAACTCATGCTGTCTCTATGAAACAGGCAACTTTTTGTCACGAGTTAAATGCCTGCATCAGCTCTATGCTATGTTGTAAATGCAGAACTACTGTGTGGTATGTGATCCATTCCTGTTTTGCAGCATTTGACTGCAGATATGTAGACGTAGAATTATTCTATTGCTTCCTCCATAACAACCAATTCGAAACTGAGCTGCTCCTCTTAATCTGATGGCTTCAAACCCTAAATTGTGGTGTACTTGTGGTACATTAGGGTGCAACTAATGTTGTAGCTCACTTATGTTTTATATTCATATTAGCTGTGCAGCAAGGAAATGAGCATGAGATATATTATCATTCACTCAGTCTTAGATGTTGAGTTTAAATGTTTGAACAAAGGGCATGACATTCCAATTAATTACAGACCGTTAGAAAAGCTGCAACAATGTGTTAAAGAAAAACATTTTGCTGTCTTGTTTAATTTAGATCTTTTAATAACTCTGTCAATCATATGCATACATTGTAACACACACTAGACATACATCGACAAATGACTTCTGCCGAAGCATATTATAATGGAAAATCATTTGTTTGTTCTGTGCTGAGATTGGCTCCAAATGGACTTGTCATTTTAAAAAAGTCTCTGTGCATCATTTTACAAATAGTTTTTTTTTTTTAATGAATGAGTGTAAGGAGATATGACATGGCTGTACATACTGTATAACAATAACAATATAGCTGTATATATAATATATAATAACTGTATAGCATAACAATAACTGATGCAATAATAAAGTATTGAACAACAAAGTTTGTTTTCATTCAGTGAGAAAGAACAAGTTATTTTCCAGTCTTGGTAAAAGTCTTTCCTTTTCACTTTTTTTTCCTCTACATCATATTTTATGGAACACATTCTTGTGTTCTAATCTAGAGTCTACTGAACTGAAGTGCATCAAACTCTTTGCATACCTAATGTAATTTTTTTTCAGCACCCACACTCCGTCAGATCATTACATTACAGCATGCATGCTTCGCTCTCAAGCACCAGATGGCCCCAGCCCAGACATCCATTTGTTTGTATTACAACAAATCATTTTAAAGTACAGCTCTTGCCAGCCCATTTAACTGGACAATTGACGCTTGTTGTCAACATCCATTATGACAGTTTAGGTGTTAATTTCATTTATTTAGCAAACATCTTTCACTTGGTTATTTAATGCACAAGTTTTTTGGTGACCTTGAAAAGTCACCAGCACAGTTACACAATATTCAGCCAGTAACTCCAGTGCCTGTTTTTGTAATGCTTCTTTTTTTTTTAAATGTCAGTATGCTACACAGTCTTATTTCTTTTGTCTCATAGAGCCCTGATCGAAAATGGCTTATCTTTGACGGCCCAGTAGATGCTGTGTGGATTGAGAACATGAACACAGTGCTCGATGACAACAAAAAGCTGTGTCTGATGAGTGGTGAGATAATCCAGATGTCGCCACAGATGAGCCTCATCTTTGAGCCCATGGACCTGGAGGTGGCATCACCGGCTACAGTGAGAGAAGCACACTCACTTTGTACTGATGGCTTTTATGCAGCTGTTATGTTCTCTGGCTGTTATTATTCCAAAGTCTCAACATTCTGATTCTGATTGTAAAGCCATCATTTCTAATTCTCTTCTTTCCTGTCTTTATTACACATGTTCTTCTTAGTGTTTATGGTCTGCATTCTCAATTTTCGCTTATGTATTCAAGGGGAAAAAAAATGAACAAAAGTACAACATATTTGTGTATTACTACATCGTAGTATATCCTTCTTTAGTAATTACAGATCAGAGTTACGTTTCTCGAAATCTTAATTATGCGTGCAAAGACAGTTATTAAAGTTGCTATCAACGATGTCATTTCTTAGGCTAACTTTTAGTGGTTGCTGCTCCTAGTCCCTCCTAATTTCTCCTAAATTTACTATCAGAGCCCTGACTCATATTTTAACTAAAGGACTGGTTCTCTTACTTTTTATACCAAGTACCACCTGAGAAAACGTTGAGCTCTTGAAGTAACACCATTATCACCAACATTATAATACAGTGGTGTAAACAGGCCGGGCAAAGTCCGCCACGGAGTTTTCACAGGGGGCAAATTTATTCCCAATAAGATAATTTGCTCTCTTATCATCCTCCTCTTCCTCACATATACATCAGACACTGGTATAAATAAATTAGATTAAGATGGAGCGAGAGATATGGTATCTCTAATTATTATTATTTAGTTTATATTTTTTTTGTTATTTGTTTCATTTTCTAGGGAATCTGGTCAAAATTCCTCAGCTCCACTTGACATCATACCCTGGTATAAACAATAGAATAGTATTTCAAGTATACAAATGCCACCAGAGGAAGCTCATTTAACACTGGTGGTACACATACCACTGTCTGAGAACCATGGCACTAAAGTATTCCACTGACAGCAGTACCTAAGTACTTACTTTAAAACTTAGTTAGTTGGCTTACCATTCCTTAACTGCATGTCCTAACAGTATATTCCTTCATTTTATTACCTTTCAGCATAATCCTTTTCACACATTCTAAGTTTTCAGCAGTGAAACTTTCCAGACAAAGAGATGGGAGTTGTTACACCTGCCTCCTTTGAGATGAACTGCAGTCTTTGAATAAGTTTTATGCTATGTGATAGGATGTTTTTGTGTACATTTTCCTGTAGTCATAAAATGCATGTTAAAACAGTAGATCTCCCTGAACACATCTGGCCGGCTGTACTTTTTTATTTCTATTCACAATACTACTCTGGCATCTATTCCTTTCATCATGCACTGTGCTGTGACATCAAAGTTTTTGTGACCACTCTGTTCATTATCTCTATTGTACTCTGTTGATATCTGTCTTTTTTCTGTGGAAGTTATTTATCCTAAAACCTCACCTTTCTTTTGTTGTCCTCCTCTCATGTCTATCATCATCATAAACAGCACACAGACTCACAGTACAAATGATCAAGAGAAGGTTTATTGTTTTTTCTCACTCTTAACTAACAACATTGACTGATGAGCATAATAGGAGATAAGTCCAGATTCACAGCATCCTCTGATAATTAACTAGATAGTTACACACAGTGGTGGTATTTTCGGCAGTTAAAATCTATAATTTGGCTTTACTGTCTTCCTCCGGATTTAATTATCCATTATACTGTATATTTTTCTTTCCTGATGGGCAAATAAGATATTTATTGTTGTTAATAACTAAGATATACAGTATATTGCATTAATATTACTATTTTGATGAACTAATTGTCCTGACAGAAGATGGAGATGTGTGCTTTCGGATGTGTTTATACTGTATGTTTGTGACAGGTTTCTCGCTGTGGTATGATCTACATGGAGCCCCACATGCTTGGCTGGCAGCCCCTTGTGCTGTCCTGGCTCAATACCCTGCCAATCAATGCCACACACAAAGACCTCATCAGTGGCCTTTTCAGCCATGTGCTGCCAGCCTGCACACAGCTCATTCGAAAGGCCACCAAGGTGCTGACCCATCCTTGGGAAGTACAGCAGCAGTTTGCAAATGGAAGATATGTTCTCATTTAAATGTGAAGTTTTCCTTCTGTATCCACACAAGGACCTTGCAGTTTTTCCTCTACAAAAATTCTAAAACATATCATTAATGTACAGTATGTGTATTTTATGTTATAGAGTTTCCATATAGCCATTAGTTTTGATTGACTGGCTTGGTCAACTATTCTTAAGTTTTATTCAGTCCAGTTGTATATTCATTCATTGGTTGATTTTGCATTTGTGGTGTTTGCTGGATCTGTTTCTGCTTAATTACAGGAGTTGTCCCCGACTTCTGACACCAGTCTTGTTAAGTCTCTAATGAATCTGATGGACTGCATGATGGATGAGTTTCACAATGAAGAAAAGATAAAGAACATGAAGGAAGAAGATGTTTGCTCCTGGTTGGAGGTTTGTGTCCATGCTTTCTATTAGAATTACTGTTTGCCACTGATTATTATTATTATTAAAGTATTACCACCAATGTAAAGCCACACCGGCTACACCATCAGTGAAAACCATTGTATTAAATGATATTTTTGAGGTAATGCTGGCAAACAACCATGAAAGAATGTTTCAGCCTTGGTTCCTGGAAACAGTCTCTCACATATGAAATTCACATCCCAATGTGACTCGTCTTAACACAGTCATTGCCTCAGTTTCATTTGTTTTATGTGTGATAAATACTGTATGTATTTTATGATCATGAAGTGTTCATGGCAGACAAATAGATATCAAACAGTACAAACACAAAAATCACTGAACTGACCACCAAGACAAATTCACCTGTTGCCTCACATTTCAAAGCAAAGCAAAACAGTTCTGTTTTGCTTTGCATTGATTTGGTATCTGTGAGCAAGCATTAGACATAGTGGAAGCAAACAAAAATAAAGATTGAAACTTATTTCACACATATTTGGCAGCAATTATCTTAGATTTGATTAGCTTTAAAAGTAAAATAGTAAAATAGTAAGAGAAAAACAACAGCTCAGTATCATGAGTATCAAACAATGATCTGAATTACCAAAATACTTTAATATATAGCTTATGTTATTTTCAGCTTAATTCAATCTGCTTGTTATAAACTAAAAACATGTTGCATTCTTTTCGGCTCTTGTTTCTATTTAACCAAACAACAGCACACAAAAAGAGCTGTCTGTCTTTCCCTTTTTAAATATTCTGTGCTCATCATATCTGCCACACAGACCCACAACAAGCAGTGAAGTTTTAGAAGATGAGTCCTTTCTTTTGCCCCCCTGCACGAGTTCCAAATGATTTTTTTTTTTTTTTTTTTTTAAACCTCTGAATCATGTCTTTTGAAAGCACTGCTATTATCCCCCTGTGGCACACTGCACTGATGAATGCCTTTCAAACTTCTCTCCCATGTTGCTCAGCCAGTCATTATCAAAGTGTTGAATTAATCAGCCTTTTAACAGCAGGAGCTATCATGACGATGCTAAGCCTCATTTCCAAATCGTACACTATTCCCGCTGTTCTTTCCTAACAAAGACATTACTTTTCTGTGGATTCTCTTGTTTTCTTCTTTATGTCTCACAACATAATCTGTACACTGGTTTATACATTTACATGATTGCTGTACATTTTAGTCAATATGAAATTTACAAACTCCATATGCGTAGAGGGATTATTTAATGTTTGCTTTTTATTATCCATCAAGCTTGTATGTTTTTATTGGTTTCCAATGCTTGTATACAACACTGAACAAACATATATTGTAGATTGTTACACATGAAAAATTGAATAAAATATGCAAAAAACAAAGCAAAATGCACTGACAAAGGCCAACTACAAAACCATTTATATACATATGCACATACAGTATACTACATGTACTTAACTAAGAATAAAATACTTCAAAATTTCCAAGATGAAGGCCTTTCATACACATTTACCTTACTGGACCTCTCATGTTGTAATCTGTTGTAAAAAGCTTGACCATTTGTATTTAACTTTCATACAGGGCATTTTTGTGTTCTGCCTGGTGTGGTCACTGGGTGCCAGCTGTGATGATTCTGGCCGAGTCAAGTTTGATGCTGTGGTGAGGGAAATTCTTAACGGTCCTTTAAGTGTGGAGACGCAGGCCCGCCACAGCATTCAGGTTGCTGTAGAAGCTCCACATAAACAGCTGACTGTTCCTCTGCCCATTGAGGGAACACTTTACCAGTATCGCTTCATTAAAGAGGTACGCCTTCCACTGGTCACCCTGCAGCTGCAAGCACTTAACTCTCATGAGTGTGGTTTAAACAAACCCTGATATTTTGATGCATCCTAATGAGCTGTTTATAGAAAAATAATAAGTAAATTTTAGGTTTCACTGTTCCAAATTTAATTCTTGGAATTTACAAATGATTGTATAGTAGTATTGTTTTTTTGCCATAGTTACAATACCTGACATGGGAGATCTGCCTTGTTCAAGACTTGTGGACTGTACAGAGTCACAAAACATATACTGTATTTGTTTATTTATTTATTTTGTTTTGGTGTGTTTAACCTTTACAAAGTGTCACCCTGGAGTCTCTGTCCCATTACTCTACCTGCCTGGCATTTGCTGCCAGTAAATTCAATTTTTATCATGAAGGATGGTAAACACAGCTATGTTTTTACTGTGAAAGAAAAAAAATGTTGATATTTAAATTATCTGTTTTTTAAACCTAAGAAAGTTGTTTAAAACTATGAAAGGTTTAGGGCAGGGGTGTCAAACATGCGGCCTATGGGCCAGAATTGGCCCACCTGAGGGTCCAATCTGGCCCATTTAATGAAAGTTTCACATAATGATTAGAATCTAATCAGTATGTGAACTACTAGATTTGTCTATTCCAGATACATATGACAAATTTTGGTGATCCACTGTGATCCACTGTGTAAGTTTTAATGCACATGTGCAAATAGTAAACTTAGGTATAATATTACACTTATTTTTCTCATTGCGCTGTATCTGGCCCCTGAACTAAAATGAGTTTGACACCCCTGGTTTAGGGTTTTAAAGAAATTATGATGTTTGTGAAGTGTGTGACAGCTTTGTTGTTATTTTGCACTGCATATCAATAGCTGCCATTTTAATGTTTGACTCGGGAGGTGAGTGTAAAAGTGAATTATAACTAACACGGGTCAGACATTTTGATATGTAGCAAGAATAGTCTTTATATTAATAATATAAAATCAATAAAAGCTCTGTTCAGTTCCCAGTAAGATATGTGATTTTGTCAGCAAGTATCAGACACTGAAACTGAAGCAGCTCAATGGAAATTCAACCATCAGAAATTCACTATACACCTGTGCTTTTCTTCTGTGTCTTGTCAAAATGTCTGCTGTGAAAGAGACTTAGAAATAAATTAATTCTGAACACAAAGAACTAGTTCCATGATATCAAACAACTCTTATGTGCAAAACCTGTTTTTATATTTCAGAAGAATTTCATCTGTTTGCAGCATTTTGCCATATATTCTTACATATTATGGGCCCAGTGTTACAGTAAGTGGCCCATAATGTGGTACCCCCCTGGAATATTATATGTAAAATGTAACTCCCAACATTTTGTTTTCTTTTTAGAATGACTTGTTCTCTTTATAAACTTGATTATGCTGCTTTGGACAGTCTCCTGAGTGTTGAAACTTATTTGTACAATATCCTACAGACCATACGCGCATCATGAAATTAATTCATGTGAATCTTAGGAGAAACAATAACACACTGGGATGACAGACAATCTGTGGAAAACCTCATTTGGAAATAAAATGTACCTTTCTACCTTTACATTACACATTTTTAATGACACTTTTTTGTGAATATAATATAATAATCTGTATAAGATCAAGATTTGCTTTTTTATATGTGGTTGAAAGGGTTAGAAAGTGTATCTTATCTAGAATAAACTGTCAAAACAGTGGGATGCTATGGTTTGAAGAAAATCTGGTTTCAAATGTTAAATTAATACATAATGGACACAAAGTCTTGTTATTCAATTATTATCATGTTAGGTTACAGGGGGCTCTGTTTATTATGTGTGTAACATGTCCCCCTGTATTTCTGCTGATGTTTTTTTTTTTATCTGCACATTTGTTGTTTGTCTACTTGTTCTGTTCTATCACAAAATCAATAAACAGATGTTGTCTTCAGGGACGGGGCAGGTGGGAGCTGTGGACAGATGAGCTAAAGATTGCCCCCCCTCTTTGCAAAGATGTGCAGTTCAATGAAATCATTGTGCCCACTGAGAACACAATACGCTACATGGCTCTGATGCAGCTCCTCGTCACCCACCAGAAGCCCACCATTTTCATCGGCCCCACTGGTACCGGCAAGAGTGTCTACATCACAGTGAGTTGACTGCTATACTTAAAAGTCAGTACGTTTCTCTAACTTGCTGATTATCTTCCCAAAATGTTGAACTTGAAAATTGAAATAGATAATATTTTGGAAAAAAACTATCAATATTTACTTCTGCTTTCTTGTTTTATGTATCTTGGCACCAAGATAAGATTGGTATATAAATGGAAACTGTTGGTAGTAACAGGAAAACAGTGGTAAAAATGTCACACCTACATGGAATGCTAGACATTCCACATGCCCACGAGCAAAAAACAAAGTTTGATCCATTCATTTAAGTGGCTGTCAGTGAAATACTTACAGCTGAACTGTGTGACTTTTTATTTTGTCTCTGTTTAGTCTTTGGAACAGAAATAATGTAACATTATTTGTATGCTGCATACTTTATCTGACAACAAGCTCTGTCAAACAATACTATCAGACTTGATAGTATTGTGCATGTAGCAGTAGCATGGGGGGGGAGAATAAGTGTTTATTCTTTGAAACTGCTGCTCATCCCATTCCTATTGAACTCATGAGTTCAATAGGATGATTGATTTAGATCTGACATACTGTACTTTTCTTAAAGGTATGTGCTAAGTAGCTTTATATTCCACACAGCTGTCACTGGTCTACAGTGTTTATTCAAGAAAGTATTTAGAACCAAATCTTTTTTTAATATACATCACCATTGTAAAAGTGAATAGTGTGGTAATTGTATGTTATTTTGAGTTAAAGTGTTGTAGAATGTCAGAAAGTTATTCACAAAATGTTCTTACAAAATGTCGTCTTCTTTTGGCCTCTCTCTTTGGGGTTGCCACACCGGATCATCTGCTTCCACCTTGCCCTATGCCTTGCATCTTCTTCTGTTACACCAACTGTCCTCAAGTACATACTGTATGGATTACATTTTTTCTTCAAACTGAACCTGTGCTCTTAGATTTTTAGTAGCAGAAATCATTATCTTAAGCAGGAAAACACACCCCCAATAATATCCCGTAGGTTAATATCTAAAAAATATAGTCCCAGCCATAGGGAAACCATATTAAGTGCCATGAACACACAAATCATTTCGAGGCAACTCAGCTACTGGTATCAGGTGTGAATCAAAGTGTCTCTAAGTTGACACTTGGCTATTTATAGGATTATATTCATTTAAAGGAATAATCAATCCTCCTTTCCTTTCCTTTCCTTTCCTGTCCTTTCCTTTGCTTTCTTTACATTCATATGTGTACTCAAATGTGAGACTCTAGGGAAGATAGAAATCATTGCAATGGGGGAATCTAATGATGAACTCAGTCCATAAGAAAATAACTAGCAATGTACCTTCAGACAAATGCACACAGTGCTTCATCACCAACCCCAGACTTCTCTGAAGTGAGTCAGAGACAAGCTGTGCCACTGGATTATAATTTAGACAAGAGGATAATGATGCACCTTGGCTGCATCCTGTGATCATTCTCATCACAAGCCCACTTCAATTATACAGCTCATTACCCAGGATTTCACAGGCATGTGTATGAACGATGAGCACACGCTTATACACATGTGCACCCAGGAAGCTAGACCATGCTTCACACTCACACAGTACATAATAAAAGAGCCATGAAAATAGATTAAATTCTAATTAAATACATCAAATCACCCAGGACTGTGTTCTCTTCTTTATGTCCGCTGTTAGCACAAAGAGAGAAGACCTATTTATCAAAATGACCTTTTGTAAAATGCCCTTTTAGTGTTTAGTAAAAGGCTTTTTGTAAACCTGTGTGGAGACTCTAAAATTTATTGATTTTACCCCTTTGACCCACAGAACATTACTTAGAATCTGTCCTTAAAGGGTAACTAATTTCCTACTTCATTCAAAAGACATTTTCCAGGAATAACTGAGATCTAAATTTTATCTAATAAAATAATTGCCACATTTGGTTAGATTTTAAAGCTTATTACAACCATTTCCAGTAACAAATTAGAAATTATTATTTTATGTCTATTCAACCCATGTCTTGTAAATGAAGTGAACATACTTTAAATTCAAAACAGTAATTAGCATTTTATTTGCCTCAAGTGTTCACTTATCCATCAAATTTGTTCCTTGATTGCAGTGATTTATTGAAGTAAGTCCATGGCATTTCCATAGACTTACTTGACCTTCATAAGTCACTTTAGGTTTACCAGATATCTTTTTGAAACTCATGGACAGAGAACACACAGTTCATTAGTAAACATTCACCCATACCATTTTATATATCCCTTTATACAGTACTGTGTTGCAAATGTATGAATATTCATGGTGATAATACAGTATACGCTATACTCTCATATTGTGACCTGTCATGATAGTCCATGCTCATATTTCCAATATCTCTCGCTCAGGACTTCCTATTGCACCGGCTGCAGAAGGATGTCTACAGCCCTTTATTTATCAACTTTTCAGCCCAGACTACAGCTGCCCAGACGCAAAACATTTTTATGTCCAAGCTGGATAAGCGGCGCAAGGGAATGTTTGGCCCTCCATCAGGGAAGAAAATGGTACCTTATCATATTCATATATTTTGTGTTGTATGCTAAAATAGCAGTGTACACTTGTATTAATGAAGTGAGTTATTTAATGGTTTTAGTTAGTTATAACGATTACAATAGAAACCTGTGTAGTTTTCAGTTAGAAATTCCTTTGGTATAATCAACAGTTATATTTATCACCTGTTACATGTTATCAGGTGGTATTTGTAGACGATGTGAACATGCCAGCCAGGGAGGTCTATGGTGCCCAGCCGCCTGTGGAGCTGCTGCGACAGTGGCTGGATCACGGGAACTGGTATGACATGAAGGACTGCTCCATGATCAACCTTGTGGATACCCAGATCATATGTGCCATGGGACCTCCTGGTAAGTAGCTGCAAACATTCCTGCATATTATGAGAGGCATCAATGTTACATATTACAGTTACTGTGATATCGTTTGACAGCATTGGACTGGTAAAAAAAAAAGTAAAGGTGCTTTTGTTCAGCTGCTGGCTGCATGTTTACCACTATACCATGTATAGTATCCATGTAGCAAGAATGCAGCCCAGGCCATACTAAAGCAGCTGGCAATGACAGCTACAAGAGAAAGAGGTTGGCAGCCACTCTCAGGTGCTCTCACACTTGTACTTGACAGCTTTTTATGGAAGAGCTTGTTTAATTATTGTATAACATTGTGTTTAAGATAATGTTGGCAAAAAAGCGCTATAAATTCAATGTTAAAACTGCAAATGTGTGAGCAAAATTTCCTGGTATCTAGTGCAGCTTTACATTATGTGAGCAATTTTTATGGTTATATCTGCCTGAAAACATGTTCAGTTATCTTTTAATGCCTTTGTGGTTTGCAAGAGAATAATATTCTGATTGAAAAGATTTGGAGACATAAAATAGATACACACAAGGAACAATCCGTTGAAATATGAGGAGTATTACCTGCATTCAGAATTTAAATGTTTTGAAATTTTTGTTCTGCTTGTTTTCAGGTGGTGGACGAAACCCTGTCACACCTCGTTTCCTGCGCCACTTCAACATGATTACCATTGATACCTTTGATGAGAAGACAATGTATACGATTTTCTCCAGGATTGTAGACTGGCATTTTACTATAAGGTAACTATACAAAATATGTATCTTGTGTCAGTTCATAACCAAAATCTATTGAGCCATAGAGAGACAAAAATTTTAAATTTATTGTTCAGTAAATGACATTTACAGTACTTGGTCTTTCTCTTACATTTTAAAACATACTATATTTATGAATATAGCACAGACACATGGATATTTTATAGACATTGTTTATTCACAAAAAAATGAATTCAATAAATTCATTTTCTAAAATAAAATCTGTGCAATTAATTGATCTTGACATCCACAGGTTTGCTTTTGCTGAGCCGTGTGCAGCTTTGACCTCTCAAATTGTTAATAGCACCATGTCTGTGTATCAAGAAGCCACCAAGAACCTGCTACCAACTCCCACAAAGTCTCATTATCTGTTTAATCTGCGTGACGTATCCCGGGTTATCCAGGGTATCTGTCTCTCACATCCAGAGACTGCAGATGAACCATGTGTCCTCAAACGGCTGTGGGTGCACGAGGTAAAATTAGATACAGGCAGAATGTTTAAAATACCTGAGTGCTACTTAAATAGGCAGCAAACATCTTAATTGTCCCTAGCGATTTCTGTTTGGTCAGTGTTGTACAGACAAGATGACAATAAGGACAAAGGTACTTTTCCTGAGAGCCAGTATCAATGAAGTGTGAATGGTGGTGATTTACTGTATATCGCCAATACACAGTGCAGTCAGTTCATCATAATGACATGTTTTAGCCAAAAAGTTCTGTGTAGCTTCAACTAATGTAACTGCAACTGCAAATCACATACAAATGTATTATAACACAGCCGCAATCTCATGTGCCTGCCTTATTAACATATTTTACTACTAACTGCCAGTGTTTATAATTGTCTATTGTTACTGCACTGTTCCATAATGTTTGAATTTGCAGCCTGCTGTCTGTACTGCAACCTCTCTGTATTTGATTATTTCCTTAATTGTCTTCCACACTTTTTCTTTGTTTTGTTGTGCCTTAGATCCTAAGGGTGTACTACGATCGACTGGTCCATGAAAAAGATTGCTCCTGGCTTGTAAGCCATTTACAAGTTGTCTGTAAGAGTCACATGCAGGAAAACTTCCATCAGCTCTTTCAACATCTCGACCAGGACCAGGATGGAGAAGTCACTGAGGACGACCTGCGGAGCCTTATGTTTTGTGACTTTCATGACCCTAAGGGTGAGGACCGCAACTACCGTGAAGTGCACGACCTGGCCTCACTGCAACAGGTGGTTAACTCCCACCTGGAGGAATTTAACAACATTAGCAAGGCGCCTATGAATCTGGTGCTTTTTCGCTTTGCCATTGAACATGTTTGCCGCATTTCCCGCATCCTGAAGCAGCCGGCGGGACATGCCCTGCTTGTGGGTGTGGGTGGGAGTGGGCGTCAGTCTCTCACTCGCTTGGCTGCTTACATGGCAGAAGCAGAGCTATTCCAAGTGGAGATTTCCAAGACATATGGAATGGCTGAATGGCATGATGACCTGAAGCTAATCATGAAGAGGTCTACACTCGGAGAAGCCCATGGTGTTTTCCTTTTTACAGACACACAAATCAAAATTGAGTCATTTCTGGAGGACGTTGGCAACTTGCTCAACACTGGTGAGGTACAGTGGGTTGGAGGAGACACAGAACAAAGCTGATGGATCAAAAATGCTTCAATGTACCAATATTTAACAGAAAATTAGAAGACAAATAGTCAGATCTGTGGGTGTTACTCTTAGACTGTATATACAAAGTAGACCAGGTCTAATTTCAAAAGTAACTCCGATTTTGAAGTGTGACAATTCACAATTTGTCACCATGACAGTTTCTTCCACCAGAAGTTCACAGATGTAAACTGCAACCAGGCACTTTCTGGAAGATACTAGTTCTCAATCACATTGGTGTCTGCTCATATGTATCACGCTTAATTATCTACTCCTATGAATCATTCACTAAATTGATAATAATGACATATTTGAGACCTGAAACTAGGAAAAGTTTTCTGCAGTTATAACTCAAGTGAGAAGTAGGCTCATTTTCTATCTTCCATTCAAACTGAGTTCTTTTTGCAACAAGTAGAGGCTAACTGCTACTTCCATCATACTTCATATCTAGGCTTCACTTTTCAAACCAGGAGACTGTCTTTTTATGTACAGTCTATGATGTCACTGAGTTATTGCTTTACTTCATGTAACATTTATAGTATGTGTTTCCAAGAAATAGTACGAATGTGTTGTGGTTTGTTAGTTATATTCCAAATGCAGTACATTCTGCATTCATGTTTTGATCATTTCCAGGTTCCTAACCTGTTTGCAGTTGATGAGAAGCAAGGAATCTGTGAGCAAATGCGTGTGCTGGACAGGCAGCGAGACCGGGACAAGCAGACGGATGGCAGCTCATTGTCTCTTTTCAACATGTTTGTTCAGCGCTGTCGCACACAGCTGCATGTGGTGTTGGCCATGAGTCCCATTGGAGATGCCTTTAGAAACCGCTTGAGACGTTTCCCGGCCCTGATCAATTGCTGTACTATTAACTGGTTCCAGGTAAGTGTATGTATGATGCTAGTCACACTATAAGGTGCTCTGGGTAGTTAATCAGAGACAGAAAAGATATATTGTGGATGAATCTTGTTACCTCATCACTGGGGAAGAATATACCAATTGAAAGACTATTATTTATTTATTTTCACATCAACATATAATCCATTCTTTATGACTAATTACAGCCCAGATTTGTGCCGACATTACCAGAAAATACATTTCCTTAGTGATAAAAACAAAGTTTAAGTTGAATTAGGACCATAGCAGAAACACTGAATATACTCAATATTTCCTGCCTTGTCAGATTTGGCCTGAAGATGCCCTGCAGGCCGTGGCCTGCCGCTTCCTGGAGGATGTCGAGATGACAGATGAGTGCCGAGAAGGCTGCATTGACATGTGCAAGAGCTTCCACACTTCAACTATTGAGCTGTCAGTCCGCTTTTTGGCTGAGTTACAGCGCCACAATTATGTCACTCCAACATCATACCTGGAGCTCATTTCCACCTTCAAAGCCCTGTTGAAGACAAAAAGAGTGTAAGATCCTCTCACTTCAGATTGGATTATGAATCAGAAAAAACTGTCAAGGTTCATGTTTGCATTATAATGAACTTGATTAATTAGAATATTTCATGATCTATTTCTGTGCTCTATCCAGTGACATAATGAATTTGAAACATCGCTATGAGGTGGGGCTTGAGAAACTGGAGTCAGCGGCAAATCAGGTGGCCACCATGCAAGTTGAGCTCGAGGCTCTACAGCCACAGCTGCTTGCGGCCAGCAAAGAGGTGGACGAAATGATGGTGGTGATTAAGCATGAATCTGTGGAGGTGGCTAAGACAGAGAAGGTGGTGAAAATGGACGAGGCCACAGCCAATGATCAAGCCATGGCTGCAAAGGCCATCAAGGATGAGTGTGATGCTGATCTCGCTGAAGCCCTGCCTGTGCTGGAGTCGGCTCTGGCTGCTTTGAACACTCTCACTACTCAGGTGATGCTTTTTTTATGTAAAATCATATAGTTGGATGAAATGGCAGGTGTAATGATATAGAGTACTAAAGAAGGCAGATCTAACAATGTGGTTCTTTTTACCTGCAGGATATCACAGTGGTAAAGTCCATGAAGAGCCCACCCCCTGCTGTCAAGCTGGTGATGGAGGCAATCTGCATTCTCAAAGGCATCAAGCCAGACCGTGTGCCAGACCCTTCTGGCTCTGGTAAAAAAGTGGAGGACTTCTGGGGCCCAGCTAAAAAGCTTCTGGGAGACATAAAATTTCTCCAGAGCCTCAAAGAATATGACAAGGACAACATCCCACCAAATCTGATCAGCATCATCCGCGGCAAGTACATCACTAATCCAGACTTTGTACCAGAGAAGATACGAACTGCATCCACAGCAGCTGAAGGCTTGTGTAAGTGGGTTTGTGCCATGGACAAGTATGACAAGTAAGTAATTCTCTTCTCCCTCTGTGCTCTCGGTTATAAAAACTGATGTGCATTTGCATGGCTTGGGAAAGCTTTAATCTGTCTTACTGATTAACAGAGCTTTCTCATTGATTTTCTTTAACGGAATTATCATTTTCCTGGTGCTGATGTACCATTCATAGGCCAGGTTCAATGTAATTCATGAAACAAGTCAAATCCAATAAGCAAATAATTTTAAGGGAAATCTTCAGTTATTGTTCACAGTCTATGCTTTGGCTGCCAGTGTCCCAGATAAACTGTCGGACAGATACATTTTACGACATACTATATGTGCAGTATGTAAATGATAATGATTTCCATTCTGTGCTGTACAGCAGCCATTGGTGACCTGGTGAGTATAATAAAGTGTGAAAAATTATGAGACAGCAAACACTCAAAACCGAGGAAACCTTTCAGATGAGAGGTGAAACATCTTTAGGAAAACTCAAGTCCAGTTGCCTTCATCTACAGTTTAGAGGTTAAGGCACAAAGAGACAACCTGTTTAAGAAAGATGGCAATGAGATGATCAGCTAATAAGGCAGGAGTGTTGCAGCTCTGTTGGGACAGATAGGACCAGACGATAAGTAAAAAACTGTGATGGAAGCATACAACAGAACAGTCTTCGTTACTGAACCTGTGCTAGAACTTCATTTAAATAATGAAATTTGATGCAACCACTCATCACTTTTAATCACAGCTCAAAACATGTACTTATCTATTTGCAAATAAGAGCCACTGCTCCATCACGTCACCATGTTGTTTCCTTTATGATTATTTTTTTCAATTTTTTTTTCAAAAGAAATTTTCAAATAAATATTTTATTTATTGGAAGCTTCATGGTCCATCAGTGCACATGGACTTCCCTTTGAGAATCACTGTTGTAAGGAGTTTTGACAATGTTGTCACCATAAACATCTTGCTCTTTTCATGTCATGTGTATACATACCATGTAAATCCAACCAAATGAAGAATGCTTCATTTGTCTTTCAGAGTGGCCAAGGTGGTGGCTCCAAAGCAGGAGAAGCTTGCACAAGCCGAAGGGGTACTGAAGGTTGCCATGGAGGGCCTGCAGAGAAGGCAGGCTGCCCTCAAAGACGTCCAAGATAAACTCGCAAAGCTTCAAGAAACGTTGGAAGCTAATAAAAACAAGAAAGCTGACTTGGAGAATCAGGTCAGTTTTTATTTTTATTTTATTTTTTTATTTTTTTTGTACAGCTGAATTGGCTTATCATAACAGTAATTCTTGAAATAGTTCTAAATGCAGTTTCAAATAAAAGTCTGAGAACAACAAGGCAAAGATAATTGTCTCTTAACCCATTAAGGTCCATTCTGAGTTGCGCAAATTTGTTTAGCTTGACCTTTGTTAACTCCCTTGACCTGGGTTGACCTGTGGATTATGTCTCTCAGGTGGATCTGTGCAGTAAAAAGCTTGAGCGAGCAGAGCAGTTGATTGGAGGCTTGGGTGGAGAGAAAACACGCTGGAGCGAAATTGCCCTCAATCTTGGAGAGCTCTACAGAAATCTGACGGGGGATATCCTTATCTCAGCAGGCATTGTAGCTTACATGGGAGCCTTCACCTCAAGCTACAGACAGGTAAGATGGATTAGGTACTTTTATACTGAAGTGGAAAGTAACACTATTTCAGCAGTGCATGTTTTTGTTGTCAGTAAAGGTCCAGTGTGTATGAAATTGTGACATCTAATGGTGACACTGCAGATTGTAACATACAGAGGACTTCTCTGCTCACTCATCTATAGTGGCCAATATATACATGAAAATATGTAATTTTTCTTCATTTGTCTAACAAGATTCCAAATTCAAAATGTGAAACACACCCTGTAACTGGTTTGTCTATTTAGGCCGCTGAAGAAACATGACATGGCATTACAAGAACCAAAACAAATTTTTATTATGTTATATTTATTTTATAAAACAGCTCCACTTATACAAACTATACTTATAGGTAGTAGGTTCACTTTCTGCAAATAAACTCCTTCTAAATTTTACACATTTAAAAGGATCTGAGGCATTGCTGCTGCATTTGGAGTAACACTAACATAGTTAGTGAAAATACCTTTGTCTTATTTCAGCAAAGAAACAAAAAATCACATCAAATGTTTTTCTTTTCTTAAGCACACTAACCAAATGCAGCCAAGGAAAAGCCAGAGGTTTGAGAGCAGTTTTGGGAAAAGTAAACACTGATGCACTTTTTTTGTTGGGAGGTATCCATTGCTTCCATTGTACTGCTGAAAAAAACAAAGGATAACAGCTGATTTGCCGTTTTTATAATGCAAGTGCATGATTGTATGTGTGAGTGTACTGTAAGTGTGTTTCTGTGTGGATTATTTTGATGCCTGTGAAATCACTCTAAGTGTGGCTTTGTACATTATACTGTTTATAATTTGTCTGTTTTAGTGTTCATGTTTTTTTTTTTGTTTTTTTTTTCAGAATTAGTCTAATGAATTTATTACTAGTACGTGTGCTCCTCTGCAGGATCAGATGAAGGCGTGGATGGATCTGTGTAAGTCTAAGGGAATCCCATGTTCCCCCAGCATGTGTCTGATGACATCACTGGGTGATCCAGTAAAGATCTGTGCATGGACCATTGCTGGCCTTCCATCAGACAGCTTCTCCATAGATAACGCCATCATAACTGCGTGAGTGTTAAACTTTACCCTGTTATTCCTCTTTAGGAGAAAAAGTAGTCTTTGGCAATGTAGCATTCAGAGGTCCATGCACCAGCTGTGTGTCAACTCTTCTGCTGCTCTTCAACTGATTCATTTAATACTGACCGTCTGCTACAGACACAGGGTCTTAATATGAAATTTCTTTTTCCCTTCACAATAAAGCTTCAAATTGCAGTGCATAAAAAATGAATTTGAAAGTGAAGAAAAACACAGAATCTCTAAGTAAAAAAATGAAGAGTTATAACAGAAAACTGAAGTTCATGTGCACTTTTGACAATAGCAGCAATTTGGAGGCATGTTGCACATTCAAACAAATTATAGAACGGAGGTAAAGTGATCAGTTTTGTTTTTAAACTCAAAGGGGCCTCTTCTTACAGTATCTTTTTTCATTTTGGTAAGCATAAAGACTTGAACCACAGACGGTTTAATTTCCAGTCAGTTTAAAACAAAAAGGAAACAATGACAGAACATTACAACCTAATGTACAAGCCCATGTCACAGTGTTTAATTCATCCTTGAGATGCAGAAAGAAACATTACAAGACATCTGCTTGTTTGTGTCAATGAAGCAGTAACGTTGATTTTTAATCACAACACTCCCCGTTGTGATATCCAACTGTGAGCTGTCAAAATGTGTTGAGAGTGAATGTTTGCATTGAAGCTGCTCTCTGCATCTCCATTTTTGTCCTCTCAACACCCCCTATTGTTAAAATGTCTTATACTTAACAATTACAGAAACTCTGAGAATCTTCTCTGCCTTCCTCTCTTTGTATGTGTGTGCAGTAATGCCAGGCGGTGGCCTCTGATGATTGATCCTCAAGGCCAGGCAAACAAGTGGGTGAAAAACATGGAGAAGGCCAACAGCCTTCATGTTATTAAACTGACCGATGCTGACTTTGTACGCACTCTAGAGAACTGCATCCAGTTTGGCACACCAGGTGAGTAGAAGTATTTCTCTTGTGTAATGTTCCTGCAGTTGTTGCCCAGTCTGTGATAGCACCTTCAATTCAACATTAATGCAGTTCCTGTTACTGCCTGTTGAGGTCTCACTTTACCACAGTGAATAATTACTGCTCTGCACAGGGTGTATTTCTCCTTTGTTCTCTGCTCTGCAGTGGAGAAATTAATTTGAACAATATTTCTGAGTGAGGTGTTCCAATTACCCTGTTGCACTACAAGCAGTCAAACTGCTGTAAATCAAACATAAAGCACAGGAGAAATCCATAACAATATATTTTTTTCTCCTGCCAGATCAATTTGACATGTGTAGACAGATATGAAGATATTTTTTGTGCTGTGCCTTTTCCCCATGTCTGCTTGTGTGTCTTTATGAATACACTTCTCTTTATCCTTAAATTGGAATAGCATTGCAAGAATCCCCATTGCTATTGTGTGGATGTGACCTTTTGGCCCATGAGCTGATTTCAGAATATAAACAGCAATCTCTTTATAAAAACACACAGTGTAACAACCAGCACGGGAAAAATACTTTTGCCTCCTCGTAGTATTGTTTTGTGGGCATGAGTGAGATGGTAAGACAGGAATTAAAGAGAAATAGGGACAGCTATACAGCCATTAAAAAGACATCTAAATAATGACTCAGTCATACATCGGGGCTTTGCTTACTGGCATACTGTGAGTCTAACAGTTCAGAATAGAGCCCATCCTTGGAGGGTGCGAAATAGTCCCCAGAGGCTATGGTTTCACCTTCCATAGGCTGTTTGTTTTCTTTCTCAGTTTTATCGTTTCTTGCTGTTTGTGCTGCACCTTATAACCTAGATTATTAGCCAGTATTCTTTCATTTAACACAAATGCCCTAATGCTTCTCTGCCAAATCGCTTCAGCCAGCCATATGTTTAGCAAACAATATAAAGCACTGTTTAATTTACTGAGATATTAGCAGGATTGATAAGATGTACTGAGGCCAAATGATGCTCCAGAGCACTTTGGAAAGGCTTGCCCTGATTCAGTTAACTATGTTGTGGGAGAAAGACATCAGCTGTCACTGCCTCTTAGTTGGCTCAGGCATAGATGGGTGGATGGGTCAGTGTTCTTACATGAAAACAGCATTATCATACTTGATGTGAAATTGTATTATAATGCCATGGGAATGAGGTGTTTTTAACAAGTAATGTTGACTTACACAACTGATTTCTTGGTCTTGCATATGAATTCACATGGAGCTTCCTGGGCTGCAGTGGAAGCTCAGTGTAATAATAAACTGAATAAGGAGGGCAAGCAATATATTTGATAAATATTGTAATAACTCTGCAATGTATGACACTGTATACACTGAAGCAGTGATAGGTGTATTATATTTTAAAACTATGGTTACATCAGTACAACTAATACATGTTTCTGGCAGGAGTATGACCTTTATTGTTAGGAAAGTTGGAATACACTGTAGCTCCAGTGATATAACAGAATATTTTTATTTAATTAAAGGGCTCTAGTGAAAGTACAAACATTTTATTTGCTAAGAATTTATTTTGGAATGCCAACAGATTGCAAAGCTAAGGCTTGAATGTGGGAAAACAATTGGCTTTTAGTCTCACTGCAGAATTTTGGAATGTGTTTGGTGGCTCAGCTGTTGAGACAGCAGAGTTGGTCAACATTAGGCAACTATGGTTGAATTTACATCTCTTAGGCTTGTTTGTTAGTGTGTCAGAGTAAAGACATGTATCCCCTTAAAATAGTGTGTCTCATTTGGTTTGAAAATATTGATAAACATTTTATTTCAGTACTGCTGGAGAATGTTGGTGAGGAGCTGGACCCTATCCTGGAACCTCTGATGCTGAGACAGACTTTTAAACAGGGAGGTGCCATGTATATCCGCCTGGGAGACTCTACTATTGAATATGCCCCTGACTTTCGCTTCTACATCACTACTAAGCTGTGCAACCCCCACTACCTGCCTGAAACTGCTGTCAAGGTACAGGCTAGAGTGGGACTGCCTCAGGCACTGCTATATTTTTTGCATCTCAGTACACTGTCACTCTTCACACTGTAGAAACACATTTTGTTATTAATATGGAAAATGCAGTTTGTCACATAAACACTAGGACCGTAGCAGTTTAATAGAGTTTGCAAATAAATGTTTAAGAGTGGGTGCTTTGTTGTAAATCATTTAAATAAGAACAATATGGATTTGCAGCAGTAGTAGTATTGTGTACCACTGTATAATGGCCTGACACCAGTGTGCTAGTTACATTTTGACAAGAGATGGTGTAACAACACTGTCAGTGCTGCAATAACTTGCATATCAATGCCAGCGCCCCATAGTCTGACTTGATTATATATTCATGCCACACTGCCAGTGTCCATTTATAGGCCTGTGTGTAAGGGATCTGAAAAAAGTCCCATTACATTTACCACTGCAACCTCCATCACAACCTACAGCAGTCACACAAACAACCACCGTGAGACAGACAGACGCGAGTCTGCTAACACTTTCGGTGATAGCAGTCAGTGTGAGTCAGAGTATTTTCTGACAGAAGCCACAACTGTCATGGTTGTTTTCAGCAGTCTGTATTGTTGTAATGAGCCCGATGCAATCCTCCATACCTACTGCACCTACCCTGTCCATACAGATGGAACAGGTGCCCTTCAGTCCCACCACAGATAGATGCATCCTCCACACCAGAGCTGCTGCCAACACTGAAGGGAGTAATGAAATGCAGGCTCTCACAGGAAACAACACAGACATCTGCATTCCTCTTCCTTTAAGATATATGTATGTGCATGTGTGTGTGTTTATCACATTCAGTAGTAACAAACATGCTATCCCAAGTGTTTGTCAAAAGCAGAACTTTTGGAATTCAGAACCTTGAAATGTGTAGAATGTTACAGTCCATTTTGTAGTCCTTACTTTGGGCTTGTTTTGTCCAACTGTATCACTCTTCACAAGTGATTTGTGTTGTCTTGAGTTGAAAAATAAATTCAGCAAAACAAACCCTTTTTTTCTACAAATAGATGAGCAATAGTTTTACTTGTCAGGTCTATATAAATCATACAACTCAAATGCCAGCACATTTTTACCACAGCAACATAGTGAATTATTATTCACTGATACCACCTCCTCAGTGAAGTCTCCCAAGAAAGCATTCCAAGAAAAGGAGCATTAAAGGAAATTGCATTACAGAGAGGCAAAGGATTGGAAAGCATTAAGAAAGCTCACATTTCAAGCATCTATTTGCTCTTTATGGGCAGCTATTAGATAGATTCAACTCATTTTTCACAACTGCCTTAGTACTTTCCCCTCCTTTTTGCTCATGTTTTTTCAAAGAGGCAAGAATGAAGGAAATCAGCTGTTACGGAGCTCAAGGGACAAAAGGAAGTGAAGGAGGAGGGTGTATGTGTGAAAAGAACAAACGGCTGATTTATATGGGCTCGAAGTCTTTACTATTGGCTGAGTGTGTTTGAAGCATCAATAGAAATGGAATTAGGCCTCAGAGAAAGTGCACTTGTTTATTATGGTGAGGAGTAGATAGCAGATATGGGCTTCTCCATAAGTGCAAAGTAGGATGACCAAGGCAAGGTAAAAGACACTCCTTTGCTTCAAGCTGTAACAACACCTCACAGGTAAGGAAAAGGTAAATGCATCCTAAGGAGTGGTTATTAGAATTGATTCATTAGATTAGTGCGGACTCAGCTCTTGATAATCAACACTTTACTGTAAAGTTCCTCACATGTCCAAAAAGCAAATGTGGCAGTAGACAACCCTCATGTAACCTCTGATTATACTTTAAGGTGACGCTGCTGAACTTCATGATCACCCCAGAGGGCATCGAGGACCAGCTGCTGGGCATCGTGGTGGCCCGCGAGAGGCCCGATCTGGAGGAAGAGAAACAGGCTCTTATCCAGCAGGGAGCAGAAAACAAAAGGTACTAATGAAACTAATGAAATGTGACTAATGTAACTAATGAATGTGATTCATTTATACATACCAGATCAACATAAACATCTAATAATTTCTTCTTTGGCCAATAATTTAATCTGTTCTTTACTGGTTGAGTTATTTTGTCCAAGAACTGACAAATACAGGCAAAAACATAACCTCCTTGGCAGAGATAATATAATAGAATATCTCCTTCCTCAAAGTCCTTGTATTTTATTGCCAGGCAGTTGAAGGAGATTGAGGACAAAATCTTAGAGGTGCTCTCTTCTTCTGAGGGCAATATTCTGGAGGATGAGACAGCTGTCAACATTCTCTCCTGCTCCAAGTTGCTGGCCAATGAAATCACAGAAAAGCAGGCTGTGGCTGAGGTGACGGAGCAGAAGATTGATGAGACCCGCATGGGCTACACACCCATCGCTGTGCATTCAGCCATCTTGTTCTTTTCCATTGCTGACCTGGCTAATATTGAGCCCATGTACCAGTACTCCCTCACCTGGTTTATTAACCTCTTCATCAGCTCCATCGACAGCTCAGAAAAGAGTGATGACCTAGAGCAGAGGTGAGCAAGGTTGACAAAAGCCAACTACTAATTCCTGCAAGTCACCCGAGAAGGTTATCAAACCATAGAACTTTCTCTGCTTAAAAAAATTATTTGTTAAATCAAAATTTACACAAGGGTGGGTGAATCTAGGAATTCATTTTGGTTTGTTTGAATTAAAATTCTGACATGTCCATCTTCAGACTACAGATCCTGAGAGACCACTTCACCTATGCACTATATGTCAATGTTTGTCGCTCCCTTTTTGAGAAGGACAAGCTGCTTTTTTCATTCTGCCTCAGTGTCAATCTGCTCATGCACAAAAAGCTGGTAGGAATATACACACACAACACTTTACATTAATGAAAAAAGTTATTTGATAACTAAGGGGGTAGCAGCAATATTCATATTGAAGAGAAGGTGGACTCTTGATGATTATGTGCTGTATATTATCTGTATTTTTCATCTTCACTTTGCTTAAAGTTGTTACCCCGCTATACTGTGGTAACTGTTAAATGGCTTCATCACATTCATTAATGTTGTAGGTGGATGAGGGGGAGTGGCGCTTCCTTCTAACAGGTGGTGTTGGCCTTGACAATCCCCACTCTAATCCCTGTACCTGGCTCCCCAAGAAGTCCTGGGATGAGATCTGCCGCCTGGATACGATGGACAGGTTCATAGGTCTGCGCCATGACATGGCTCGCCTTAGGAATGAGTGGAAGGAGGTCTACGACAACCCAGTGAGTGTCATTCAGATGACTGACTATTCCTCTTTGTGTTACACAACAACTTGCTTTCTTTTCATAAAAAGATTCCAAAGTTGGAACACTTAATACAGCACCACAGAATCTAGGTTAAAGCCTATATTAATGAAACAGCATGTAAAGAAGGTCACAATTAAATCAATACCCAAGACAATTGAAGAGTGAAGAAAATCTGTAACTTCTCACAGAATGCAGATTTAGTTAGTAATATATATTAATATGAATCGTGAATCTTGAAAGTAGGACACATTTAGCCCTGACAAAAACATCAATCCTGGTTCTTAAATGTGTGAATCTGTTGTATCTAATGTATCTCAGCTGTAGCCATAATAGAAGGTGTTAAATTTTTTTACACTAAAGAAAGGAATGCCATTGCCTCTCTTTGTGTTTTCTTGTCTCTGCCCCTCAGTTTAACATGTAAGCAGCAATATGTAAAGTATTGATCGTCCACAATAATATAGGCAGACATTTGAATTTCTTTTTCTTTTCACTTCCATCTTGGGTGATGGGGTCATGTTTTTTTGTTTTGTCCATGTTTGTCATGCAAAGTAGCTACTATGCAGTTTTTGTAGTGCATCTTTGGAACATCTCAGCAAATCATTAATATCTGTTGTTGCATAAATACACATGCAGTCACACTGACTCAAAAATGTGGTTCTCAATCCCCTTATGAATTCTCCTTCACATCTTTCCTAAACTTGGTGATTTTTTTCATCAAAGTCAAGGAGAGGTGATTAAGAAATGACATGGGATGTAAAGTTTGGACTATTAAGATTAACCTTTTTGTCAGCATATGCAGTATTTGGATGCCAAGACCTTGAGCAGGCCGATAACTGCTTGGTAATGCATAAAAAGAATCAGATTTCTCCTGCATGTGAAAGAGGCCACTGTGGAATAGAGGAAATTAAGTATGATAAATATAGGTGTTGGGTGAGAAAGGAAATAAAGGCTTAATCGTTTAAATCTTTCTGGAGGGTTTGACACGTTAACCTCAGGGCAGCTTCTGCTTGACAGGGGAGCCCATAGGGAACACACAACACTTGTATAGGTGATCACTTATACTTTCTCTAACCAAATCTAATAAGTTTTCAATATTTTGTAACAAATGCTGCTTCAGTGATGTAAATTCGACAAGTGTGTCAGGTTCATAATCCTTTTCAGCTTTTCTTTTTTATTTTCTTTTATTTTTTTCAATGTATTACCCAGAGCATAGAGGAGAAAAAGAAGACATATCTGTAGAGATGATTCATGCCAGGAACAGATGATTCCATTACTGAGTTGTAAAGAATCTACAATTAAATTTTTGTCTAATTAAATCTGCTGTTCTTGATATGTTAGTCAAATGTACACAATCTAGATGCAAGAACAGCTGTTTAATCAACACGAAGAAACACACCGCCTTTGATTTTTAATCAGCAGAATCAGTCATAAACACTTCTGTCTAATGAGATCTAGTTGGTTCCAGTTGTAGAATTCACGTTTATTTAATCTTGATGTAACAACAGCTGTTCAATCAAGCGCACATACTCTGTGACTCACACATATTAACACAGAGATTCCCCAGGAGATTCTGAAAAGGTGTATCTGTCTCAAAGCACCTGCCAACACACACATCCAGAAATCCCTGGAAAAATTATACCAAAACTTCTTGTGACCATTGCTCGTTTCCTCTGGTGTACTTATTCTGAAAAAATAATATAAAACAATAAACAATAAAATATATTGCTCTGACCGAGTACCCAATGCTTTTTTGTGTCCCTACTTTTTTTCTTCTACTTTCCTTTGTCCTCAGTCTGTCCTTTTTCATGCATACTAATGCATCTCCTTGGATTATGCTCCTCCCTAATCACATTACAGATTATCCCTCTTGTTGCTTAATTAAATAGTTCAATCTTACAACAGCTTGACACAGTACAGCCCAGCGTCACAGTGTGATAATGACATTGCCTATTTTACTGTTGAATAAAAATGAATGTTCTCCTTCTAAACAGCTTTACATGATGACATACATTATATTCAACACTGTATAATCTCTAATTGGCTTGATTAGTCTGTCATCTGAATCCCTGTTTGAGTGCAAAAAAGGTGTAAAGAAAATTAATGATAAGATGTTTTTCCAGCAAAGCATAGCACTCCAGTGTGGAGTGTCATGTAATTCCAATTTGTAGACATAGGACTCTTTTCAGTTAAGTTTACAGGGTGACTAAAATGCTTATCCATTTTATTATCAAAATAGTCAGTATTTTGATAATAAAATGGATTTCACTTTATTAAATGTCCACTGGTCCGAAATGATAAATAGATTAATTGTTAATGGAAATAATCATTAGTTGCAGCCTTAATGTCAGTCTGTTTTGTTTGTGTGTGTGTTTGCCATTTAGGTGCTGTATTGTGACAGTGGCTACTCTTTCTGTGGTTTTTGTTAACAAAATGATATTAATGCAGGTACATATCATTTATCTTTACAAAAAGATCATTTATCATAATAAACCTAACAATATATCACAACCAATGTCAAATCAATGTAAAACCTCTTAAGCATGATACCTCAATATCAAGTTATATAAAATTACAATTAATCACTGGATTGATAGGTCACCACATCCAGATTAAATGCATTTTCTTCACTAATGTGTAAACATCTTAACTTCTTTGTATGTGTTTTTAGATAGATTAATCTGTTAGTAATTTAATCTGGAACAATCTGGAGTACAAACCAAAAATGTGAAACAGTGGTTACAATTTTAAAGTCCATCCATCCATCTTCTGCCGCTTATCCGAGGTCGGGTCACGGGGGCAGCAGCTTAAGCAAAGAAAGCCCAGACTTCCCTCTCCCTGGCCACTTCTTCTAGCTCTTCTGGGGGAATCCCGAGGCGTTCCCAGGTCAGCCGAGAGACATAGTCTCTCCAGCAAGTCCTGGGTCGTCCCCGGGGCCTCCTCCCAGTGGGACATGCCTGGTACACCTCACCACTGAAGTGTCCAGGAGGCATCCTGACCAGATGCCCGAGCCACCTCATCTGGCTCCTCTCGATGTGGAGAAGCAGCGGTTCTACTCTGAGCCCCTCCCAGATGACCGAGCTTCTCACCCTATCTCTAAGGGAGAGCCCAGACACCCTGTGGAGGAAACTCATTTCAGCCACTTGTATTCGCGACCCGACCCGAGCTGAAGATCACGACCCGATGAAGCCAACAGGACCACGTCGTCTGCAAAAAGCAGGGACCCAATCCTGAGCCCACGGAATCTGACCCCTGGCTGCATCCAGAAATCCTGTCCATAAAAGTTATGAACAGGATCGGTGACAAAGGGCAGCCCTGGTGAAGTCCAACCCCCACTGGGAAAGGATCCGACTTACTGCTGGCAATGCGGACCAGACTCTGACACTGGTCGTAGAGGGACCGAATGGCCCTTATCAAAGGGTCCAGTACCCCATATTCCCGGAGCACTCCCCACAAGACTCTCCGAGGGACATGGTCGAATGCCTCCTCCAAGTCCACAAAGCACATGTAGACTGATTGGGCGAACTCCCATGCACCCTCTAGGACCCTGCCGAGAGTGTAGAGCTGGTCCACCGTTCCAAGACCAGGACGAACACCACACTGCTCTTCCTGAATCCGAGATCGACTATCTGACGGACACAACCTCCGGTCCCCACTTTTTAAAGAGGGGGACCACCACCCCAGTCTGCCAATCCAGAGGCACTGCCCCCGATGTCCACGCGATGTTGCAGAGGTGCGTCAGCCAAGACAGCCCTACAACATCCAGAGCCTTGAGGAACTCTGGGCGGATCTCATCCACCCCTGGGGCCCTGCCACCTAGGAGCTTTTTCACCACCTCGATAACCTCAGCCCCAGAGATAGGAGAGCCGACCCCTGAGTCCGCAGACTCTGCTTCCTCATGGGAAGGCATGTTGGTGGGATTGAGGAGGTCTTCGAAGTACTCTCGCCACCGATACACAATATTCCGAGTCAGGGTCAGCAGCACCTCATCTCCATTGTACACAATGTTGACAGTGCACTGCTTTCCCCTCCTGAGACGCGGGATGGTTGACCAGAATCTCATTGAAGCCGCCCGGAAATCGTTCTCCATGGTCTCACCTGGCCTATGGAGTCCCAAAGGCTAGAAAGGCCTGATAGGACTCCTTCTTCAGCTTGACGGCATCCCTTACTGCTGGAGTCCACCAATGGGTTACCGCCATGACAGGCACCGACCACCTTATGGCCGCAACTCCGGTCAGCCGCCTCAACAATGGAGGCACGAAACATGGCCTATTCAGACTCAATGTCTCCTGCCTCCCCGGAACGTGTTCGAAGTTCTGTTCTCTTTTTCTGTTTTGTTGTTCCATCTTTTGCTGTGTGATGACCTAAATAAAGAGTTAAGAAGTACGGAAACTTTATGATATATCCCATACTGCAGTTGTTCGATAATGAACTGTCCCCTTGGTTAATAAAGGCAACCTAAATTGACCCACTGTTGCCTACCAATTAAATAATAATGGCTATGTGAAAGAAATAAGAGATTTCTATAAAACTTTAGCTAAAGTAACATTTGTAAGAAAACTGATTATTCATTGTGCTTACTATACTATAATAAGGGCAGTAAAGAACAATGCATGTTGCCTTATTTTGGAATACTTTGGAATAGTCTTTTGACGTTACTGTTCGTTGCAACTCTTATGTGAAATAAATAGACATGCATTTTCTGCTGTGTTTTTAAAACCAACTGAATAATAAGGATATTATAGATATTATAGATGTCAGTGTGTTTTGTTTGTTTTTGCCTTTATTGTGTGTATTTATCACTAATGGATCACAACTACTCATTGCTGTTTGCTGCGTGTTCTGCCACCGAGGCTCTCCCCTTAAGTCACATAGAATGGTCTTTTTGAACCAAAATGTATGCCTCTTCTTCAGGTTGAATGTTCGCGCCCATGAACACGAACACATTGGGGGGAGGGTTTGTTGCACGGCAAATGTGCTAGTTATGTAACTAAACTTGACTTTTCAAAACCGCTTGCTCAAGCGCAGGTAAACAGAGAAGCCCTTCTTTCTTAGAAGTGGCTGAAGTGTTTATTGTGACACTTTAGTGATGTTTAGATATGGGAAGGACAAGGAGGGACACCAAAAAACATCATCAAATTAAACGCACAGAGAAACCAAATGAGAAAAGACAACACTTCCCATGATCCCCTGCTACTTACCAACATCCACGAACTAGGTCTTTTGTTTTTGTTTTCATTGAGAGACCCCTAGCAGCAGAAATTACATACTTTGCATTTAAGACCCAATTTATTTGCAGATACAATTCTTCTATCAACCTCAATATGTGTTGTACACTTTTGCAGAACCCCCATCAGACTCCCTTTCCTGGTGAGTGGCAGGAGAAGCTGAGCCAGTTCCAGAAGATGTTGGTGATTCGTTGTCTCAGACCAGACAAGGTCAGTTCATCAAGAATAATATAACATGCTTTGGACACTACATCTCCATTATTGAGATATCTTTTCACACATGCACTCAACACATTTTTAATTAACAATTATAATTTGCCCTCCAGATTATTCCCACGGTACAGGAGTTTGTTTCTGACTCTTTGGGTCGTCCTTTCTTTGAAGCACCTCCCTTTAACCTGAGTAAGGCATTCACTGATAGCCACTGCTGTGCCCCCCTTATTTTTATCCTCTCCCCCGGCTCAGACCCCATGGCTGCGTTGCTCAAGTTTGGAGATGAAAAGGTACAGAGATGTGCAAAATTCAGCAACTTTAAAGCCCGCTGTTTGTAAAAACTTGTCATGAAATAGAAATCCAATCCTCCATATTTGACTGCATGGCTCTAAACCATTACAGGTTATTCTAGCTTTTCACGGGCCAAAAAGCAGCTACCTACAGTGAGTGTTTGATAATGTTCACTTCCCTCAGGGCTTCAGTGGTAACAAGCTGACCTCCCTCTCTCTGGGCCAAGGCCAGGGTCCTATTGCTATGCAAATGATTGAGAGTGGTACTAAAAAGGGCACATGGGTGGTTCTACAGAACTGCCACTTGGCTACTTCCTGGATGTCAACACTGGAGAGAGTCTGTGAGGTCAGAACGCACACACATGCTTTCTGTACACAGGTGGGGAAGTGCTGTCACTTTCCTTTGTGTATATTAATTTATCAACTTGGTCTTCATGGTTGAGAGCAGGCACTGAACCCGGAAAGCACCCACCCAGACTTCAGACTGTGGCTGACCAGTTACCCTTCCCCCACCTTTCCTGTGGTGGTACTTCAGAATGGGGTGAAGATGACCAATGAGGCTCCAAAGGGCCTTCGCTCCAACATCACACGCTCCTTCTTAATGGATCCCATCTCTGACCCAGTATTTTTTGAGAGCTCCAGCAAACCGGTCAGTGAGTGCCTGTGTGTATGTCTGAGTGGCTTGTTGCCTTTATCAATGGGTATCCTTGGCTCCTTTGTATCTGTTACCACCCTGCTGTGCATTTCAAAGTGCGTTTGTTTTAGCTGAATATATACATAACAGTCATCACTATTTATCTATCACTGCACCCTACATTTGTGCATATCCACCTCTCAGGTTGTTTTCAAGAAGCTACTGTATGGCCTGTGTTTCTTCCACGCCCTGACCCAGGAGAGAAAGAAGTTTGGACCTTTAGGGTGGAACATTCCTTATGAGTTCAATGAGACTGACCTCCGGATTTCTGTGCAGCAGCTGCACATGTTCCTGGAACAGTCCCAGGTAGGCTCTTCTATCTATCATGCATGATTCTTTATTTATTATTCTCCTGCAATGCACTTTGTAACACAATTAAAAGTAATTTATTAGAAACACAGTCAAAATTCCAGATAATGCAGGATGCAGATGCACAGTCAACAACCCTTGTCTAAAATACTTGTGCAGACCAAAAATGAAACTGTCACAGGCAGGTGGACATTCCCCACCCATTCTGTATGAAACAGTCAGATGAGACTTCATTAGGTAATTCAATTGGTTTTATTGACAAGAGGAGAAAGTTACATCAACAAAATTAAAAGGATGTCAGAACCTGCAACAAAGACTGGTAAAGAAAAAAATATAGTAAACCCTCATCAGGTGTATAGGTGGGTGTTGACACTAGTGGTGGTTGAGATGGAATGAATAGAACCCTGAGCATCTGAATGATGATAAGGAGAATCTGCTGGATATAGAGAATGGAGATAATTTGGTGGAGGAGGGTTTAAATGAATCACTGAAATGATAGCAAGCTGTGAAAGAAAGGGGAACATTTAAAAACATGTGACAGTAGTGATATGATTGGCTGATTGAGATTATGAAGAGCTTACTGAAAACATCCACAGTGTCCTAAATGGAGAAGTGAAAAGATTGAGAGAATGACTATAAATGAGTAAGTATATATAAAGTCTTCCTCACTGCACTTATGGTAAGCTTCGCATTTAAGCAGATAATAAAACTTCAAGTTTTTACAAGTGGATTCCTTTGCTACATTCAAAAGCCCTCTTGACATTTTTCAGACAGATAGCACTCCAACCCTCCTCTCCTCTCAAATCCTCTGCTGTAGCTGCAGAGAAGTGTCGTTGATTAAACACTGAGGATATATTTTTTTCAAAATAGTGACATTTTGAGTATCTTAGTGACACTGGGAATCAGAGAGAAATTCTCATGGAGAAAATGCCACAATTCCACCTGCAGCTAAATCCACTTTATACTCGCATAAGGAAACTCACCATTTGTCAACCGTAACGCATGCACATTATTTAGTTACTGTGGAAAAGCTTCATTTCTTCTTTCCTCTAGGAAGTGCCATTTGATGCCCTTCGCTACATGACTGGTGAGTGCAACTATGGAGGGCGTGTGACAGATGACTGGGACAGACGGACGTTGCGCACAATTCTGTCCACGTTTTACACTTCAAGGATCATTGAGGAGCCTGAGTATAAGTTTGATCCCAGTGGGCTCTACTATGCACCAGCTGAAGGAGATGTAAGAAAAGGAAAAACAAATTAGCAAAAAAAAAAAAAAGAATTGCAATTTTTTTTTTGTATTTTACATTTTTCCCATTTTTTTTTCCATTTTTATGAAAACTCAAATAGATGGGGCAAAACATTTAAATAAAGGGGGGTAAGCCAGGTCTATCACAATTATAGCTTGGATTTGGCTGAATGACATAAATACCCACAGGTTGTTTGAAAAGACTAAGTTGATGCCTTGTTATTACTTTTGAATCTTTGCATACTATTTAACAGAGTTGGGCAAAATCTGTTTTAGATGCAAAGCCTTTCTCAGAAATGATGTGTCATTCACTCCAGTCACATAAAGTTGAAGATTACTGCTGGTAGCTGTAAAGTGTGTGGTAAATTCCTTCTTATTTTGCTGTGTGTATATCAGAGGAAAACCTAATCAGAAAACACAATCCTTTGTCAACAAGATGAAAATGGACTCCAAAACCTCCTTACCCTTATCATTTATTGATTCTCCTTAAACATTCATGTTCTGGTTGTACGATGTACAAGAGATGTGCTTTTAGTAACACTATTTTTTGTGACACATTCATGAAAGTTTGACCTTTTGGAGATGTAATACACTTTAGCATACACTTTATGCTGTGTGATTTAAATATCCTGTACATGTTAAGTAATTTAAATATATTCCAGTAATGTTGCTTTACTTTAGTTACACCAGCAGAACAGAAACACCTCCTTTACCACAAACCCATCATTTACACAAAGCCAGACATACCACTGCCTTCAAACACAAGTTTAATGCACTGGATTTAAACTAAGCATATTACAGGACGCACAGTTGCTTAGCAATATTGTTGAGTTGCTTTTAGAAAGTCATTAGGAGATAAAAATGTGTGTAACAAGGCACAGCAGGCAACTACGATCAGTGAAGGTTGATATATTGTTAACACAAGTGCAATTCCATGGTGCGGTCCTCTATTTGGCATTTTGTTCTCCAGCACTGCACCCCCCACACCCACCCACCCACCCACATCTTTTATTCATAAAGTCACATTTACATAGTCATTATCATAAATGTCAGCAGTATAAGGAGCCAACATGTTTTTCTCTGTTATTACTGGAGATGTTTCCCGATGTTGTCCTCTTACTTTTCTCCTCTCTCTTTCCTGCTGCAGTACAACAGCTACATAAAATACACCAAGTCACTGCCACTCAACCAGTCACCAGAGATTTTTGGCTTGAACGCCAATGCAGATATCACCAAGGATCAGGCGGAGACACAACTACTGTTTGACAGTATCTTACTCACACAGGTAAATTCACCTATACATGTGATACCACAGACTTAATGTATATTGTGGTCGTCAGTTTGAATCACAACATCAATACAGGTGTATTTCTTGACTGGGTTAATGAGCAAAGACATTTAATTAGACATGATTCAAATGTAACTCTTTCAAAAGAGTGCATATCAAAATATTTGATTGTGTATGTGTTTTTTCCACTAAGTCAAGGAATGTTGTGGTTTCCTCATCAGACCATATTCTTGTCTGCTGTTTCCTCCATTTTTCCCCACTGTGGTGAAATGCAGAGGCTGGAGTGAGGTTTCAGTCACATGATTTCTAAACGTCATTCTTCATTCACTGAATCTGTTTACATTGCATGATTACCTTACCAACTTTACTTTAACTGTATTTCCATTCTAGTTTTTATTCATAATAAGCATAAAAACAGGCTTATTTCCAATACCAATACTCCTAGTGAAAGAAGCCTTAAGATATTTTAATTAATCATGCTGAAGACACATGCAGCACAATATCACTGAAACAATAGGACCAGTGTGATCTTAAATTAATTTATACACAATGTGAATAAATGGCCTGGACAGGTTTATAACCATGCAACTGAATGATAAATTATCAAGCATGTGGCCTGGCATGGTTACAGGTGAAAACAAAGTCACTGGCTCTGGTGCCATACCAAACCAGTGCCAACATCACAGATGCTTCGATAGAAATGTCACTACTTAGTTGGTAGATTTTCAAATTGAAGACAACATGGAGCACAGTCTCGCAGCAACTGTATGGCGTGAATAAAAACAAACAAGAGAATGCATTACATCCAAGAATATACATTTACATTCTTAAAAACTGTTCTAATTACAGTAGTAATTGACTCACTTCAGACTCCTCTAAAGTATAGTGTGCAGCATTATTTAAGTTGAAAAATATGTGTAGATATTTCAGTTGTTTGTAAAGAACACAAAGTCGCACTGCAAAAAACACAATGTGTCTCACATTGACTGTGTAGGATCTGTGTGATCTCACATCCTTACATCTCAGCTCTGTAGAGTTAGTTTATGTTGGCTTATTGAGGATTTTATCCTTCAGGTTTCTCATTGCAGTCAATGTTTGCTGCAAATCTAAGACATTTCACATCATCAAGGCCTGCTTGAAGATGTCAGAAGTACAGCTTCTTCCGCAAATGTGAAAAAAAGATTTTTATCCATCTTTTGATTTAAAGATACAGCCACTCTTCTCCTCAAAACAAAACATTTTCAAAAGTTTAAATTGTCTCAGTACCTGTTGGATTCAAACTTATTTTAAAGCAAGGGCAGAGATTCAACACATTTGTCTCTGTACTGGGCCTAATTCAGCTCCTTGGATACAGTGAGACTATATCTTGACAGCTACAGAACAGCTTGCTACAAACAAATGGGAAATTATTTCCACGGGCATTGCCACTTCTAGACTTCAAGTTAAAATTAAAGCCCAATGGAGTCTGACATTTATTCATATATCCTCCATTCAACAAGATTAATAATGGATTCAGTCATGTGTGAACTTTATTTGCATCTAATACGGTCTCATCCGTCTCAGTGACGGATAAACATGAAGACACCTTCAAATGGAATGAAGCAGCTATTTGTCATTCTCCTGCTGTAACCCAGTGTGCTATTAGCCAATGATTATCCATTAACGCTGGCTACTGTCTGAGCATCAAGTCGGTAAATGGTGCAAGTTGGAGCGAGAGGAAAGAATCACAGACAAGAGTGAGTGAATATCAGTGTGAATAATTATTAAAATTGTTGATAATGCTGCATCAAACTACCGAGTGGAAAATTGGAGGAAATTGGAAGAAAATGCTACTGGGCCTTCTTTTGCATGAGGCTGTGTGTTGAAGCTGTTTGGTATAGTTCAGACGGCCTTAAATTAGAAAGCTAGAACCCTTTCTGTAAATGGTGTGACAGAAGTACCATATCGGAAACTCTGAGAAATGGCCATGAGTTAAGTATAGGGAGGTTAAATTTAGAGCTATATGATATCTTGAGTCATTTTGTGTCCTCATAGATAATGAAAAATAATTTTAGAAGTGAAATGCACCAGAATCTTGAAAAGGAATTCACAATTTGACAAATCAAAGATACCACAAGATAGTCCCCCCTCAAAAAAAAATGTCAATGCAATCCTTGCCACTACTCCTGCCTCTCCTTCTCATCGGTCCTCTGTCGCTCCGTGTCTCTGATCAGTCCTGCTCCTCAAGTGGAGACGCAAAAGCCTCAGATGACATGGTGTTTGATGTGGCAGCTGACATTCTGAGCAAGCTGCCTGGAGACTTTGACTTGGAGGTAGTCATGAAACGCTTTCCCACCAGCTACAATCAGAGCATGAACACTGTGCTGGTGCAAGAAATGGGCCGCTTCAACAACCTGCTCTGCACCGTCCGAGACTCCTGCATCAACATTCAGAAGGCCATTAAGGTACAATCGTTGTTATGTTATGTTATGTTATGTTATGTTATGTTATGTTAGGTTAGGTTAGGTTATGGGTTAGGTTATGGGTTAGGTTATGGGTTAGGTTAGGTTATGGGTTAGGTTAGGTTATGGGTTAGGTTAGGTTAGGTTATGGGTTAGCCAAAGTGTAGTAAAAAAAAGGCAACTGGACTTAGTTGAATTTCTTGAAGACGTTTCGCCTCTCATCCAAGAGGCTTCTTCAGTTCTGTTTGACTGGTGGAGAGTCTGGGACTTATGCTTATGGGTTAGGTTAGGTTAGGTTAGAGGATGTTTAAAAGGTCAGCCAACATGAGAAGTAAATAAAAGATTTTGATTCTGTATTTCTGTTCAGTGAAAGCAGTATTTCATCAGTAGAGACTAACCTCTGCTGAACAGTTAGAGGAAGGGACTCTGGTGATGTGTTCTCAGAAATCAAATAATGTAAATATTTAACACCACACAGTTTTTTTTCTAATAGCTAAAGCGAAGGAACAACTGGGAAAATGAGTGATAATTATCAATTATACAGCAAAATAACTTCCCTCAGTCTGCTTTTCTCTATCTTAGAGGCACTGTCTTTAGGTAAGGTGCAGGTACTGAATAATTTATAGAAATGTTGTTGACTATGTGAGAATGACTGGGATGAAGCCATTTAAATCTTCAAATCATGAACTGATGTTTGACTTTGTCTTCAGAAGCAGTTTTCTCCTGCAGGATAGAGAAGAATGAAAACCTGGAAGATACCATATCTTGATTCCTGCTAAGCTATTATCTAATCACACCATCTACCATTTTTGAGACCACATTACAGTAGTCTAGAGCCATGCAAGCAGATCTGCAAAGGTTGTACATTATCACAGTGGTTCTTTGAACTATACACTCACTGGCCACTTTATTAGGTACACCTATTCAACTGCTCATTAATGCATATATTTAATCAGCCAATTACATGGCAGAAACCTAAAGCAGTTAGGCATGAAGAGATGGTCAAGTTGACCTGCTGAAGTTGAAACTGAGCATCAGAATGGTGAAGGTTATTAAAGTGACTTTGAATGTGGCATGGTTGTTGGTGCCAGATGGCCTGGTCTGAGTATTTCAGAAAGTGCTGATCTACTGGGATTTTAATGCATCACCATCTCTGGGGTTTACAGAGAATGGTCTGAGAAATTGACCTGACATTCTCTGAACAAAAATGCCTTGTTGAAGCCAGAGGTCAGAGGAGAATGACCAGATTGGTTCAAAAATGATAAAAGCCAACAGTAATTCAAATAACCACTTGTTACAACCAAGGTAACACACGGCACAATGAAACTTGAACCACATAAGCTTTCGGAGCACTTTAGTTGGTACACATATCACCCAAAGAAGTGTTTTTGTGTATCTGTGTTTATGCTTCAGGGTCTGGTAGTGATGTCTGCAGACTTGGAGGAAGTGGTCAGCTGCATCCTGAAGGGTCGCGTCCCAAGCCTGTGGTTAAAGAAGTCTTACCCCAGCCTCAAACCACTAGGAAGCTACGTCAGTGACTTCCTAGAGAGACTCAAATTTTTACAGGTAGTGAAATAATCGGAGGCCACAGTATTACAAAAGTGTGTTGGGTTTTTCATTACAAGTAAAGCAATTTTATGAGACAAAATAGTTACCTCACAAAAGGAGGCAATTTTGGTACAAATAAAATAAGAGACAGGGAAAGAGACAAGGAAACAAGAGAAGAAAACATTTGATTTTTAAACAGAAAGGTCTCTACTTTTCAAAAGCAAGTCTCGCTGTTTTCAGACATTGACTCCAGTAACTGTCTAGACCCAATTGTCTACATGAGTCATGCAGCAGTAGATTGTCTGGGTCAGACACATGCAAAACAGCAGGAACATTTCTGAAACATTCATGGTGGAGCCTCTGTGATCTCACATGGACTCACTTGGATGTGTTCCTGAAATTTTTCCAGGGCGCTGGCTGGAATAGTTCCAAAAATGTCTCAAGCATCATTTGCTGACACTTGGGGTCTCACAAGCTTTTGTGAACTATTTCAAAAACATTGCCAGTACATGTCTAAAAGCAGCTTCAGATTTGTTTTTCACTATTGTCTTTTTCTTTTCTTTTTTTTTTTACTGAAAGACAGTTGGATACTTGCCCAACTATCTACATTCACTTGGTGGTAAAAAAAAAATGAAATCATGGTCTGTTTGGCATCAGAAGTAAGTAGCTGGGATCACATGAACAAGTTCAGTACGTACTGTAAGTGTTCAAGTCAACTGTCACCTTGCCTTAAGCTGTGTCACACTTCAGTTACACAAGATTGCTCATAATCATAGCAGTTATGTAGATCTATCACAGGAACCACAGGCAGACACACAGTCTATCATGTGAGTGAACTGCTTCACTGAACTGTCGGTTCCCATGTTTCTCCTTGTCTCTTTCCACTGCAGAAATGTTTTTCCCAGTCATGACTAAGCCAAATCAAAAGAATTCTTTGTGTGTATGAGAGAGTCCACCCTAACCCTGCCACTGGGTGAACAAGATTAACAGGAAAGTCTAAAGCTTCCAAGACAGCTCACCTTATGAACAGAATACTTTCTCTGATGAGTAGATGTGTTTAACTGCTTTAAAGCAACACTATGCAACATTTTTACTTTTTTTAGCTTCAAAATAATATTGATGGATGCAGTGAGGAGTGAAGAAATGCTGCCGCTTTGGCCCTATAATCTAAAATGTGTCCTGGCAGCACATCTTTGAGTCTGTTTTTTTCTCTCCACTGAGTCCAAGTGCTTGCTTATTGTGTGAATTTTTGGGTTATGCTTATTATAAAGTGTCTGGAGGTAATGCATATTGTGATTTGGCACTATGAAATAAAAATTGATTTGAGCTCCTGTGGCCACATGTGATCGGATCTGACTTCACCCACAGGTAAATAAAACCCGATGTCATTTTTGTTCATGAAAACAACAGTAATGTTTTTAATGAGTCTCTGTGTGTGTGTGTGTCTCAGTGGTAGCAATCGACTGAATGAATCAAAGCACTATTCATGCTGTTGTAACATGAAATAAGATTTTAACCATATGGGAAAAAAGAAGTTGACGATCAGTGTTAATATCATGGTAGTGGCTTTAAAGAAATCACCGTATGGGCTCAGTGGGTAGTTTTTAATCTGTCCTAAGGATGGATTGCGATCATGCTTATTCAGAAATGTGGCTAAAAGCATCACTAAACCACTTTCTGCTGTGATTTTTGTGATCTGACGTGAGGATGTATTCAGGTTCCTTTCTATGCGTTCAGACTCAAATGTCCACTGTCTGCATGTGATTGGCTCACTCCATCACAGGATGCATGCGAATACCAGGTCTAAACATTCTTTGCGAAGTCAATACTTTTGCCTCCTCAGCTCAGACATGACGCTTTAGAGGTCAAATTGCTCCTGTTCCCTTACACACACTTCTTCAACTGATGACTATGCTTGCTATGTTTTTGTTGTGCCCGTGTCATTCCCAAATTTGCCATTGTACTTTTCATACAAGTCTCATTTTCTTTTGTGTGTGTCAGTTGTGTCCACTGCATTCTGTCTTATTGTGGTTGAAAACTATCTTCTCTCCCCTGTGTGTTAAGGACTGGTATGATCAGGGTATACCTGCTATATTCTGGATATCAGGATTCTTCTTCACCCAGGCCTTCCTCACAGCCAGCCAGCAGAATTATGCCAGGAAACATTCCATCCCTATTGACCTGCTTGGATTTGACTTTGAAGTGCTGGACGACAGACAACACAAACAGCCCCCAAAGGACGGTAAAACACTTCTGCAGGAAGAGGAAGAGGAAAGAGGATGAGCTAGGGAGGGTAGATGTAGTATTAGATTAGTATTATTCAAAGTTAATATTATAAATATTCAACCATCCTTGAGCTTAATGAAAAATAGCGAGGACTTAAAGAGGAACAGAGTCAAAGGGAAATAAAAATTTTAAGACATTTAAAAGTAGAATGTTTAAAAGACAAATAACCAGTGGGTGGCAAAGAAGAAACAGATGTAAACTGACATTGGGTGGAAAGTTAGAAGTATAAAGTGAGTCTAAAGTCAAAGTGAAGCCTCCCTGCCTCTTGTCTGCATGCAGATCTGAATCAGCCACTCACTGTGCCTCCTGCTCTAGTGTGAGTTCCTCAGTCAAAGTCTTACCCTCAATCAGAGCCCAGCTGGGGCCTCATCACACTAAAACAACCCGCACTGCCAAACTATCAATCTGACAGTGTGTTTGTGCATTTGGGCGTGTGATGCTGACAGAGTTGACTGACTTATCTCTAAATCCCACCCTTTATTCCTGCCATAGTAACATGTATGGTGTATGAAAAGGTCAATTTTTGCAGGGACGAGCCAGTATCTGTGTATGTGGTAGAGACAGTTTTATTTAACTTTATTAATAACACTCACTGCCTCTGTATTACCTTAAAATTTTTGCATCAGGTGTGTATATCCATGGCCTCTTCCTCGATGGTGCCCGCTGGGACAGAAAGACCAGACTTCTTGCTGAGTCTTACCCAAAAGTCTTGCATGACCCCATGCCTGTGGTGAGGAGCTCTGCATGTACACTGACTACAATAGTACATATAAGAATCATCAGAAGTTGCCTGGTTGGTTGACTGAATTGAGCTTTCTTTACTCCCTTGTCTATTTAGTTACATTTTTAACTTTATCATTTGAACATTTTATTATCATTCTAGCTTGTACTTTCTGACTCAATCGAGTGTATAACCATTTTGTTTAGTTTCATAGGATAATTATTTCATGTGCACTTTAGGTTAGAGCCCGGCTTTACAGCGACCATTGTCTTGCACCTTTATGTTTCTATGCTGCTGCCTGTGTTAAGGCCAATTAAGGCCAAAAAGGTGGAACACATAACTCCAGTTCTGAGGTCCTTACACTGGCTTCACATCTGCCAAATAACTGATTTTTTAATTTTTGCTGTTAGTCTATGAAACACTGAATGGCTTAGGCCTGGAATACAGTACATATCTGATCTGCTGGATCACTATGAACCATCCAGACCACTATGGTAGTCTGGGTCAGGTTTGTTCTGTGTCCTCAAAACCACAACTGAACATGGGGAAGCTGCTTCATTGTTTATGCCCCAAATGTCTGAAAGAAACAACGATAAGAGTGCAGGTCTGCTAAATCAATTAATTCAGCCACTAATGCAACGTTTAGTTTTTTTTTTTTTTTCTTTCTCGCTCATTCTTTTAGCTCTCTATTTAAATGTTGTGTTTTTTTGTGCCTTTTTATATTCTTTATGCTGCTGCTGCTATATTTTCTTGCTATATTTGTAAAGCACTTTGAACTGCCTTGTTGGTCAAAGTGTGCTATGCAAATTGCTTTACCTTACAGCAGCCTGAATGGACACATAAAAGTGTTCACACATGGACCCATGAACATGTGCAGCTCTTTTTTCTTTTTTCTAACTGCTGTCAGAGAGCCATCAAATACTCATATTTTTATGCTTCAGTGACTACCATCGGATCTTGATGCTGTGCTGTGTCTTGTTCTGTCATAATTGGTGGAAGAGGTGCACTTTTAACAGCACATCTCAACACAGTAAAAATGTTTTTAACTGAAAGATGCAGCAGAGAGAAATGTGTGGGTTTTACTCTTTTTTGTTGTTGTTGTTAGGCATTTGTACCTCAGCGTGGGCAGCTATTAAGCCTTAGTGTGAGTTAACTTTGTACTTAACAGTGAAAAACACTGCAAGCAACTGGTCAGAAGACAAAACAAAAACAGCTCGTTGAATAACGTGATACATAAATGTGTTTGTGGGGAGGAGGATTATTGATTCTGTTCCTGTGAATCCCTCAAGGTGTCAAAGAAAAACTGTCAGAGACTTCTGCATTAGTCAGCTTATAGGCTCCTATGCCCCGACTAGTCTTTTATTTTTGTAATTATCAAAAGACTGTGAATTTTTGACGAGAAAATGAACAGCAACTGTGTGTGCAGCTCTGCTCAGGAGGATGTTAACAGCTCCCCGTCGTCTGATTCGCATTGTGCCTGGAGAAAAGCCTCGCTCCTTCCTCATTCTCACATTCATTAACACAGTATTATGTGGTTTATCAAAGCAGACTGACAATGTGATAGAAGCTGAGCGCCGGTGGCGAAGAATGAGGACTGATCCAGTTTTCTGTTTAGTTTCCTCATTTTCCGTACTATGCACTCAAGCGATTATGAATATTGCACATGCCTGACTTTTTTAATATTAAAACATTTCAGTGCAGGTTATTAAAATAATCATTTTTTGACAAGACCAAAACTTAATTAAAACTGTGTTTATTATTTGTTAGGAAAAAAACAACAAAGGCAGCGTCTTGAAATGCAAATCTTCACAAAGGTCTCTGTTATTGAAGCAAAAGAGGCTTCTACTACCTCAGCTCAAAAAATACTCTTTTTCCAAAATGCATTTTGAGTGGCCCACTTTATCCCTTTACATAACCAAGACTTTTTAATAGCTCAAATGGGAGCTATTATTTTTGTAGTTTGTCACCAAAGTTCCAGTTTTTATTGTGTTTCCTTTCCACTGGGTCATGTTTGGGTTTCTGTCAGAACGAGCGACTATAGAGGAAAGACAGATGACTCATTTCTGCTTTAGCTAAAGTGTGCTGCCATCTTGTCTAGTCTAGTCATCTCTGTTGCCAAGTAGAGTATCGAGGTCCAACTCAAACAAGTTTGCGTCCGTCTCAGATGTCAATTATGTTTCACCTCATTTATACATTCTGTACTATAAAAGAAATAGCATTAAACTTATCAAAAATATTGTGGTGGTGACAGCCAACCACCAGAGGGAGATCCAGATGTTTCAGTCATCAGTGACACTTGGATCTCAGAACTTACCAGGTAGTACAACTTCCTGACTCACTTCCTGTTAAGGTCCTCAAGCTGAAATATTTCAGCTCAAGCAAGTAAAGTTGGATTGGCATGGATGAATTTATGTGTTTTTTATTTATATTATTATTGTTATTATTATCACTAACAATAATACTGCTGTCAATATTATTATGCTTTGATTAAAAGTTCATCAGTATAATTTCCTAATCAATAATCTCTGCTGCCGCTTGCATAAAAACCATAGTTCTATAAACATGACATAACTGATTCTAAACTTGATACAACTGTTGTATATTCGCTCCTGGTCTCTCTCTTCTGTCTCTCCCTCACCTCCCTCTTTTTCTTTCTCTCTCCTCTTTCTGTCCCCCACCTCTCCCCTGTCCCCAATTTTCCTCTTACCCCCACCGGTTGAGTCTGGTTCTGTCCGAGATTTTTTCCTGTTAAAAGGGAGTTTTTCTCTCCACTTATGCCTAGTGTTTGCTCATTGTGTGAACTGTTGTTGTCAGGATTATATTTGTTTATCAGCAGAGTTAAGTCACATATTTTGAGTTGTAAACAACCTCTATATGAATGATGCTGGTTATTTACCACAGGTGCTTTTTACAAAAGTGTAGGTGAATGTACAATGTCCTTTGACCCTGTTGCTGCCTGATGGATTCTCTCTAACAACTTTATTCCCTCATGTGTCAGATGTGGTTGAAGCCCATGAAGCGACAGGAAATCCCCCAGACGATGTGTTACATGGCGCCTGTGTACAAGACCAGTGAGCGGCGCGGCACACTGTCCACCACAGGCCACTCCACCAACTATGTCATCACCATGACACTCAGCACCAGTGAGGCTGCAGAGCACTGGGTCAGACGAGGCGTGGCTCTGCTCTGCCAGCTCAGCTCTTAGGACAAAGGTCACTAATAGGCAGACAGTGGTCAGTAACAGGATTTTCAATTTAATACAACTGTCTTACTGTTCACTGCACTCTCTCTAGTGGGAAAAAAGAGTGAAATTGTGACATTTTACTTAACACTTAACAGCATAAAGGAGAGCAAGCACAGTTCATGTAACCATTGTTGTACTGAGACATTGTAAAATACAATTTACACACAAATGTTCTCAAAGCTCTAAGCTTCATTCATTTTATTTTTCACTATAATAAAAGATACTGCATCAATGCACCATGTCTGACCTTTATTTAAGTGGCTTTACAATAAATTGAAGGAACTGTGTGAGACAGTTAACACTTTTGATGCAACACATAGCAATTTATTTACATGTGTTTCAACAGTGTTTTATATTAGTTCTTGCACATAGGACCTCAAACATGGCTAAACTGGTTCAGACTGAAAGTTAAGAGCAAATAAGATTTGTCTGTGAAAGAGAAAGTGATAACAATGAAAATATTATGGGAGAAAGAAAAGGGAATTTGATGCACCAACATCAGCAGTTTAGTACATACAGAAAACAAGTGTTTCCTTGTCAACAACCAGGAACAGATTTCATGGTGTAACCTCAGATTCACCACAAAATTTGATCAAGCTCAAAGGCCTGGTTGTAGTTAGACTGTAAAAATGGATGTTGTCTCCTGGTTTGTTGTAATGAAACAAAGTATTTTGTACTGTTATATTTACAGTCAGGTCCATGAATATTGGGACATTGACATAGTTCTAATTTTTTTTGCTCAATACACCATTGCAATGGATTTTAAATAAAATGAACAAGATGTGCTTTGACTGCAGACTTTCAGCTTTAATTTTAATTTTTAATTTTACACCCAAATCAAGTGAAAGGCGTAGGAATTGCTCAGTTATCGGGGGCCCATTGTTATGCCCCTGGTAGGGTTACCCAAGGCAAACAGGTCCTAGGTGAGGGACCAGACAAAGAGCGGTTCAAATACCTCCTATGATGATAAACAAAAATGGACGACACTGGAGCCAGGCCTGGGGGTACAATGGCGAGCGCCTGGTGGCCAGGCTTACACCCATGGGGCCCGGCCCGGCACAGGCCAAAGAGGCAACGTGGGTCCCCCTTCTCATGGGCTCACCACCTATGGGAGGGGCCAAGGAGGTCAGGTGCTGTGTGAGCTGGGTGGTGGCCGAAGGTGGAGACCCTGGCAGTCCGACCCTCGGCTACAGAAGCTGGCTCTAGGACATGGAATGTCACCTCTCTGGTGGGGAAGGAGCCTGAGCTGGTGCACAAGGTTGAGAGATTCTGACTAGATATAGTCGGGCTCACCTCGACACATAGCTTGGGTTCTGGAACCAGTCTCCTTGAGAGGGGTTGGACTCTCTTTCACTCTGGAGTTGCTCCTGGTGAGAGGCGCCGAGCTGGTGTGGGCATTCTTATTGCCCCCCCCAGCTTGGGGCCTGTACATGGGGGTTCACCCCAGTAGACGAGAGGGTAGCCTCCCTCCGCCTTCGGGTGGGGGGATGGGTCCTGACTGTTGTTTGTGCTTATGCACCAAACTGCAGTTCAGACTACCCACCCTTTGCTCCTATTGGGGATTGTCCTGCTGGGAGAATTCAATGCTAATGTGGGCAATGACAGTGAGACCTGGAGGGGTGTGATTGGGAGGAACGGCCCCCCTGTGGTACTTTGTTATTGGACTTCTGCGCTCATCGTGGATTTTCCATAACAAACACCATGTTCAAGCATAAGGGTATCCACATGCACACTTGGCATCGGGATGCCCTTGGTCGTAGGTCGATGATCGACTTTGTAGTCGTATCGTCGGACCTGCGACCATGTCTTGAACACTCGGCGAAGAGAGGGGCGGAGCTGTCAACTGATCACCACCTGGTGGTGAGTTGGCTCCGATGGTGGGGGAGAGGTCCTGGGGAGGAGGGTCCGTCGGATAGTGGAATCTCAGATTCAGGAGGAGCAGTGTGGTTTACGTCCTTTTTGCAGACAACGTGGTCCTGTTTGCTTCATCGGGTCGTGATCTTCAGCTCTCACTGGAGCGGTTCACAACCGGATGTGAAGTGGCCGGGATGAGAATCGGCACCTCCGAATCCGAGACCATGGTCTTGAGCCAGAAAAGGGTGGAGTGCCCTCTCTGGGTTGGGGATGAGATCCTGCCTCAAGTGGAGGAGTTTATCTTGGGGTCTTGTTCACGAGTGAGGGGAGAATGGAGCGGGAGATTGACAGGCGGATCGGTGCGGCATCCGCAGTAATGCGGGCTCTACATCGTCTGTCATGGTGAAGATTTACTGGTCAATCTACATTCCGAACCCTCACCTATGGTCATGAGCTGTAGGTAATGACCGAAGAATGAGATCGCGAATACAAGCGGCCAAAATGAGTTTCCTCCACAGGGTGTCTGGTCTCTCCCTTAGAGATAGGGTGAGAAGCTCGGTCATCTGGGAGGGGCTCAGAGAAGAACCGCTGCTCCTCCACATCGAAAGGAGCCAGATGAGGTGGCTCGGGCATCTGTTCAGGATGCCTCCTGGACACTTCCCTGGTGAGGTGTTCCGGGCACATCCCACTGGGAGGAGGCCCCGGGGACGACCCAGGACTTGCTGGAGAGATTATGTCTCTCGGCTGACCTGGGAACGCCTCGGGATTCCCCCAGAAGAGCTAGAAGAAGTGGCCAGGGAGAGGGAAGTCTGGGCTTCTCTGCTTAAGCTGCTGCCCCCGTGACCCGACCTCGGATAAGCGGCAGAAGATGGATGGATAGAAATACAGTAAATGTCTTACTTTTACTCAACAATTGTTGTAAAACTTCTACAAAAGTAATTTTCTGGTAAGATACTTGTACTTTTACTCAATCATTCCTTTTAGATACTTTAGATAAAACTTTTACTGGAAATTTACTGGAAAATCAAATTTCTGATGTTACATCAGAAATGTTCAGTCTATGTCCATTTTTAATGTAATGTCAATGGTTGTAGTTCACAAAAACAAAAAAAACACTTTAAACATACTGATAATTATTGTAACAAATTATTTTAAAAGATGGAAAAAGGAATTTGTGTTTTGAAAAAAATGCCACAGAGGTGGAATAGTCCTTTTTTTATCATGGCAGACATTCTCACAGGCCACACTAGGACAAGCACAGGGGCAAATTATCAAATGAATGTTGGCTGAGTTACATTTAACTTGCTCATTTTCAGGTTTGGCGTGTTTTGGGTCGCTGGTGTGTTCAGTTCCAGTGGTCAGGACACTGTGACACTGAGACTGAGGAAGCTAAATAGAACTCAACACAATAGAACAAGTACTTTTTTCTACTATTACATGTCAAAATGTCATGTGTGAAAAAAGGCTTTTCATCTTCAATAAGGACCATCAGACACATGTACAGACTAGAGGCAGAGACGTGTCACAGCCGTAGAATGGATATAAAAATGGACATAGTTTTCCAGTTTGAAAAGTGGGGTCTAGGAAGTAGGATGACAATTGCAGTTAGCCACCAGGGGCAACTCTGCTGGTTGTAAAAGAAGGAAAAAGTTTGAATGCATATCTATGAGAAAATGAGAGTACAGTCTTGAGTTTCAGGTCTAATGCAATAGAACATGACGTCTATTTTGTAAATTACTGTATGTTCCCATATAGAGGAAAATAGTCAATCAACCAGATACTTGTGAATGGACACCAGGTGTGATTGACAGCTGGTATCATCCAATAGGAGTCTGGATGCAGGTGACATCTGTGAATTTCAGGTTGTAAAAACAGTTTTGTTTCATTTAGTAAGTGGAAGACAATGTCGATTTTTCTAAACAGTTTATGGGTGGACTTTGTGAAAACGCAACCCTTGCCTTATGTACATATAAATGCCATACAATTATACACTTATACAAATGTACTTATGAGTAGTATATTCAATTCCTATCAATAAACCCTCCTAAATGTTGCACAATCAACCTTAGAAATGGCTGTTCCTCCCACACATCCCTGAGAATAAGCCAGCGTTAATAACCTAATTCTACACTGACGCATAACGACAGCCCTAACAACAGCTGCAGTGTCCTGCAAGCTGTATATTTATGAATTATCACTCTTAAACCTGCTGATAAGGGAGGACAGAACTAATTAGATGAGTTTTACTGAGAAAAGTGTTTTCTCTCCGACATTATAGAAAAAAAAACATCCGAGAACCAACATCAGAACTCTTTTCCAGAGTTTATTTTCTTCTCACAGTGGAGAGAATGCACAAACAGGCAAAAAGCAAGGATGTCACATTTTACAGTTCATATCCAGATCACTAAACAAATGAACATACAACAAAAGCATATATGCAAACAACCACAGACTTTCATTTTACGGACAGTTTGTTCGCCCGTTAAACAGTGAAGACATTTGTTTTTGGGGGGATATAGAATCCTGCTGGGTGTCAATCATTCTTTTTCAAACACAACAGTTTGGACTTAAATGACAGTAACAAAGTCATACTGAACAAAATTAAACGAACACTGTGGATTGTCTAAATGATTGGCATGTTTGATGTTAGCACAGAGTGAATCTACATTCAGGCCCTGTTTAAAGATGTTTTGTACTAAAATGACAAACACAACATCTGTAAATGATGAAGAGTTGCCAGATAATGATATATGATACATGGTGCTTAAGAATGGGCTCGTATTTATCGTGTTTATGGAAAAGTCCATTGAGTGCAAAATGTCTGAAAGCTCTGAATTGTGACTTTAAAAATGTTGCTTCAAGTACATTTTCCAGTGATGGTCAGTTGATATGTTGCAATTTTGTTAGTATGGAGCATTGAATTGTTTGCACTTGGCCAAGGCCACACTGGACACATGTAGTGGAAGCTGCATGCAGTGTGTGCAAGATGCATGACTGATCTGTTGTCTGCTGAGTATCTTTTATTTAGGGTTTACTTTTGAACCTGCAATAACATACATTTTAAATGCTGCTCATCTGTTGGTCCTGCAGTTATCTCACAGTAAAAATGTGGATTTAGGGAAGTGAAAAGCTTAAATCTGAAATGGGTAAAGGATGTGTTGTGTTTGTGAAAGATCATCGAACAGTAAATGGTCAACGCCTGTGACTGTGGTAAAAATATCTCACGTGGAGAGTGTGGCTGCTCTAATCTGTTAACATAGGATTAAATGGAAAACGTGTTCCACAATGCAGAAGTGCTACTTATGCATCCAGTGTGACCCCGATTTAAGCAAAGGTTTCCAAATGGACTACTTTTTCCTCTGTCTATACTCCTTCCACTAGGTTAAAGTTATCCACAAGGTGGTGTTGCAAAGACTTCACCATTTGAACGCTAAGTATTTCACGTTCAGAACTTCCCATGTTATAAACACGAGTTCAGAGTCCCATTGTTCTGCCACCTGCACATTTACTTTTACAAAGAAAGCTTCCCAACATGATCGACACACCGTGCCCCAAAGAACATAGCATGATCCTCACACACTTCATTTAAAAGTAACAAAGGTTGTCAATAATAAAAAAAAGACACAATGTCTGTACCCTTCCACTCATGCTTCATGCATGATTCTGTCAGATCCAAAACATCAGAATCACTGACAATGATTTACAGCTAGTTAAGACATAAGACAACAAATGTCACACAGTGACAGCATAAATGAAGACACGTGCCTTTTCTGTGTGCTCCAGCAGCTGAAGCTAGGCTGGCTAGCTTCGCACATGAGCCGCACCACAGCCAATGGAATGTCGGGGACAGGAAGAGGGAGGGGCTTAGTGTCAAGTGTCGGCCACTGAAATTCCACAATTGGTGCCAGTATTTTGACACATTCGCTGACAAAGTTTTACACGAGGAATGCTCGTAAAATAAAATAAAATTTAAAAAATGACACAATAACAATTTTCAATCTTGTGGTTTGACATTAAAAGTGTGGGGAACAGCTGAAGTGAAAGCACACAGCGTATTGTTCTGATCTGCTGTCAGGAAGTTTGACGATTGCTTGACAGAAGAACTTGCAAAGCATTAAGCTGCTCAGCTACTGACACGATAAAGACCTCACGTATTTACAGTACGTCATGATACCTGCACTGGTGTGACAAATCCGCCTTCTACTGTATTGTACTATATGTACTACTCAACTATTCCGACTACAACACTTCTTGATGAACATAAGAATACATCTAGTTCTTCACATTTTGAAGCTGCTGTGATTCTCAAAGAAAATACAAAGGATGTGTTTTATTTGGCAACAGATTGTCATCCTTGTGAAAAAAGTAATATCTGTAAAGGCTAGTTGTAAATGCTTTGGCAGCTGTTAGTTATTACTATGAACTAGGCTTAATGTAATAACAACTAATAACACAACTTAAAAGTAATACATTGGGAAAAGTTGCAGCATTAACAAATTAACACTGAGCCATGTGAAAAATCCAGAGGAACACTCTCCTGTTATGAATCTGTAGCTTGAAAGCGTAGCTAAAGGTTTAAGTCTAAATGTGTTGGCAAGCAGACATCTGCAAGCAGAGGTCTGCATCTTTTTGGCCCACACTGGATTTGTAAGCATATCCGATCAGAATTTAGGCATGTGATGCAGGCAGACGAGTGATGCCTGGTGGAATCGTGTCTGCTTTTATCACGTCTTTTTTAAACTTGTCTTCCACTGTGTCAATCGTTAAAAGCGTGTCAAATTAACTTCCGGATATTTGTTGTTGTTCACGTCCCCCCGCGCGTGACGCAGAAGACACAGCACATCCATGACACTCCTACATTCAGACTGAATCAGATCTGTAAAAATCTAAATCACAATTGCATTCGAAAATCACCTCCGTATGTTTGAATCAGCTTTGGGAAAATCGAATCTCATGTGTTTTCCAGCTGTTCAGACTGGCAAAAAATCAGGATAGATACAATCTGGATATGCTTAAAAATCAGTCTAAACAAGGCCTTTGACGACACTGTGACGGCGTTTGACGGCGCAGCGCAGCTGTGGTGCTGCTCCAGTGACCAGGGCTTGGCACACACAACATGTTTGACATCAAACAGCGTGATAGATGGAGGCGAGCGACGGACACCACACATGTATGAGGGCAGGGGCGACAGCACAGCATGGAGATACTAACAACAGTTGACGATGATAATGATAATAGACAAGTGGTGAGACTTTGGGTCCTGCACCACCTGACTGTCCATGGCTCTTTAATTTTTTTTCCAAGTTGGACTTTGCCATTTGAGAGCAGAGGTGGAAGAGAGCGTTTTTTTTTCTGGTTGGAGTGCAGCCTCGCTCTTTCAAGCAACATAGAGGTTGGAAGTGACGGAGGAGACAAGATGGTGGAGCAGAGTGTAAACATCACTAAGCAGAGTCATGAGATATGCATAAACCACCACTGCACGTTTGAAATGGAGGCACGGTTCATGATTAAGACTCACGTCGCATGCATGACTGGGCCGTTACATTACAAACAAAGCATGTTAAGGCGAAGAGGAGCAGCGGCAAAACATCCAGCCATTTCCGCCCTCGCTCTTCTCTATTAAAAGCCAAAATCGAACACGATTTGGTCTTCGAAGATGGCGATGAGCAGCATGATGCTGAACCCGGTCAGCATGCCCAGGTTCTGCAGGACAAAGTGTCCCAGCTGACAGCGCTTGTGGTCCTCGCTGTCCCCGTGGAGCATTTCTGGCAACTACAAGAGAGACAAACATTAGTTTTTGAGAACAGAAAGAGACTTCACCTCTTGATCTGCAGAGAAGAAGACTGAGGGCCCGTGTGGAGGAAATTAAGCTTAAAAGTACATTACATAAGAAATTAACTGCATTAGATCATAGATTAGATAGATATGTACAAATTTTTATTCTGGCTTCATTTATAATGGCTCAGCCACTTTAGCGACAATTAAAATTTTAATTCTCAGCCTGCAAACTCTGTTAATGTTTTGAGCTGGTGTTTTGGTCTGTTGTGCCACTAACCCAAGAATGTGGTTTGCAACAGAGCACTATGTCAAACAAAGTGAGTAATATTGATATTTTAATTAATATTTTAATTAATAAATGAAGGTGCTCTAAAGTAGACTGCCAGTTTCAGTCGCTGGGCGTCGCTACTTGATGTCTCATCATGGCGGCGCTGCTAAAATGAATGAGGGAAACTTGGGGAAAATTTATCTGCCCGAAGAAAAGGCAGTTTACAGCAGGATAATGGTGGAGAAAGCTAGGTTAATAGATGCCGCATCCACATTTAATACATAAACTTTATGCGGTTTGTTCTCTATGTTGTGAATAAATAGAGAAATCCTGCACTTTTAACTTTTCACTGACGTTTTGTTTTCTTTAGACAGATATCGTGAGTGTAATGCTTAATGTTTGTCTTGCAATATGTTGATTATCACAGAATCAGTGTATCATAATATTTTTGGTATCATGGTCCACGTATCGCATATTGAATTGTGAGGTCACCTGTGATTCTGCCTCCTAGTGTATGCAAATGTGCAAAGCAGCGTTAACACCCGCCTTTCTGAAACTCTGGCGACCCACAAAAGCCTCAAGAGTTGGGAGGAAGGGGAGCAATGCCGTTTGATATTTAAAATTTTGATTGCAGAGCCTGTTTCGTATGCAACAGGTGACAGATTTACATTTTTTAAATGTTGCCTGACACTGTCAAGGAATCATGCTCATGCACTGCGTCAACTTACCATGTCCACCAGAGCCACATACAGAAACATGCCAGCTGTGATGGCGAAGATCCAGTTGGTGACATTGTGTGTGTACTGGCCCACAGCTGTGCCAATCAGCATGCCAACATAGGCCATGAGGGCGGACAGCAGGTTGTAGACGATCGCCTGCTTCACCGTCATCCCGGCTTTCAGCAGCACCGCAAAGTCACCTGTCCCACACGACACACACACACACTTATTCAAACACCATTAGAGCAATTTCTGTGTATCCATCTCTTATTTTGACACCGTCTGGAAACCGGATCCCAACATACAATGCTCACATCTCCACCTTCTTTTTTATTTTTATGTTTTTTCTAAAGGTAAAAGTCACAGAGTGCATTGCTGCAGCGGTGACAGCTCTGTGTCCAATTTCTGTTTACAGTTTGCAAAGTGACATGCACTTTGCTGCACGTCATAAAGCCCTCGGTGAGAGGTTTTGGCACATGTCACATTGTGTGTTTAAGTCTCTTCTGACTTTTCTGCCTTTCAGTGATGAGGAGAACCTGTTCAAACCAAACTCTGCTCCACACGTCTGACACCACTATCTGTCTTCAAGAAGGTGGAGACAAAAAAAAAAAAGAGCGGAAGCTGCTCTTTCTATGAAATATGTCTTAAAGTCCCCCCTGATGCACTTTTGATTACATATGCACACCATTGCTTCTCTACCCTCTTCAATCATTGCCAGGCCAAATGCGGGAAGAGGCCCAAGTCTCAGCGGAAACGCCCTCATTTTGGAAAACAGAGATGAATAGAGAGAAGGGGTGGCCTACTTTTCCTGCACCTTGTAACAAGTGGCCTCTTTTCCTTGCTAATTACCTCGATGAATATTTTAACCGCTCCAATCTCATCCATCAATCAAAGCAATGGGGAAATAGGGGGTGAAGTTAAAGACAGTCTGCACACAACTCACGTCAACGTTTTTTTTTAATTCCTCAACACGCGGTGACGTTCCCTGCCTCCCCATTTCCAGCCTTTCAGATACGCCTGCCACCGCCTCATCTACCGCAATTAACACACACATCACTGCCAATTAGCTTCACTCTGGGTGGTTAAAGAAGCCTCATAATCATCATCTTTGGCATCCAGCTGCCAGTCGGGTGACGGCTTCTGTGTTCAGGAGGAGCCAAGAGGTGCACTTGTCAAACTGCTGGGCTCGCCTGACGAGTGGCCCGACGGGGATGAAGGCACAGTGGTAAGTGCTCCTCAGAAAAGGCTGCCGAATCAGCAGGAAGTGTGAAATTACAGGGACCAATCTTTACCATCTGGAAACTTGAGCACAAGGGAATGAAGATACATAAACGTTCAAATCACGGCCCCCTCCCACCAATTCGGAGTAGCCACTGCTCGACTATTATTGATACAAATGTAACACTATAAATTGCATGAATTACAGTTGTGTTATTTACACCAAACCAGTGTGGCTTGTTTTTTTTTTAATCTTAGAGGACAGTAAAATCACAAAGGTTGGCCTAGTATATACTCTAAGTGTGGCTTTACTTAACTTGAATTAAACAAGTAACCCTTTGGTTACTTGTTTAATTCACTTTGGTTTTTCAAAACTTAGAACAGACATACAATCCATCCATCCATCCCTCAATCCATCCATCTTCTGCTGTTTATCTGAGGTTGCTGTTAAGCAGAGAAGCCCAGACTTCCCTCTCCCCGGCCACTTCGTCTAGCTCTTCGGGGGGAATCCCGAGGCGTACAAATGTACAGATGCACAAATGGGTAGTAAATGAGCAAATTTCAACTCCAAAATAAAACTTAATAACTTAAGCTCAACACTGTTTAGATATCAAAATATATCTAAAGATATCTTTACATTTCTTTAATATGCTGAAATGTTTTTTCTCATTTTTGTTGTTTTTAATGTTATTATTCTGTTGTTTTTTTTTGTATTCTTGCATCTTTCATCTGAAAGCAGTTTTACACTGGATGCGTTGTGTGAGTGTCATGGATGTGCTGTGTCTAGCTTGCGTGTGTGTGCGTGTGTGTGTGTTCACACCGTCTGCGTGTCTGCTGCATTTCACTCGTCTCCCCACACCACCAATGTGATTATGAATTCATTTTCTGGTTCATCTCTGACTGAAAATATAGCATGATTTTACTCAAATGGAAAGACAGAGAGTGAGAATCTGCACAGCTGTTAAAAAAAAAAAGATTCATTAAAAAATAGATTCAGACTTAGCTTAGACACTAAAATTGACAGTGAGGTGTCTGTTTTATGTAATCATACTAGTAGAATGTCAATATCATTATCAAGTGATTTTTTTTGCTGGAAACCACATGCATTCCGTGTGTGTGAACACTCTTTTATGTTAATATAGGCAAAAAATTAACACCCAGCTGCAACTCACACGCTGCACATCCAGTGTAAACAGGATTTTGCAACCTGGCCCTTTTTCCAGGTTTGGAGAAATTTGGCTGGTTCTACTACACTGGTAACAACTGCCTACACTTCAGGGCAACTCAAATAAAGACAAAAAAATCTAAGTTGGCAGATTAATGCAATTAAGCTCATCGACATCAGTGAAGCATTACAGAGATGGAGAGACTGCCTCCAGTCATCTGATAGATATAGACCAGGTGTGTCTGTACGTGTTCAGCTGGTGGGAGGAGCTCAGGGCAGAGAGCCTTCATCCACAAAATTAATATTTTATTGTCCTGAGGATAAGACTCATCAATCTATTTCTGAACATCACACACTTTAAAAGCACATTTTTGCGTTGCGTTGCCTCCCCCCCGGCATATTTCACCTGAACCATAATAAAAAGAACAGAATGTGATGCTGTCGTACACAAGGGGGAGCAGGTAGACAAACATACTTTATGTTATTATAATACAGTTCGCACTGTTTTCTCTGCATTGAGAACACACACACACAAGGCCTTGAAAATGCACTATAACAAGACACATCATTAGTACTGATCTGCAATAGATGAGCCGGTTGTCTGCTGTTTTCACCACATACCCGCCACTCAATCCTCACACTAAAAAAGACACACACAGAGCAGAGGACTGCAGAGTTCAGAGCTCAGAACAAAACTATTCACCGATGTCGCTGAATCAACCTGAATCAAAAGGGTCCATGGAGAGAACGTGTTGGAATGCAAATGAACACAGCAGCAGCTGCAGCACTCTTTTGACTCTGACTGTGTAGAACAAAGAATGCCAGGTGTGGTGCATCATCTTCACTGACAGACACAATGACAGGCCATTTTACTGCTGTCACACAAAAGCCAATAATTCTGGCAAAAAAGGAGAGAATTTTTCAGGAGAGACAAGAAGAGTGACGATTATTGACACCACTCTGTTTCTTAATGGGTTTCAGGGGACAGATCATGTGAAGCTGTCTGATTAAAGATCCATTTCAAGAGAGAGAAGGGGCAGTTATGCAGAACCAGTTGTTTAGATTCTGACTGTCAACAATGTTAGGAGACTGACAACCTAAAAGAGCATTGTTCACTCTGCAGCTTTGTTCGTGTTGAATTAATGTCTGCATTTATTCAAACACGAACAAAGCTGCAGAGTGAACAAAGCTGCAGAGTGTTATGAGTAAATGATTTGTATTGTTTGGTTTATTTTCTCTTGGTTCACTTCACTTACCCAGTTCATGAGGTAATTCATGACAGAAAACAGCCACTGATGTGCTGATGCCTCCTGTCAGGTTTGCACTGAATGCTGCACCTAAATAGTCAAGTTGACAGTGATAAAGAGAAGAAAAGAGTTTAACAACTATTTTTCAATCAGTCTTTGTGGAATTACAAAGTAAACATACTAAATCTGGACCTGTGGACTTACCTATAGCCAGGCCATCACTGAAGTTATGCATGCCATCACCCATTATGACCATCCAGGCAATGCTGGCTATACCAGCATCCTTCATCTCCTGGTCTGAGTGGCAGTTCCCACCATGAGAGTGGCCGTGCGAGTGTCTGTGACTGTGCTTCTTGGCCTTGTGTCGGTTCTCCTTGGTGGGTGAATGCTGGTCCTGCTGGGGCTGTGCAGGTGCCAGTGGAGTCTTGTTGGTGGGAGAGTCAGGTGTCTGGAGGTCTGTGAGCTGTGTGTCGTTGTAGCCATTGTCACAGGAGACGACTGTACTGTCGGGGTCTGGAAGAGAGGGGAGATGTTCCAGTAACACGCATACTGTAGATGTATAAAAAAGTGGACGGTCTTAAAATTTACTGAATAGCCACCAGAGGGTGATGCAATTGGTTGTAAAAACAAGTCAGTTTGAATGGAAGTCTATGGGAAAATGAGCCAATTTCTCACTTGATTTATAACATCAGTTCACATTTTCCTGGGGAGATAAAGATCTCAGTTGGTTACAGTGAAACAATAAATATCATGTTTCACTGACATTTATTGTGTTAGTTGTATTACCATTTAGAAGAACATAGAAGGTAAAGCACAGTAAATTTAGAGATTTCAAAGTGGGAATTTGTTTTGCAACCAGAAGACTACTTTCACTTGAGGGCTGTACTGTACCCTGCTGCAACATGACTGAACACTTCATACCTTCATTGAGCGGCTTCAGGTGCAGCCACTCTGCATCTGAGCGACGATTTAACTTGTGATCCGATAACTTCCTGCCAATTGTCCCCTCATCACTTGCTTTCTTTGTGCCCTGTGAGCAGTTGCAGAAACCAGCGTCAGCTCTGAGTATCAGCGCAAGATTACAGCTAGTAGGTGCAAAGTTATCAAATGTTTACAACAAGGTGATGTTTTTTCTTACCCTTTGGTCTTTATAGTGCTTAAACATGCCAATACAGTGTTCGATGATGAAAAGGAGGTAGATGCCGGCCAGCGCTGTTAGCCCTTTCCACACTCCGTCAAAAGCTGTTATCAGATCAGTGTCGTGGTTTGTCTGAGGATTGCTGTGGTCGTGCTGCCCTTGAGACTGAAAACAGAGAAGGAAACGCATTTTATTTGAGTTTGAAAGTTTTGTTACACATCGGTAACTGCATGGAGATTAGCTACTAGCTGTGCAGGTAAAGACGGAAAACTCCGAAAATCAAAACTGAATCAAACAACACACAAGTCGGTCATTGGTGCAGACACATTTGAGCTGAGTTTAGTCCAAGCTTCAGCCTGAGCTTCAATACCATCTTGTACTTTTAAGGATTTGTTTTTTTTTTTGAACTCATGCCTGCAGTGAAAAGAAAGACAGATGGCAAAAGATTGCGTGTACAAAAAGCTTTGCCCAAAACAGAGAAATCTATCAGATGCACTTATAGACTATTACTCATATGTTTTAGTCTGAATCTAAATATTCAGATCACAGTTAATGTCACCGATGACCCCATGAACAGGTTTGACATATTTAAATCACCGATGGTGCAAAGATAATTAACATGGACTTATTGCAACATGAGGCTTATTATCTCAAGACTGGCTGCTGTCAGCCTGGCCCCTGTATGTTCTTTACATTGTGTTTTTGTAAAAATCAGTGTTTCAGGAGACATTTTGATGTTCACATCTGGACATAGATTCCCATACTAAATTAAACCCCTTAGGGACCCCTGCTGGGGTTTGAAGGTGAAACCCTAATGATTAACTGCGTTGAACGCCTTCTTCAAATCTTGAAAAACCGCTCAGATGAAATAGTAAATTAACTCACACATAAAATGTGCAATAATTATAAGTGCAGTAATCCCAGTGAAGCTTTGCAGAAAGTGTTTTTTGTTTAAGTTTATTGCAGAATTCTCACTCAAAAAACATAGCACTTTAAACTTGAACATATGGACATTTAGCCTCAGCAGATGAATATCATATAAAAATAGTGATGTCTTTCATAAATTTTTTTTAAAGATTTTTATGATTCATATAAAGCATACTGCATTATATTGTCACCATAACTGTCGGGGGGAAAAGAAGATAATGATGGTTTTGGATAAAATGCATGATGCATAGTCTTAATTATGACAAGTTGTTGCCTGATACTGAGATTTTTTTGTAATTAAGGAATAACGATTGTTTAGAATTTGAGGGCACAAGTTTCCTAAAATGAAAGAAAGCCCTCATGACATTCAACTGCTCTAATAAGGCTTTGACACACTAGTCGTTCTGGCTGCCTGAGGTGTACTCACATGAGGCAGCAGGTGAAGGAGGGCATCGCCGCTGAGCGTACCCACTGCCAGCGCCACCAGAAAAGTGAGCAGGAACTTGAAACAGGCCTGGTTGAGAATGGGTACGAGTACCACGCCCAACAGAGACAGCAGGCTGATGACAGTGATGGACACAAAGCCTGAGACCCAAATCCACACTGCAAAAGACAGAGGCATCAAGAAAGATCAGCATTTACTTTACAACAAAATAGCAACACTAGTGACACCATCCAAACGAATGTGAACTCATGTTCTCAAGCTTCCAGAATCACAATTTGGCAGATGCCATATTTAGGTTCTGCAACCGGAGGTTTGTCACCTATGACCAGGCTCCTATTGGTGTCCACTCATTTGTGCTGTGCTTTATCATCTATCTTCCTTTAAATGGGACCAAAATTGACCTGAAAATAGCAAATTATATTATAAACATATCATGGAGATGTTTGCTGACATTGTGAATCAAGTGAGAAATCGGGTCATATTCCCATAGACTTCTACTCAAAGGAAATTCTTTCTGCAACCAGTAGCTTTTCAATAAATTGCTACTTCCAGGTTGGTTTCAGTTCAGTTTTTACTTTACAGCTTATCTTTACAACAAACATCATCGCTTTGTCACCATATTGTTCTTTTCTTGATATTTAGTCTCATTGTTTAACTCTAAAAGTCACATATTTCCTATCTTGGTCACATGTGAAGGAGACTATGCTCCAAATGTTTTCAATCTGTGTGTCCTTGTGATGACACGAAGCCTAAAGGGAGAGACGTGACGTGACATTTCAGCAGGATCCCGCTCGCCTCATTTTTCATTCAAGGCTGCAGGCATGAGACGTGAAGCAGAAGAAATCAGAAAAGTACACTATCATTTAAACTGTCAGTTTGGCTGTCAGGTCCAGGACAGGTTTCAAAACAGCTCAAGACTGAGAGAGAGAGAGAGAGAGAGTTTGTGATTCTTTCTTCACAGAGAACAAAATGTTTAATGTGGTATGAAATTCAGTGTAACTACAAAGCTACTGGTGTGATTGCTAAAGTGATATTGGGTCCTTCGCTGCTGACATTCAGCTACACTGTAGGACACCCATCGAGTCACACACAGCGTGCATGCAATTCATATCTTACAGACAATTGACTTCTGTTTCAGAGGCATATCACAACACACTCAACTACTTCTGAGTAAATGCAGCACTCGTCAAATATACAGATTTAGCAGTTTCCTAGGTTTAATGGCTGTGGACTTTAGTTGCTCTGTTTTTAAGCATAAATGGTTTGGAAATGGGCCACCAGTGGACTAGTGGTTAGCACATTTGCCTTACAGCAAAAAAACCTGGATTGACAACCAAGTCAGAGTTTGCATGTTCTCTCCGTTTGTGTGTGATTTTTCTGGGTTCTCCAGTTTTCTGGAGGTTAAGTGAGTTCTCTAAATTGCCTGTAGGTGCGAAGGTGAGAGTGAATGATCGTTTCTGTGTTTTTGGTCCTGCGATGGACTGGCGACCTGTCCAGTGTGTGACCCTGCCTTTCGTCCTGTGTCAGCTGGGATTGGCTCCAGCATCCCCGCGACCCTCATGTGGAGGATAAAGTGGTAGAAGATGCAGTAGTTACACATGTACCATTACTTTATTTTCTCCAAACTTGTCAACATGTTAAAAATTGCTCAGCGGTAAACAATATTAGGAAAAAAATTGTAGTACAATGTTATGTTTTTCCGCAATAAAGTTGAGATGTACAGTTTGTTGACTTAGAGGGGTTGGTAGAGCATTAAATTAAACAAGCTTCATTATCACATTAGGGAATTAACATGAGTGCCAAAAACGTTTTACATTGCCATTAAATCTGGTCTGTTTTTAATGCATTTTTTTCCATGGATGTATTAAATCCATGTTTCTTTCCTATTTCTCACACAATTTCATGTTCTTTCCTAAGAACGTTAAAGTGAAAAAGATCAACAATCTTGTGTAATAAAAGAAAAACCGAAGTTAAATAGGAGTGGAAATCTTATATCAATGCGACTATTATGCACATGTGCACATTGCAATAATGATGATTAAATGACATACTGTGCGGCCATGCTCACCGGTTTATTTCACACAAACAAAATGACAAAAGCTAACATTTATCCAAAGGAAAAAACATCTTAAACACAGTGACAGACACACTCCCTCTCTCCTCATCTGAATGACTCCAGGTGCTTGTGCAGAGATAATATGAAACATGTCTAATGCCTGAATGAGCAGCCTTTAAACGGACTGAATCAAGCTGTTGCTGTCCCATCACCCAGCTGCTACAGTCACTAAGCAAGAAGGTGGACTTCCTTCTTAAGAGAAGTCATCACTGATCTGAAGCTTTTAGAGCAGTAGATCTCAAACCTTTTAGACCAAGTACCATCTGAGAAAATATTGAGCTCTCGAAGTAACACCATTATCACCAACATACAGTGGTGTAAACAGGCCGAGCAAAGTCAGCTACAGACTTTTCACAGGAGGCAGATTTATTTCCACTTAGATCATTTGCTCTCTGATCATCCTCCTCTTCCTCACATATACTTCAGACACTGGTATAGTGAAATTAGATTAAGATGGAGCAAAAGATAAGGTGACTCTAATTATCATTTAATTTATTATAAATTTTTGTTTATTTAATGTTTCATGCACTCCATTCAAAATTCCTCAGCTCCACTCCGATCACATACCCTGGTACATACAGTAGAACTGTATTTCTGATTTTCCTCCAAGTACCACCATAGGAATCTTGCGTACCACTGGTGGTAGACATACCACAGTTTGAAGACCATACCTTGTCAAATTGAACCAAAAGCCATGATGCCTTTGGTGTTGATGATAACAGTAGTGGATCCGTATGATTTTAATACCAATAAAACCAATCAGACAATCTGAAAATGTGCTTGTTTATTTGCACTTTTCCTTCAATATGCCACATTGGCAGCAAAAATAAAGTTTCTTCTGCAGTACGTTAAAGTACTAACATTATTGGGTTGCTGCTCCTTTCATCAGATAAGAGTAAACACACACATTTTTACGACCAAACCAATGACCATAGGTAATCTCTCCATCTCTGAAACTCACAGTCAATACTGAAAAGCATTTCATTGCATATATTCTAGTTCTTTGCATTGTAGGCAGTCATTACTTAGGCTGGGGTAGCTACTTTTCCTCCACAAGAATGCAGAAGAGTTGTAATGAAGCACACAACAGGGGCACTCTACTCTTGAAACGAACAGCCTTCTCTCTGTGTGTAATTGGTCAAAGTCTTCCATAATGAGCAGTATTTTCCAGCTTTATCTCAGATCACTTGATATACATTTGGCTGAAATGTTATTACAGAATATTTGATCATGCCAAAATATCCTGTCTATTGAACCATTAATGAGCTTGCTTTAAGGCACTACAGACCACAACAGAACCTAATGAGCTGATCAACTTTCTCTAATTACGCTGTTGTGCACCAGGTGGTGGAAATATTGATTGATTGTTTGATTGATACTTTATTAATCCCAAACTGGGAAATTGAAATATCACATCCATATACCACATAACATAACATCAATTAGTCCACAATTATTACAAGTTGAACGTAATAATGGCACACGTCAGAATTATACATACAGCACATAAACATTTGATTGCGTATGTACCCTAAAATGTTGAACAGTCCCTCATCCAAATAGAGGCATAATGGATATGTGGCATCGCAGTGTAGGCTGAGCCGCCGGGAAAATATACATCCTGCACAAGTGCTTTTCATAGTAATCCAGCACACAGGTAATTTCTTTTATTTAAAATACATTAGAACCAATGGCATTGATGCTGCATTGTAATTTGGGGATTTACAGTACTGCGCATAAGTCTTAGGCCACCATTAGATTTATTGTTTTAGCAATGATATAATGGCCATACTGTACAATTATTTCTCAATCACTTTATTGGAACATATCCTGAAAATATGGAGAAACAGTTTGAAAATAACATCTTTTTCAGAAAAAAACTAACAACAAAAATGCTTCTATAATATCAAATATTTAGTGTGACCCACATTTACACTTGAACAATAACACAACCATGGCTCTTTAAAGCCTGGAATGGAACCCTAATGTTATTGGTAAAACCTGTGTTTCTCCTACTATTTCATGCCAACAAATAGCTGCTGCGAAAAAGGTCTATTATACCTGGTTTACTCAAGACATGTTTGCGCATCACATACACATGTTGCACACGTTAAACTCATTGACAGGTTGATCATATAGTATAAGACTGACTTTTAGTCACAGCTTTTCAATCTAAACTCCAATGATCACAAAACTGACATAAAAACAACAAAGCTGCTGGTGGCCTAAGACTAATACACAGTGCTGTACATGTGACATTTCTTATTTGTAATTTTGTTTTGTATTAATTTTAACCTCTGTTGATCGAATGTTAATATTTTATAAAAACCAGTGCTTTGTTTTTGGTCTCCATTGGTGTTGTCACATCATCAATGGCCCAAACATGCAGTCTAAGTGTTATATGAAAGCACAAATATGCTCTCAGCTTTTTATGCCCTCACCCTCTCCTTTTACAGCTACAGCCATTTTCACTGTGCCTCTCAGAAGTAAAGATGCTACAGTTGACTGCGTTCTTATTTGCTGCATCATGCGGAACACAGTGCAACCCTGAGAGGCAACTGTATCAGACAGTACATCAGGTCCTTCACACTCACGCAGCTCATCTACTCCTCTGTCTCATTACCTTTACGCAGTTGAGGTTCCGTGAGTGTGTGTGAAAGTGGGCATCGGGTTATGGTGGTGAGATAGAGGGAAGTTATAAGGCAACAGAAGAAAGGGGAAGGGGACCCACTGGTCTGTGTCGTCTCTCCAATTACACATCTACTTTGAGCTGTGCCTCTAGAACAGAAAGGGCCCTGGGTGTCGCTTACAGGCTCTCCTAATTGGCAGAGCACAAAAAAGAGCAAGTGTGAGGACCAGAAAGAAAACTCCAAATATTCTGAGCGCTCTCATCGATGCAGTCAGGATTCAAATGAGAGGCAGCTCCGCTGCATGTGGGGATGCCTGTGGATGAGTCTTGGTCTACCAACGCAAAGAATCTAGAGCCTCTGGTTTTCCACTAATGAGGAGTCATCCCTGCCCTCTTCACTTGTTTTGATGTCTCCCTCATGGTCATTAGCATTTTTATGACTCCATTTTTATATTTTCAGTGGCTGCACGCTGCTGCCTGAGGCTCATTGATACAGGTGCCTCCAGAGAATCATGAGTGTACAATGATTAAAGCTTTAAGAGTGTACAATCAGGGGAAATCCTCCAATCTTACAGTTGAACTACTGCCTTCTGTTTTGACAGTCCTATTCCATTCAATCCAAAGTGCAACACTTTTGCAGTCATGACATACTTCCGTCATACGAAAAACACCATCTACTTCTAATTAAAACAAATTTCAGTTTGTGCTCAACATCTAATGACCCCACACTTGCCATGTTGTTCATTGTTTTCACTGACAGCTCCACAGCTTCTTAAGCACTTTGCATAACTTAAATGGAAGCTAAAATCCAATTACACTACAGGCATAATAACAATTGAATAACGCAGCAGTTGCAGCATGGTCAGATGGATTTTTTAACAGGCTCACAGTGAATTTTAGCTTCAGGTGTGGGTTGGCTCACACACAAATTGTAAGACGCAAAGATTTGCAGCCATTTCTATGGTTGTGTTGGCACAAGATGTGATATCCAGTCCTGGTTTGATTTGTAGCAGGCTTTTATGGCTTCACGAGTTCTATTTCATGACCTGTAACTCATTAACTGCAAAATCCCGTGACTGTATAATTTGCATGTCATAAACCTAAAAACACAGTGGGGTCCCAGAGCTGCATTTAACACCAAACTTCATTCTCTGTAGCTCATCTCTTTCTGCCTTTTTTCATTTCTAGCTTTTTTTTGTGGACTCTAATGGTGATTCAGAGACTTGGAAAATGAAAAGAGGAAACCATTCGGAGAAAAAGAAAAAAAAAGCTCTTTTCACCATAAGTGAGTTGCTTCCATAAAAAGGACAGAAAATTTTAATTTTCCAATATGAAAACGATCATGATAAGGACCGCTTGCTCACTGCTGGAGCTAATGAAATTATTTTATAACAAGGACACACACTGTCCTGAGTGATTCTTATTCACAGTGTCTTTCATAAAATGTACTGTATTACGATCAGCTGGATGTGACCTGCAAATTAGCCTGCAATTCATTGAAATATCACCTTTCTTTTTTTGGGGGGAACATGTGGAAAAAAAGCATCTCTCTCCGCCTGAGTGACATAAACACCATTTCTGTAGCAGCATCCAGAAATGTACAAGCATGAAACAAAAGTTCCAGATGTGTCGTTGACGAGACAGTTGGAGACCTTGTTAGATAAATGTGATATTCTGTGGTGGTGCAGTTGACAAATGTGTTATCAAGATCAAAGAACACGGTTCATGGCAGCAGTAAAAACTGCTCACATGCTGACAGATTTGTATGACTCAAACTCCAGGTCTAACCCTGGCTTGTAGCGTTCCTGCTGTGGTTCACTTCCCTGTGTTTACCCTTTGTCCCCACTTTGTTTTAACCACATCATTTACAAGCAGGACTTAAATCATGGTGTGAATCTTTGTAGATCCTCCAGCTTAACTACTGTATGCTTGTTCTCAGTGTTTGTCAACCTCAGTCGGCCCAGGGTCCGCTTCTACAATTTCATGTAAAACCTGTAGCAGCCTCAACCTACTCTCCCTTATTTAACTGAACTCAATTCAGCATTAATCTTACTCTGACTCTTTTCTGGCAGTCTATTCCTAAATAGTGTACAAAACAATAAGATAATAATCACAATTTTTGTTTCACCTCGGTTATTACCATCACTATAAAATATGGCTTGATTAATTCAAATAAACCTGCTATTATGCATGGCTGCTACTCTTCCCTTTGAGTGGAACTCAGGTTTGCACATCTTAATAGCATCTTTTTTGTAAACCCAGTGGTGAATGTTAATGTCCCTGTAGTTTCCTGCTGATCAGGACAGATGCCCTCTGGCTGACGGTGTTAGATAAAGACAATGACTTAGGGTTTCGATTTTTTTCTGTTTTATCTCTATGTCTGTTACTCTACAACAAACTTCACAGTGGCTTATTCAAGCCTATCAGTGGCAAGTAATTTGAATCAAAATCCAATTTTTTTCCTTTTTGAGGTAAGTTTACATAGGTTTTTTGCTGAACCTAATAGGACTTGGATTCCTAGTTTGTACAGGTGTGTGGTAGGTAATATACATATTCTAGATGAAAAAAATAAGTTTACACTTTTTTAACTTTTAAAATATGAATAAATGATATAATTTCATGTGCGACCAACTGTAATTAAAATCCATGAACACTTAAGCTGAACACTGATTATTTAATAAATGTAATATTGTAATGAATACTAGTGTATTTGTATTTTTCTTCTGAATTATCTTTTTTGTTTATGTCAGTTGGTTACAAACATATTCTAACACGATCATCCTGTGCATATGGTGTAGTTCTGCTTTGAGTGTAACTTTAAGTGCTACAACATGTAGGAAGTTGTTGTAGGCTTACATTTTCATTATAGGGTGATCTTTGACATGGATTTCCTGCGCTATCAGAGTTTTCTTGAGTCTTTTGATAGCCCAAATAAGTGTCATCCCAAATTAAAAAGAGGGGAAACACTGAGCCCATTGATATGACTAATCATGTGCTCATAACATGGCGGCAGCTGTGGTGTATTGGGTAGGTCAAAAACGACAGCCTCCCTCTGTACATCATCTATAAATCATCTTTTCATACACACACCAAACAACAACCTAGCAGCCACATTTTTGTATTTTTTTTTCTGTCTGCAGGCTACAACCTGATCTGGGACAGGACACAATGTGAGGTGTCAGATACTTAACGCTGTGCTCTTAACAGATTTGGTTTTGAGACAAGCTTAAATCAACTGTTCATTGCTTTTCTACATTTCTACTTCACTTTTCGGTCAAGGGTCAACATGAACCTCGGCTCTTACCAGAATTAACAGACTCCAGGGCTTCCTGCTCAACATCCATCTGGTGGTAATGGCGGATGCAAACACGGCTATCTATCTGGTAGAGCAGGGCAGGACACAGGTAGGTGAACTGGCTGGGGGAGATGAGCGATTGAGGACTTAGGCCATAGTAGTCAAGGAGCTGAGTCAGGTTCAAACACTAGAGATGGAAATAGGAGGAAAGTATAAAGGGAACACTCCAGTAACTGTAGAAAATGTGATAACAAAATGTATCTTACATTGTATGACTACTAAATTACAGGTATAACAACTTAAGGTATCACCTTAAAGATGCAATGTACATACATATTTATAGTCAACCAGTTTTTCTTCAATGGTGGTTGACTCAGAAATGTGTTGCAAGTCAAAATATGTGGACTGTTATACCAGTATAGTCTGATATGGCATTCAACAGCTCTGCTCTGATCTCCATAGACAGTGAACTGCAGGACACACTCCAATCACTTTCATAAAATTTCATGTCGCCTCTGCCGTTTTACAAACTTCCAGTAGACTGAACTCTGTGGATTTTACATTTGTAAATGTAAGTGGGCCTCATTGCGACTAAAGCTGAAAGGAGTGAGAAACAGAGAGAGAGAGCAGCAGTGTTTGAGACACCTTTGTTAGGAACACACTGAACACAAAGAGTGAGGACAGATAGTGAACAAAGAACAGTGAGTCAAAGACACTAAGTTTGGTTACTTAGAGTTAAAACTGAACATTTAGCAGACTATGCATAAAATATAAATTGTATATTGCCTATAACTGAATTTTGGGCCATATTGCCCAGCCCGAGGATGAAAGAGTTGTGTACTACCTCTTTTTTTTTTTAGTTAATGACTCAGGATAAAAGTGGGTCCTGAGGCTGGATCATCAAGACAGCTGGTGCCTTGACCAAAGCCACAGATTTAATGGCATTTTAGAGTTGAAGCCCACATGAGTTGGTGATAGTGAAGTGATAACAAAAAATTAAAACACTAGTTCCTAGAAAACCTTAAGCATTACAAATTCTACACTACTTCAACAGAAATAAAGACAGTGAAAAGTAAATCTAATTCCAAATGATGTTATTTATATGAAATATCAGGGAGATTCTGATAATTATTACCATTTTAAACATCAGCAGAACACAACGGAAATATATTTGATATCAATATTACTACTGAGGGTTACATGGTTGGTGTAGTGGTTAGCACTCTTGCCTTTGCAGCAAGAAGTCCCGGCATGTTCTCCCTGTTTTTGCGTGAGTTTCACCGGGTTCTCTGGCTTCCTTCCAGAGTCCAAAAGCATGCAGGTTTGAGAATTAGGTCAAATGGAAAATCTAAAATGCCCGTAGGTGTGAATGTGAGTGAATGGTTGTTGTCTCTATGTGGCCCTGTGATGGACTGGTGACCTGTCCAGGGTATACCCCGCCTCTCGCCCTATGTCAGCTGGAGTTAGGCACCAGCGCCCGCCCCCACGACCCTCATGTGGAGGATAAAGCAGTAGAAAATGAGTGAGTGAGTATTACTATTGAAGCCCTTGAAGTGTCCTGATGTCAGACAATGATCAATGGTAAGCGTAAATCCTACCTCCTCATGTTGGTGTGAATATCCACTTGGATGTCCTGGAAGGATGGGGACTGGCAAAGTGGGGGTGGCGAGCTCTGCTGGGGCTTCTCTTTTATCTTTATGAGAATGACTGTGACTGTGTCCATGTTCATGTTTGTGGTCATGGTTGTCAGATGGAGGTATGAGAGTAGAATGGGTACTGTTTCGCCCTCGCTGTCCTCTGACCCGTGCTGGATTTCTGGGCTTCTTGGTTCTACTCTCTGTCAGAGTAGAGGACGTGTGAGGCTCTGGAGGGGCTTGGGAGGGCCGTAAGTTTAGAGGTGGCAGGTGTTCCTGGGTTACGGGAGGAATGTCTGTGCTGGCTTGTACGTGATGAACGTGATTGTGTTCCTGGTCATGATCACTGTGGTCGTGATCATGATCTTGATCATCAGGATCATGAACACCATGAGGTTGAGAAGTTTTGTCCTTATGGACAGACTGTACCTGCTCATGATTGTGCTCTTTGTCATGTGCGTGATCTTGGTGGTTTTCATTATGACGATCATGTGTGATCGTCACATGTCCGTCTGAATGTTTATGGTGCCTATTTTTTATTTTAGTATGATCATGATCACGATGTGTTACATCATGTCTGTAATTGTGGTCATGGTCATGTTTATGGTCATCCCCTGTAGGTGCACCAGCAGTAGGACCAGCAGCAGTCGTCTGCTGGCTGCAGGCCGTGGGTTCGCGTTCTGTGGGCAGATGGCGGGAGCCAGGCTTGTGGTGTGGAGGATGAGGACCGTGCGTGTGACCATGATTGTGGCCTCCGTTGGTGGATGTGTGCGAGTGAAGCCCTTCCTGCAAATCTAGCAATTCGAGGTGGGCTACATGATCATGACCCAGATCCTCATGATCCACATCAACCAACTTCACTTCACCCAGACCCAAGCTAAAGAGCAGACTCTGAAATCCCTGGAAATCTAGCCGGTCTTTCTGACCATAGCGCCTGAAAAGCTGCTGGATGTAGTAGTGTTGCTCCTCCTCTAGAGTGTCTCCTTGGGGAGTCTTGGACTGTGGTGATGCAGTGAGTCCTCTCATGTATGGAGCCTCAGAAATCTGCAGGTCGCTGTGGGTGTGGTTGTGGTCGGCATGGTGATGTCCACTGTGTTGATGGCTGTGATCTTCTGCGTGGCAGTGGTTGCACTGATGGAAGAGGAAGGTGAGCACACAGAGGAAACAGAACTTAGTGTGCACGTGGACTCGCATTGTCCCCTCACTTCTGTCCCCCTGTTGAAAAAGTAAAGTAACAGCAATCACTTAATTTGAAGAAACGTGAAGACATTCTGTGACTGATACTGTAAATGATCATACTCTAAATGCAGTATTATTGTGCTATTATGGAGGATAGGTCAGAGATAAAACACAAAATCTGTTTAAGCAACCAACTACACAGCATTTTCAACTGTGAGTCCAAGTTTCTGATTCGCATGCCAAAAACCTCATAACCTCACTGTTAAAATTATATTAAAACAGAACCAGATTTTAAAGGTCCCAGTAAATGTAACACAAACAGGGAGATAAATGTGACTTTTAAAACTACAAAAGGTGGAGTTTACCAATTGCTTTTACTCAAATCTGTATGTTCTCACTGCCACAGCCACATTGTGAGTAACGTTTGCATCACATTTCCTTGCCCGGAATAAAAGCAGCAGTCACGGAGATACTTTATGGTCCAGTGTGTAACATTTAGGTGAAATTATTTTTGTTTGGGCAGAAAACGAAGATAAAATGATTATACTTATTTTTTTATAGTGCACAATCACCTGATTGTATGAACAGTTGTTTTTCACTAACCCACATGAGGCTTTTAAATTTATATCAGGCGGCCACTATTTTGGACTGTCATGTTTTTATAATCGCCCACAATAGACAAGCTAAACATCTTGTTTAGTTTTCGACTAACTTGGAAGGAAAGAGTGAGGTGAGGGATATTCTAGGGATATCTAAATGCAACAAAATGTACACATGAGTGTATGTAGGAAAGAGGAATGCTACCAGCAGCAACCAACTGTTAGGCTGCGTAAATGAAAACTCCCCAAACTCCCTAAAGTCCCTTTCAAAGTCTCTGATTGGTCAGAGAGCTGCATTATAGTTTCCTGTAGATTGTTTGCAAATGATGAAGTGTCCTTTTACATGCCTGAATAAAATCTGAATTAATACAATTTGTTAATCCAGTTATTTATCCCTTAGTATTAACAAATGATACACAGTAGACTTTCACAACTTTCTTTTTTGTAAATCTTTTTTAATATGAATTGATATACTGTATATTAAATTTATTCTTTTTTATATCTTCTATTGGGGGCCATTGACAGCTTTAAAGATAAATTATGACATTTATTATAGTCTATTTTGTTGTACAATTACTTACAAACTAAATTAAAAAAATACTGGAGAATAGCTATAAGTCAATTTGTAGCTTGTAGCATTTACTCAGACTCGGTGTGTGAGCGCTGTGTTTGAATGTGAATTAGTGATATCAGATTAATCAATCATGATGTCATTAGTCAATGATCAATGCTTTATCAGAGTTTATCATTCACTCCTTACAATGTGAAAGCAACGGCAAGAGTTTACTTAATAAAAATATTAGGATAATAAACCTGCACATAAACCCCTTAAGAAAAGAGTGAGAATTGTAAAAACAATTTGCCCCCCCCAAAGAAACTCTAAAAAGCCTGAAGCTGCAACACTATTCTAGTCAAATGATCATCATGAGGTCTCTTGTGAAGCCTGCGGGTGGTTAATGCATAATGGGAGGGGGTGAACACGGAGAGGTGTGACAGAGGTTAGATGAGGAATACTACCAAACTGAGATGGAGCGTGTCAGAAACCAAATACGCTGAATGTGTGATCACGTTGATAAACATCCTGGCGGAACGTGGGCATTAGTGAGCACATTGTGTAACTGATCCGGGCAGAACTTTGCATTTCATGATTACTCGACAAAGATAATTTGCCTCGAGTAATTTTGGTAATCGAATTCCTCGAATTATTTCGAGGAATTGTTTCAGCCCTATATTTTTTGACCCTTGATTAATCTGTGAATAATTTTGTGGTTTTATATTAATAAAAACAAGCTCGATGATTTCAGCTTCTTAAATATGAATGTTCTGGTCTATTTGCTCCTGCATTGGGCATTGGGCTTGATATTACTTTATCATGTCTGATACCAATGCTGATATCAATATCACAGCCTTCCTACATATGCGACACCTACTACTGTCTGTCCGTCCTGCGAGAGGTTTTTCTTCTCTTATAAAAGCCAATATTTTGCTGGCATCATGTGGAAATGCTCCATATTGTTTTACATCAATGTCACAGTAAATATTTAACTGAAGCTTGACTTAAAATGTATATTGCAAATCAAATCGCAGTTAGAATAATTGCAATTAGATACAATTTTAATTGTATGCTATTTGAATTGTTAATTAGCCAACATACACACATATTTATTTTCTTTTTTTTGTTGTTTTTTGCATTTTTATGAGTCACTTGAGCCTTTTAAATTTATATCAGGACCCGGATCAGCTTAACAGAGGCCACTATTTTGGACCGTCATGTTTTTACAATCGCCCACAATGGACAAGCTAAACATCTTGTTTAGTTTTGGACTAACTTGGAAGGAAAGAGTGAGGTGAGGGATGTTCATCTACAACATGCAACTTCACCAATAAATCTAGCTAAATATTACACACTGAACTTTCAAGTTAAAATATGTGTTCAGTAGCTCAAGGTTCTGACCACTTTTACTGACCTAGAGTGTTTGCTCAGTGACGCGGTTCTCTCAGTATCTTGGTCTGACTGTAAATCTAGGAGAAACTTTTCCACTACCCTACAATATTTTATCTAATCAGAAGCCAGAATTCAACAAAATAGTGGTGTTCTCTGCTTGACAAGTTAGGCTGTTAGTCAGTGAATAAATGCCCCGCAACAACATGTGCACATGAGTGTATGTAAGAAAGAAAGAGGAATGCTACCAGCAGCAACCAACTGTTAGGCTGCGTAAATGAAAACTCCCAAAACTCCCTTTCAAAGTCTCTGATTGGTCAGAGAGCTGCATTATTGTTTCCTTTAGATTGTTTGCAAATGATGAAGTGTCCTTTTACATGCCTGAATAAGATCTGAATTAATACAATTTGTTAATCCAGTTATTTATACCTTAGTATTTATAAATGATACACAGTAGACTTTCACAACTTTCTTTTTTGTAAATCTTTTTTAATATAAACTGATATACTGTTAAATTTATTCTTTTTTATACCTTCCGTTGGGGGTCATTTACAGCTTTAAAGATAAATTATGACATTTATTATAGCCTATTTTGTTGTACAATTACTTACAAACTAAATTTAAAAAATACTGGAGAATAACTATAAGTCAATTTGTAGCTTGTAGCATTTACTCAGACTCGGTGTGTGAGCGCTGTGTTTGAATATGAATCAGTGATATCAGATTAATCAATCATGATGTCATTAGTCAATGATCAATGCTTTATCAGAGTTTATCATTCACTCCTTACAATGTGAAAGCAACGGCAAGAGTTTACTTAAGAAAAAAATAAGGTAAACCTGCACATAAACAACCCCTTAAGGAAAGTGAGAGAGAATTGTAAAAACAAGTTCAACTCCACAATATCATTAGCAAAAAAAAAAAAAGTTTGCTCCCAACATGAAAAGCTCATGAGCTTTTGTCAAGCTGATAATCAGTACTTAAAGGCACCTTTACAAAGTGAGATAGAGACTCCAGTAAATAAAAACTAAGACGGCCACAATGAAACCAGAATCAATGTGCAGAAACTTATCACATACATGACTTCATTCACATTTTAATATATATTTAGAAACTTACCACTGTGTGTCTTTGACTCAGCTGCGTGTAAAGCTGTGAAGCTCAGATTAGCCACAGAGTGAATGATGGTGTTCAGACCCTACGCTGCAGCAATACATGTGGTTTACAAGCCTACTTTACGCCTGTTGACAAAACTCTGTTTATAAACATGAGACAGCAGCGACCTATGAACCCTCAGGAGGGACACACCCTCCAAGAAGCAACAGAGCTTGCTGTGTTGCCCTAATATGCATCCTTCCTGTGCTTGCCCTTTGAGAGAAACAAGAAAATCTATGCAAAGCATGAAACTGAAATTTTTGTGCTGCACAAACAGCAATTTCAATTTCAAATTTATTGTTCACCAAAATTTAATTTTCTCTTATAATATATAATAATAATTATATATAGTATAAGTTTACAATTATAATAATTATAATATATAGTATAAGTTTGTTTAACTACACTATGCAAGTTATCACACTACTTCTTTTATATTAATGGAAAAAAAGTTGTCTGTGATGTTACACTTAGACAAAACCTCTCACCAACAATCAGTCCCATTTTGCTCAACACTTTCTATTTCACAGATTTTGCCAGCATACACACGTATTATTTTATCTTTTGGGTTTTTTTTCCATTTTTTGGCATTTTTTCACCTTTATTGAACAACAACAGTGCAGGAGCTGACCCTGTCTACTAATACTTATTTAGATCCACAATATCTGGATAAACCCAATATTTTTACCAGCTCATTTTACACGTTTTTTTTTTAATTTATTTATTTCCCAAATTGACATCCATATTATTTCATGGAAAAATCACATTAAACATAAAAAAGCTCCATATCTTATATATGTTAAAGAAAGTGAAAAGAAATCTTGTTTCCACACCATCAGATCTGATCAATTCTAAAAGTTGATTGGTTTTTTTCTTGGCCTACAACCAACACCTACACAGTACTTTTTGTGTAATCCTGCTACAAGTCAGTCAGTCAGACAGGACAAAGGACACTGAACCTCTTTGGCAGAGGTAATAAATAATCATTACAGTGTGAAGTGTAATAATTTGGTAACTCACTGTAATATGCTTCCTCCTGCTTGGCCCCCCAGTCCAGGTGCTACTGTGCGAGTGGTTTTTTAAACTCATCAGAAACGTGCACTGTGGACAAATAATAGAGAGAAGTGGATTCAGGCTTGTTCACAAACACTATATGTCAAGCTAGAGAACTCCATTTACATGACAGTAGGTCAGCTGGAACAGTGCTCATGTTGTCATGAGAGATAAGTCACTGACAGTGTCTTTGTCTTCATCCATCTTAACAGTAATATAATATAATGTAGTTTGTACTGTACATGAGCAGATTCAACACATTCTTTTCCATGAGAAACTTCTGCAAAGCTTCCACTGATGTTTCAATGAAATTAAACAACCTCCCACTGACAGTAGTGTTGCAGGAAGCCATTTTAGAGTCACATATAACAAAGGTGAACTCACTCATTTGCCTAAGCTTCTATTGACATGGAATGAGAGCCGGGGGATACCTGTTGTTCTCAGTGTTGCTGCAGCTGAACACCCAGCAGAAAGCATTAAGTTTTCTCATCATATTTTAAAGCAGCCCCTCCTGGAACCGCCACCTTAACGTGGTGGAGGGGTTTGCATGTCCCAGTGATCCTAGGAGCTCAGTTGTCGGGGGCTTTATGCCCCTAGTAGGTTTACCCAAGGCAAACAGGTCCTAGGTGAGGGACCAGACAAAGAGCGATTCACCAAGACCTCCTGTGATGATCAACACAAATGGACAACACTCTCCCTCACCCAGATGCGGGTCTCTGGGGCCCCCCCGGAGCCAGGCCTGGGGGGGTGGAGCACGATGGCAAGCGCCTGGCGGCTGGGCCTATACCCATGGGGCCTGGCAGGTCACATCCTGAAGAGGCAACGTGGGTCCCCCTTCTCATGAACTCACCACCTATGGGAGGGGCCAAGGAGGTCGGGTGCTTTGTGAACTGGACCATGGTCTTAAGCCGGAAAAGGGTGGAGTGCCCCCTCCGGGTTGGGGATGAGATCCTGCCCCATGTGGAGGAGTGAGGGAGGAATGGAGTGGGAGCTCGACAGGCGGATCGGTGCGGTGTCCACAGTAATGCAAGCTCTGCATCGGCCTATCATGGTGAAGAAGGAGCTGAGCCGAGAGGTGAAGATTTACGTCAATTTACATGCCTGGTGTGAAAAGGCTATACATTCCACAGTTTCGGGGCAGCAACAGAAAATGTGCGGCCACCTCTCAGCTTCCACTTAGGGACAACTAAAAGTGACTGATCTGCTGACCTGAGAGAACATGAGGGAGCGGAAGGCTGAAGCAGGTCAGCCAGATACTGAGGGGCAAGACCATGAAGACATTTAAAAACAAGTAAAAGGATTTTAAAACAATCCTAAAACGAACTGGTAGCCAATGAGGTGACGCTAAAATTGGAGTAATGTGCTCTCGTTTCTTTGCGCCAGTTAAAAGCCGAGCAGCAGCATTTTCAACCAACTGTAGTCGAGCGAGTGACGTCTGGTTGAGCCCAACACAGAGGGCATTGCAGTAGTCTAAGCGAGTTGTGATAAAAGCATGGATTAAAATCTCAAAGTGATACAGAGAAAGCAATTGTTTAGCTTTGGCAAGTTGTCTCAATTGAAAAAAGCTGGACTTGACAACTGAGCTACTCTGTGCATCAAGTTTAAGATCACTGTCTAGTCTTACACCCCAGGTTTCTTGCTGTTAATGTTAAGTACTGACCTAATGAACTCAGATCAACACAAACTTTGGAGGTGTCACTCGGCCTAAACAACATGACCTCAGTCTTTTTATCTGTGCTGGCTTTAAGTCATGATCATTAAGCAAACACACAGTGTTTAATTTTCTACAACTAGGAGTCTAAAAATCAATTCAATTCAATTCAAATCAAACAGTAAAAAGGTACTGTGTTATGAGCCCCACATTTATTATGAGCAAAAGTCAAGTTTTCCCATGCTGCTGATAAAAGGAATCTTGTTACTGCTCAAGGGGTCAAGTCTTTGACCTTAAGCTGCTTCATATGATTCTCACACAACCATACACATCCGTCTTAGGACCAAGCCAGATTATGCAAGGAAAGAGTACGAGTAAAGACACAGCACTGTCTACTTTGATATTTAAGCAATGACATGAGATGACTAATGTTTGCAGATAAGAAAATTAAAAAATGAGTTCGTTACCAAAGGTAATATAATTGTATTGTATCAGATGTCCACTAAAACCAACACAGCCAATAATAATACTTCCCAAAAACATTTAGTATAATGTTAATATGTTTTAAATGGGTAGTGCATAGGGGCAGGAGTCGCCATAGACACCAGGATACAATATTATCATGATATTTAAGTCACTATATGATATTATCACAATATTGCGATTTACTCAACAGCTCTAGTGAGAGTGACCACTTGGCATCATCTAGTGGACTGAAACGTCAATCGTTTTTTTATGCTAATCGACACAAATTGTAACATTAGTTAAAAATTATATGCTACAAAAAAATTATATTTGGTGTCACTACAGCGAATATAATATCACAATATTTCACCCCACTTTCTAGGGTTGTTATAAAATGAACGGTACTAATAAGAATATAAGACTTAAAGTCAAGACTGAACACATAATATTGTCAAATTATTAAAATATATATATATATATATATATATATATATATGTGTGTGTGTGTATATCTGTGTGATTATACAAATGTAACTTTGTACAATCTGCATAAATTTATCATTTCATATTGTTTGTTCATATCAAGTATTTTACTACATTTAAAATGTGCATGTGGTTTTATTAGCACCATAATTAGAACCAAGAGCTTATTAAAAACATGACAAATCTTAAGTTAGTTTCCCAGCGTGGTGGGCCTGTGATGGTTACAGCAGATATTTTAAGCTTCCCCTTTATCATCCATACTCTTAAGAAGCCAGAGAGCTTGAGAGCCACAGAGCTTACTTGAGACAGTAAAATAAAAAACAAGCACGAGGGTGAACACAACTGATAGCACAAAAACCCAACCAGAAAATAATCTGCTGTTGTATCACAAGACCAAAGAAAGTATAGAAGAGAGGAGACACCTAAGTTCACATGTGACTAGGGCTGGAATTTACTCAATCAGTTATTAATCGGCTATTGAATTAGGGCTGCAGTTAACAATTATTTTTGTAATCGAGTAATTGGATAAAAAAAAAGTGGGACATTCTACATTCTCTACTGTTTGTTTCTCGGTTTAGTTTGTAGTGGTCCACTACTTTTGACACTTTTTGTCGTTTCTTATGCTGCATATCTTCCCCTTGCTCCTCGCTGCCTTCATCTCTGTCAGCCATCCTTCCACACTTCATTTATGTTAGCAGTATTAGCTAACTTCATCTTAAGTGATCACCAGGATCTCAAGTTTGGAATTTAGTGGTGTGAGATGAGGAAGTGTTGATGGGCAGAAGGGGTCAGGGGGTTAGTTATTGTTTGAAGATAATATGTCAATCTAATAAGGGACAATTTCCACTAAACCAAATAAATTGTTTTAATTTTGCCTTTAAGAACCAAAAAAGGAAAATGGATCCGAGAGACATTTGGCCCCAAAATGATCCTTAAACAGCGCTGGTCATTGTCTGTCCAGAATGAAAGAGTAGTTTTCTGTTTCTTTCCTGACATCTTTAAATCTAAACATATAAACAGTAAAAAAAATTAAAATTAAATAAACTGGCAAACGTTATGTTCATACTCTTTACACGTCAAACTTACACTTGAATAAGCAGCTATTTTAATAAATTAAGTGATGTAATTAAAGTGATTACCTGACCGGGCTCTCGTGCGCTTTCGTGGAAAGAGTTCTTGTAGCGGAAACCCATCTTCAGACTTTACCCGGCAACAAGAAATACTATTTTCTGATTGGCTGAGAGGTTGCTAATTCAAAAAATAAAAAAAGAAAAGCTATATGAATGGACTATCTATGAATCCATTCATAGATTATTAATTTATGTGCGATGAGTTTTATCACTGAACAGTGTGAGAAATGGCATGTGACGTGTGGCCTGTGAGAGTGTGTACTTACTGAAATGCGCGTGTCTCACGCTGAATGCGTGATCACGTTGATGAACATTGTGGCGGAACGTCGGCGTAAGTGAGCGCATTATTGTGTAATTGATCTGGGCGGAACATTGCCCGGATGCGCGAAATGTAACACTGTATTTAATGATTACTCGACACAGATAATTGTTCCTGCATTGGGCTGGATATCGCTTCATCATGTCTAATACTAATGCTGAAATAACATTTTTAAGTTTGTGGGGGAAAAAATTAACTTTTTAACATATTTCACCAATTTCTGACCTTATAATGACCAACAAAAATTGATTACTCAAGAAAATAACTGCCAGATTAAATTGATAATGAAATGTAAATTTTGTTGCAATCGTTTCTGTCTTCAGAAACGATAGCTTGAGAAACACTTGGGGCGACAATAGAAAGGCAGCATTGGTGAGTCAGTACAACACTGAGCAAATAACCGTCCTCAAGAAGCCCAACCAAGTACTGTGTATAGCTGGTGTTTACAGACACTATACACATTTCAATAAGTTCACGCGCTCCCACGCCACACATGACATTTCTCACGCCGAGAAGTGATAAAACTCACATCTTTGAATGGATGATGCCAAGGCATATTGCTCTGCGTAGTCTATTCGTACAGCTGTCAAATAGGTTTCCGCTGCAGGGCACTCGTTCCACGAATGCGCACGAAGGCGCATGAACGCTGTGAATAAGTGCACGGGTTTCAGACGGTCAGGAAATCACTTCAATTATTTCACTTAATTTGTAACAGCGGAAGACAAATGTTATAAATTAAGTAGATCCCTACACAGCTCTTGTCAACTGCATTAAAAGACAAATCAATGACCAAACTATGTCAAACAAATCCTACAGAAGTCATGCAAATGTCCAGCTACATCAAAACATCCCTCAGTGATTATACATTAGGCTACCATTCACATTCATTCCACATACATCATGAAAAAGTCCCTCACAGGACAAGTAATACCACACCAGGTTCAGGTTTAGTAGGCTGACGCCACTGAGTCATTCAGTCAGTGTTGCTGATGGAAGATGCCATATTTAGTCCTGAATACCTCAGCTCGGGTGGAACCTGCAGCACAAAGTAAGTGATCACTGTGGTGAGGCACAGCTGTTTGACTGATGCTCTGTGGCCTGGAAGCATGTTTATCACAGCATTCACTAGTAAACCACATGATCTGGTCAGTTGTATGTCACATAAATACAACTACACCTTGGCAAAACACAAGAGTGATGCTTACCTCAACAAATCAGCCAACAATAGTTCACACCTCCACTACACCAATACAAATATCCAGGCCAGTGCCGAGGTGGTGATGTTTTGAGGATTTTTTAGGAATTAGCCCACCAACTAATTTGTTCAAGGAGGGTGGAGGACACAGTATGTGTGTTTAAGCAGTCAGGGAGCTAAGTCTAGAAGCAACCACCTGACCAGACACTCTTAGTGTGTGTGAGCGAGTGAGTGTGTGAGCGAATGTGTGTTTCACATCTTTTTTATGCCATTTACTAAATTTTGTCTTCTTCTGAGTCTAAAACATTAGTAGGATTTATATATTTAAGCATGCCCATTTAAGATAGTATGCAATGATTATTAATTGACATTATACATTTGAAAGTGTAAAATTTGTAATAATATTGTAAGACAGGCAACACCACCAAGAATAGCAACTATGTGGTATCTACCTGTTGAAGTGACAATGATGCAACTGCAGAAATCTCAATTCAGAAAAAAACGAGGTTGTTTTTAAAAAACAGACAACAAAAACCACAAACTGCTGCTTTACTAGCATTGGTTGGTTCAACTTCAGACGCCCAACATAAAGGGAATTCCAACATGCTGATAAAATCATTCATAGTGTGTGTATTTGACCACTTAATCTCATATGCAAGACAGAATAATTAATGGTAGGAAACAGCCTTATGGTGCTGTTTAAAATGCCATGTTTACACAAACAGCTGTAGTGTGGGAAAAGTGTTGCATGTGCAACAGATTGTGGACACTGGGAGCACTAAAGCAAATACATCAGCTTGGTCCATGTTTGTAAAATTATTCTAGGAAACTTGCAGCTGTTAGCTACAGTGACTTTCACGGGGGATTTACACTGCCAATGATGATTAGAAAATGGCAAATCAATTGATTGGTCATTAAAAAAGAGGCCCTAAATCATATTTGACAATACACAAGAAAACAACAAAATGCTAGTTAGTGTTTGCCTAATAAGATCAGTATAAACTTCAGATTTTATACTTCATCTCACAATAAGTGTTGTATAAAATACCATTATTTTGTAGCCTTGTCCTCAGCTGACTTGAAACAACTGACAAGTGAAAGAACTGCCAACTGCTATGTTTATAGCAATAACTTATCATCAGCCAGGGCATGACTGATGCAACCCTGTGTTCAGTTACACATGCAAGTGTGATCTATACATATCGGTTTATTTAATCAGCAAAGCACCAAATTACAAAGCGAACACCAACTCATATGGCTCTGTTGACACCTTTAAAATGCACGACGGCACCATGGAAGTCTTTACACAATAGCATCTGTATATTGTAGTAATTAAGGTGTAATGATACGCAAAGTCTGGTAATGCAGATTAATACTTTGGAATTCAAATCATATTAAACATAAAGGCCTTGTTTGTCCTCTGACAGATTTCAAGTTGTATATTGTTCCAACAGTACAGCTGTTTTTTACATCAACCTAATCCACATCATGGATGCAGGAAAGGGTTATAGAGTACAAACACGACATACATCAATTCTAGTTCCTATGCTAATATAACCACTAAATTATTGTCACTTTAAAATTTCTCTCACCATAAAAGTTTAACATGTTTACTTAACAGGATCAGGATGTTCCAGACTAAATAAACACCTTGTAACAACTTTAAAAGTCACCAGTTCTTGTTCTTGCTTTCTTAAGTTCTTGCCTTATATAAGTTTCCTGCCACCAGTTGGGGGAGGAAAGCAGACATCTATAATATATAGCCAGATTATCTATTAACACATCATTCTATAAAACAATCTTGAGTTCGGATTATTCAATCAAATCCATCTATGGCTAATGTTAATGATACCAAATATGTTGTTTTACCCCCAGAAATTATAAACACTGTCTCAAAAAGTTCCAGTACTGTGTGGCCACCATCTATGTAATGCTGACAGTACAAACAATTACATAAATAAGGTGTATGGTATCTGAGTCTCATTTCTGAAAGTCTTGAGTTCATAGTAACAAAACTATTAAGGATATTATGGGGGGAATGTAGAGAATGGGAGTTAATGTTTGATTCAGTTTTCTACAAGCTAAAAGGCAAATTATTTTTAATAAAATATACATATTTAATTCCCAAAATCATCACAAATAAATTAGTAAAGACATGTTAAACTGGACAGGTTATTAAAAATGACATTGAAATAATTAAAATAAAATACATTTTGACTGTCTTATTAACATATTTACAACATTCTTTATTTCAGGAAATAGACCGAGTAACCAGCTCTTACAGCAACGCCCTGGGAATCAGTAACAACAAGAAAACAAAAATATATAGCAAACATATAGTAAAGCAATAAAAATTACAAAGGATTCAACATGAATGAATATAAATTATAACTATGTAAATTGTTTGATGACAAAACAAACAAAAGAAAAAAATGGCAATACCAATGTCTGAAGTTACCCAGGAAAAAGAGGAACATAGAGCAACAAATGCTTCAGACACTTGGTAACTGAGGGTTGAACGCATGCTGTGTCCCCTTAGTAGATATTATGCATTTCCAACACATCATGTTAACCCTGCTGAAGAGAAGTGAAACCAGGACACATTATTGATGAAGGCTCAACGCTGCACGTGGTGGTCAGAACACAACAATGCGCGAGCCTTGCTCTCTTCCTCGTGACAAAACCCCAGCGTTCAAACTCATCGCACTGCTTAATTAAACAGCACACAAATAGCCGCTGATGTTCGCAGCTGGTGGCGGTGAGCTGCCCATCGCGAAACTTGCCCCCTTCTCTTTTGTCTGTGTCGCCCCTGTCGGACATGCTAACGCTAGCATGCAAACGGAGGCAACACTTCAGCCAGCTAACGTTAGCTTACGGACGACTCACAGGAAATTAGCTTTAGAGCCTACAAAAAGCGACACAAGCGTATGTGATATGAAATCCCGCCATCGACGTTCACAACAATGGTTAGTGGCACACACGAATAGTAACGAGCTCTACCCGTATCCATGTTGTGGGAGTGAGTGAAAACAAATGGGTTTTTTTATATAGTTACCTCACTCGAGTGCCGTGTGCATCTCCTCTCCGCTCGGTACTACACCGTCTGGTTACGTAAATTTAGGAAAGACAGACATTCACCAACGCCTGCTACGAACTTTACGTAGTACCGGTGCAGAGGTGGAACAACAGCCTGATCATGGACGCAGAAGGCCCTGACGTTTGTTTTCCCCCAGGTCGTCTAAAAGCTGTCATTAGTCACATTATTCACTGGGCGTATGACATATGACAAGCCCTTTTAACGTTTATAATCGCCAAGTTTGAATGGAATTACCATGACAGATATGTGTGACGTAATTTTGACTAGTCATGATTTCAGTGAGACTAGTATGAACTGTAGTTGTACATATGGGTGATGTCGTTCTCAGTGGTCAAACCTGCAGTTTCAGACATCTGCAATTCAGTTTTTACTAGTCAAAATGTAGAACATTTCATAGCATATGTTCGGACGTGTTTGGATTTGTAACTATTATTTATCAACAAAACTGTACAAAATATCATATTATGCTAATATAGGAATGGTTCGTATTTATTTATGGTTCACTATGTGATTGTGTGTATGTAAGTGTGAGGCACTTGGACGGGGTGGTGTGAAGACACATGGTTAATATCTGTCAGTCATGCACCAGCTGGGTTCATTTATCAGTTTCTATGGTTTCACCTCAAACATCAGCTCCTGATCTCACAAAGATTAATATGAAGTGATTGGCAGCCATGTTCTCACATAGTGCTCCAGTCATGATGTTGTGGTGTTTCCACCAGTTGTAAAGCAATGATGGGAGTGCCACTGTGTCTTCCACTGTCATTTAGCCAGTACCCTGCCCCATCAGACAGGATGAAAAGTGCCAACTGTCGGCTTGAATTATGAGCCCAACTCAGCCCTGGCCATATATACACACCCCAGCACAGGGAGCCATTTCCTGCTGAAATGCTTCTTGCTGCAGATTACTGAGGTAATATTTCCTACACTGCAACTAGTAATGGTCCACTGCCAATCTACCTGACACAGCTTTTGCCCACGAAGCACCGACTGGCATCAAAGACGAGGCAGTGACTCGTGGTGGAATTACCCCTTTTATCACACAGTGGTTAAAAAGGTGAGGGGATATTTAATGACAACACATATCATTTCTTCAATCCGGCATGAGACCATAAGGACATTAACAACTAACATGTGCGTAATTACAGACACAAGTTGAATAGTTCATTTGGGTCACATGCCCTCCCATAAACCTATATTACCAGAGTCAGATTAAGGCTGTCAATGTTGAATGTGTCCCTCCACTTGATGGCAATTGCCACAGGGGATATGCAGCCTGGATCGTCTGTATGTGTGTGTGTGTGTGTGAGCTGTCGTGGCTGACATTTTGCTGATTCAGAGCAATACTCGCACCCCAGCAGACCCGCGGGTGTGCTGTCCTGGAGGGCAGCCAAACACATAGGGGAAAAGAGAGAAAAGGGGGGTAAAGAGTGAAAAAAAAGCTATATGATAAGTGACAGGTATTAAAAATCAGCTCATTATCCACCTGTAAACCCAACTAATGACCTTGTGTGGGTTTTTTATTCCCTATGAGATTACAAAAAGGTGTGGGCACTTGCTTGCTTCACCCGCAGCTTTGTTTTGTTTGACATAGCTATAATGCATAAATACTATTCATGTACATTTGATTAGCACCTCACAGCAAGAAGACTGCTAGATTGTATCCTGCTTTGGGCCTTTCTGTGTGGAGTTTGCATGTTCTTCCTGTGTATGTGTGGGTTTTTGCCGGGTTCCTCCCAAGTCCAAAAACATGGAATCAAATGACCACAGGTGTAAATGGTCTGTATTTATATAGTGCTTGATGGCCACTCAAAGCTGCTTTACACTACAATTTTACCATTCACTAATTCACACACATTTTAATACAGCACATCTATGTGCAAAGCATATTCTATCACTCATCTTTCATACCCATCCACACGCTGCTGGCACAGCTGTCAGGATCAAGGTGGGGTTACGTGTCTTGCCCAGGGAGACATCAGCCCCCCGACCTTCATGTGGAGGATAAAATATTTGGCAATGAATGAATGAATGAATGTTATTTGGTAGAAATTCCTTCCACTCTCTATCTACAAATGTGCCTCTGCAGCTGGCTGACACTCAACCCCATTTCAGAATATTTCCACCCGTGTTCAACAGCTGGCATGGTTTTATTTTCATCAAATACTTCTCCTTTGTTATCCAAACAATTTGCATGAAGGCATTTCCTTTAATTGCATGCGGTTGTCCGCATGACATTTACTGCACACAGCAGGGCTGTGCTAAAAATATCGAAAGGGCAGAATATTATGTGCATCGGCTGGTTTGCATATTACTGTAATATGGCTGCAATTGCTGTGATGGTTGTAAAACACAAACGTCACCTCAGTTGCATTCAGCCTGCACTCCCGCAGCTCCTTCATACTCCTGGAGCAGTTATTGCTGCTGTTTTGTGCAGTAGATATGCAGTCTTATTTAAGATGGGTTTTTGATCAACAACATCTTGTCATGACTTCCATAGTTCTAGCCTTAGCTGCTTTGTATCACCAGATGGCTTCTTTTTCAGATCTTCCCTCAGTTATAAGGGGGAGCCAAAAGAGTTCCAGTGTCAATACACGATTTTGAAGAGAATTAATTATCAGCTAATGATTCCTAATGACCTGTCTTACATGTACTAATGAGCCAGTTAGCAAATTAGTTAATGAAGCTTTGTTTTCCAAGTAGGAGTTCATGAAATGAAAAGCTATCAATGCTTTAGCATTAGGGGAAAAATATGTTTTTCCTTTATGCACCAATTAATAAAGTTTTCTGCAGACAACTGTGCAGACCAAACGGATTGATTCGTGGACATACCTGCTGCCTATTTGCACGGTTTTCTTACAAAACATTTTGTGCTTTCTTATATGATGAAGCCAGTGAAAGTGTTACCAAAACAGATTTCAGATAGCATTACGACCATATTTCCCAGTGCCCGTGTTTGTGCCTGAGTGAGCTTTTGTCAGTTCTTTGACTTTTACCTCTGCCTGCTTAACTAAAGATTGTCTAAACAGCTGTAACTTTGTCTGAAATGTAATTATTTACAGCCCCATTTACATGAAGTAAAAGTAGATTTTCATGTGAGGTGACACAAGTGAGGTACTGAGATACTGAAACAAATGGAGGGAATATAAATGTAGAGTCAACTTTTCAGTAAACTCTGCAGACTCACCTGAAGTGTGGCTGACACTAGCAGTGTTTTGGCGACAACAATCACACACTGGAGCTTTTTAATATGAACCTCAATAGGCTCGTCCATTTTGAAACACATGAACAAAGAGCATTCAGAAACTCTTGAATAATACAACATTCAAATTGAATCATCTTGTAAACACAGTTTTGAAGGCACCATTAATGTGTAACTCTAACTCTATTTCCCCCTCAGTCTCCGGTCTACCTTCTTCCATTGTCTCATGCTTCCTTTTTTTTCACAGCAACTTCTTGGGAGATCAGAAAGCAAAATTTATAAGCCTTGTCTCTCGCATGAAGCATGTGTTACAGGCATCTTTCTTTAATCCTTATTCATTTGCTGTCTTTCTTTCATTATTTCTTTTTACGTTGAATCGTTTTCTGACTTGTTTCATCCGTTTCCTCATTCTTCATCTCCAGCATTCCACCAGACAGAAGACATATATTTGTATACAAATACACATACTGTATACAAACACATATATTTGTTAAGTTCATATTGAGAACTGAGACTGAAACTCTCTATTTTCTCTTGTCATATCTTCCATGTATGTCATCACAGGGACAGACCACAGTTCACGCACACACTTTGACAGAAATAACAGCTGACATTTTTTTTGCATATGAACTATTTTAATTCCTAAATTCTTTTCCCTCTACATGCAGTGCAGCAGCACATTCACGTCCATTTTCTGGAGTCTTCTTTTCAGATTGCCCACAGTGCAGCATAGCCATACAAAAGGTGGTTTGATTTATACAGATTTTATTACACTATCCAATGATTATCATAATTTTATGAGTTTCCCATTACATTTGCTACGGAAATGAAAGTTTGATGGTCATGCCTTACTTCTACCCTGACACCCCAAATCTGTTTTGCCATGTGCTGTCACAATCCATCAGTTAAATTTGAAAGCTCACAAACGTGCTTCTCCACAAGCATCAATGCTGATATTCAATAAGAAAGCCACGTTTCATTCTTCATCTGCCATGGAGATGGGTATGAAAGCAGGAAAGTAATTCATTTTCATCTTCAGCTTGCATGGCTAACCCATGACATCTGTGGATATGAGGTCGCATGAAAAAGCAATGATTTTCTCAATGTCAAAAGGTCAAAATCATGAAAAGCACACAAGTATGTTTCATGATATATATATATATATATATATATATATATATATATATATATATACAATATATGTGTGTTTAGTCTTTCAATTATGTGAAAAGCTCTTTTCATGTTATCATGTTACTATGTGATTTTTTGTATTTTTAAATTAATGATGTACTTGCTGCGATGATGCGCCAAAAAGCAGAACCTAACATTTTGCCCTACTGTGTTTATTCACAAAACTTCAGCTCATGAACTTGCAGCCAACACAGTTGTCCACTCATACATGCCATGTTTTAATGTCTATTTTCCACTAAATGTGAATATAATTTACAAAATTCTATTCTAGGTTCTATTGAAGAAGACATGAAAGTAGTGATTGAGTCCATTGCCACCTCAGGAATATGTTTACTGGCATTATAAATAAAGTGATTCTTTTCCCCCAAGACTTCCATTCACATTACTTCTTGCAACCAGCAGTAGCGCTCCCTGGTGGCTATTCAATCAATTCCTGCTTAGAATCTTCAAACTGAGGGATACATGACAGTATAAAACAACACAGATAAAAGAGATGGTTTTGTTTATTTTGTGTGGTTGTATGAGTTATAAGTAAGTAAGTAAGTTTAACTTACTCAGCAGAGTGTATTCTGAAGGCATTATGTTAGAAAGCTTTTATCATCTGGAAACTGACGTTTGTATAAAACTCTGTAATTTTACACCACGGCACACAGCAGTTGTTGATCCACTGCCGTCTGACAGTAAGTTCATATTTGTTGCTTCTGTTTTTTAAAATCTTTAGTCTGGATTTACATGTGTCACAAACAACAAACTAAACTTGTTTCCCTGTGAGCTGAAAACACATATTAAGCCAAACCCACAAGCTGTGGTGAATAATCCATACAATGTTTACCATACATTCATTAAAAAAGAAACAACCAGATCAATTAACCTAATTATTCCCAATGCTGTATTTTTGCAATAAAGCACTATACCCCTCTCATGACTCTCAATGGAAGTTCACAATTCACAAAACTATGAGTAACAGAATTTATGTGCAGCTGCTGGAAAAAAATCAGACAATTTCAACTCCTAGTATGTACGATAATATTGAAAAACAGTAAATTAAGTCATTAACCTGCTGACCTGCTGTGGATTTTCTGTGTACACATCTTAACAATGGATGTAATTAAAACTATTAAACAGGTTGCTCTTGTCTGTACCATTGATGCTCACTGGTCCTTGTAAACCAAATAACCCATTTGTCTCCACATAGTATCAATCTAAACCCTGCAGCCTTTTAATTTAAGTTTAATTTAAGCCTTCATTTACTCTTGGAGTTATTCAAACCCTCCTTCAGGGAATTAGTGCAGTTCATTTAAGACTAGGGTAAGACTCTGCTGTCTTTTAAAGCTCAGCTGTGTAATTTGTTTCAAAAACGCTTTCCTGAATAAATAAAGCTATCTGAAATGCAAAGTCTGTGTCTCTAACCCATGTAATGTTGTAAGAATCAACCAGTCATTTCATTCTGAACAAATGGCTGGTGTACCTGGCACAACCATCCCAAGCTAGAGAGGTGACAATAGCCAGAAATCAGGAAAAAAAGGCAGAAGACGTGCAGCTAAAATTCAAGTTCAAATTCAGACATTGACTTCCAGTGTTTTGGGGATGAGCTTTGATGAAAATGTAGACTCTGGGTGGGATGTATCTATTACATTTTTCTATAAGACCATAGCTTTAAAATATATCTGATATTTTTTATTTAAGTTGTCAAGATGCATACAGTGTGTTGCATGGAGCGATGGCGGTGAAGGCTGATGGCAACTACACATGGTCACACACATTTACAGTATGTGCCAACCTCTTCTCCATATACACCAATATTAAACTTTGTGGAGTTGAGTCTGTGGCATCCCTATTAAAAAAAAATCTATGTAGAAGAGACGAGCCATGGTAACCTGTTAATAACTTCTTTCAGACATAGCACACATCATATCACAATATGCGTTACAGTAGAATGATTCTGTGGAACTACCTTTTTTTAAATAAATAGATAAATAATAATAATAAAGGAACACTATGGACTTGTTTGATCCTCAACCGCTTCCACTGCAGTGCCTATAAATATTTACTGATCTTCAATAATCTTAAATTAAATTATTTTGTCGGCTCATGGGTTATATGTCTTTCTTCTCTATAAAATATGTCCTCTGCCTTCATCAGGTTGTCACAGTTGTTTTATTATCCATTTTACAAAATAGCATTCACATCAACTGTGTGTGATACAACGTCGTATGCTACAAACTAGAAGGTACAATTTTCCAAAAATGAATTGAACATTAGGGAACAAGATATGAATTACCTCTCTCTTAAGGTCCAGATAGGAAAGGTCTTTGTTAATGGTGACATTTACAAAACATTGCAAGAGGGTGGTTGCCAGATTTGCCCAAACAAAGAAATAAAATGCCACTGTCCCACCATCTGTTTAATTTTTATGAACATTGAACTGATTTGCCTCTTCTCTTCCATCCCTCTCCCTGTGTTCTCCTCCTCTACATTTAAGTGTTTAAAAAACAGGGCGACTGACCTGCAGCTGTGGTTCAGTCGGTAGATTACTAGACAGCCACCTTCCAAGTGGAAGGTCAGGGGGGGTATTCCAGGCTCCTCTTGTGTACATACCATGTGTCCCTTGGGCCTTGACCCCATATTGCTCCTGATGGCTATGCTGGCAGCACATGAATGGGTGTGATAAATGGGTGATATAAAAAACAGCTGCTTATTATGCAGTATGAATGGGTGAACATACAAAATTATAGTGTAAGGCACATTGAGTGGTCATGAAGAGTAGAAAAGTGCCATACCGTTTACCCACCATTTACCCACAGCCCTCATCCTCAGTTTCTGATCGGTGTGTTAATAAAACAATGTCTTTATTGTGATTTAAAAATGATCAGAAATATTATATTGAATCACTGGACACATGTTTATCAGGAGTGGAAAGATCACCAAACTATTTTCATATTTGTGTGAAATAAGGATGGCACATTGCTGATGCTGTTTTTAAAGTCATAGCAGCAAAGCAACCAGTAAATATTTGTTTTTCAGTCACGTTCTTCTCAGTAACAGTAAAATTATTATCATCACAGTCATTAAACAGGGAAAGTGTGTTTACAGATTAGGGAAACCGGTCTGTCCTTAGTGTCAGGGGTTTTATGGCCTAGTTTCAGTAAAGACTGTAAGTGATCAAGAACTATGAACTGCTTTTAAAGGCAACCTTATTTGACTATGCTCTGGAAATTGGTTCAAAGGTTAAATAAGACAAAGTGAGTATTATTATGTCATTTATTTGCTGACCCTATGATGTACCATGTTTATGCCTTGGGCCAACTTTTGTCTGGGAGAAAAGTCTGCTTCATTTCAACAAGAAAAAAAGAAGAAAGGAGACAAAAGCTTATTTTAGAAGTCTTGAAGTGTGGAGTTTCCCTTGTTTTTCATGATGTCCTTTGACATTTCAATGAGGGCAAAGGGCTCTGAGTTTGAGTTCATTAATCACAGTCTAAAACCCAACATGAAGGCAGATAACTTGGAGTTATTCCCTATAAAGGTCAAGTGGATCTCATGCAATTATGAGTCAAATCTAGTGATGGCACTCACCGGGTATAGAGCATGAAAGAAGTAAAGTATAAAATAAGCTCTCGCTGGTTGACAGAAATTTCATTTGTTAATTCTGTTTCTGTACATGGTTCAAAAGTATGACTATAATCATTATAGTCATACATGTAAAACCTTATATAATACAATATGTATTATAATACACTATACTAATACTGCATATCTGTTTTATGCATGATGGGCCCTCAGTAACAGTTGAGAAATGTGCAAATCAGATGTGTATGGTCAGTGTAGTTGCTTTGTCCCATAAAAATTGTATAAACAATTAAAATTTAAACTGAATACCATGCACAGAGAATATATTCAGCCAAAAGACTTTTTGCAATGCTAACTGTGTGGCTATAAAGAAGGAAAAATCAGCTGGATCAATGGATTTTTTCCAGATTGAAATATGTCAACTACTAATATATTGGTTTTAATTTAATTTTGTAAAGAGAATTAAACTTTTTGGCATTGCTGTTGCATGACATTTCATCAGCATACATTCTAGCAGAGCCGGGTATTAAACCCAAAACCTGCCCTAGTCAGATACAGCTCCCATTGCCTGTGGCAAGCATCCTTTTCCTTCAAAGATGGATCTCATCTCATGTCTTGTTTGTCCTTCTGCCCTCAGGAAAGTGGCACTAGTCCATCCAAACATGCACCACAAGATGAATGAACAGTTTCTGCCCCAAGGCCACAGCCACTTTGAACTCTGCACTGAAAAACATAGCCACAGCCTCCTGTAGACAATATACAGTGCAATAGTCAGCTGGTGCAGCAACTAAGCCTCTCCATTATCATATTCTGGACTAATAGACAGTATTTATGTGGAATATACATATGTAGGCCCAGTGTGTATAAATATTTTTATATATGTAAGGTCATTTCTATTGTTAGTTCTCATTAGTTAGTTCTAGTTTGTTTTATTTACACTGTTCACGCTGAGATTTAGGTCCATCTGTAATGCTTCAGTGCCACTGTTTGTCAACCAAAAACAAAAGTAAATGTGAAAGCTGATCACTGTAATGAAAACTGAACTCAACTTATTTACCAGCAGAATGTTGCATATTGAACATCTAACACCTGACAATAAGGACATTCTTGTATCCGTTTTACTCTGTCTCTATAATATTGTTCCTGCTTGCATACTAAGAAGATTATTCCTTAATAACTGTGGATTTATGAGCCACTAGGATTCTTCAAAGTGTTGGCTGACTGACCAAACTTGGTAGGGAGAAACTGCTGGAAGGACAACAATCTCTGCAGCTGAATTGACCAGGCCTTTATGCTATAATGGCAAGAAGGAAGCCACTGAGTAAAAGGCATGTAACAGCCATTTTGGTACATGCCAAATGGCAAAGTACTCTAAAAGCATGAGAAAAATTATATTCTAGTCTGAGGAGACATAAATTGAACTCTCTGGGCTTGAATCCAGACACTACATCTGGCAAACACCAGCTCACCACCTGGCTATTGCCACCCCTAAAGTGAGGCATCGTGCTGGCTGCATGACAATGTGGGGGTGCCCCTTAGTGGCAGGAACAGGAAAATTCGTTTAAACTGAAAGAATTGATGAATGGAGCCAAACACAGAAAAGTCCTTGAAGAAACCCTCCAGAGTACACACAACCACATTGTAACTGTGATTGTCCTTGAGTGGTCCAGGCCATGCCAAGACTTAAACCTCATCGAACATCTGTGGAGAGACAAGGATGGCAGTTCACATACACTTCCCATCCAAGTAAATGGAGCTGGAGAGGAGCTGCCATGAGCAGTGGTATAAACTGCCCAAATCCAGGCATGCAAAGCTTGTAGAAAAACATCCAAAGAGACATCAAGTCACAATTACTGCCAAAGGTATTTTTTTTTCCAAAAGTATTGAATTAAGTGTCTGACTACTTGTGTGAATGAGAGACTTCAGGTTTTATTTTTTTTTTCTACTTTCAACATGGTTAAAAGAAAAGATAAACGTGTTGAAACACTTTCTGGTTTTAATATAACGTTTAGCTTTAATATGTATTGTATTGTGAAGTGCTGTTAATTGATAACTTGCTGTTAGGGTTGCTGTTAAGGTTAGGGTTAGGGTTTTCTTGTGTCATCACTGTAAACCATGTTTTTAGTGAAAGTAAGCGTCTCTGCAATGATAACATGCTTGGTTGCACGCAAAGTCAGTGCTGACCCTGTGTCTATACTTTATACAACCATGTATCAAAAACCTGAAATAGCCCCTCTGCTTTCTGTTTTGTAGGCATAGCTCATAATGTTTGGGGGACCTATTTGACCTTTCCGTTGTGTTGTTTGCAATTGTAAGAAGTAGAAGTAGTGTAAGAAGAGGCAGTGTGAAGCAAAATAGAGTGATTAACCTCTCTGTAATTGCCAGCCTTTATAATTTTTGAAAAATATTGTGTATCTGAGTCTGTGTCTCTGTCTGGTTCTGTTTTTTTTTTTTCACCCTCTTTTCCTGTCAGACCAAGACCACAGACATTTGGGCACAGTCATTCAGCTCGGTGAGACTCTACATTATGTTGCAACATGTACAAAACTGCCATAAAAGTGGGGTCATTGCTAAATGAATGTGCTATATGTTTAAAGAGTAGTTGATACAGGATATAATGTCAGGGTTGTGAATAATCACTAGATATGATGGAGCAAACTTTCTCCATCAGCAGAATGGTAATGAACTTTCATCGCATCCCATCACTTTCTTCTTATAGTGGGATGCTGTAGGTCAGTGTGTGTTCTTGCAGGTATTTGCAGGTTGTCTTTACAGTCATGGTGACTGGGTCATGGAAATAACGCAGGATCACTATGTGAAGATGACATTCATCCCATCTACATGTAAATATGGACGACTTAATGTGGCATTAAATTGAACCTTTACTAAAGCAATCAATATTATATTTTCCATAAATGTTGCTATTGTGAATCTATGGATCACGTTGTAGCCTTATTACTGTTATTGAGATTAAATAACATTTCACAACAGTTTATTCCAATCTGTTGCGAGCAAGTAATTTGATTGAATTAGAAGCATTCAAGTGCTGATATGAAGTGTAACAGCACTAGGACTTTTAAATATAGTATTCATCATAATGTTCGTCATAAACATTAATTACACCGAATATTGGGCACTATCAAACTACACTTTTATGCCTGGTTCACCCTGGATGTTTTTAATTTTTGGCACCCAGATTATTGTGTTCACACTGCACATATAAGCATTTCCCATATCATTCCCAGTCCCCCACAAAAAATAAAAAGAAAAGATCAGTTGATAATGATATTGTCATTCTACCAGGAGTACTATATAAAACAGAAACCTGAACACATGAAAAAATGGAAATATTATTTCAAAACTATTGCGGGCAGCTGTAATATTTGTAATAATTTAGGTGAAGGGCAGATTCTCTCTCTGTGTGTGTCCATCTGAAGAATCAAAAAAAATCACATGATATTTTATGTCAGAATTATTGTAAATCAGAAAATAAAGTAATGAACACATTGGTGGTGTGGGGAGAGAAGTGAGAAAGACAGCAATTAACTCACACACAAGTGTGAACAAAAAAACAAAAAAAAAAACCCAACATTTTTCTATAAATAACGGGTAAAGGATGAAGAGAAGAAGCAGGATACATCTGTGTAAATATTCCAGGGTGCTTAAGTGACAACAGCAAGGGAGAGCATGGCAGTGAGTGGGCACCAGTGAGATACTAAATATAAGCGTGGTGACGTATGATGCATTATGAACACAAAAATGTGTTAATAATGTATACTGAGAGCAAGAAATGATGGAGAAGTCAACTGTCAGATGAAGCTGTTAACTCTACAAACAAATGCACATGACCTAAAGTAGCGGACATACAGGAACCTGTGTAGGGTGCAGGGTATGCTCATTGTTTGTGTTGCTTGGCAACAGTCAAGTCAATCAGGAAATGGAGCTATTTAAATATAACTGGCTAAATAAAAAACAAACTAAATTGTTACCAGTTGTAGCGTCTTATGTCAACTATTAAATAGCTGTTTGCAGAACTGTTGTCATATCACAGCTGACATATTGTAGCCACGGATCTCACATGCTGATATTCAGTACAACAGTACAACATTGAATGTGATATTGCCACCCCATGACATTTATATGAATCATGATGGCTAAATTGGTAAAAGTATAGGGAACTTGTAGTTAAGATTTCTCTGCGTAGTTTTTTAGTTCTTTTAGTTACAAATATGCTTTGTAGATACATTTAAATGCCTTGTCATGCCAGCAAATATACAGTATACAGTAAACGTCAGAAGAAATCTTATTTTAAAGTGGTTTGCTGACCTGTTATACAACATAATCTCCGGGGCTCTTTATGTGGCAGAGAGTGAGACAAGTGGCTGGATAAATGGACATATGGATGTAGTTGCTTATAGAGATACTCTCGATTTGTTATGTGTAAAGAAAGTTTGGTGAAGAATAACTCCAGCATGTCTCTGGTGAAATGAGGAAAAGTGAAATAAATAGATAAATAAATAAATGGAAGGGCTTTCCAATCCACAATACGTTTTGCCCCTTTGGGAATAAACTGTCTTCTGTGTAGAATGTAAGTCTTGGAAGCGTTTTGGGCCAGAGTGAATAAGTAATGACACACAGAGTAAAGCAACAACATTCTGCCTAAATATTTCATCCCTCCAGCCTTGTTCTATGACCCACAATTTGGGGATGCAACAACAGACTAGCGGCAGCTCTATTAACTGAATTTGAAAAAGTAGAGCGCAAAAGTCATACAGGCAGGTTTCAGCCATCAGGCAAATCCACATTTGTGCTTTATTTTCTCATCTACACCTTTGGCGTTATTATTGTCGGCTCAGGAGGATGGTTTTGTTTGCTTGTGTCTTCCATTTTCACAGCTAAACTTAAGGGGAAGAAGTTAGCCCCAGTTCTTAGAACAACGTAGAACACCACTGTCTTATTTTTTCTGATGGATTACAAGTGGAACGAAGGCCAAGCTTTGCTCACTGTGCCCTCTGCTGGACTGTGCAGTTATTATAAACCCTAATCATGCAAGTTTTTTGCATGATTAGGGTTTGAGTTATTTAGATTTTTGGATTCAAATTTTGGATAAGCGTTTTAAAATGTCATTTTAAAATGTCATTAAGGACAGTGTGACGGTGAAGACATTTGGAGGGCTTAACAATCTGTCCATTTAAATATAAATACAAGGACATTTAAGGACGCAGAGATTTAACCATTACTGTGTATAAACAGCGTGTGAGGTGGGCAAAAAAATAAATATCGGCATTCCCCTTATCCATATAAGGATGTCTGTCTGTCTGTATTACTAAATAACTACTAAACACTAAACTATGGCTTTTGATAAAAAATACCAGAAGATGAATGTGATGATGATTGTCTGTCTCTATGTGGCCCTGTGATGGACTGGTGACCTGTCCAGGATGTACCCCACTTCTCGCCCTATGTCAGCTGGAGTTAGGCACCAGCGCCCCCGCAACCCCCAGTGGAGGATAAAGCGCTAGAAAGCGAGTGAGAGTGAGTGAAATAACTAAAAACTAGACTTGTTACAAGAACACAGACCATTTCATTTAGTGTCCTCAAGGACACAAATGTGGCAAGAGATTGGTGCATATTTGTAACAACACTTCATAGACATTGTTCTTTAACAATAATTTTTATTTTTACTTTTGTTTTTATTTTACATGTAAGTCATATCGAGATTAAACCGGAAGTAATTACTGGTAGCCAATCAGTTGATTAGCCGTTGTGTATCAGCTGTGCACCTGCAGCTACCTGTTCTCGTCACTCCACTGTGAACACCGTTCGTTTGGTGCCGTCAGATCATCCAGGAGCTTCAGAAGAAGGAGAAGAAACAGCCTACAGTTTACAAACGGACAAACCTGAACTGAACTCAGTTCACCGAACTGCTATTAAACATTATTTCAGGCACCAAACGTTTTCGTAGGGGGGAAGGTTTAGCTTTTTAAAACTCCGCACGCAACCCATCACGGCGTGTGACGTCACACTACTCACAGTCGCCATTAAACCGTTGATAATGCGAAGCGGCGTTTATAAATAAATACTCGCTGGATTTAAAATGTGGGCAGAAAATCACAGATGACGTGTCGACCTGGTCCAGATCCATGAGTCATCTTTAAAGGTCAGTGGCTGTTAGGTTAGCACTTGTTTTTTTTCTCAAGCGTTTCAATCAGTATTTATTTATTTATTTATTTATTTATTTATTTATTTAAATCCTTTAAATAGTTAATCGCTAGACAGGACTAAAACTACAGTTACAAATATTCATAACTCAGTTTTTGATAATTTTCAGCTTTCTTGTACTACAGAGTTTTGCCATTCACATGTATGGGGTTGTGATACCTGTAATTTTAATTGTAGGTATCTCTAATTCCAGTTTTAGAATTCAAGTTCAAGATATTTTTAATTATCCTCACTTGAAGATATCTACATTGTCCCTTCTAGATATTTTTTATTTTTTTACATTTCAGATTTCAGTCAAAATGAAGTTGTACTGTAGATGTCTCAAAGTTGAATTCTGACATTGAAATTGGAGATATCTATAATTTAGTTACAGATATCCGCAACGATATCTAAACCCCATACACATGAATGGCAAAGGTAGTTTGAATCTTAGAAGTGATAACTGAAAGATAGATATCTGTAATTGTAGCTATGACTAGTAAGAATGATGTCCCAAATATCTACTAGGGCTGCACAATATATCGTAAATGTATCATCATTGCAATATCAACATAGCAGCGCACTCCTGCCGTCAACATTGTGCAGCGTGTGGTGTTTGACTTTTAGTGTTTTCTCCACTGTTCATTTATAGCAACGTTTGTTCTATCTCAGATCAATGTGTTTTTAGCGTGTTTCTTCATTTCTCTCGGTTCTTCCTGCCCAGCTCTGTATCAGCTCATGTGTATGACACACATGCACGGATTGGAGAGAAAGTTAACTATTGTGAACAATTTTTAAAATTTTAAAAGTTAAAAGCTTCTCAATGTTAAAAAACCAGGCTGAAATAGCAGCATGTGTGAATGCTGGCCAAACTTTATTATACACTGTAAAATTTCAGTCCTCTTACCCATCATCACTTCCTTTTGTCCTGGCCTCCAAAATAAGAGCCACTGGCTTTGGCTACAATAACTTCCTGTATAAACCTACTGCCCCCCTCTTTTTTTTTTTTTTAATTATGTTTTATTTTTTAAATCTAGTTTATTTTTGACTTTTTATATTTAGAATTCATCTACAGTTCTAGTATATCAATATAAAACAAATCAAATGCTTTTGCTTTTATCTCTCAATTTATTGTGAGTGATATCGCAATATTCTGCATTTATTGCATGATTTCCTAATATCGTGCAGCCCTAATATCTACAATTACAATTCATTATAGTCACAATGAAATTACAACTTGTCAAAATGACATCAGATATCTAATGTTAATTCCAGACAGTAAACCTTGGTGATTAAATGTTGAAATGTCTAGCCACAATTTGTTGTAGCACTCCCTGTTTAAATAAGTTTCAGTTTGTGCAAAAGATAAATTTATTATCATACATGTACAAACTTTATTTTTATTAATGTTCAGACCTGTTGCCTCAGTGACCGGGTTGAGCTCGTCCATCTTAACAAACACCTGAAACTCAACTGTGAATAGGTGAGTGACAAGACAATTTCAGATGATAGTAGCATGCAATAGAACCATGATATTGTTTTTTTTTTTTTAAGACGTGTTTTCGGCAGAAATTATTTGGTTCTTTTTTGTAGTTGCAAACCACACTTGGCACTGAATTTTCCATTTCCATTTGGGCACAAAAAATGGCACCGTTTTAACATGTGTTGGTATAACATTACTTCTGCATTGTCAGACTCATTTATGTGCAGCATAATTCTCCTGTGTCCTGTGAACTGAAATATAGAAAATCTTGGACTTGGCAGGAGAATGGAAATATCCAATGGTTCTCATGACATTTTTATTTCTTTTCCAGATCGATCTGCATGAAGATCATCAAAAAGTAAGGTCATTCTTTTTGTTCTCAGTGACTGCCATATCTGTGTTTGCATTATGGCCGCCGTGCCATTTCTTTGCTTGCCTGATGTGCCATTACAGCTCTGCCTGTTTGCATTATGGCTGCTATGCCATGTATGACTTCTGGTTCCTTCAACATGTTGATCCATATGGCCAAAGTGACCATAGTAATCGGTCATTCTTTTCTCTATAATGTAGTAGCTTTGCTGAATTACATGTTATATTTTGGCCATGGGCAGGTAGAGCAGAACTGGTGCCAAGCTCTAAGGAGACATGGAAAATGGTGTTTAGTGGACATGGCTTATTGGTGGTTGATGCTATGGAGTAGTATTTCCCACTTTCCTTTTTAGGAGGTTTATTGAATATAGAATAACATTCTGACTCTGGTCCATTATGTCTTTGGAAATGCCAAGCCTATTGGTCAGAGTTATGTTGAGTTGGAGCTGCACTGATTTTTTTTTTTTTTTTTTGGGGCCAGCAGACATGGGGGGGGGGCGTGCAAAATCCTGTTCAGTATTTCACACCTGGGCATCATTTTCTCAAATGTTTTGTCCAAACTTAAAATATTCAGCTTTAATGATTTATTTTTTATACAGAACACATATTCACATTTAACAATATTTGATTTAATAACCTGATTAACAATTATAAAATTAGTTGAGTTAATTTAGTAATTGATTTAATCCTTCATGGTAAGATATAACATTACTTCTGCATTGTCAGACTCATTTATGTGCAGCATAATTCTCCTGTGTCCTGTGAACTGAAATATAGAAAATCTTGGACTTGGCAGGAGAATGGAAATATCCAATGGTTCTCATGACATTTTTATTTCTTTTCCAGATCGATCTGCATGAAGATCATCAAAAAGTAAGGTCATTCTTTTTGTTCTCAGTGACTGCCATATCTGTGTTTGCATTATGGCCGCCGTGCCATTTCTTTGCTTGCCTGATGTGCCATTACAGCTCTGCCTGTTTGCATTATGGCTGCTATGCCATGTATGACTTCTGGTTCCTTCAACATGTTGATCCATATGGCCAAAGTGACCATAGTAATCGGTCATTCTTTTCTCTATAATGTAGTAGCTTTGCTGAATTACATGTTATATTTTGGCCATGGGCAGGTAGAGCAGAACTGGTGCCAAGCTCTAAGGAGACATGGAAAATGGTGTTTAGTGGACATGGCTTATTGGTGGTTGATGCTATGGAGTAGTATTTCCCACTTTCCTTTTTAGGAGGTTTATAGAATAACATTCTGACTCTGGTCCATTATGTCTTTGGAAATGCCAAGCTATTGGTCAGAGTTAGGTTGAGTTGGAGCTGCACTGAATTTTTTTTTTTTTTTTTTGGGGGGGGGGCGTGCAAAATCCTGTTCAGTATTTCACACCTGGGCATGATTTTCTCAAATGTTTTGTCCAAACTTAAAATATTCAGCTTTAATGATTTATTTGTTATACAGAACAAATATTCACATTTAACAATATTTGATTTAATAAACGGATTAACAATTATAAAATTAGTTGAGTTAATTTTGTAATTGATTTAATCCTTCATGGTAAACAGATGAACATGCAGAGTAGAAAGTAAGGCAAACAGTGGCTCACAAAAGTTAGAAAAAATTCAAAAGGATTTTCAAATCAAACCTGCAAAAATAAGTCAACTGTGTTGAGATGTTTGATGCTTATTTGCTCAAATGGTTCAGAAGTCTGAACCAATGTTTACAATTCTGCAATTTAGAGTCAAATTAGTACTTTAGTACAATAGTACTTCATTGTTTTCACGTTAGAAATTAGTTAGGATTTAATGAGTTTGGTCTCTTTAACACTACAGAGAACAAGGTCAACTGAGTCGACTCATAAGATGGCACGGCCTTTCTCCTTACCCCTTTTATGTGTGTGAGGGATATTTAACCATGGATCCTTAATGAATAGTCTATCATTGATGTGCGGCTTCCAAACCAAAGAACATGCTAAAAAAGTTTGCATGTTCTCCCTGTGTGTGCATGGGGTTTCTCCAGGTTCTCTGGCTTCTTGCCACAGTCCAAAAACATGCAGATTTGGGGATTAGGGCCAGTTGGACAATCTAAATTGCTCATAGGTGTGAATGTATGAATGATTGTCTATGTGGACCTGCGATGGACTGGCAACCTGTCCAGGGTCTACTCTGCCTTTCACCCTATGTCAGCTGGAGTTAGACACCAGTGCCCCCCCACTGTCATGTGGAGGATAAAGCGGTGGAAGATGAGCGAGTGAGAGTAAACTTAATACTTTGGGCTTTCCCTCCTCAGTTACCAGTATGCTGATTGCAACAACAGATTTTAAGTACAGTCAATCATAGGTCTTTAATCTCGACATATTTTTTTCATATAGTGTTGTTAGGATTATTATTTATTAAAATAGGCCCATTATTGCATCTTAATTACTTAGACCAATGCAGGAAAAATAATCAAAGTAACACCATGTGACTGTGACTTACAGGTTTTTGTTTACAGTTAGAGGCCATTGTAATGTTTATTCATGCCTCCCGCAGTGGAACTTTTTCCTGCAGGTCACCCCTTTCTTGATAGTAAATATGAGACGCCTCAAAATTGGCACTGAGGGGTGGAGCAGTTGATTCACAACCCTCATTAATAGTTGGAAGCAGTGGCTCCATCTAATTATGAAGCTCATCTATCAACTGTAACAAGGCTTGTCATTGATATTTAGTTGGGCATAAAAGCCAGTGCGCTCTGCTTTATATGCTAAGCGAGACGCCACAAAGAATTTGCAAGTTCCCAATCTTGACACTAATGGTGATCCCTAATTTAATGAATGATGAATTAAACCGAGGTGAGAACCTTGGAGAATTGAAGGAATAAGCTGAGGGAGACAAAAGAAAAGTCATTGCTTTTAATTTACTCAGGAAATTCTGCCTATTAGAGGGAGGAAGGGAGGCAGGACATGGTCACCTCACTCTACCTCTGCTTGTGCTGAGAAGGGATTCTGTGTGTTTTTTCCGTGGTGAGCTGTCATGAAAATGCAAATGACAGATCTGTTTCTTTATAACTAACACCATTATGAGTTGACTGATCAGTCATGCATATTAGTGTGAAGTGAGGGTATGATGGATAGCACATGAAGTTATCAGTTATTTATTCTATACAGATAATTCCTTAATTGTGAGTTGTATACACATAGCAAAGGATGTATTATTTCGAATGGGATTGATGCTTTCTTAGTAAAGAAGAGATTAGTATTTGAAGTAGGGTTTGGCAAAAAATCAGTACAGTGAAATATGATATCACTTTTGAGGCACCAGGTATTTTTTACTGTGGCAAATTTTTTAACTATGGTCACAAAAATATTTGTTTTTGTTGATTAGCATAAAAAAAATCAATTGACATTTCAGTCCACAAGCTGAAGTGCTCACTCTTTCGACAACTATTGTGTGAGTATATTGCAGTATATAATTTCACAAATAGTCAGTATTTTATAATATCGTGATTTAAATATTGTTTTTATATTGTATCGTGCTGTCTCTGGTGATTCCCATCCCTAATTTGAAACAGGTGCTCTGTAACAATGATTTCAGCAACATGCAATTTCATGTTTGCTATGAAAAGAAACTAAGGCTTTTGTATGTTACTGTGAGCTATTTTCCCTCTTGGGTGGTGAGGTAATATGTGCACACTAAAACTCCTTTTTGGAGTACTGCAATTTTTTTTCTCTAATGAAGCCATTACTTTGCCTGTATTGAATTTGGTAGTGTGAGGTTAATGGCTTCATTAGGCAACAAATTGCCACCCAGGGCCAGTGTAATGCACTTTTCCTGTTATGTCTTGGCTATATTTCATCATTTGCCATCTATGAAAGTATTAAGTTACAGGGAAACAGATTAGCCAAGGCTAAAAATCATGTAATGCCTCTATGGCAGAATGAAATTCAGAGCCACATTTTATAATAACAACAGGGTCTATGTTGGAGATTTAGCACCCTGTGGGCAAGGTGCCAGTATTGATGTGTCTGTCATCAGAGAGAGAGAGAAGAGACAAATGGAAAAAAAAATCAGAATGATGGAAAAACCGTGTCCTCCAGACTGGTCTATGTAACAAGTCCTCCAACCTGAATGCCAGTTGGCTGTGGGTCATTTGTCCTTACCCTCTGATTTAACCAATAAGTGTATGTCCTGAAATGGTACCTTATTTTTTATTTACATTGTTATACATTAATAGATGAGTGAAAAATAATTTTGTTAGGTTTAGGGAATGGTAGGTTTGTCATTTCTTTAAGTTGCAGTATGAGGTACTACGTGAATCATTTTCAACTGAATTGAGTGCAATTAGAAATTCACAATGTATTTGTTCATTTTATATATTCTTTGTATCCCACATCTTGTTATAGCCCCATCAGTTGTCAATTTATTGCTTTGTGAAAATTTTAATTAAATTGAAATAAAAAAAACTTCATATCAAATTGCAATTTTAATACAGAAAAATCACAAATTATATATTTTCTAAATTATTTTAGCTCGTCATAATGCGATATACAAATAGTGAGTATTTACAAATTCATATGTTGCAATATATTCACACACAACAGCTCTTGTGAGAGTGAGGGCTAGGCGCTATCTATTGAACTGAAATGTCTTTTTTTTTTTTATGCTAATCTACAAAGAGTTAAAAAATTGGGGTCTGGAAAGGGGAAAAAATAATGCAATATTTCACTATCAATTTTCCCCCCACCCCCAATACACATCAGCGTCTACTTATGTCTGTAGTTGCAATCATTTTCCAAGTGGATTTATGTTCATCTATCTTGAGAGAAAACAATAACCTTTGTAGCCTTTGTGTGATCAGAAATTCATTGGTAATAATCTGTCATACACTATGCAAGTCAATGAAACTAAATTCAGCCAGTCTTAGCCAGTCAAGATAACATCCAAAGTGCTTTGTGCTGTTTAAATGAATGCCAGTGAGGAAAATTGCTTCCATTGGGAGATTTTTGACAGTATTTCTTTGGAGGCAAAATAGCTTCCTGGCTCTGGTTCAAATGATATGAACAAGGTTTATGATTATATCGTTAATGCAACATTATGGACGCCGACTGGTGTAAAACACCACTAGCAACAATTCACATTAACCTGATTCTGTGATGACTTTGTCACTAAACCTCTCTTCTTTTTGAGTAATTACCATTATAATTACTGCAGCCATTGAGGATCAACTTACATAAGTGTTTATATAAACAATCTATGGGCTTCTGTTAGATAACATATCTCATTTTTTTTCCATATTAAAAATACCTTTACTACATGATTAAATAGATTATGTTTAGCCTATGGTGATCTATGGTGATCGGCCTTCATGTTGTTTTCATCCACTAAAGCGTCAGAATAATCTGAGGAGAAAATGTTTCCACTGTATTGTTGCTACCACAATGAGCTGATGGGGTAAGGGATGTTCATGCCAATGAACATGCTGATTGTGTGTTATGCAGCTGATGATTACATAGTTGTGTACTTTATTGAACAGTCCACTCCATTCTTTTGATCCAGTTCTTATATGTGTGCAAATGACTAGAATGTGTGATATAATCCTAAAATGGATCTGCTGTGTGAGGGAAGGTAAAGATGTTAGTCTGCCTCCGTGAAATGTCCAAAAGATCAGGTTTACCTCTATGTGCTCATAGGCTATATTTGGTACTATGCTGCACTTATTGGGCTATACTGGAGGCAAAGAGTTGTGTGTGTGTGGTTTTTTTTTTTGTTTTTTTTTAAACTTTGTAGAGTGTAGATTGCTTCCTGAGGTTTTTCTTCTTGGGCATAAAGAGGAGTGAACCTGTCCAGCTACTCAAGACAAAATAGGCTTGTTAGCTAAATTCAGTGAACGCTCTGCTTGAAGTTGGTGATGCTCTCTTGTGGTGCCTGGAAGGCGGTTGGATTTCACTCCAAACTTTCACTCCGAACTTTCATTTCAGGTGTCTACATGATGATGCTCAGGATTATATTGTCAATTGTAGATTCATAAATATCCACAAGAGATTTTGGCAAAGAGCAAAGAGCAACTCCACCATTATGTGTTGGAAACATTTAAATTAAGTGATGAAATGTCAGAAAAGCTCCACAAAGAAATGAAAGAAGAGTTAGTGTAATATTATTCAGTGAATGTGCCTGGACTGCATGACTATAAAGACCAGATTTTATGATGTAGCACTCAGACATATAATGTATGATGTATATTTTCTCCCTGAAAAAAATTTTCATCCCTGGAAATTTTTTTCCTGCAAAAGATGAAGCCTCCAGTTTTGCTATGGTAATTTTATTTAGTAAACCTGAGGGAAATAATTGGATGCAAGTATTAGACGAGTCATTTTATATTTAAAAACACTTTTACTGACATGATCAATAGATTGTGTTTAGCCTATGGTGATCAAGTCAGCCTTTATGTTGTTTTCATCCACTAAAGCATCAGAATAGTCTGAGGAGAAAGCTTTTCCACTGTATTGTTGCCCAATGAGCATGCTGATTGTGAATGATATGCAGCTGATGATTACATAGTTGTGTAATTTCTTGAACAATCCACTCCATTCTTTTGATCCAGATCCAACAGAGTTTTTTTTTTTTACTTTGAAGAGTGTAGATTGCTTCCTGAGGATTTTCTTCTTGGGCATAAAGAGGAGTAAACCTGTCCAACTACTCAAGACAAAATAGGCTTGTTAGCTAAATTCAGTGAACGCTCTGCTTGAAATCTGTGATGCTCTCTTGTGGTGCCTGAAAGGTCGTTAGACTTCACTCCAAACTTTCAAGCATTCCGGGTGTTTACATGATGATGATGCTCAGGATTATGTTGTCAATTGCAGATAGGGCTTCTTAAATATCCACAAGAGATTTTGGCTTTGCAAAGAGCAACTCCACCATTATGTGTTGGAAACATTTAAATTAAGTGAAGTGTCAAAAAAGCTCCACAATGAAATGAAAGAAGAGTTAGTGACATAAGACCTAAGTTCATGTTATTGACTGGCCTGCGCCAAGTCCTAACTTAATTCCAATTGAAAATCTTTGGGTTGAACTGAAGATGATCGGTCCATGCCAGAAGGCCATCAAATCTGCAGGAGCTTGAGAGATTTGAAGAAGAATGGACTGGGATTCCTCCAGCAAAAATGATACACAATTGACTCTTTGGTAGTTTAAGTTTTCTGTAGGATAAATTAATTTCTGTGTGCAAAATCAAAATATTATGAGGATGTTTGAAAAAGCTGTATTAAAAATCTCCGCTCTTTCTAACAGCACTTGTGAAATATTTAAAAAAAAAAAAAAAAAAAAAAATTACATTTTCATAGGGAGGCTATTCTTCCTCAACTGTATGAGCTGCAAAGTGTCAGGTTAGCATGGTGTGTGATTATGTGAGTGATTTAAAAGCAGCTATGATGCACACTTGAACTATGCACATGAGCCGGAATTCTGTTTCTCTCTAAATGTGGGCAGCCATGCACACAGAATACATGGTTGGTCAGGAGACGCCTCATAGCTGTGATGTTTAATTCAAACCTGTGTGTGTATTTGTGTTTGGTTTTGTTCCAGTTTCATCTTTGACAATTCCTATCACTAATAATGGTGGAGCTGGGGTTTCTGTGTCGATAAAAATGATAATCAAATGACATTCAGAGGGCACATTGTGCAAATAAATTTTTTAAAATGTGGGATGAGTCAGGTGTGAAAGAGCTGCCACAGGAATAAAGCTGTCTTGAAGTTGTGATTGGGAAAAAGTGGGAATTGGAGATAAATAAATCCATGTTAAATACATGTTTACGTCGAGCCTGGCTACGCTCTACAGTTTTTCTTCATAAATCCTTAATCATTTATCCATTTGATCTGTTAGTCTAATCTGTTTTGGTGCATCAGTGATTTACACTTGACAAATATGTCATCAGTATTTTCCCTGTAACTATTCTAATGCAGTATTACATCAAGAAATAATTAAAAGAAGTTTTAAGAAGTGTTCTTTATCCCCCAGTGGGTGTATTACCTGTCAGGTTGTCAGTCACAGAGAACAACCAATCCAATTTGGTTCAAACCTTTAGGCAGCATGGTGTGTCATTTTATAAAGTGCATTTGTTGATTTATACTATTAATTAAATTTTTTTTTTTTTAATTAAATACCGTCACCAGTGCTCTGTTTTGGACACTGGTGACAGACCATGACCACGATCCTTCGGGCATTAATTGCATGGAATATGCATGTGCAAGCAAGGCTCATACCTCTGAAAAAGGAACTCGGCAGATTTTCCATCTAGGCTGAAACAGTCCTTTTGGTTAATCCACACAATAGAGGGACTTATCGTCCATCTTTTGTGTGGAACCAATAAAAGTTTTGACGATAAAACACTTTTCTAAGCAGGCGAATGTACATTTGAACATATGACTCGTTTCTTCTAAATTAATTGCTTCACCATATAAGCCGCTAGAGACATTAAAAACAAAGCTAGAGACATTGAAACAAAGAGAACAATGATTTTTTTGTATTTATTGTTAACACAAAGATAACACAGTGGTGATAATGATACAAAGTAAACCAAAGAATGTGACAGATGTAAAACATTATAAAATTTCCCCCAAAGCCGCCAAAAACTGCAGTTAGAGAGTAGTGCTGATAAAGTTTTATCTATTACATCACTCTTTGGGTGATGTTTTAGCTAAAATTGGATTTAATCGTCTGTGTATCTGAAGGATATTTTGTTACGTGTTCCGAGATTTAAGAAATTAAAGCCCAAAAAAAGGAACGTAAATTATTGTTTCCCTATGTAGGTGCTGTGGAAAAGGTTTAAGTTGTGTGCTGTGTAACTGTCTCTCTGTGTATCAAGCTTAAATCTTATTAACATATTAACAGCTTAAAGTGAAACTAGTGTGGGATACTAGTTTCACTATACAATGGTAAAAGCAGAGTAGCCTTGCAAAGGAAATGAACAAACTGGAAAAGAGAGATTTCAGTTCTTAAAAAATCATAACATTACTTGCTGACAAGGAAAACAGAGGTAAAATTCCTCTGTTTTATATAAACGTGGTATTGGTCTTTGATTCACCATCACTTTAAATGTATAGAGCTCAACATAAGTGATGTTACAAGTGTTTTTTCCAAATTCAACACAAAATGCCTCTTTTAATGACTACTGCTGTCTCAAAATTATTCAATCCCTATTTGACTAGCGTCTTTAGCACTTCGTAGAGCATCCTTTGCTAATATGACTTATGACATAGCAAGACACCAGCTTCTGGCATCATTCCTGAAGAATTTTAGCCCATTCATCATGGACAAAGGCCTCCAGTTCACTAATATTCTTGGGTTCGCGTGCTGCAACTGCCTTTTTCAAATCCGACCAAAGAAGGGGTTCAAGTCTGGCCAACTGTATGATACTACAGTCAACTGATGGCAACTGTAGTATCTTCCAGGACTTCTTCTGAAACCAAGCCTTGGCGGACTTTGATGTAGACTTGGGATCATAGCCCTGTTGAAAGGTCCAAGGATGCTCAAACTCCAGCTTCCTTACAGACATCATGAAACTTTCTCCCAGGATTTCCTGATACTTGATTGAATCCATCTTGCCCTCCACATGCTGCAGGTTTCCAGTGCCACAGGAAGCAAAGCAGCCCCAGAGCATAGCTGAGGCACTGCCATGCTTCACTGTAGGCACGGTGGTGTTTTCTGCATATGCCTTGTTCTTCCTCTAAATACTGTTGAGAACTGAAAATTTTTGGGATGTGCTACAGAGCAGGCTTTGCACAGTGGTCTGATGCTCCCATCATCAGTACAATTTCTTGGTGAAAAATTAATGCAACATTGGAAGGAAATACATTTTGTGACATTGTAGAAGCCTTTTTGAAAGAATGCCACAGCGAATACGTGCTGTAATTAAAAGTCAAAGGCAATCCAACAACATATTGGAGCGTGTGACCTTTTTTTTGGCCAAGTAATGTATAATATGTATCACAGTGTACATTTATAAGATTCAAACTTATTTTCACTTTATAAATATTCACTTCATGGCCTTGAGGGCATGAGGTGGCAGAGCATGATAAAAAAAAGTTTGAGAAGAAAGCAATAAATTATTTGCCATGCAATTGTCATGATTAGTTTGAGTTGACAGTGTGAACACAATTGTAGCATAAAATGAAAGCTACCCACAATAATACAGGCCATGACACCTCTTGATCACAGTAATGGCAGAGCTTAATCCTGCTTTGCACATGTTAGCTATAATCTGCCAGCTACTGAATAAATTACTCTACACTTTTAAATATTTAATGCATTAAAATTTCTGTAAACATATTTTCAGAGGAATATATTTATTTATTTTTTGGTCGGTGTGCACAAAAACTGAAATACTATTTCCTGAAGCATAAGAGAAAAGAGAGCACCATAGGGGATGGGGTAGTAAGGTTGAGATGAGAGCAAAAATTACTGAAACGACAGTGTAATATACTCATAATCTTACAAAATTTACATAATCTTTAAACATGTCAATTCCATATGAGTATGTCTTTATAGTTTGTGGTTTGTAGCTGTTGAAGGAATGTATGTACAAAAAAATGTACAACATATTGCACAACAGAAGTACATGAAACAGACAGGAGCTGTACACATGTGAGTGTACAAAAATAAATAAAAATACAAATAAAATTTTATAAGTAGTTCATTATTGTCATACGTTAAATGACATGTTTAATAAATGCTTTTTCTGTGCTTCATTGCATCCCAGCCTTCTTTTGAAATCCGACAATCCTGTGGTCCCCTCAAACCTTCAATCATGACTCAACACACAAGACTAGGATAAATAGTAATTGCCAATAATTGCCATATTTAATGACCTTTCACTACCCCACCTACAGTACTGTCACAGCCCTCTAGGAATCACTAGTGCATCCCGTAATTGTGAGATAACAATAATTATAATAAATACTGTTAAAGGTCCAGTGTGCAAGACTTGTTTTATTGCACCACTGAAATCTACAGCAAGATCTTTATCCCCATCAAGTGTGTTGTTCCTCAAGGCCAATTTAGTTAGAGGTGTACAGGTGAATGATTAATGAGAGCTTCATATATGGTATTTGCCATATATATATATATATATATATATATATATATATATATTAGTGCCAATGTTAAAATATTTTACCCTATCCTTAGCGAAAGTTGTTACACTACTCTTATGAGTCCTGTCCCTGGCTCACAATAATTATCTCCTTTGAGGCCATAATATGACTAGAGATGAGTGACTCTGGAGAAAAAGCCCAAATCGATGGCTAATGAATACCAATCAATCACTGCTGGTGAAGGTGGGAGTATGTGACAACACAGAGTGTTCCTGGACTCTGGCATCTCTTTGATTAATGCCTTGTCTGGCAGTGCGTGGTGACCGGGACTCCCATAATGCATTGCCAACCAATGTCTGGAGACTTAATTTTCCTCAATCTCCCAAACCTTCTTGCTTTACGAGATGATGCCTCCCAGCTGAATAAGGCAGTAATGTGACCATTAATAGTGTTGCCATAGTGATTAATCACAAATCCTGACTGAATCGAAGTTTGCCATGTTATTTGAAACAATAGATTTTGGAGCAATTTTTCATTACTATGGCTTGGCTTTTTACAAAGTCACTTTAAAACCAGTCAAATAAAAATCAATAAATCCACATTATTTAGGACGACATAAACATGCCAGTTTACATTTTAGACACGCTCATCACTGTTGCCGTAGTGTGGTTGTGCATTGCATTCCTTCACTGTGGAGATGTCACACTGGCCTAACAAATGAGGCGAGGTGTGAAACTACAGACAAGACGAAACTTAATTTGATCTTTGTGGAGCATTAGACCACTGCACTGCAGCAGCAGCACTAATAGGATTCAGCTAAATAAATAAGTAAATAATGAAAGTGCACAACTGAATGCAAAAAAATCAAACAAACATGCAAGTTAAAAAAAATTACTAGCTATAAATTAAAACTATTCTAATGTATAGGTGATTAAGAAAGAATTTGCTGAAGGGGAAAGAAAATATATTGTATCTTCGCTGCTGTTTAAAGCAGTTTCTTTTCTGCCACATCATTAGCCCTCTTGTATTTGTCTGAAGTGCAGTAAATTGCTGAACTTTAGATAGCCTACTTTGCTGTCACAGGGAAGTGAACACTGGAAAACACATCAGCTTTTAAATTTGCTGTCTTCAGCGTTATCTTATTCTGAAATGGTTCACAAATTAGGCTGCCCTACGCTCATCTTTTTTATTTTTTTACACTTGTCTTGTGATGAATAACACACTCTCAGCATCCTTACTTGGAAATTCACCAAATTAACTCTATTATGCTCACAATTTGATTCACCTTTTTTGAGGTCATGTTCCTTTATCTCTGCATTACGGGAAGTTTCCATTACAAAAAAATATTCTTTAGTGAGCTAAAGCCTTATTCTTAAAACAGTAATGTTGCTCATTTTATATGGTATTTATTATATCAATAATTGGTATTGGCCAACATAGCCAAGGCATTCCTGAGTCATCTATACACTATACACAAAACCTGTAACATGCTTCTCTATATCTTTATGAAACATGCTCCATCCTCATAAAAATATATATTCTCGACACATGAGCAGAATCAATAAAAACAAATTGATTTTCTGAATTAATTTACTGTATACAGTACATCAATAGCTTTTTAAGTGTTGTATTTATTAGTTACAAAGCCCTGAAAGGTCTCGTGTCATATTAATTATCATCTTTTTATAGCCTTTTTTGAGTGTAAGAGGTTTTTGTCTCATGGAAACAGTGGGCTGGTTAGGAGGGTTATAATAATACATGCATTTTACTGTAGTCACAATATCTAGACAAAATCTGTAGTAGGTGGGTATGGAAGACCAAATTAAAATAAATAAATAAATAAATTCAAATAAATGTAAGTAAAGGGTATGAGTTCCTTTTTGATTTTTTTAGAGTTTGCCTAAAACATGGTGAACATTGATCTGTAGAAAACAACCTGTGGCGCTCTGGTCCATAGTCCCTGTTTTCTTTTTCATCAATAAGATATCAGAGAACAAACATTTAAAAAAAAAAAAAAAAAATTAGCACTTTAGGTCACTCCAGTAATGGTAAGTCTTACTGTTGAAACAACCTCATGCCCTGATTCTGGGTTAAATTGGAAATTTGTTATTGAAGTATCTTTTTGAGAAAAATTAGGTTTCAGCCTTGATCACTGAGGCCAAATATAAAATTATTGTAACTGTGGGCATAGATCTTTGCGAGTAATCTTTATTGCTTTCCTTCTGCTCTTAAGAGGCAACAACAAGTGCACACAAGCAAAGCCTGGATTAGTGGGTAATGGCTGGCATCAATATGACTATAATGTCATTTCGTGATGCATCCCAGTCGTTACCGGCCCGGCAAAGAGTGGTCCTCAGCTCACAGTAATGACTGGGATGTCAGGAAAACAAATGTTATTACGCAGCAGTATTAAATATAGCTGTTATCTCCATGGCAGAAGTGGGAGAAGAGAGCAGTCAGCTGATTTCTAATGTTTCCTTCAGTCAGATGAAAACGCATCGCTTACTGTGTGTCTAGAGCAGCACATAAATGTTTATCTACAGCAGCCAGAAATATTATAGTCATGGAAAGAAACAGTTGCTTTCTTTGAATTTTACTGAAGCTAGATCAATTTATTGTAGCTGTCACAATGAAAGCATAAAGATATGAAGTTAAATACATGTTGGGTTTTTTTTTTTTTTTTTTTTGTCCAATTTTGCATGGTGTCCGATTTTGTATGTGAAATGTCAAATGACAATTTTGGAAAAAAAAAAAAAAAAACAAAGTTGTAAGTTAAAGAATGAGGTAGTGCATCTTTAAATGTATTTTATTAAGCCATAAAATAACAATGTCATTAGTGAAGGAAACAAATTGAAGTTCTGTTTTTACTGATAGCAATGGTACAGCTAGTATATTTACAAAATACATTTTCATTTGCGGGCTGCACTCTCTGTCAGTTTTAGATTTGATGTTTTGTTCTGTTTCACCCAACTTGTAAATTATGATGAAATGACTCTTTTTTTCACCTACATGTTATATGTTAACTAAGTAAATATACAGTTGATATGACAAAGAGTATAATGACGAGCTGGGAAGAGAACCAATCGGAATAGAATAAGAGATCCGGTCAGAACTAAACTCTTTTGTGTGGTACGGAGGTTAGGTTGATCTGCCTGGATGTCAGCACTGAGGAGGAGTGTTGACAGTGTTAAGAAGAGAGAGAAGAGGCAGCACATGGTCAAATTTCATGTGCAATGTTATGAAAGGAAAAAAACAAACCTAAAGCGACATTTAGTGGAGTCATCCAGAAATCCATGCAAAAGTTCAGTAAAGCACACACTCAAAAGCCATTTTATGAGCACAACTAAATTTAAAATGTATTTTAAACTGAAAACCACCAATGCTGCTAATTTTGGTTTTTAAATAAAACACCAATTAACAGGCTGAAGATAACAAGTCTTCAGCAAGTGTAATGAAACATGTAAAAAAAAACAAAAAAAACGTTTCATATCAAATCAGTTCTATTTGTGTTGTAAATTCAAACCTTAATGATAACAAATAAATTGATGCAGAAACATTTAAATAATTCAAACAAACCCACTTCCAATCTCAACCTCTTTTAGACACAACCAAATGGATTCAATGTTTATGAAAAATAAGAGATGGTGGGACAGTTACATGTAAGTGCATGAACACTGACACTCAGTAAAAAGTGCAAACTTTTATTTACACATTTAGGCAAATCTGGCAACCGCAGTCATGCACTGTTTTGAATTGGGATTGCAGTAAACATTTGAAACACTACATATTTCTTGTTACATATTACCATTAAACAGCAAGAGGTCAAACTTGAAATATGAGGAGGCTGACTGAGTGGAGTGAATGACACATTTAACAGATTATATCAATAATATAGCCCCACGTCGTTTGCATAGCAAACTGTTTTTACAGACTGATTTTTGGAAGTGTTCCTGAGCCCATGCAGTGATTTCCAGTCTAGAATAATGCCTATTTTAAATGCAGTACCACCTCAGGGTTTGAAGATCACAAGCATCCAGTTTTTACCTTCGGCCTTGTCCCTTGGTCACAGACATCCCTACTGTGGATGGTGGGATCTTCAAAGTCTTTTTGTCTTTTATGTTGAGGAACATTTTTCTGAAATTGTTTCACAATTTTTAGATGCAGTTTGTCACAGATTGGTGAACATCTGTCCATCTTTAAAATGCTCCTTTTATACTCAGTCATGTTACTGACCTGTTGCCTATTAACCTAATTAGTTGTCAAATGCTTCTCCAGTTGTTTTGATTTGTGCCATGGACTGTTCCAGTCTTTTCTTGCCTTTTTGAGATGTGTTGCCACCAAAATTGGGTAATATTTGTCATGAAATAGTAAAATGTGTGTTTTTTCATATCTAATAATTGCATTCTGTTTTTATTAACATTTTACACAGTGTTGCATCTTTTTTGGATTGGAGTTCTGAAAATTAAACAGTAATTATTAAAAATAAAAGTAAAAGTGCTCCATAAAGTTTAGGGTTTATAAAAGTATCAGTTCTTTTATATCCGTTTGTCATAGTTATTTCACACAGGGAACACTTGGAAGTACATACAGGTCGTGAGTGTGCTCTAGTTATTGCACACAGAGGGGGTTAAGGGTGTGAGGGCAAGAAGAGAGCTTGGACATACTGTGACCATCTCTAATTACTGTAGCAGAATCTACCTGCATTTAATTTGTCACCAGGGTGTAATATTTTATAAATTATTTTTACCTCCGTTATTTGTGTTTTCACTGTCTACATTATAGTTTTATACACTGCCGGCCAAAAACAATAAAGTCGCCATCTGGATTTAACTAAGCAAATAGGTAAGAGATAATTACCGCATGGGTGATTATATTTTAGCTGGCAAAGTTATTTAACCCCCAACTGATGCAATGAGTAGCTTCTCATTTCTTTAAACAACCATGTCAAAAGACACATCCTGTGGTCAAATAGATGTTAGTCTGTTTGAGAAGGGTCAAATCATTGATATGCATCAAACAGAGAAAACATCTTAGGAGACTGCAGAAACTACTAAAATTGGGTTAAGAACTGTCCAACTCATTAAAAACTGGAACAATTCTGGGGAACCATTGTCTTCTTGGAAGAAATGTGGTCGGAAAAAATCCTGAGTGATCGTCGATCACTTAAACGTTTGGTGAAATCAAATCGTAGAAAAACATCAGTAGAACTCTGGACTATGTTTAATAGTGAAGGTAAAAGCATTTCCGCACTCACATTGTGAAGAGAACAAGGGATTGGGACTGAACAGCTGTGTAGCCTTAAGAAAACCACTAATCAGTGAGGCCAATAGGAAAAAAGGCTTCAAATTGCTAATGAGCATAAAGATTAGACTCTAGAGCAATGGAAGAAGGTCATGTGGTCTGATGAGTCCAGATTTACCCTTGTTCCAGAGTGATGGCTGCATCAGGGTAAGAGAGGCAGAGGAAGTGATGCACCCATCATGCCTATAGTGCCTACTAGGGCAGTCAACGAATATTCTAAATTCGAATATATATTCAAATAGTTAAAAAAACAAAACAAAACAAAACAGAATTTCGAAGGTAAAAATTAATATTTGAATGTGGAAAAACACGGTAGTAGAGGCGCAGCTGTCTGCTTTTAGCAACACTGTGTCCAAAGAATGAGGTCAGCTGACTGACTACCTGAATATATTGAACGACCAGGTTATTCCATCAATGGATTTTTTTCTTCCCTGATGGCACGAGCATATTCCAAGATGACAATGTCAGTATTCATTGTGCTCAAATTGTGTAAGACTGGTTCAGGGAGCATGAGACATCATTTTCACACATGGATTGGCCACCACAGAGTCCAGACCTTAACCCCATTGAGAATCTTTGGGATGTGCTGGAGAAGGCTTTGAGCTGTGGTCTAACTCTCCCAGACATTGCAGAAGCTTATCAAAACAATGCCACAGCGAATGCATACCGTAATCAAAGCTAAAAGCAGTGTTTTTTTTATTTTTTTTTTTAAATTTTTTTGCTGGACGGTGTTCTCTTTTAACAAGTATAAAAAAATGGATGGATGTTTATTGCATTGGGATCTGAAAAAGTTGTCATATAGCCTGAAGCACTTAACGAGAAGGATTTAATTGCCAGCACATTCATAGTCATGAAGAGAATGAATTCTTTGATGATTGTTTTAAATTGGAATCAACGACTCAGAGGTAGATGCAAATGAATAGAGAACATTTCGTTGGACACAAATTTGTAGTAGAAATTTGATTAATATAGTTACTGATACAGTATCACAGCGCATAGTAACACATATACAGCACTGCAGTAGAATCTGGGAGAATGGTGACAGGAGGGAAAAATGAGCTGCATCCAAAGAAAATAATGAGACAGCAAGGGATTGTTGAGAAGTCGGTGGCCTGCTGTGGTCTTGTATCCTACTATTATTTCATCATGTGCAGCAAAGACTCTGGGTTATTGCATCTTTTTTTGAATGAATTTCATCTTTTGCAGTAAATTGTTGATAGATGATACATACTGTTTCTAGTATGCTGTATGTAAGTTAACCTCAATTTATGTATGCTGGAGTTACTTGAGTAAATATATTAGAAATTAGGTATGAGATTATAATTAATAAACTAGTTGGAATTGTTAGGGCAGAACAAACTTGGAAGAGAACCAATCAGACTTAACTTTTTGCAAGGTATGGATGTTAGGTTGATCTACCGGTTGTCAACACGGAGGACGACACATGAGAAAAGTGGCAGAAATTACAGTCTTGGGAAGAAAGAGAAGAGATGACATACATTCAAATTTTCACCCATGATGTTATGGAAGACTTCATAAAACCCTTTTAAAATCATGTGAAGCCAATCTACAAGGAAAACAATATAAATTTGAAGCAACATTTGGGGGCAAGTCATCCAGAAATCTACTTTAGATTTAGTCGACTACAATATGATTATATTTAGCTGACTAAAACTAAACTAAAACATGTCGGATAACTAAAATGTGACTAAAACTAAATCATATTTTAGTAAGACTATACAATTTCTGCGAAACAATTCAAATGTTCAAAATTAACATTACTATATTACAGGTGTGGTGCTTTCACTGCGTTTTGAAAATGTACATGCATTTGGTATCGAAATGGATCGTTCTGAGAGCACTGAAAGGTACAGGTACAATGCAAACTCTTAGGGCTTTTGAAAAGCTTAGCCAGTAAAGCAGTGCTAGAACTTTGCCTTTTTTAAATTTGACTATAAAGCAAGAGTTAAAAAGCAACGATGACTGTTGTTGGATGCATGGTGTCTTAAAAATGCTGCCAGTGGAAAGAATGGCCTTGTCAAGGAGCTCAATTTGGGCAATGTACTGTTTGAGCTCAAATGCACAAAGGTGATTTGACAAGTTGATAACAGTATTATCAAATTAGCAACTTTCTGGCTAGATTTAAGGCCAGTCTTACAAAATGGGAGAGGTTGGGAGACTCAAACATGACAGTAATTTACACTCAAGTCTAATAAATGTTTAACAACCAATGGTGCTCCGCTTTGACCTCCTTTTGACCTGTGAGGAATTCTGTTCATTTTATGTCAGTTTTGTTTCTCTTCACATGTCTACCTCACTCTTTGTCTGCCCTCTCCTGCTGATAAAAAAAAAAAAGAAAAAAACAGATCAAGAATTGGCAACAAGAATGTAACTGTTTTTTTGATGTGATTATCAGAAATATATCTACTTTATTTTATATAAAGGGAAAGACATATCAGTTTATACAAGTTGGAGAAGAATTGCAATTTTTTTATCATGTAGGGATCAATGGTCATTATTCACATGGGCTGACAACTACCAATGTATGGCTTCCTGTGGTCAGTAATCAGTGGATTCTGTATCTTCCAAAATATCATCTAGCCCTTATGCACAATCTGAGCTCTTATTGTCACTGGGGTTTTTCTCCCTAACAAAATAGATCCATAACATTTAGGGTTCTCAATGCTGATGGTGTAAAGACAGAGCTCATGTCTGATATTTTAATCCATTTATGGTGCCGTGAACATCAACGGGGCACTTTCTTAAGATATTTGGCTTATTTAAGGGAATAGGTGGGACACTGTCATGCAACCAGCCGTGGGATTGGCCTCACAGACATTTCTATTCAGACTTTCTAAAGGGATTTGTATTTTGTATGGCTGAAACAATTCATTTATTAATTGATTACTAAATTAATCAACTATTTTAATAGTCTAGTCTAATCGCTTTGAGTATTCTTTAAAAATTAAAACCAGTTTCTCAGATTTTTCAGCTTCTTTAATGTGAATATTTTCTGATTTCTTTTCTTCATGACAAAGAAATCATTAAAACAATAACAAGACATTCGAGAACATCATCATTTCCAGGTATTGAGAAACACTGATCAGCATTTTTCAACATTTTCTAACATTTTATGGACCAAATAATGACACGATTATTTGAGAAACTAATTACAGATTAATCCATTTATAATTGTTTCGCTATAGTAACACATTTTGCACACAGCAACTTTGTAGTGCCTACTGATACATATTCATGCTGGTCAAAATTGGCTTTTTTATTGGCTTTTCAGGTAAACATGCCTATTTATACTTTCCCTACTTCATTTCTGGTAAAATTCATTTTGCAGGTGTTTGCGTAGTTGTTATCCTGGCCATTCAGATCGACTGAATGATTGCTTGAGAGAGGGACTAAAGTCAAAGATGCAAAATAGCAACCACTGTAACAATGTCACTGAGCTCCATGGTGGTGGCTTCTGGCTCAGCAAATCAAACACTGGCAGGGGGAATGGTGTGGGAAATGCCCTTTTAAGTGGGTCCATCCACAATCCTGTATTTATCTGCTAATTTTAGAGTGAAAGAGGCTTAACTGACTGAAAAAGCAATTTAAATCATTTAAAAGCAATGTCTACAAAATAAATAAATAAATAAATGTCAAAATGAAATGTTCTACAGCTACTATTTCACAAAACCTTCATGTTCGACAATTCATAGTTTACAGAAAACAAGCTGCTGTGTTATTTACCAGATATTATACAATAGTGGTTCCACTTGATGACCCTCATGTCAGAACAAGCACTAGCCCATGTCTGTTGTTTTCTTAGCGCAAGGCTGTTTCTCTTTTTTGTTTTGTTTCCTCATTATCACACGCTCTCTGCAGGCAACACTAACTACATGTCATCAAAGCACCAGGCCAAAGCTTTCCCTTTAAAACAACCTGCCTCCCCATTTACACAGGATCAATGCTCATTAATCATAGTGAAACACAAATATCCCCCACAGTTTCTCACCTCTCCTAAACAATCTACCCTCATTTGTTTCCTCTCTTTTAACAACAATACTAAGTAGGACGCATTTCATATTGTTACATTTAAATACTTTGCTTATGGTTTCTGGATGGATGGTTTTTCTCACCTCAACATAATGATTCTGCACAGCTACAGGAGGAGGCTACACTAAGAGGGAGAAAAGGGTGAAAGATGTATCATTAGGACTTCTTTATGATGTCCTTGCTGCTAATTATGTACAGTAAGAAACCTCTAAGGAGAATGGGGTGTTGCTTCATGTCAAAAACATTGCTGTTTTTCTCTTTCTCTCTCTCCTCCTCCTCTCCATCTTTGATTGCTGATGTAGATAATGAGCCACCTGTCTTACTGGAGTCCTGTAATATTTCACTCAGTATGTCATCTGCTTGAGCTCGGGAAATAAAATGCTCACTGTGCTATGAAAAGAAGGCAAAGATTCTTGGCTGAGTTGCTTAATTAACCTGTGAAGAGCACTTAATTTTATTTTGGCAGATTTTTTTTCCTCCTTCTTTTAAGTCTCCCAACTTTCCAAAGGAGCAGAGGAGTATATTATCATCATACACTACTAGTCAAAAGTTGGACACACCCTCTCATTTAATGTGGTCCAAAGGTGTGTCCACTGGTAGTGTATGTATCTTGTTTGTCAGACAGTTTTTTTTCCTGTAACATTCTTCCTCAATATGATTTTGTTGTCTGGTTAGTCCATGACATTTTACTGTATCAAAACACCACAGTGGTAAAACTAGTAAGCAAGCATCATTAAGGATGGTCCATCATCTTTTACTGATGATGTAAAAGTGATATTAAAATTGTGATGTTATTTAAAGTCAAACTTTAGTGTCCTAAAATTGTAAATGTATTATTGTGTTAGATCATCCATTATCCTAATGATAAATAAAAACTGTTCTGTTCTGTAACTGTTCTGTCTCAGAAACTGAAGAAAGGAGGACTGTTGCATGCAAAATGCAAATGTGAACTTTTCAGAGACCAGACTTGATGCCGGGTCTCCTTGGTTTGCTGAGAAAAAACAAAAGGTACCAGTTTATTTTCCTCCAGGTCAGATAAGGTGCCTATTTGTGGTTTCAGTGGGTGGATAACAAGAGTGCTTTGTTCACAGTACCTGCAGATCACACAAAGGTGGAAATGCTAACTCTGAGGGTCACTGTGTAGCTATGTGGATATGATTGGGGATGCACACTCAGGTAACTTCTTCACAGAAATGTGGATACTTTTAAGATCTCCAACCTAAAAGTCATATGAGGATCGTAGTGTTCCTCAGTCAGTCAGTCCAAAGGTATCCACAAAAAAAGTAGGGCTGCTGCTGGACATAAAGGCCTAATGGCTGATATTAATAGCAGGTACAGAATATTTGGAAAAATATTGCAATACTATGAAGCACAAAACATCACAGTTTTTGGTTCAACAAAGTGAAGTTCCTGCAAAATGCATGTGACTTCACTTTGGAAAAAAAAAAAAAAGCTCACACACAAAACGAAAGCGAGAACATGAAGATGTAATACATGAAATTGACCTGGTTTCAAAGCAGATTCATTAAGCAGAGTTCATCCTCATTGATTATCATGGCGGTGTTGTAACAGATGGTTCAATAACCACCATTGCTACTGTCATGTTTATTGCCTTATCTTGCAATCCATCTTCATTTTGCGACATACAAGTGTGTTGTGTGTTTGCATGATGGAACAATAGAACACATTTACAGTGTCACTCATTTTCTTCTCCTGAATAACAGGGACATGATCGGGATCACTGATGCGACATATCATTAAAAACAATGGCCCCATGCATGAGCCACACTTGTTCACAGAATGTTAGACTTTCATGTCTGGTGATCAATCTTGGGAAATCATTTTCGCAAGTTCAATTTTTGGACACAGATAGCTATATTACGACTGCTGACTATGATTCAGTGTTTAGTGCTGGCTTATTTTGATTATGCATGCGATTCATTGGGATTCCTTCACGATGTGTGTTTAAAACCTAGCACATTGCCTTTTAATAAGAAAATTTAGAAATAAAGTCATCCCGAATGTTATGTGTTCCTGTGAATTTAAGAATTCTCTCATAATGCCGACCAACTGTCATAATGCTAATTATCTTAGTACTTACCAATTTAAATCTAATTTAAATGTCTTTGATTAGCAGTAATTTCAAATATAGTAAGAAGGGTTCCATCTTCCAGATTTACACATTTAATGATGCAATATTTAATTTATTTCCACTGTCACTACTTTAATTATGTCTGAACAGTGTTACACATCTCTTTGAGAGGATACACAGTTTTATTAAACAAAAACCTGCTATGCAGTGTTTGATTTGATTGAGTTTGGGACCCCAACATATATACCCTTTGTGCAACATATGCATATTTAATAATTAATAGGATAATTGTTTGTGGTAAGTTTCAGTTGATAATTGGTTCATACAACACTGACAAACCAATTAATATTTTTTTTTTTTTTTTAAACAGTGAATTCATTAAAAGTTTGGGGATCCAGAGCAATTGTTCTTTCTGCCAAGCAAAGAATTACTGCTGAGATTACTGACATCTGATGTAGTAAACTCTGACGCTTGTAATCCAAGCATCTAAAAGATCCACAATGTAGCATTTGTTGTGTTGCCTTTTCACAAGTTGGCAAAAGTTTGCAATGGTTTTCTTCTGACTTGTGTTACGTGAGTGTCTCAAGAGGAATTGTGGCAGCAGACAGAGGACAGGAATTATATACAGGTCAAAAGAGAAAATAAAATAAAGAAAATACTAGTTAACACTTTAAGCTAACTCTGCCTAGGCCTACGTCTTGGAATAATGGGAACAATCAGATTAGACAGTTATTTACACTCATAGGCGTGGGGGGGCAGTTAGTCTGAAAAATGAAAAGCAAAAAAAAAGGAAAATGTCCATCCATCACACTTGGAATTGTAAGGAAATCACTGTTGTTAATAATGACATTAACAGTGAATTCTGTTCATATGTCACAGTGAGACGGCCAGATTTTAGACAATAATTCTTAATCTCATGTAAGCACGTTAGTCCAACAGACTAGCTCGATTTTAGTTAGACTAACAAATGCGGATTATCAAGGTCTGATTCATAGTATGATTACTCCTGCACGTATATGCTTAGTTGGACTGGATTTGGACCTGCACCTGCACTGAAATTTCCTCCCAGTATTTGACCTGGAAGTAGAACAGGATGACGTATAAACTGTTGTCAGAAAACACATGGTGGTAGCATCTTTCTTCTGACAACACAGCAACCACAAACGCAACTGCAAACGTACTGAGCACGACACTGAATGCATAAACACTGACACTGAAACTGAAGAAACTAAACTGAAGTCACAGTGTAGCTTTTCCTTTCTGATGTGTCAAAGTCGAACATGAAATTTGTCCATTTTATTTGCAGATAATGCAACAGTAAAAAATTGATAAACATAAAATAGAAACCTACTGTTACTACCTACCATTATGACTATTTTACAGGTGACACATATGTGGAAACTAACCATGCTTGATTTTGATATGTGCTGGCTGTCCCAAAATGCAGTTCAAGTAATGCAATTTGATATAAAGAAAACATTCACAGTTTGTTTTGAAAGACATAAAAACTGGTTTGAAAATTTGTTTACAATCCCTTCAAGGAAATCTAAGAGAAAATGGAACACACCTTTTATTCCAATCTCTTAAAATGTCTGTCATTTTAAGACCTGATTTTCTCAGCTTGTTAGATATATTTGTAATTGATCAAATTGCCTCTAAATCCTCTTATTCCCCCAGCTTCACAGTTGCATTTTCTTAAACCACTGCTTTCTGTTTGGCTGTTCCACTTTTTCTGAATTCCATTTTTGCCACTCAAGGTTGTTGCTGTCTTTTCAATTTCAGTTTACCTCCAACAGTAGGCTGTGTAAAAACAAACATAATAGAAAATATGAATCACCTGTTTTGCACCTAGACCTGACTTTTTAATGAGTAGAAAGCTGCCTTTAAGCCACAGCTCCCCAAACACAGGATAGTATTTTTGCTTGAATGATACTGCTGATCCAATTTAGGCAGGGAGCAAAGGGAAGAGGTATCACACACCTACACTGCAGTCAGTTGATGCTTCTTTCAACAGTAAACCCACAACGAGTTTCCTCAACAGTATTTTGGAAGATATAACATCACCAAGTGTTTTGCACAAACTGTGTGCAACCTTCTAAAATAATGTCTTCTAAAATTCTGTTCCCAAAATACATGTTTCTCAACATGTTTCATAAGGAGCATATTTTCTGAACCAAAATCACATTTCTTATTTATGTCTACATAAAATGCAACAAGTCTCTAGATATTGCTCACATATACTCATCATATTTCTCCAGGTGCCTCAAATATCTGACATTATTGAACAAAGAGTGTTTTGGTAGAAATCACGTGGTAAACAATAATCACATACTTGAATCATCTGATGGCGCAGAATATTCAAGCAATTAGGTATTCACACAAAAATGAGTGTCACTTTTTAAAAAGGCGGTTAAAACTAATATTACTGACTGAAAGACTTGAACCAGGCTCCAGATATCAGTGTTTTGAAGCAGTGGGTAGCAGTGAGGAGTTGCAACACATTCTTTGTTTATAATTTTTATTGAAAGAATGAATTAATGTCTCAGGTTGTAGAATATTTGAGTACCCCTTCATATATTATATATACATTTAAAACTAAAGTGCAATATTTAGTGATAAGCATCTAAATGTGAGAGGCTCTCATTCATTAATTTAACAGGTTTTTTAAATCAAAGTATTTTTCATGAGTACATTAGTATGTTACTCACAAACATATTCAGCCAAGCTGTTTTTGTATGTGTCCTTTTAAGTTTATTTTTTCACAGCAAGTTACACAAAGAAAAGTTCTGTCAACTTGCTTCAGACAAGTATGTTGAAGTTTTCTGCATTCTGCATTGTTTTTCTCCTGATGGAGTAGGAAAGTGTTTGCCCACTGCTGCTCAAACCATGCGAAGGCAATCATGTTGCTGAATGATGCACAGTATGAAGTCAATGAACTAATTAAGTATAGCACTATAACAGTAATCATCAGTCAAAACCAGTTGAAAGTTGGACTGATAAGAATAATGAAAGGGATAAAAGATTTATTTCTCCTGTTTTCTTCTTCATTCATCAGCTCTGTATGGGGCAGTGCACCACTTGGAGGAAAAACCATTACCTTGCACTTTGAGGTTTCTACTCCTCTTTGTGCAGGAAACTTAAGGCTTGGTGCTGATGTCCTGTGTTGTGAACCCTACACTCATGTATGTGTTGGAATAAAAGAAAATAGACTGTGCCGTCATATGGCCTTCTGCCTCTGGCATATTTTGAAAAATCCCTACTTGGCACTCAGTCCTTTTTATCATGCTTACATGAAACAAAATGCTAAACTGTTCATCAAAGAAGATAATGTGCATGCCATAGTTGGGTATGTGTGTTTGTGTACCTGATATTCCTTATGTTGTGGGGACCTAAATCGGGTTAACATAGTAATAGAAATCAAGTCCCAATAATCTAAATTACTAAAGTTTAAGGTGAAGACATGTTTTAAAAGGAGACTGAGGTTACTATTAGGTTAAAGTTAGGGTTAGGGCATTAGTAATGACACTTAATGTTATAGTAAGTCTCCAAGAAGGTTATGTTTCCAGGGCTGTCTGTCTGTCTGTTTGATAACAGGATTGCTTAAAACTACAGGGTCATTGGGTCAAAGAAGAACTCGTTCAATTTTTGGGGAGATCCGATTGAGGAGGGTGGATGCGGACATTGTTGCACTACCCTCCAGCTGTGAGAATCACCCATACTGTAATAGCAGCTCAAGTCCAAATAACATGTTACTGACAGGCTGCACTTACTGTATGTGTACCCCTGTACGCTCTTCACAACTATGGCAGTAAACGGATATTAACACAAGCCTTTCTTCAAATGTTAATGTTCTGTTGTGGCTTTTGATCAATTGTGATCAGAATCAACCTTTTTTTTTTTTTTTTTTTTTAAATGATATGAGTGCAATATATTTTTTTCCACCTTAAATACTTAATGGTTGATAACCCATGCCATAGAACCTTTGTTGAGGTCACAGTGGGGGTTTTGTTCTTTCACGTAAACCCTGTTTGCTCTGCAGTTCAACTTTCCTGTAGTTACAGTAGGGCTGCAACTAACATTTATTTTTGTAAACGATTAATCTGTCGATCATTTTTTCGAGTAATTGAAAAAGATCATAAATGTCTCTCACTAATTTAAAATTTACATGTGCAAAATTTCTTCAGTCTGAAAAGATTCCCTAATTTAAGTGGACGCAAAATTATATTATCTGATTGTGGTGTTCAGTCGGAAAGTACGGTTTTGACATGAGCAATCTAATTCTCTACAAGTAGAAGAACCTTCACTTTCACTTCTGTAGTAAACAAATGCTGCACGTGTCTGCTCATCCCCACGCTGTTTGCTATCCATCTCATTTTCGTCCTCTTCCTCATCTCTGACTTTCATGTCTGTTCATTTGTTTTTGTTCAAAAACAAATACAGCAGCAATGGAAAATGGAAACATGTCACATTTATGTGGATCAGACCCATGATAGCACCAAACCAGGAAGACCAGGAACCAGGAACCAGGAACTGATCCAAGTGATGACATATATTGACATATACAGCCTTATCGTTTGCAGTGAAATTTGTTTGACTGGGCTCTAACTGATCAGAGATTTTAGATTTGGTATGTTTACAAGACATTTCCATTGTGATTACAGCTACAGTGTCAACTTTGTTTCTATAAAAACACAATGCACTGTAAAGTGATTAAAAGTAGCCGGGATCATGTCCTTATAATACACAAATCAGTAATATAAACAAAATGTGTTGCAGGGTTGAAACACTTTGGGATGACATCATTAAAGTCTCACTGTATAACTTCTGTTCACCCACTTGTAGAATTCTATATAATTATCAAGGGCGGCTCATCAATAGAGGGCACGAGGGCATTTTTTTTTTCCAACAATGCGAATAAAAGAATACAACTTCTGTTAAACATAAACAATTCAAATAATTAGGAAATTTAAATGGATTACCCATACAATGTATGGTGTGCACCTGGTTGAGCACACTGTTGGTTGTTTTTCTCTGATTACTTTTGTGTAAACATGTAAGATTCATGGCCAAAGACGACATCTCCTTTTGGTAAGCAGGTGACCTCGGGCTGCTCTCTCATTGGTTCCATACAGATCCTCCCAGTGATGCAGCTGTCTGATTCCCTGGCCAATCAAATGATACTGTCAAGGCTGTCATTCAAAATCACTCCCCTGGTGTCCAATCCTGAAGCGAGCACAACATACTCGAATGACTACATGTATATGCAAGTATACCGGTAACGCTCGCGAGTGACTCATTAGCCTATCCCTGTAAGCATTACCCGAAAAAGACTTTATTCTAGCAATGAATAACCCAAATAAGATAGCTGGGTTATTGCAAAGTTCTTCTTGGCTCTCTCCCTCTCTCCTCCTTTGCCTCACAGCTCCAAACAATGATCATCATGTTTGATCTTTAATCGATCACTTACCTGTCACTTTGATCCGCGTCAGCTGTTTTCTCCTCTGTTCTTTTGATTCATAAACACCTTTTCAGCTGGTGCTGCAGATTCAAATCTGTAGGATTGCCTAAGGCTTCATTACACTGCAAAACTCACAGGAAGACCTTAATGACACACTGAAGTTTTCTTTCCATTCACCATCATCACATTTAATTCAAGTAGTGCTTGTTTTTATTTGTATGAAAAATATCACCAGGCATTACTGATAATTATTAGTAATAATTACCATTACTGCCTGTGCCTTTACATGACCTATGTTTAGGTGATCCTGCACCCGCCCCACTCCTCTCTTCCCAGTTGAAATCAGCATTTTCAGCAGGAGAATCCACTTCTGAAACTTGTTATGGTCACTATTTTGGCATTGTGCTTTCACCTTGGCTCCATTTGTGTGATTCTGGGGGACCTGGAATAGAATCGAATAGAATTTTATTGTCCACCCAGGTGGCAATTTGCCTTTGGCTCAGCAACAAGAAATCATAGGAGACATACTGAACGTCATAAAAACAATACATAGTTAAACTATGATAAGAGATATAAATAAGAGACAATTCTAAAAGACAAAAATAATCTAAAAAACAAAAAATGGACACAAATTACATTAAAACTACTCTTTACTGTTGATGTGGAGTGAAATCTTAGTTAAGAATACTTTATGGACTTGAGAGCAAAACACAGCTGTGCTTCAAAACAGAGTCATGTGGAGCTGATAAGCTTAATTGTTGATTGTTTCAACTCATTTGGCAAACACACCCGAATTACTGTGCAGGTGTGGTCTTGACCTAACTGATCTCCAACTGTGGTCCGCTACTTGACAAATACTAGCTTTCTCACTTTTACACATTACTATTACGCTGCACACCAAATTGTGTCTCACATAACATCACTCTAAAAATTTGATTTAACATGTATGAAACAATCTGTCTGATCATAAGCTTCAAATATTTAGTTCATACAAATATCTCCCATGGTTTTTTTTAAAACAAGGTAAGAAAAATCCACATTTCTAGGAGACCAGGCTGCTACAACTTCTTTTACCTGCCATTTCTCATTGTCACTTTAGTCTGTACAACGTTCAAGATAAGTATTCTGATGCATTTTGTAACCTTTCCTGCTTTGTAGCACCAGTTAACTTCATTTTTTCCTTTCAATTTCCCTGTTGTTGAGTCAATATTTGAATGTTATAGGGTATGAAAAGTGAAATAATTAATCAAATGCTTGTCTGCTTTAATCTCTCACTTACCACATCAGTTAAGGTCAAAAAGTATTTTGAGTTGAGTTCACCAAAGGATATTTGCATAAATATTTTTGAAGAAATGCATATTTTGAATTTAATTTTTTCATTAAAAAAAAGGATATTTGCATAAATATTTTTGAAGAAATGCATATTTTGAATTTAATTTTTTCATACAAAAAGGATATTTGCATAAATATTTTGAAGAAATGCATATTTTGAATTTAATTTTTTCCTTAAAAAAAGGATATTTGCATAAATATTTTGAAGAAATGCATATTTTGAATTTAATTTTTTCATACAAAAAGGATATTTGCATAAATATTTTGAAGAAATGCATATTTTGAATTTAATTTTTTCATAAAAAAAGGATATTTGCATACATATTTTTGAAGAAATGCATATTTTGAATTTAATTTTTTCATTAAAAAAAAAAAAAATAAAAAAAAAATCATCATATACAACATAGACACAAAGAAGCAAACCAGTGTGGAGCAGCAGTGGAGTCGGCCCCCAGCTCTCCACTCTCTCTTCTCCTCTCCTGTAGAGGGTGCTGTGGTTCTGTTTGGTTTTTGCTTTAATTGCTTCTGATTCAGTGAAAATAGTTTCCACTGATCAAGTGCATTTTTGTTACAAAAAAACTCTCTTTGCATTTTTGAGAAAAAACATTGTAAATATAAGTTTTCATCTTATCACCCACTTTAAAAAGAAATATATAAAACAGCAATAAAGCAGAAGAAATTAGGACATTTTAAATTTTAAAATTCAATGTGCTTTACATAAAATGGTAATACATTAAAGGTAATATTCAGGAGATATTAGAATTACATTCTCAAGACAATAAAAACAAGGCAATTTGAAGTGCTATAGAGAGGCACAGATTATTATTATTAATAATAAAGCATGTAAAACACATTACAACAGCATTTAAAAGACAATAAAAACAAATGCCAAATTATATTATATTGTGTTATATTATTGTGTGTTATATTACATTGTGTGTTATATCATATTATTGTGTGTTATATTATGGTGCAAAAGTCTTTAGCCATAATTTGATTAGTCATTTTAGCAATGCTATAATGACCATACATTATAATTTTTTCACACTCATAAATGGTAGAAATATGTATTCAGTTTTATAATATTTTCTTAGACGAAAACTGCTTCTTAAATTGTCAAGTATTTAATGTTACCTACCCCTACACTTGAACAATGGCACGACTTTGGCTCTCATAAAATTGGAGTGGAACCCTACATTTCACGTGACAAATATCTGCTGGGAATAAGTTCTATTATGCCAGGTTTATTCAAGACATACTTGGGCTTTACATACAGTTTGTATGAGGTAAAGTCATTGACATCTTGCTTATAAATATGACCAACCTTCAGTCACATCATTCCAATCCAAACGACAATGATCACAGAACACGGAACAGATATAAAAACAACAAAGCTCACCCCAGCAGGAGTTTTGCCTTTTACTGTATATTATATTGTATATAACGTATTATTTTTATATTAGGACTGTAATGGTCCATTGAAATCTCTGCTGAAGGTCCACTTACAAGATATCCATTACATTATCATCATAGTGTCTTAATGTAAATAATTGTTAAACTATAAGTTGCAGTAAATGTATCCAATTATCCATACATTTAAATTTTTGATGGGCTCAACACAATTGGTAATATTTATGCTACTGTGTATGTAAAAGTAAAACTGCTTTGTTCTGAAAATAAGTGACATTGATTTCTGATTTTACTGCAGTGTATACAGAAGGAGTAATTTACATGGTAAGATAAACAGGCAACAAGTGAGACATGACCTTTGTATTAATTTTGCTGTGATTAAAGATCAAGAGCTGAATCCAGCCTGTGATATCCATCCCTCTCTGTGTTTGCCTCACAGAAGGCATTTGCTTTTGTATTTAAAGGTTAACCATGATAATGAGAAAGCAACAGAAAAGAAAATACATAAATGAATGTCTTTATATTACACAACCACAGTTTATCATAAAGCAGTGCTTTTACATCTCAGATCACACCTCAGGGTCAAAGAACTGAATGAGTCTGACCAAAGACCAATGTGTGATGTAAAAGATCATCTCAAGTTAGCAATACTGTTTTACTTAAAATTATTCTGATAACTTTGTTACTCTGACCTGTGAAACTTGGTTTATACTCACCACAGTGTGTTTGGCACGTCAGAAATGATATCATCTTTGCACGATGGGTACGAGAGCAAAAGCTTGTAAACTTTGTACATGCTGCAGATGAATCAGGCGGAAAACGGGCAGAATAGAATTGTTGTCTTAAGCAGCCCAGTCAGAAAAGCGAGAAGATCTCATAGTTGCAGAGTTTTGGAGAAGAGTCTTTATGGAATAATTAACAAAACAGCATGGGGAAAAATGTAAATGTTAGCTGTATCGAACACTGAGACTTGCCAGATTTATCACATCTTTATTGCTGCAATAATGAAGCCTATTACATGTGTGAAGTGCAACAACAACTATAAATATATTATCAACACAACGTACTTCACACAGAGTGTTACATTGTTTGAAAACAGTATTTCCCTGAATCTGGCAGATATTATCATGATGCGCTACATGATGACCATAAATGCCTCTGTGCATATTAGCAGGGTGGAACCATCTGTGGAGGTCGATGCCACAGTGGCTTCTGCCAGAATAACAAGACCCTCAAACCAGTTGCTCCTGGATGTTCCTAGAAAAAAGGTGTACAGCTGTAGGTGATCGAGCCTTTTCAGTGGCTGCTCCCAGTCTTTGGAATAGTTTACCTGACAGCTTGTTTTTTTTTCTATTGTGCTGCTTCTTTCTTTCTTATTGTATTATTTTATTGTATTACGCAGTTCTATATTTATTTTGTGGTTTGCTTTTTTTGATTTGTTTTACCTGTTTCAGCTGTGTATTTGTTGTGCCCGCACAGCACTTTGGTCAACTAAGGTTGTTTTAAACCGCTATATCAATAAAATTGACATTGACATTGACATTGACGGTATAAAAAGGCTTATGAAGAAGAATGTGGCTCTCTGTTCTTGTACTGTGTACGTTCCTCATGCTCAACTGAGTTGAGTGTTGCTCAGCTGAATGATTGTCACCTGATTGTAGCTGCTGTAATCGGACACATTAAGATCAAATATAATGTTGCACTGTTGACAAAAAGCAGTCTATCTGATAATCTGCAGGAACTTTTCCAGCAGAATTTGATGTTTTTCTTATAGAGATAGTACTTGCGGTTCAGGAAGCATGGAATCATGAGAAAAGAGCCCTGTCTGGTTGTGTTTTCCTGTGGTAAGTGGGATGGAGCTGCCAGGCAAAGCTCAGGTCAGGCAATTTCAACACTGTCTTCTCTATTAGAGCTACTTGGACATGGAGCCCACGAGAACTACTTGTGCAGAAACTGCTGGTTCTCAGCACAGTGGTTCTTTAAAGGGTTCATAGTTCTTTTATGGGGGTGAAAAACATAATAAAGCAAAAGAAAGAAAATTCACAGTGGGCCATGGTATGGAATGACATAATTTTGGGAACAAAAGCGATCAAAGTCTTCTTTCCTTTTAAAATACTACCACTACTAATAATAAATTATGAAAAAACACATTGATTAGCATACTGCCTTTAATAAATGTTCAAGCATGTATATAGATTAAAAATCAAGACATCAAAAGAAATTAAATACAGAGTCTTTGAGCAAAGTCTCACAAAGGAATGAATGAGAGTGAGGGGGAGAAAGTTATGAATGGTGTGTGTACAAGGAGGGAAGTTTAAAGCGTAGGATCACTTGCAGCGTGAGCCGATGGCAGTCAAACCACATAGGCTGAAGCGAGGTGTTCCGTTCGTCTTCGGGTTCGGTCCAATTATGTGGAGTCGCAGAGCATTGACGGGCTGTTGTGCGGCTATCAGAGGGAAAACAGTGGCTGATCGTCGGCTTCTCCGCGGAGGGACGCAGCTCAAGCGTCGACTTTAATTAAAAGGTGCCATTGTCCTGTTTTGCAGCGGCGAGGGAGAGCTTGGTTTTACAGAGGCTTCCAGGTGCAGATCAAAAGGGGGTGCGTAGTTGAACGCAAAGTTGATAGCCCAGTGAGGGTGAAACTGGCACATTCTCTTCGGGGATTGGATGTCTTCAGTACGATGCTGGATGGCGAGAACATAGGTGCAGCTCTGACAGCAGCGATTGTACGAGGCAAGACGAGTTGATTTCTGCTGTTACCTGTATGAGCTGGATAGGAGCAGCAGTGATCAGTCAGTCACCGTTACCATGGAGGACTGCTGAAAGGAGCCTGGAGGTGGCTCCCACACGGCCACCAAGGCCAGGAGGTGATGCAGGGAGGAGAGAGCAATGTTTGCTTCCCCAACTGAAAGCAGGGAAGAGACCGGAGTCTGTCCCCCAAGTGAGGCAGAGGAGAAGAAGAGAGAGAAGATAAGGTAGGGGAGTCAGATATAGTGAAACAGCATCACAGGGGAGCAGCCAATGAGATTGTAGGATTCCAACTTTGTTCTTACTTTACAACTCTTTTATGACCTGCTGTTTATGATTCAAAGGAATGTCTGTTAGGACTCCAGCCTCTCTAATGGAGTTCATTAGAGAGGCGCGCTCATGGAGGAAAATGGAAATTACAGGCCACACTGGGTTAGGGCCCCGCAACAATTATTTAACTGCCCCACACTTGCAGAGCAAACACACAAAATTGTACACCTTTTAAGTGATGCAGATCCATTTATTTGTGTAAATGCAAGGTGAGCAGTGCAACTCGAACTCAAAACTGCTTTGTTGTACTGAGGGAGTTTGTGTATACCCAGTAGGACATCCATATTGGTCCTTGAAAACACCACTGAATTGTAAATGTCTTTCCTTCTATTTCCATAGTTTGTCCTTTTTTTCATGTGGCAAACCACACAAACGGCATGGAATTCAATCCATTAAGACTTTTGGTGTATTCGCTGGGAGAGTTTTCTGTTTACCATTTGAAGTTCAGCTATCATGACACTGATCACAATATTCACTTGCTAATATGTTTCTTGCTTAATTTAATTGATTATCTAATTCCATGGTTCATTACAGTACGTGTGGTACGTGATGTTAGATTTTGGTGGTTCTCAATACTTTTGGTGCCAGGATGTCTGCCAGGATCTGAACATCCATCAACATTGAGTGTTAATGAATGTACACTTTAAAAATCTGATACATTTCACTGCTATCTAGGTTTTTTGTAACGTCCTTGTGGTTGTGCATATTACCATGACAAGCAAATGTTATATGTAATTAACCTGATCATCTGGCAGAAGCTTTCCTGTGAGATTTAAGTCCGCCCTACACTAGAGGAAAATGGGCCATGTTTTGGTTCCGATCTGGCTCTTGACCATCGTTGGTGCCTTCCGATTTTAGGCTGATTTGAAAAGATTATCTAGCCAAATATCCTGTAGTTTGAGGGATTAACAGACGCGATTTTAATGTCATCACCGGGAAACAGATGTTGTACAAGCCAAGTTGATTCCGTCTTGCCAGTCATGACTTCATGACAGTTGTTTAGCATTTCCCCATACACAACAGCTATTAACTGATGACGCCCACAGTCTGCCTCATGTCTGTTTAAATTCTGAACTCACATTAAATTACTCAAGTGTATGTTAGAGCCTAAATTCCTAGAATCTCCTCCTTGAAATCGTTTGACTGAACGCCAAGTATGTGGTTCTGTGTCTTGACTGGATCGTCTAGTCTGAGCTTTCTCAGGATTAAAATATAGTTAATCAGCTACAAATATAGTTTTGTCTGTGGTCTCCCACGTTTTTTAAAATAAATTCAGATTTGCAAATCCTCTTGTTTATAGATTTACCATATCAAAACCTTTTGTTGAAAAAAAAATGTGATTTTATCCAAGGTCATTATAGAAGAAAAGGGACTTTAAAAACATTATTATTACTATTATTTGTGATATACTGTGCTGCAAAACTGCATCACCAGAATTCTAGAACTAGGGTTTCTTTCCAGTTGTAAATTATAAATTTCATAAAATTTTAGATATGAAATATTGCAACTTATAGTTAAAAACACACAATTTCCTCCATAACTGAACAATCTGTCAAAGGCTGCACTCTCTTTTCAGCCATCTCATATATTCATACAGCCTTCCTCTTTTCTTGGGCATATGAAGGTCACTGAGGGTAATGCTAGGGATTATGGGAGCTCAGTGACTGGTTCCTGTGCCTGCTATGAAAGGGTGAAGTTAATGGCTCGGAGAGGAGTGGGAGGTGTCCAATCTCTCAGCTGCAAACCATGAAAACGGATGCCTTTTATTGCAGATTGACCCTCGCAAGCTGTAGCTGGAGGCCTCTCACCTGATGTTCATGATAGGCACCTAGAGGGAGCGGGGGAGGATCTTGCTTGGATTTACAGTTAATGTACCGCTGTTAATGAAGCCGCTATGGTCTACTGGCCTCTGCTATGTTGGACTGTCCATCCCCTTGTTGATCACTGCAGGTCTGTTGTGGGTCATAAGTGCCAATAAAACTATGTCCTCCCCACCCTCAGATGACTTTGTGTCTGATGGTGCAATGCCGGTGGGGGGGTAGTTATACAACCATTATTACATAGCAGCCAGTAATAGCACCTAAAGGTTTAGCACAAGGTAGTACGAGTCGTAAGACTAAGTTGAACAACCACATTAAGAACAAATAACATAAAAAAACCCCATAAACTTAAAGACAGTACAACAATTTAACAGACAGTAAAACAAAACACAAGGCAGCAATAATTAGTCATCCATTTATCCACACAATTTTTGTCGCAGGATCATTTTTATGTGCTTACTTTCTGTAAAGACCTTTGCCTCTGAACCTGGTCTCACTCAGTGTGTAAATATACACAACATACAGCAGCAGTCATTTTGTCCATCATTTCTGATATATAATTTGAATAAAAGGAGAATATCAAGATAGATTTGCTTATGTGACACTGGATTGCACACATTTTTTGGCACAAGTTTAACTATTTGAACTTCAGAAACCTTGGCAGGTCGTTTGCAAGATTCCAATGCCTGCTGCAGGTTATGCAAATCTATTTGCAATGACTTTAATGTAATATTGAATTTGCTGTGAAAGCCACAAAACTCAGTTTTGTTTGTGAAGTGGTCGATGTAGTTGCAGAAATGGGAATCGTAGAGTATTTACAGTTGTAGGAAACTGTTGTAACCGCAGTTCTACTTGTACATTATTCATCACAGTAGTAAGGAAACTATAGGCCATGAAATCTTATCCCATTAATATCAGTAGTTGTATTAGCTGCAGCAGTAATCATTGTTAGCAGTAGTCACTGCAGCTGTAGTAGTGTCTACAGACATCAAAGTTGTAGTAACAATTGTAACTGAACACCATGTAGACTTCAAATACGTTACTATCACCTGCTGTAGCTCTTTCACTACTGCTGGTGTCAATGTCATCCAAAGAATGGAGAGTGACAGAGGTGGAGGGCTTAGCAGACCCCTTGCTGGATTGAATAGAGGTCTGTGTGTGTGCTTCCCATAGGGGAGGGCAGGTGAAATCATTTGACAACATTTTAACATGTACTCAAAAAAAAAAAACTGTTTTGTTATGACTAATACTTCAGACATTTTGACAGGTTCTTTGAGTTACTGTAAACAGACTTCAGTGTGTTTGGTGTTAGCTTTCTCATATGACAAAATTTTATGGTGAATGCTATGCTATGCTCCAGTGGTAGTTGCCACCACAGCCATCTTTAACGTCTCCCAGTGATTCCACCTGTGACTTCGGCAAAGAATATAGCCTTGTGTTAAAATGTAACTAAACCCCGAGACCAGGTTTTTCCAGGTATCTTTTTATGTTATCTAGTAATGCTAATTGTTGATCCAGGAGTGTATAGTGTAAAGTATTGAAATTGTACATGTTGTGATAAAAATTGGTTGTTGGTTCTGGTCAAACAGCAGGTGTTACAATCAAATGTTGCCATTGGCTATTTTAGTTCATGCTTGCCTGCTGGCACAGACTATGAGCCAGTGGGCCCCTGTGCACAGACAAGAAAAGACCCCCCCACACACACACACACACACCTGTCTTACTTGGCTGAGGGGCCGATATCACAGGTGAATAACATAACACGTGATATATGATTACGGGGGCCTATTAGGATATATAACATAACATAACCAGTGTTATGTGGCTTCCGGGTCCTATAGAAATATTAGGATGCATAACATAGTGGTCAGGCAATGGGCAACTTTTGCCCAGTAACTGGGAGTTAGCTGCAAAAGAGGGGGTTTAGTTACACCTTTATTGTTACTATATACTATATTGTAAGTTTCATTTGCCAAAATTGTTTAAAAAAAGTAATTCCCAATTTTTCCTATGACAAAGAAAACTTAAATTAAATTACACTGTGAAGTCATGAAGTCTTTTGTGCACTTGACAGCTATCTAGCAGGTTGTGTGCAAAGAGAAAATAATTTTTCTGACTGTGACCAGATAGGTTTACAGCCAGAAAGGCTGTTTTTATGAATCATGTCAAAGGCTCTGGGTCCTTATCCATGCTATGGTAACTGTGGTAAATTGGACTGTTTGGGCTGAGCAGAGAATGCTGTGGACAGCTGAGGGGATCATATGCTTGTCTCGGCTTCATCCAGGAAATCTATCAGGAGAAATTCCCACCCCACTGTGTTTGACCTCCTGCCATCTGGCAGGGAATGCTGCAGTATGTTCAACATAAGAAGTTCCAACACCACAGCAAACTGTTGAACAGCACTTCCAGTCTTTCATTGATGTCAACAATTATATTAATTATTATAATTATATTATATACAGTACTGTGCATAAGTCTTAGGCCACCACCAGCTTTGTTGTTTTTATGTCAATTTTGTGATCATTTGTATTGATAAGATGTGACTAAAAGTCAGTCTTATACTATATGATCAACCTGTCAATGAGTTTAACTTGTGCAACATGTCTCTCACAGCAGCTATTTTTTGGCATGAAATAGTAGGAGAAACACAGGTTTTACCAATAACATTAAGATTCCATTCCAGGTTTTAAAGAGCCATGGTTGTGTTATTGTTCAAGTGTAAATGTAGGTCACACTAAATTTGATATTATAGAAGCATTTTTGTTGTTTTTTGAAAAAGATGTTATTTTCAAACTGCATATGTTTTTCTCCATATTTTCAGGATATGTTCCAATAAAGTGATTGAGAAATAATTGTACAGTATGGCCATTATAGCATTGCTAAAACAACAAATCTTAATGGTGGCCTAAGACTTATGCACAGTACTGTATATATTAAAAGGAAATTGTTTTCACACTCTAAATTGACCCTTTGTGAGGTGTGAGTGTGAGAGTAAATGGTTGTTTGTCTCGATACAAAGGCCTTTCAATTGACCAGGTTATACCTCATGTTTTGCCCTATATCAGCTGGGATTGGCACCAGTGGCCCTGCAACCCTTATGTGCAAGATAAAGTGGTAGAACAGTGTTTCTTAATCCTGATCCTCAGGACGCACTGTTCTGCATGTTTTAGATGTTGCCCTGCTCCAACACACCTGATTCAAATGGTCAGCTCATCATCAAGCTGTGCAGAACCTGGATAAAGACCCATCATTAATCAATTGTAATGGTGCAGGGTAACATCTAAAATATGTAGGGCAGTGGGTCCTGAGGACTGCGGTAGACGATGGATGGATGAATAGAAATTGTTTTCTACCATCTACTTTTGTGGCCAAATGTCATGATCATTTAGGAGCCATGTGCACAGGATTGCACTTTTATTTGAGTAATTGATTGATCTACTGTATGTTTTCTGTATGTTTCATGACTGAAAACTGATACTGAGGATTGTTGTTGAATTTACTGTTGGCTATCATTTAAATGTAATTCTTCCTCCACAAACAAACTCAGGGAATTAGGCTTGTTTTTAATGCATGTAATGGATTTTGATTTCTTTAAACTGGATGCTGTAATACATCATGTAGTGTATGTCAGGACACACCATAGGCTGCTGTTGTTCGTTGATGACTTTCCCCTATACAATGTTGATCTTTGTTGAAGTGTAGATGACCACCTGCAGGTTGTTGATGTTTTTACTGCAATCTAACTGAATTCCTGTCCACAAGCACAGAGCGTTTTTCCAAGGTTGCTATCAATATACTGTGGCCATGGATTCTCTGTGTAAAAGTAAAAAAAAAGACATTTTTGCATTAGGCCCTGTGTAACAGGAGGTTTGCAGTGATTGCATACTTTCAGAAAAATAATATGAATGAAAAACAATTGTATTTGTTCAAAGAAGTGAAACTAAGAGGATAAGAGGATTAGCAGCATTTTTCATCTGTTACTCAAGTTGTGTTTGAAAAACAAAAAACAAAAAAGAAATGTAAGCAGGTAACAACAATATCATTTTCAAACGTCTTTATTGACCACACTGACTAAAATGCATCAACAGAGTTGTCATAATAAAACACAGCCAGCTGATTCAACATTGGACCAATTGATCCACAAAGCAGCCATGGCTGTATTAGAAACTTTTCACTAGTTTACCAGTATTGTAGATGTAAGAACATGTTTTTGAGAAATGCATCGGTATGATCTGACTTGACCAGTTTCTGTCACAGCACAGTAACACATAGAGACCTGCAAAATGATGAGGCCACATTATTGTTTGCTTCCTGAGAGCAATTTGATGTGTGGGGAGGTGATTGGGAAGGATAGTGCCAAGTGTCCCAGCATCAGTATTTAGCACTACATTACCTCCCATCATCCTCCCTATTAGCAGGTACAGATGGTGCTCTTCTGCCACTTCCAGGTGCTTACAGCTGACAAAACTGAATTACAGTACATCTGGACTTTGGCTTCGAATTTGGCTGAACTTTGCTTATACACACAAACAAACAAAGTATGGGCATCTTTAAATCTGCATAGTCAAGTTATTATCTTCTCACTTTGGTAGGAGCAGTGAAATGTACAGTATGTAGCACCAACAACAACAACAACAAAAACATCCAGTGTGGAGCAGTTCCACCTTGTTCATGAGAGGTCAGAGGAGAATGGCTTGAAAGCTTGACTGGCTCTGCAGATGTTGGTGTCAGAATTTGGCAACAACAGATAAAGCCCATCAATCTGTCTTGTGCCAATAGTCCAGACTTGAGGTGGTAAATGGTGTGGGAAATGTTTTCTTGCCACACTTTGTGTCTGTTTGTACCAATCACTCACTGTTTAAAGGTCACAGCATGTGTGTCTCTTCACAGCCTCCGTTTTCCATCATGACCAGTGGGTACTTCATGCATGATGATGCTCCAAAAAAAAAAGTGTAAAGCATCTCAAACTGATCTGGATCCAGCAGAAGAGCTGCACAAATGATATAATGCACTTTAAGTCAACAAGGAGCAGAATTTCCATACTACAAACAGGTGTAGTTTTCAAAGCAAATATGGTGTTCTTAAGTTCTAAATGTACTGTATGTAGCTCTAAATAATATGCATACTGTATATGTGTAATTATAAGCTACTTTAATCAACTGAACAAAATAAACTGAACTTAAGAGCAGTATTTGTTTGGCAGTTTACCAAACAGCTTTGGGGTCATGACCACCAGCATTTTCAGGACTTGATTGAAGCTGACCTTGGTTTGCATGTAACCTCAGGAAAAAAAGAGAAAAGACTGTAACCAGATTTGTAAACTGTAAACAAGTGTTATCAGCTCTCAGTTTTTAATGGGATTTAACACACAGCGCACATTAGTGGCAAAATATACATTATTTGTAACAAACATGCATGCTGTTCCAAGCGTTAATGAATGTGGATAATGATGATATGTGGATCCCATTCTTCTATGAATTAGTTTTCAGACACATGTACTTATACCTTGTGCTAGCAGTGTCTATTTAGTTTTGGGTCAACACAGTCCTTTCAGTTTTTGTCTGCTGGGGTAAATAAGATAAATGCAAAGCTCTACATGAATCTCTTTCTCATAAAGGGTTAGGGTTAAAACACTTTCATTGTACATGTTGACCTCACTGCAGACACTCGGCCTGTCCCTTACCTGCCTGAGGTGCAGCTGGCCCTCCCAATTCAGCCTGCCAAGCCACTGTCTCCAGGCAACAGACTTGGAGACCACCTGTCATTTTGGATCAATAAGCACACCTGCACACCCACCTGTTCTCAACCTCATCACAAAGCAAGACAGCTGCAGAAAGAGCATAGCAAGTGAAAAAGGTAGTAGTGGGGGGTGGGGGTGGGGGGTCAGCTCATCCTGGGTGGTTGATGGCCTGATTCTGAATGAATGAATGACTCTGACTGGCCTGATTTAAAGAGACAAGATTGAGGTTGACAGACCTGGGAATGCTTGGGTAATAATGATAGATGCTGCTTCTGTCTGGCTGTGTTTCACACCAAGCTGATACATATAACCTGCATTTACAAAGATGGTTGGGCTGTTTACAAAGCTTCACATCTTATTCTTATTCATCAAATATGCTATGTATGCTTTGAATGCCTTTCTCCAAGAGAGGCTATAAACGGTTCTCGAACTAACCACAGAAGAGGCTTTCAGTGTGTCATAACCATTAGTTCCATTTGAATGAATCCAATGACATGACAAATGATTGACAGTTGATGTTCAGCCTGACTATTAAGAGATTGGAAACATTTAATTACTCCTAATACTGTTAGTTGATGTACATATCAGCCAATTTTGTAAATAAATACATAAGTGACCTCTGTGAGCCATTTTGCTTTGTGCCATTCAAATAACCAACCAATCAACCTAAGTTTTCAGCAGATTCCTATTTGTCTGTTAGCAGATAATGTCTAAACTCTAGTATAAAGAAGTTTTATTATTATACAACTTTATATGCTATTTTGTCATGAACTATCATTTTATATGAACTTTATTTCCTCTTTCATATTGTTGACTAAATTTTAGCATAGAGGTCCAGTTCAGTTTACAAATTTGACAGATAATTCTGTCAAGGGACAAGACAGATTTTCCTTCAAGTGAACTGGAAACTACTAATTAAAATAAAAACAAACTGCAGCAACATCATGCAGCTTGATCTTATAAGCAAATAGAGAGCAGGAAGCCAGGACCAAATCACTGCTCGTCAACTTCCAAGGACCCTCCCTGATTTGACAGCTCCTCTCCTCCCTATAAATTGCATTCATAAAAGAATTTAATCTAAGAAAGCAATTCAGGTTCACTGGGAACATTTAGTGCCATTTAGTGGCAATGCAGGAAGTAATTTTCTCATAGTGCAGAGAAAAGCAAAAGCCTAGAGGTTAGATACACACCATTGAGTTTTGGGACAGCATCCAAATCCACTCATTTCTAACCAACCATTGCATTTTCATTTATGTAATACCACAGTCTCTTTCTCACTTTAACCAAAGGATTTAGTTTTTAAACATTTTCCATTATTAACCATGCTGAAATCACCAAAACCTAAATACAGTTAGAATAGCTAATCAAAGTCTCAAACTTACCATGTAAGGAATGAGCATTTTTAATCAATCATAATCTATACAGTCAAACAATTGGCATTGCTATATAAGTATTTATACTTATGGGAATACTCCAGTGATGTACTATATCTGCTTGTATAGCAGTGCAACACATTAGGATAATGATAATAATTATAATTGAATTGAATTCACAGAAAATATCTGTCTTATTGGAAACTTACAGTCTTGATTCAGAATAAGGCAATAATGAACCCTTTGCACAGAAGCCATTTTAACATGCAGGTAAAGCCACAGGTGGTACTGGTCTAATGTGGATCGAAGGTCAACCTGTGCTCACAACACCCTCTACTGAACAACATAGTAATTAGCTCAGATAGTCTGGGGTGTTTCGAGACTGTATATTTTGAACCCACCTGGAATTTAAGGATCAAGTTTGATCTTACCTCTTCACGTTCTAATGGTTCAAATGGATTTAAGGATGTTCGAGAGAGAGAGAATTCTGATGCACTAATGTGTTCTTTATAGCCACCAAAATAGAATTTGCACTTAATAATTGATACATGAATGAACATGTGCCTCACTGTGTCACCTTTTTGTGTTGTAAGAGACAGTTCTGACTTGTAGTCACAGTCAATAGTAAACTCTGTTAACATTGTGTGTCAAGGCAGTTCATATATTAAATTCAACTACTACTGCAGTTTATGCATATCTACAGTATGTACTAAAAAAACAAACGAAACCAAAGTGAAAGCATTTGCCAAGAAAGTTCATGTCCTTTAAATTTGTCTCTTGGAGCGCAGCAAAAATGCAGTAATCATGGTTCATTATTCAATACCAGCGTGGGAAGTATATTGAACGGCATGGAAAACAAACAAACTTAAGTCAGCGGATGTAAAGAAGAGTGTGTGTCTTGTCCTCTATCATATTCAGTCTAGACCTCAGCTACAAAAGGAAAATTAACAGAAAGACATAAGAAACTGCTTGCATAGGCAACCACAAAGTCCTGGTCAGTGTTCCACTGAACTGCTCAGTCAGCTGTTCAACTACAGTAGCTGTCATCACAGCTGAATGGCTCAATCATCCAGACTGTGTCCGTCATGCTAGAGTGGATCAAAGTTCAAGAATATCATGGATAATCCAGGGAAACCTTTAACTGAGCTTACACATAACCATACCTCCTCCTAAAGGAAAACATTCTGCTAAAGCCTCGGTCTCAACTTCAGGGTTGACTGGCACCTATCAAGAACACTGCCCCGTTTGGAATTAGTCTAGGAGGGAACGGCTTCATGGCCAGATGGTATGGACATTCCCTCTTTGGTCCATTGGATATTGAATATTTATTTTTTATTGACACTTAGAAATACACATAAAAAACAAACCAATAACCCATAACCCCTACAACCACAAACATAAATCATAATGGAATTTACAAAGTTTGATTAAGTGGCACAGAGTGCACCCTTTGGGCTGTCAGCAGAAAAGGTGAACATATTTTCATGATAATGCTCTATGACAGACTTCACACTTCAGAGGTATCCTTATTTTTCTTCACTTCCTGCTTAGCAACAATTTTACTTTAAAATTTTTGGAAACTCAAGAAAGCATTGGAAAAGTAATGGAGAATAAAGCGTGTGGTGAAGTGAGGGCTGCATGCATAAGGCGGCGAGCAAATATAAACAATAATAAAGAATTACTCTGTTGTCTTTGCTTTATATTTTGATGAGGAGTAAAAATAAGTTGAAATTCACAAGTGTGGCAATGATGAGCGTCTTGCACTGAAAAGTTGAAAACATTTTCATTTGCATGCTTGTCACCAGAAAAGCCTATTGTGGGGTGGATAAAACGAGCACATGGAAGACTCGTCAGAACAGGGATTTTTGCCAGCGTTTCTACTGATGGGTCTCTCAAACTGCTTTATCTCTGTAAACTTATCTCTTGTGTAGTTCTAGATTTAATAGGTGATAAATAAGGTCTTCTACTTGGATTCATCTTTTACTTATCGAAAAAAGTAGACGGATAGCATCTTGCTCGGGCATTGCTACATCAATACATCTAGCTCAGAGTAAAATATACGCATGGTGTGCTCGTAAATTGGCACTCCACATGCTGCTCCAAGCAAGAGTGTTTGTTTACTTGAAGCTCTATCAGGAGTCCCACCGGCATCCTCATAGTTCCACTGTCTCTTTGCATTAGGTTCAGAAGGGACCCGAGGCAACCTGGACAGTGCAGCAGAATGTTTATGTCAGTGCCTTAAAGTAATCTATACTGCTGAGTTAGCGTACTATCTGCTTCACTGTACTAAAATCCATCTGGCTACAAACTTAAACAGTATGAGTTCTTAATATCAGAATAACAAATTGGCCCTTTCTCACAAATATCTATTGCATCAGATTATGTGTTAGTTAAGTGTGTATTGTCAAAAACTGTAGTGGCTACTTTACTGATTGGTTTTGTTTCCACTAATTGTGAAAGTTCTAAAGTTTGACTCAAAACTCACATTTGGTATATCTAAAGTATTGATACTTGAAGTTTAATTAAGCACTTTAAAGCAAACGGGGGAGGTAGAGTGGTCATCCACTAATCTAAAGGTCAGTGATTCGATCAATGGCTCCTTAATATTCACTAGTCAGCTGCAGGCAACTGGACTTGCTTGAGTTAAGTTAAAGTCATTTCATGCATCATCCAAGATGCTTTTTTTAGTTCTAACTGGGGGAAAGGTTCAGATATTTAACCTTTTTTTAAGCTGGATATTTGTCTAAAAGTCGTTAAATTTTACCTGTCTGACCAAACTGTTCAGTAGCTGGAAGCACAACAAGCTGTAAAAACAATATTTTTGTTTTTAAATTTTTAAAATAATAAGCAAATTTGTTATCAAAGCTGCTTATTAACACAAAAGAATTATTTGGTTAACAAGAGTGAAACAACACAGCGTAGGTGTGAGCATGGTCTGTGGGTCCATTTGTACATGTTTACTATTCAAATATTGACAAGCAATATTTTGTTAAACATTCTATAATAATATCAGAGAAACATTTGTAAGTCAATAAATACCTGAAAATAAAGAGTGCAATTTAAAACTTTAAACCTCATGATAAGTAATTTACAAAGAAACAGTGTTAGAGAAAACAGTGTTAAATTAGTGTATTTGACTGTTTTTGACTCACATTTCCTTGTCACATATTTACAATCATGATTACATGTAAAGATAGACTGGTCTTACTGCACAACTCAGTCCTGGTAGGATTTTATACAACTTTATAAATCATTATTATTTTGTAATCTCAATGGTATGACCCCTCGTGGCCTCCATATCAGTATGCAAATGAAGGGCGCAGAACTGTGAATACTGACAAGGTTTCCGGTTAGTATTTAAATTATAGAAGCGTGAAGGAATAATCAGACCTAAATTACAGTGCCTGTATTCTGGACAACAGTGGAAATCACAATTCATGTAACAGTCACACATGCCTTTTAACGGTTCACAAAATAAATATGCGTTTTTCTGCCCATCTATATGATGGTGAATTCAGAATAATGACAAATTTGACAATGACAAAATAAGGTAATTAAGTGTTATCCTCAGTTGGTTTTGTGCAAATTCTGCAGTGACATTAAGTGGGAAACAAGTCAGAACTGACTGATGCCTTGTACTGCAAGAGAATGAATGTTTAACCGAATAATTTACCAGTATATGGAACTAGTCTAGGAAGGCCAGTACTAACATGTGATTGTTAAATATGCAGTCTTCTTCTTTTACTCTTGTCTTCTTCAGCTCTCTCATTTATCCTGTCTCTCTCTGTGCTATCTGCAATACTTGGCTGAGACCACAGAGTGTAACAATTAAACCAGGTAATTTCGATTACTGAATTGAATATGAAAATGAAAGTGGAGTCAGTCAAACATTACATCAGTGCATTCCACTGTACTAGCTTTTAGATACAATTATAGGACAGATAAAAGCTACTCATTACATTCCTTAGGTAAACTATCAAACCCTGCTAATTGGGCTGAATAAACTTAAAACCAGTGAACAGTAGCAATAGCAGTAAAACATCTGTTGGTACCTTAAGAGATCACAAGGTGTCAGCAAGTTGTATAACAATATAACACACATTCATACTTTTAATAGTGTGCGGAAATTGGCTGTATAAAAAATTTGTATCACTGTGCCAGACCAGTGCATTATTAGAATTCATATCAAGCAAACAAGTTGTCATTCACAGGACAAATCAACACTGTTCTATCTATTAACGACTTTATCAACCCACTGGCATTTAGTGTAATTGTGAAAAATTACACCCATTTTGCATGTAAGAGGACCTGTTTTCACGTACCAGCTTTTAGAGAGGTTCAGACTGTAAAAAGTCTGCACCCATAGGAACCAAAGCCTGGTCATAATGAGGCAGAACTAAGTTATGAACATGTTAGAATGTGAATTGTGGTTAGTTAGGCATCAACTGATTATGTCATTGCTTAGCTTGCCCAAATGAATGGAAAATGAATGCGGTGTCCTAACAAAAATAGCTGCACAAATCTCTCTCTCTGTGTGTGTGTGTGTCTGGGTAGAGTAGGCTTCAAATGGGCTGATGTTGTCAGTAAATAACTCATGAACACACTACATGGGCCGAGGATAAAAGATTCACAATAGCAGTGGCCTTTATGAAAAATCCATGAGCTACAAGTGTGTGTTTTGGAAACGACATTGGAGGTTTGAAGTCTTTGTGCAGCATTTAAGTAGCTAAGCGCAGTGACAGTGAAATCATTCCTTTCTTTATTGTTTTTATTATATTCTTTTTAAATATTTAACTTTAACTACAACGAAGGCACAGTATTCTTAAAGTCATGTACTGTGCAAAAGTCTCAGGCCTCCATTAGATTTCTTTTTATTTTAACACTGTAATGACCTTTCAGTATAATTATTTCACTATGACATTACTAGAACACATCCAGGAATTGTATAGAAAACAAGTTTGCGGTTCCAAAATAACATAACACATTTTTCACAGAAAAGACAAACAAATATAGAGCTTACACTTCTTTGAACTTCTGTCTAATGTTTTCCCTGGCATTACAGATAATTTTTAAAGCTAAATAAAATTGGGTGTGTTTTATATACAATATATATATATATAACTGGAATGAGTGGGGTTTATTCAGGGAAGGGGACTTGGCATACAAGGGACTGCATCATGACAAGTCAATCTATGTAGCACGCCACCACACCCTGACATTTACCATTTATAGATCTCTGGAATTCGTCATATGTGGCAGCATTCACAGTCTTAAATGGTGCAGAATTTAAAAAAGCTGTTTGCCTCAACTTCATGAGTATGTTAATAGCAGCTGCCCAAAGATTTATCTTTAAAGATTTAAAGGAAGCCTCATGGACAATTCTGGCTAACTTGCTGTTCATTGTTTTGATCTCCCCACTCCCAATGTCATCTCATGAACACATACGGTCATTCACCAAACAGACTAAACTCATCAGCAGAGGAGACTGCCTCTTTGTGGAGTTCTGGCTCCTGATTGGACACAGTGTAGTGGAATTCTCTAAAGACTTTTTCTATACCTCCTGTTAGACTCCTGACCCTTGTTGTACAGTCCACAAAATGCTCATGCCTGCTCTGCTGCTGTACACGCACAACCACTCCCTCAGTCAGGTCTGATAGTATTGCTTGACAGAGCCAGTTTGCAGGTAAAGGATGCATCATAAAAAAACAAATAGCATCATTTCTGTTCACAAAGACCAAACAGAGATAAAATACATCATTTAAGCTTACACTTCTTTGAATTTCTGTCTAATGTTTTCCCTGGCATTACAGATAATTTTTAAAGCTAATTAAAATGGGGTGTGTTTTATATACAATATATATATATATTTATATATATATATATATACACACACAATATCTATCTAATAGAGAACTCATCTTTCTCAAACTCATGTTTCTGCCTATAGACTTTCTGCCATGTCTGTACTGTCAGTCCGTTTTGCAATTGTTTGCTGACATCTTTATTTATTTATCAGTGTTTAGCATGCAATCATGGTTGGCATGAAACTCCATAATGTAAATTATAGAGAGTCAATACTCTGATTTCTCTGCCAGCTTTGCTGCTCTAGCGACTTGGCTCTGTTCCATGCATGTTACCCACACCTCTTATTGACAGGAGAGGCAACAAACAACATGCGTATAGAATACTAATAAGGAAACATGGCATAAAATTTTAGCTGCTTATCTGTTCTGAAGTTATGTCGATGTGCTGTGTCCCTGCCCATCGGCTAAAGGTGAAATTTTGACATGAAGGTTACTTTTGATACAGTTGTCGAGCCACAGACTTCGTCTGGCAGGAGTCGGTTATTTGAATTAACTCTCCTGTGGCTGTTTAGATTTTTAAAAAAATAATGTTGTTTTATATTTTTGTCAGCTTGTAAGTAATATGTCAAAAACACTTTCTGTGAAAAAGAGAAAGTGATTTAGTGTTTGTTTGACCCAACCTCTGCCGTCATTAAGAAATGCATCTGCTCTCTATTTGCTGATAAGATGAAGGTGCATAATAACGAAAATTGTTTTACATAAATATTTTACCCTTTTGTTCTCCCCCGTGTTAGAGCATACTTTGTTATGAGGCAGAAATAACAAGTTAACTCCAGCTCCACCAGCAATTCTCTAAAGATGAGCATTAGAGAATGAATAATTAAATATACATTAAGTACAAGTTTTCCATGTAGCACACAATGTGTTCTCTTGTATGTTACAGTAATGTTGTTTATTACACCCAAATTATTTTGTAGTTAAGATGTATTCAAAGAAGCTCAGAGATTTATTTGTAAATTTTGTGCCATTTTAAAGTGTCAGCATAAATAAATCAAGTCATATGAAAGAGAGAGATCACTGAAAACATATAAACCTACAAAACAAAACTAAAAAAAAAAAATTTTTTCTACCAGTCCTGCTTACTGCAGCTTTAAACATAATTATAACCTACAGTCCATAATTTGTTTCTTAAACATGTTTATTGTATGAAATACTCTTCATGCCCAGATAGCATTAATGAATAAAGTTTTTTGGGGAAAAAAAAGATTCTAGAGCCTTTCAATAAGATTCTGTAATAAATAAAAACTGTCATTTCATTCAGATCAACTGGATTGATTGGCTGAACCTATTTATGTGAGCTTCATTATTAAAATATCTGATGTTTTCTGTAAGTAATATCAACAAAACTATTTTCACAGCTGAAAAGTTATTTTTGATTGCTATCTGGACATGAAGACAAACCCGAAACCAATTACAGACTGTAGCTTTAATTAACCATGGATTGAAAAATGTCTTGCACGACATCAAGAGCTGCTTTCAAGGCTTCTAGTTAAGACTACAACTGTTCTGAGAATGCTCTCATTAAGGTTTCAAACAGCCCACGTAAAAGAGTGACCTAATTAAGAAAAAAGAAATATATATTGTAAAAAAGTTATTTCACTTTGAGCAACTGCACGGTTCTTTCAAAATGATAGAATATTTAATATTCACTGAGCATGTTAGAAGATAATGACGAGTTAGTCTTGACCAATTAGCAATTGTTTGATCACAGGAAGTCCCGCCCTCCTGCTCATGTCCTATGAAAATGTGTGTTCCTCCCATCCGTACAGTGAGAATATAGTATAGAAGTACTGCCGAGAGAGACTGTGTATTGAGTGGAGTGAAAGAAACTTGCAAAAACATGGCTAAAAGTCCATAATACTGTTTTGAGTTTATAGAATGCTAGTGAAGTTCTAGTGTACTGTTGAGAAAATGAGTTAGCATAGTTGCTAGCTGCGATGCTAATTACACTAGGTAATAGCTATTAGCAGCACAGCCTGAGATTGGTGAGATGTTTATTTTCTTTTTAAAGAGGAACTTAATTCAATTTATAATTTAATAACATAGTTCATGCACTTTTTTGTTTACCAGAAGCTGTTTATTACAAAAATTTGTTTATGGTTTAGATTTTGGGTATCTGATGGAAAGAAATGTATTGTTTTGCACTTGTACTGTTACATTCCTTTTGTTTATTGAACTATATGTGCAGTTGATTTGTTTAAATTGAATGTGAAAGGTAAACTTAACTGGAGAAATAGTGCAGTAAAAGGCATATAATGTGATTTTATGTCATTTATATTTAAAAGTTCATGTTAATACACTTTATATGATAAAGATTACTCCTAGAACAGATGGTATTTGCAACTCATATTTCTCTGACACTGTCTGCTGACAGGCTAGGGTTTTTTTGTTTGTTTGTTTTACATTCTATGGATTGGATCTTTAAATGACTTTGAAGACTTGGACTTAGCTACTTTATTTCTTGTTGCACTCGTAAAAAGATTCAACAAAAGGATTGAACTTTTTTTTCTTCTTTTGTTGTTATCTTATTACAAGAAGCCAGCATATTTCAGCCTTTGAATCTCATTTAAACTTTTGACTTTACTCAACAAACCAACTGGTCCATTACAAACTTTGCTCACCTCCTATCAGTTTCTTAAAGGATTGTTACATAAACCTCAAGTGTTATTGCATGTCTGTTTTACATTACCAGACAGATGGCAAAACTTGTGGAAATATAATACAAAATGCTTTATTGAACTTTTTATCAATCGGTAGTTAAACACCCAAGGGAACAAAACTGTTGTGTTTTTATCACAACATATTAATAGACTTTTTTTTTGTCAAACATTACTTTCTTGTTTACCAGCAACCACTCACGCACAGACCTACTGGCAAACCTGTAACTAGAAGATATTCTGTTAAATAAAACCCATTATTATCCCAGATCTTTGAACTCCCAGCTCCACTAGTCTACATGTGGATGGGTAAGACATGTGGATGGCTAAGTTCTTGGGTAAGACACTTAACCCTACATTGCTCCTGATGGCTGTGCTGGTATGAAAGCTGAGTGATAGATAGAAAAATGCTGTGTACGTAGATGTGCTGTGTGAGAGTGTAAGTGAATGGGTGTGAATAAATTGCAAAAACTGTAGTGTAAAGTAGCTTTGAGTGGTCATCAAGACTAGAAAAGCACTATGTAAGTGCAAACCATTTACCAACATCAGCCCTGTCTTTCTTTGATTACCTGTAATCCTGGATCAAAAAAAAAAAAATTCTCTTCACCTTTTTATTGTCAAATATTGGATTATTTATTCACATCTTAGACTGATGTGTAAAATCTTAATTATTCAGTTTATTCTATCAGTTTCATCTGTTTGAATACATTTTAGCTCATCCATTGGATTTCATCATTTTAATGTGATAATTTCTTTTATACGGTGTGTTTTTCTTATGTCATTTTAAGTCCCTTTAATGCCTTGTTGAATTTAATTGCATTATGCCTTATGAACTTTACCCTAAATCATATTGTAGATGCAATGGCAGATGCTGTGGAAAGTGTTGACATCAAATGATTTTCAGGACTTCTCATTTCCATTATTGATGCTCTATCTATCCTCACCTCTTACGCTATAACCCCCATACTTCTTTTTTGACCGTCCTCTTTTGGACCATTTCCTGTCTCTGCAGCTGTTGAGAGCTGAACTCCAATAAATCACTTGGTGCGTGAATGTACCGTAAAAGCCTTGTTCATGTGACTCAGCTTGAAGCAGAGAGAATACAATTGCATCCCTCCAGAGCCTTCTGAGGGATTTCAGCCTGACCAAACCTGTCCAGTGTTAAAATCGCTGGCTAAAATTGTTCATCCTCTTCATAACGGGATTGAAAGCCACCTGCCACCTTCTCAGGATGTTTAAACTAAATTTAACAAACTTTCAAGCTGAGTTGAACAAGCAGAGACTGGGGGCCTTGTTTTTCGTGTGCCCTTTTCTCTTTCAGAGCAGCACAGGCCACCTTTATCACTCAAATTGCAGTGCTGCTGTGGGACCGCGATGTTGAGCTGTATTGTAAAAATGACACTCCTGCCGAGTGCTTGGCAGAAAACCCAACTCCCTGGGCTCTGCTTGCGTCGTGCTGATGAGAGAGCCTGATGAGAGAGACTTGGCATGTTGTGAAAATTGTCGAGTTTACAACCGCTTGTTTTTGTACCTTAGGCATTCACAACCTTGACATGTTGTAACAAGTGCAGGGAATTTAGTCAGGAAATATATTTTATGAGTTTATTTCTATGAGCAGGTATTTACCTGTTACCTCTGCAAGGGTTTTTGTGCCATCTGTATGTCTGCTAGCATGATAACACAAAACCTACCTAACCTCCTTTCCATGAAATCATAAACTATTCATGTGACTATTCTTCTGACTGAAATGACACTAAATCATATTTCTCATAGTTGGACTAACACACCTAGATTATGTGGATTGGGATTGATTTACCATTGCATGTACTTTATATGTTCACCTGGACCCAAATTGGCCTATATGTTTTTGGGCATATTTAACAGTTCCCACCCCCCTTGCTTTGACCTGGAAATATCAGAGGAAGAATACAACAACAAGAAAATTTTTGAATGAAAGACACAGAATGGCACTCTACAAGATACCCACTAGCTGCCATGCTAAAGTTGTTTTGGTCTCTGACTTAATAGGTGAACCTAAAACATCTAATACTAACAAGCAGAAAAGGGACATATCACCACCTGGCTTTTCGGAGTCAGACACTTCAGTCAATAAATTGATTCCCTGCTAGAGCTTGTAGGCTATACTGGACCAAGGCCAGTATGTTACTTAAATGGTCTAGTTGAGCTACATCCATAGCTCAAGTTAACTGTGCATGGAAATGTACAGAAAGTCTGTAAAAAGGTCCACCTCTAGATAATGATCCCTACTTTTTAAGTGTGGTTTTTATACAGTACAGTTAGTGTGCTCCTTAGGAATAAATGCTTTGGTTTTATGTTGGAGGTATATGTGAAAAGTTGGTTGTACTGACAGAGGTAGGTGCTTAGTTGAAAATAAAATGCTTGTTCAGGATTAATTATCATTTAATATTTTATCGTCATAGCTGGTAGCTGAGTTAATAATTTGTAAATAAGACATCAAGAAACCTGTCAGTTATATGCATTTAAATATTTTAGTGGACCTCTACGACAACAGTTTTAAGTATTTCTGAAGAATGTTTAGTATTTTCTTTACAATTGCCATTGCCATTTCCAGCCTTCATTCAGTTTAGACGGCCATGTATGTGTAAGATGCAATTCATTTGAAACTGGGGATCTGATCTGTGAGGACTCTTAATTTTGGCTCTCCCCCCTTGTTTTCCCCATCCACACCTTTTCTCTGCTATATGTCTGTTCATCATCCTGATTGCTTCTCATCAATCACCTGACATTAATACTTTGTCTTCACGTCCAGACTTCTCCAGTCAACTCCAGTCTTAATAAACTGCTGCATTGTTGGGTCCAGTCTGTAGCATTAACCTTAACACAATCAGAGTTTGGCCATGGTGATGGTCTACTACTTGACAGGACCACTGTGGTGTGGTGAGACTCATATGTTCAATGGTTGGATAGTTGATAAAACGGCTTTAGAGATATAGTACCTGGAGAAAACGACTAAGGGGATTATGTTTCCCCTCATGCTTGGTTACATCTTTTGATTCCTAAGACTAGAGGATTCGGCTGGGGTCGCCTCAGTCACCCCAGTGGCCTTCAAAAACCAAACGTGGATGAACAGAAGACTGGATGAATGGACCTGCCATTTGTCAGCAAATGTAGTGAATAATCCTGTGTCAAGTGCATCACATTGTAATCTCTCATGAGATGCAGATGATTCCGCCATAATATGACCATGACAGAGAAACACGTAAGTGTTGGCTTTGCTGGCTCATGTGCACTGACTTTTCTACCCCATGAACTGTGTCTTATGTCTCTGCATCTTTTATTTTTTACTTCTTTCAGTGCACTGCCCTAATTGCTCAATGCTTGATGTGAAAACCTCCAAATTAATTACAGTTTTATGCAACTTATTTGTGTTGACATTGATCTGCGATTGTATTTGTTGATCACATATTGTATAAAACATGGATAGAAAGAAGAAAATAAAGTGTGCATAGGCAAAGTAAAATCTTACAGATATTCCTATTCACTATGTTGTATCATTATTATTATGTGAAATGTATGCTTCTGGATTTTCAAAGGGAAAGCCATTGTTTCAGTAATCCTTTTATAATAGAGTCACAGCTCTGTGATGTACATCCTCATGTCTGATCTACTCAGATTTAGTTTCAGTATTAGTATTATCTGGAAAACTCAGACACGAGAAACCTCAGCCTGAAGTTTGAACTGGCTGTATTCAATTCTGAACTGAATCTCAGGCTGTGTACTCAGGAGACAAAACCTCACAACTAACATTATGCTTTCAAAATTAATTCTATGTAAATAAACCTTTTTTAAATCTTAATCTCCCTCAATGAGCCAAAATGAATATGAAGTAAAAACATCTTTATTCTGTGTGTTTACAAAAACACATTTATATTACCGTGTAGAACCACTTATTCACTCAATGAATATTTGATCTAAGTACAGCTTTTTGTCTAAAAGTAAAATGTATGCAAATAGGTTGTGAACCACCTCATCCAATGCTCTCTGATGCGCACACTGATGTGCTTAGGAATATGATGCCTCACTTCTCATACATATTTATAACACCTAACATTAAAGGTAGTAATGGAAAAGCTGATTAGTTCCCCAACCCTGGAGAACTGTGGTGGACAAATAATTTGTTTGCAAGAGAAGTGAAATAAAACTGTGAAAATGAAGCTTAACTGTATAAAAACACTGGAGAAAGCATGATGCTTGTGCAAGAAATTTGCAGGACAGGATACATGCTTATTCACAAAGAAAAGCAAAGACTCCAAGACTCAAGAACTCAAAGAACACATTTCAATTAATTTCATATCTCACCTAACTCATTCATGGTAGTACAGATAGTAATATAAACACTATAACATGTTATTTAATGCATATACGTTGTGCAGAATATGCACAGTTGTTTAAGAAACAAGGATTCTAATGTGTAACACTGTGTAACACTATGTAACATTTTGGATTTCTTTAACGCTCTACTTGTTTTGATGGGTTACAACTTCAGGAAGTAGAGATTTATTTGATCAACTTGACAACAAAAGAGAAGGAAATAAAAGGAGACAATTTATCATAATGCATATCACCATATTGGCCTATTGCAAAATTTAGTGATTTTTTTGGACAAATATAAGCCACTAAAGATGGGTGCAGATATTTTACAAAATGAGATTTGGGTTTTTAATGAGGTTTTAATATGAAAAAGATTAATTTCTTTTTCACATGCTCAGGAAAGATACAGTCCAATGTTTTGTCATCAAATGTCTTACATCAAATTAAGGGAAATAAAAGCTTTGAATTTTTAAACATTTAATTAAAGTAATAAACGAGTAATTAAAAAAATCAACAAATTAATTATGCACATTATCTTAAAGCTAGAATAAATTGGTATTTTTTTGCAAACACCACTGTGTTGAGTGTTGCAGCAGCAAAATTATCAAAGTAGGTAATCAGTCTGCATTTTTATGAAGCTCAGTTCAGTCGGGAACATGTGAATTTCCTCTTACTCTTCTAACAGCTGACTGAGTGTTTTCACTAATCCAATCAGATCTCCATTATAAATATGTGGGAATATTAACCTGTTACAGGTCAATGGGGTGATGTGATCGTGGTGTGTGAAAATAAGCCTAAAAGTGTAAATTTATTAGTGAATTTATTTAGTGTAAACATAATACTAAGAGTAATAAAGAGTTAAAATGTCTAACTTTTTAAAACTTCCAGACTATTTACTGTGCTTAAATATCACATCAGAACAATGCCATTCTACAGTATTTGTTTTTCCAAAATAATAGCAAATATTAAGAATTAAATACTGTTTTGGTGTTACTTGAATACTGTTAGATATACTGTGTATAGTAGGATGGGAGGATGACCTAAAGAAGTGTCCTCAGCTCACATACACTGTCATATTACCCACGTTAATAACATCTGTTGCCCCGGCGGGGAAACCATAAACAATAAAAATAAATAAATAAATAAAGCTCAGAGGATAAGGTCAGCTGCGTCAGAGCCCTAAAAGCCCCTAAAAACCCAAGCCCAGGTTTTAGTTTCTTTTGTATATCATGTGATAAGCAAACTGCAGGATGCTCTTGCATTGCAGGAATAACATGCTTATGCAGCCACTTATGTCACCATGCTTTGCCACCGGGAAGAAGTAGCTTAGGTCTGGTTCACACTGCTTGCATCGCGGCTGCATTTTCATTTGAGAGTGTACGTGTCTCACACGAGTGACATGCTATTTTTGAGCTCAGACATCTTCCCTATTTTTTTTTACATATGACACAGGAGAAATAGACAGAGAATGTCAATGATATTCACACGATAAGCAATGCATAAAACTGTCCCTTTTACTGGACTAAACTGAATCGGTATATGAGACAAACATTATGTTGTTAAAACAATTTTTAGTAGCTGTATGTGGACTATATTGAACAGGTAAAGGGCAGTCTCTCTCTCACACTCTACTTTTAAAAAAAATTATCTGAACAAGACTGATTTGTCAATTTATCACATTCACCAAGCAGAAACAATACTGTAAGAGGAGACGATGCCACCAGAGTAAATGCATATATATATATATATACTGTACATTACATACCCTTGGAAGTATAGATTGAAATGAGAATTTGCTCTTAATCCTTCATAGCAACAAACTCATAAAAGTTTAGTTTAGATTTAGTGCAAAGTAGTTCTAATCATTCCCATTCACACCCAGTCCAAAAACACCAACGGGCAAAGGATAAGTTCGCTGAGAGTGGGAGCAGACAAGGAGGGAGAAAGTCTTGATTAAACAGTGATTGCCACGCAGCCTCACTCCAGGCAATTTGCTAAGACTAACACATTTTCGATGTGCCTTGGCTTCCTGCCAGTCTGTTGCATAGTAATGTGGCCAGAAGCTTTTGCAATCTGCAGTGAAGTAGGAGGTCAGAAGTGAGAAGTGCCTCCAACACAAGGCATCCAACACCCACTCTGCTAGAAATATGCTTCGAAATGTCATCAGCGGGTGTGACATTGCTGCTTGTCAGAGATTTGAAATGACAACGTGTACATGCAGAGGACAGCAGCTGAAAACATGCATTAAATGCTGCTTTCTTTCCTGTTTTTTGGAAGGTTGGCATTAATTGTGAGGATCGTGCATGTGGACATGTTAAGCCGCTTGATAATCATTTTGATTGTGCTCAAATTTAAATTTCAATGTGTGGGAATATGCTGAACGGAATGCGAGGGTGGATTTACACTTGCAGCAATACTCACATACTTGGAAATGCACACACACACTTGCACACAGATATTTTCTTAATGTCATTGTAACTACAAGACATTGGTCACACACTGGTAGAAATGCTAGCCACTGGCTCCCTCAAGGATGACAGGCAGGTGACGGCATGTCATGAGACACTGGCATAAGCTCATCCTCCCACAGTGATATTTTGGAGGAAATGTAATTCCTACCTGGAATTAGTTTTTATCGTGCACAGAGCATGAGGTGGAAGGATTTTCTCACTCTATAGCTCCCCTGTCCACTGTTCCATTGTTGTTAGGCATCTGTATTTGAAGCCAAAGGTTTTTAAGTATGACATGACCATAATCTTTCTCCACCCATATGTAACCGTGTTTACAGACAAGGGCTGTTATTGTTAAACAAACAAATTATTAAGTGTAATTACAGTAAAAGCCTTTGCCAATATAGTACACATATATGAAGCACTCATCATTATGTTGATTAAAAGTGTAATTTAGACAGCACTGTTGATTCCCATGTGAAAAGCTGTGTGTAAGTTAATATGATGAGGTGGATCAATAGCATAATCAATCCAATGTGTGCTTTGTACAGGGAGCCAGTGAGGGAGATTACATCAGAAAGAAAAACTCATGGACTTTTTTTGGGCGAACAGTGGATTTCTAACTATATTTTGGACCACTTTAGAAGTGGTTTCCTTGATTTAAATAGTAATAATAATATAGGAAATGAGTAAAAATATTTCTATGACACAACATAAATTTTTGTTTTCCACAGAGAGTAATTGATTAGCTGACAGGGACACATAAGATTTAGGTGCCACTACTGCTGCCACCTTATGGTACGTTTGTGTCACGTAAATGTAACAAATGATTTCAAACACCAGTGGATCAACATCTTATCTATGGACAAATTTACTTTTGTGAAATTGCCAAAAGGGTTTTTTTCTTCTTTCTGTTGCTGGCAGCTATGTTATGGTTTGCCCCCATTACACCTGGCATTAAAATATGTTGTCCTTGATCAGATTGCAATCAGATAGTGCCTGATCATTTGTAATTACAGGTGTAAAAATATCCGAGGATGGATTGTTATCCGATTAGCCAAACCAGTTCAGTAGGTGGTCAGAGACACACAATGTGACCAGGTTGAACAGAAGTGTCTTCGATGCGTCTTTGCTCCACCCACAACAACTACGTTAGCAGAGGAGTCCATACAACAGGGTGATTTCATGTGCGGCTAACGTTGTTATGGCAGCACACAGTGGGGAGGTGGGGGGAGGAGCGTGATTGGATAGCAGTCGGATCTTGATGTGGACACTGGAGACACAGGTGTAAATGCATGTGGTGAAGCGCTATCTGATCGCTTTCTGATCACAGAAAACACATTCTGTTGCCAGGTGTAAAGGAGACTTTTGAGAGCAATTTTCCAGATCCCAGGTGGGTTCATAGAAACAGGTGTGTCGGCAAAGACAATATCATCGCTATCCAATTTGTACAGCCAGCCCACTGTGAGTCGGAGTGAGTCATTATATCAAAGGACGTAAGTAGATGTATTACACTATTAACATCAATTTTCCCAACCTCTTAGTGTTACTGTTTCCAGCCTTCATGGCAATGATTTAATCTGGTACCACATGACTCCACTGTATAAAATTCAAAATAAAACTTTCAATTTAGAGCTGATGCAACACTCTGCTATACCCTGAGGTGTACAAGTTTATCGAATGACTTCTGTGTGCAGTCTGTGGGTGTTTTATGTCAGGGATTAAGAGGCAGTGTATTGGATTCAACATTCAGACAACCATAGCTAGCACTTGTATTCACAAAGGATCTCACCACTGTATTTCTTATTAGTTACTGAGTGAAGGAAGGGTTAAAAAAGAGAAGGGAGTGTGAAACATTTTCTATACCGTACGTACATTATTTCATACAGGAAATATGCTGAGTGATGTGCCTCACCAAGTCTTCTGATACCCCAGCAAGCAGGCAGTCTGTTTAAAAATTAAACATCGGGTTGTTGTATCTGATATAATGTACATACACATAATTGGGATTGCAGTGAGATCTGCTCTTTCTAACCAGCTAATATCAGGGCCTACATTCACTGTGCAGATAAAAATATAGCTAGATGAAAAATAGAGGAAGGTGGCAGCCATCCTTAAATCTGCTTTATTGTGTGCATGGAGAAAGGCCAGTGTTTCATTTTTCAGTGGAGCAACATGGTAGCAGATACACGCTCTAGTAGCCTATTGACAAGATAATTGCAAACACTTGTTTTCCGTGTGATCATAATGTGTGTCTGACCACTTCTGAAGGCGGTTTGTCCACTCACAATCTGTTTTTCTTGCACCTTGGATTTACACCTACACTTTCAACACAATTAACCGCATTATCAAAAATGTAAAATGTCAAACACATTTGTTGTCTTTTAATCGTATACTGCACAACAAGAAAATACCAGCTAAGTGCATCTCTTTTTGCAGTCTCTGTGTGTCTTTTAAAGGTGGTATTCTCCTTGCAAAAAGTCACATCTTATAGAGACAAAAACAAGCAATTGTTTGATGTCACAACAATGCTGGAAAGTCAAGCTTTTGACAAAAAAGTTTAAAAGATGTCTTTGTGAGATTTTTTTTTTTCATTTAATCATTTTTATGTAATTTGATCACAATATAAATGATACCACTGCCTGTATATATAATATACAAGTTGAGGTTTCTTTTTTGATGAAGTGTTTAATCCAATGATTCAAAATATAAATAAATCATTTCTGTTTACTGTGTGAACTTTCTGCCTTTCTGACAAGAAATTATTAATTTAAGTTTGGAGTGTGGCAAATTTATCATGTGTCTAGTCACACTTTAACTGACCGTCAAATGAGAGCTGTCTACAGTCATATTATTTAAATACAGAATATTTTAAATATTCAGTATTTAAAATTGAAGATATTACTGCTTCTTCTGAATATTCAGCATTTGTAAAATGAAGGATAAATATCTCAAATCAACCTAAACAAGGAAAATGCGGCACCACTGAGCAATTTCTTTCTCACATACTCAAATCCACAATAGTACTGCCTCATAAGAAACACGCTCTGTCCTCTTTCCAGTTCACTTGGCAGCTCTTTGAAGTCATGTCAACTCACATGTAATTGATACAAGCATTTGGTGGGGCCCGTTCAAGAGAGACTGCTGCTTTGACTGTCTGTCAATAGCTTTGCCATAATAAGAAGTTACACTTTTTAATTACTGCTGATGCTAATGGTGAGCTACCTGCCAACCCCAATGCACCGGGTGATTGCCCTTTGGCAAGCATTTGAGCTTAAACTGACCTCACAACACAATATGTCTTACATTTTATGTGAGGCCCCGTTCATTGGATGTGTCACTTTAATCGATTAAAATTAAAGTTAAAAAGAAGAGCACACTTTGTCTGAAAAGTGCTTCTTCTATTCTTCCGTCTTCTCATGCTCGTTCAACCTGTCGTTGCTTTCAGCTGGAATTACCTCATTTAGCAAAACTGCTGCCCTCTGTTTTTTGTTACCCACCACCAAGTACCGTTGGTAGCCAATAGTTGCTTGTCAGTTTGTCCAGAACGTAAAGTCTTAGAGGATCTCGGATACAGTGGTTTCTCCCATTTGGTAATTACAATCCTTACTCTCTACAGTTGTTCTTGTACACTATCCCAGCCATTCAATCTTTCAGTGTATACTGTCCCAACTTGCTGCTTGACACCCTGGTACCATGAGCTGCATAACCCGGACTAGTCTGAGGGGCACAGCTTGTGTGCTCATGTCTCTATGGATTTGGGATGTTCTTGTGCTGCCATGATCAGAGCTTCTATGTTGTCTTTCAGGCCACTATTATCAAGCCACTGGATTTCTTAATGTCAGCTACTTTCTTTATCTTACATCCTTTTCACAGTTTTCTCCTCTTCCTCATCACCCCTGTCTTCTGTTGCCTCAAGCACTCTCTTACACTTCATCCCAAGGGTAGTTATCCTCCTGCGTGTATTCATCGATGCTCCTTTTTTTCATCCTTAATCCTGACTCAAACACGTTAGTCTTTACCCTCCTCCTTTTTGTTGCTCATCTCATTGAACAGGACTGTGGATGGAACCCTTTGATGCTCATGATGAGTCTTTGTGTTTTGTTATGAGTGAACTCTATCTCCTTTGGTGACTGCCTTAATATCGCTTCATCGCTTGGCTTTTACTGAGCTCATTTCTCAGCACTAGTTCTTACCACAGACAAAATGGAAGTAGTCCGTGGTTCTGCAGAGTGAAGCCAATGTGTAAATGCTTCATACAATCTATGCATGGCCAGAAAGCTCAGTTAAGTTTTGAGATTTTGCACAGCATTAATAATACCCTGGATTCCGACAGTGTCCTGAAGTCTGATGATAAGGAGGAGCTGACAGCATGTTTTATTGAAGAAGACCCAAAACTAGCAATTGAGACCATTATCTCCTCAGGAAAATGTTTTCTGATGCTACAAATTCTATGAGAAGTGGGCTCATTTTCCCACAGACTTCCATTAAAACAAGTCAGTGGAGTTGGCCCCTTGTGGCTGTCTACCACTTCCATTATATTTCCATCCTACTTCCTAGAATTCACTTTTCAAACTGGAAGACGACATCCTCTTTGTCTGTTTGCCTATTTTTTTCAGTCCTGTTTTTATACTTTAAAGGCCTTTAGCTGTTGTTGACCTCAGTATATCATCATCATTTGCTGTCCTTTTATGTCTGCTATACTGTCCTCTGGTATTCACACCTTTCCAGCTCAGGAGGGGGTAAGTCTATGTGTGTGGTCCATTGACATAAAATGTCAAAACCAAATTTAAGGGCTGAAAACATCAGTTATCATTTTAACCAGAGACCCCCACGGCCCCCATTATGCATATGCTAACATTTGTTTTATCTACAGCGTAAACACTAATGACATTCCATGAGAGAATTGCTTAATTTAAATTAACTGCTTAGTGGTTGTCCTGTTGCCAGTAACTTGAGCCAAATGAATGCCAATTGAAACATCATTTAAGGAACTTCCCCTGACTGACTTCTCCTTTTCATTCTGTAATAACACATACAGACCTACTCAAAAAACACTCACACCTCCCGCAGCTATGAAGTGTTTCACATATAGTAAATTACATCCAAACATCTGTGACAAAGGAAGTGGTGTGCTTTTAAAAATGTAAGTGCTTCAGGAACATACTGTAGATGCCTCACAGATTTAATTTCACTGCAGCAAATTAGCAGGAGTGGACAAATGCCGTTTCCAGACATTGCTGAGGGATGAGCAGATTTATAGTATCGTACCACTAAAAAGATGTGTGTGTCTGTCTGTCTGTCTGACACTGCAAAATAATTGTAGTATGAGGTCACCAATGAACAAAGGCTGTTTTAAATGTTCCATTCTGCTTCTGAGTATAATCTATATGTATTTAGGTCAAAATTGGCAAAAGCAATGAACACATATGATGCAAAATGTATTCAGTCACTCAGAAGCCAGATTTAACCACTCGGTCATTGTTGAAAACATTGCTTTGCTTTACTGATTTAAGCTTATCCTGACTTTACAACCACAAGCATTTAAGCCCAACAGAACAGATAAGAGATGGAGATTGAGGCTGACTCAGCCTCTTTCTTTGTTCAACCATGTGAGTAAGTTGATGATAAAAAGTTATTGTAGTTACCTACTTCAGCTAGAACTCTTATTGTTTTTTCATAATACCATTTTTCTCTTGTTTTTATTTGTCATTCTACTGAAAACATTCAAACTGTCAAATACAAGTGGAAACCTTTGAAAGAAATAAATGATGTTATCTGGCCCTTATGTACTAATTGTTGTGCCAGTGCAGAATCATTTACTATTATAGGCATTATTATTATTATTCAATAATCCAGCTATTAACTGAAGTAAACAAATGGTTTACTGTTCATTTTTTGTCAGTCATATGATCTTTGTTGAGGGAACACCATGGAGGCAAATTAGAGAGAGAACTAACTGTAATCCCAATAGCAACACTATAGGTAATAAAAAAAGTCATGATAAAGTTGCGTCACACCCTCAGAAAATTATATTACTATATTATATATATAAGTCTCCATGCTGCCTGGATTTAAACCATAAATATTTCTCTGCAGATTACATCTGATTTTTGTGTTTTGTGCAACACAGAGCAACACAACTAAACAGATATACAATAGGTGATTATTGCAAATAAATATGCCCATCAAATGCAAGGAGCCTCCTAAAGTCCCACCCCGGTCACAAATGGGAAATGAGCTACAGAAACGTGAATGTGCTAGAGCTCTTGCAACTATATCCATTTAAGCAATGAGGACATATTCAAAAAACAAGACTGACCATGAAAACATTTGCAGTGTATTCACCTCTGAATGATGTTACCCATAATTACAATAACCCCAGGCACTTTTATTGATTAGTGTGGCTGTTACAACACTGTGACCCTCATGTTGTTGCTGTAGCAGAGGGAGGAAGGACAAGAGGTAGCATTTGGTCTGTCAAGATATGATGGGTCAAGACTGACACATTTGCTACTTGGAGGAATTTTCCAAGCTCATGAAAGTTTGCACCACCTCTGGCATATGACATTTGTCGGTGTGCTGTCTGAGATATGGCAAATACCAAGTATAAAATGATGAGTTAAATACCCCTGAAGCTAAAGTTTTCAATAAAGTGGTCATTTTGCTAACAATACAGCTTCTCCTCTCCATCTCACATTACTATTCTGATTATGCAGCTTTTTGTTACTCAGGTGTTTACAACACAGCACCATTGTCAGCTTATGTCTAATTTGCTTCTTGATTGCATTCCTAATACCATATCTCTCCCGACACATCTCTTCTTAATGCTTTCCTGAAATATTGCATGTCTTTTCAAGGAATGTGTGGTTGAAAACGTCTCTAGCTGACACATGCACACGCACAAACACACACACACACACACACACAGTCACACACATGATTCCTCACTATTCCTCACTCAACATGTACCCACCGGCTATCAGCAGACTGGACAGACTTTGATGAAACACTGAGTTGCTCTGGGGCCTTTGTCACCACACATGAGGTGGCCAATGTCTTGGGCAATTGATTTCCAGCTGACAGTCAAGCGACTGCGTGTGAAAGATGACCTGTCAGTGCAACTCAGGGGAGCATATCCAGCGAGGCATCACATTGGGACATTCATGCGAAAGATGGCAGGTAGACACACAGGAGACCCTGAGCTGGGCCTTTCGGTGAGCCTACTTTATTAATAGCCTCAGGTCAATGAAAGCTTCCTAACAAGCCAAGCAGACAAGTCTTACTTTTTTTTTTTTTGATTTCTAGTTGTGACTGTAGTTTGCTTCAATTTTCAGACTGTGGACTATAAGGTGAAAACACAAAGTTGGGGATCCCAAATACCATAAAACTGATTAAAATGGACATATGTTAAATATGTGCAACAGGGTAAAATTCATCAGGCCAGACAAAATATGTCAGACAAGAAATTACAAATGTCCTAAAACTAAGACTATATTAACATGCATTAAAATACGAGACTAAAATGTTTTGCATGAAATAAAAACCAAATATCCAGCTGTTACACCTTCAAAATGTTCCGAGTGAGTTCATGTGCAGCAGCTTTATTTCTGGAACATGTTGTTGCGACCCTCGGCTGCAATACGAAACTGAATAGAGCAAGAGTACTGTAGAATTCTGTGAGAACCCCAGCTTTTGAATTGTGCTATTTCAAAACAAAATACAAATACAAATAAAATACTAAAATCAGAGCAAGTTCATCACTTGTACATATGTCTCTCAAATCAGCAAACCAGACACTTTAATCAACGTTGCATTGAAGCATTCAACAAGTGTATTTTTTTCCAGGTAATTATGATGTTTAATTAATATTTGAGATTTGTGAAGCACTATTTGACTTAAATAATAATCAGAAATAATATTAGAAATAATTTAATATTTTTTGTTATTAAGAAAAGACTAAAATGTTCTGACTAAAACTTAAGATACCATAAGCTCCGTTTTGATTGAAACTAGACTAAAAAAGACAAGACTTTTAGTCAACGAAAACTTCAGACTAACAAAAAAGGTATGTGAATGACTAAATATGACAAAGACTAATAAGGACATTTGAAATTGGGTGACAAAATTAATACTAAAGTGCAACAATGAATTTTACTGTTTTCCAGTCGCAGTTCAATGGCAAATTTTCCTTAAGACAGCAATGAGGAACTGTACTTATACCCGTAATAACACTATGATCATAGACGCACACGGTCCCCATTGATCCTTGAAAATTATTAAAATGTCACAAATTTAATTATTGATTTTAAAGGTTATAAAGTCTGTAATTTTATAAGGTGAGGCTTTAAATGTCTCCGGGCAGAATGAACATATTGGTTTAATGTTTAACGTTCAAGTTTAATGTTTTATTTTACTTGTATTTAATATCCCGACTCGTGGACGCATGCGCTGTTTGTTGCTGTGACCATGAACATCATTGAAATGTAGAAGAAGACTGACAAGGAATGAGAGGAACTATGGGCAAATGTAAATTTGAAACAATGCAGCAACATGTATGAGGCAACATGTGAACTTTGTCGCGAAAACTTCTGACAAGCATAAGCGCTTTGCTAGCACTCTACAGAACTACGGTGTCAATAGAGTCGTTGGCTGCTACCAGTCTTCATACTGCTGTACGTAACACTGTGAATATTCCCACTGTGGCAACAGCGTCTTTGGGCCCCTCTACCACTTCACATCCAGCAGCATTCATAACGTTTTGTCCGACAGCCGTGCTGAAGGCAGGAGTCCCGTGGATTCTCCACACGATTAGCTGACACCACTATTAATAAAAGGATTAATAAAATTATTCTTTTAGGGTCTGTTTTATTTTTTTTTTTTTATGCATTGTTTAATTGTTGTGGGTTATTTACAGGCCGAGATTGAAAGTGAGTGTGAGTTTGCTGTGAGTGGAGAATTATCAAATGATGAAAGGAGAAAACAAAATGACAATTTCTTCGCATGACATCAATGCTGTTATTGACATAGCTGTGGTTACGGGCCTTGGACTGTGATTAAGAACTTCGGACTGTGCAGCGCAACTTTACACCTCTTAGTGTCAGAAATTATTAGAAGGAGAAGAATAAAGCCAGTATTTCAATTTATTATGTTTTGTTCTTCTCTTAGACATACCATAGCCATTGTATTACTTATTATATAATGACTTTAGTACACAAAGCCCCTTTAAAAAAAAAAAAAAATATATATATATATATTGCTTGAATATACTACAATAGTGTTTGTTGTTACCCTAAATCTCCCGTCTGGGACATAGTGTTGCCTTGGCATAATTTGTCTTGGGAGCAGTCGTCCTCCTCCAGTCTCACACAGATATATCCACAGGGACTAGGAACTGTCCCTCTGATACTGAGCCATGTGTCTGCTTGGCAGCACATGTCAGCTTTACTGTTTATCACTCTTTCCTATGCTGGACATTTGCCAGAGAGGTGGAAGGATGATTTATTTGACTGTCAAGTTGTAGCAACCATTTAGCTGTAAAACTGGGGAAAACAAAGCCATGTAGAAATGCGGTGTGCGATATCATTGAGGTTACATTTGTTGAGAGTTTGACCTTTTGCATGCATCATGAAATGAGCAAATGTGATCTTCGGCTCTCTCATTGACAGTGCTTTGTCCTTTTGAGCACAACTGAGGAATGCAGCCTTTGACTACATGTTATTTCACTGATGTTGTCTTTGTGTGCTGCTTAAAAACACTTTATCATTGCACATTCTATTAGCTAACCTTTCTTAGTGTGTTTTTAACCAAAATAGCCTTTTTAAACAAAGATATAGCACTGAACATAGTTACAAAGTCACATCATGCTCCTCAGATGGATCACATAGCTATGTGATGTCAAAACAGCCAAGTATGAAGCACCGCCTGTGGTTTAGGGATTGAGATGCAGACCATGAATCACAACATCCCCACTTCGAGTCTGCTGCTTGTCATTTCCTTTCTATTTCCATTCATTTCCCGTCACTTCTCCTTCTGAGTTCAGGCAAAAAATAGCAAAAAAATACAGAGCGAAGTCCAACCAAGAAGCATTTAGAGAAATACTTTAAGAAATACTTTTATACAGGCCTAACTGCCCTGTAGGCTCTCAGTATGAGTCATATGAAGTGCGTGTTAGACCAAAAATAAATTGTTGCCAAAGCATTTCATGGCTACATTTTGCACATCAACAAATATATTACATTTTACATGACATATTACATTTTACTTTATATAGTCTTATGACATATTACCTGTAAGTAAACATGTCCCTTATTTAGTTAGATGTATGTTGTCTATATACTACATATGTGCAGATACGTTGTGCATACTAAGCAGCTTCTAAGGGGGGGAAAATGTTCTTGTAAATTCTTTATTTGGTTTGGTTTCCTCACAGAATGAACATATCAGGCTGCTTTATATTCTCAGTAACAATAACAATAAATAATAACAAATTGGTTGACTTGGGGATTTGGTTTCATTTTTCCAATTTTCCGTATGTGTATATGTATATTTTGACTATTTCATAATAAGTTTTATTTTTGTATTGTTGCTGTTTTCAGGGTTCAGTGCTTGGGTTTTATGGCTTTGAATAGAATGTATTTCTTTCAGTGTGATGTTTTTCTCTTCACACAGCTGCGAATGAGACCATCTCTGTGTCAGAGGACTCACATGAACCTGAACTCTTTGGAAAAAATGCCCAGATGTAATTCTTATATACTAGTATGTTGTTGTAGACAGAGTAGCACCCATGGGACTGTGTTTGTGTGTAGGTTGTGACTTAATGAAGGGGGTTAGCACTGAATTTTCTGACTCATCAGCTCCATCAAAATCAAGCTGACACTACCTGCTGTTTGGTCACTCCCCGTCTTACCTCGGTACACCAGCTCTGAAAGGCAAGTTCGCCTTTTTAATAAAAACATCATAAAATTCACTGCCATTATCCAGTTAAATGGTGCAGAAGATTTGGCTTTAACAGGACTGCTTCTTCCCTAAGTGCTAATGAATTAATTACAGGCAAAGTGGGAGTCAATTTTAATGTTATGAAATGTGAGTCTGTGTGTGCGTGTGTGTGTGTGTGACTGATGAAGGTCACTCATTCCTGTGAAGTAAATGATGTTGTAAATACATCTTCAACTACTCATTATCCTGCGCCTGCTGTGTCAACCGCCACATTGAATGAGTAGTTCAGAGAGGAAGGATCTACTTTTGTCATTCTTCCATTTACAACCTTACCACTCTTTCTTTTAGGGTTACAGGTGGGGCTGACACTGGGTTAGGGTGAGCAAATTCTGGACAGGTCACTGGCCTATCACAGGGTCAACATACAGAGACAGACCTCCATTCACACTCTCATTACTTTCTTTTTGGCCAATTTTTTTCTGCTCCCTCTGTAACACAGTATCATTAAATCCATCTGTCTCTACTGCTCCATTTGTAACTTCACCATGCTCACCCTTACCAATGGAAACAAACTCCTCAAACTCACACGCAGCTCTGCTGAAATCCCTAAACGAATTGCAAAGTGGCGGCAGAGACTGAACTCTTATGTGTAAAAAATCAAAATACAACAAAAAAACTTTCTGTGATCCAATACCATGAACAAATTTCAAATCAATGGAATCTAGTCATGTTTGTGTTGTTTGTGTGTCACTTTTGTACTTTTTTGATAAGCTGTTGTGATACCCATATCTGTCTGTCTGTTCCATCCATCCTTCATTCCTTTTCCCTCACATAGTGTAGAGCAGCCATTTCCAAACTTGAGGAATATGTGCCCTATTAACATTTCTTAAAATCTTCTGTGCACCACCTAAAAAAAGAAGAAGCTAAAAATCACAATTAGATTAAAATTTAAATTTAGATTAAAACACAAGATTATATGGGATCACAAATTTTATACATGTTCATTTCATGAACTGGTGGAGAATAACTTTTGAATTTTGAATCAGGTCACAGTCACACTTGGGAATCACTAGTATGTACTCCATTCAAGAATGTAATGACTTTTATATGAGAGCAGTTGTTTATTAGTCCTAGTAGGAAATCCACAGGTGCAGCCAATAATTTTCATGATGGCCCCATTCTATACAACTGTCCCAAATAAGTCATGCTGGTAAGCCAGTATTCAGTGCCCCGGGGTCCTGGAACAGGCACAGTTACTGCCAGTGGACTAATGTAATCATGTACACCTGTGCTGCGCCTGCTCTGACAAGCCAAGCATGTCTGCCTGGAGTTAAGATAAAGGTTTGTGCAGCTCCATTGAGATAAGTGTGTTAATAAAGTTACCTCACACATGCAGTTTGCTTCAGATCACACAAAAATAATGAACGAATACAGACTTTTAGCCTGTTTACCGTAACAGTGGCTTTGCAAGACACATGAAATCATGGATCAACAGGCCACTCATTAACTAAGAAGTTCCTTTTTTGTCTTTTAAAAGGTCAGTAGTCCATAGCTGTTTAATGGACAATGCGGGGTCCAGGCAATCTGCATTTACACTGTAAAAAAGCCCTACTCAAAATATGCCAAATATTCCTAAAATGTATTTAAATTTTCTTATTTTAATAAAAACTATTTGCCAATTGGATAAGCACCTTTTTGCTTGGCTGGAATTCTTGAAAATAACTTTCAAGCTCAAACAGCTTTGGACTAAATGGGCCAAAATTTAAGAGAGTAATTTATCACATGCAAAGAAATCCTATCATATAAGAAATGTTCTTTTGCTTGATTAAGCTTAGGAATTTATACATAGAATGTGTTTTGTAATTGCAAACACACCTCACTGTGATCATGTATTTCATCTCTGCATTTAACACATCAATATTATCAATAGTAGTGAACACACAAACGATTGTTTTAGCCTGATACTGGTAATTAAAGAATTAAATAAGCTGTAATATTTAATTAGTTAGCTATTTTTTTTCTTAAAATTATCTTCTTTTTTCTTGTCCAAACCTTGCTTGCACATGAGGGTCCAATTTTAGTTTCACTGCAGTTTCCTGTTCATAGCAGAATGTGGCTTTTATTTATTTTTTATTTTTTTGCTTTTGCAACACTAGTTCCAACTTTGTCATCACTGTTACAGCACACACACATTTAGATTTTAATAATAATAATAATAATGATGATGATCTTGGTTCTTGTTCAACAGCTTTGACAAGACAGCAATAGGTCATCTTACATGTAATGCCAAATGGACATGGGGTCATTTGGGGGTAATTTTCATTATTTTCATTGTTGCTGTTTTTTTGTCACTTTTCATTAAGTAATACATTCAGGTAATAAAAATATGCAAAGTGGGACATTTTCAAACTCTTATTAATTTATTAATAAAACTTATCAACTCTTATAAATTAATAATATTAATTAATAATATTTTACTGGATTGTACTTTTCTTTCACTGTTGGATCAGTATAATCCTGTAATGTCTCAACTTTATCTTGTTAAGTGTCTTGAAATAAAATGCCTGTTTGAATATGTCAGACTTTTACAACACAGCTGAGTTTTCTGTTAATAAGAACATGCACTTAAACCATTCATAGTAACGCAGTCCATTCAATAAGAGTAAAACTTTGGCGAGATACACAAAAGGCTGTGATGACAAAACATATTGTGCAGCAACAAAACTGTTATACTTGACACCTTCTGGCAACAGAAGAGGATAAATATCTGTAAGTGCAGGCGTATGCTGGAAAGCTGTCAGCTATCAATTTCCCTGCCTTTCCCTGGAGACATTGTTAAATTAATAAGAATGGATAGCTTTCCAGTTGTATTAAAAAAAAATTTGATAATGAGTTCCCCAAAGGTGCATCCTGCATCATGTCAGTGGAAACATGTACAGAAATGTTTATTCTAAAGGTCAAAAATGACTTTGTATACTTGAAAAAACCACAACAAATTTAAGTCAAATTTTATTTGATATCAGTGTATTAATAGATTAATTTATGTATAGAATAATGTCTTGATATGCTCATGAATATTCAGACATTTTGTATTTTTTTCATTATACATCCTGTCATTTTGTCAAATCCTGAGCCCAACAAATTAATAGAATGAATTCAGTTAATAAAAAGGAATCATTTGTTTTGATTTCATATTGTTTTAGTTTAATGATATCTGTTTGTCATGAACATTTTTCAGTCGTGAACAAAAAACTTTATTGTACTATGATTTTTATTCTTTACACAGTATTTAAAATTGTTACATTTGTATTTGTTCAAGTTTATCTCAGTGGTTGAAAGACTAGAGATCCCTGTCAGCCCACTTAGTGTCTGCACTCACCTCACCTTGAGCTCTAAAATCAAGATTGATGATGTGCATGACTTCGGAGTGCAATGACACCCCATTCTACCCTCCCTCCTTGTCTTGGAGTTTTCTTATAAGCGGATACCAGGCTGTAATATTCAAAGTGACACTCAATTAGCTGTGCACTGGCTGTCATATGCAGATTGATGGGAAGACTTTGTCCCTGAATGTGGAAAAAAATGGTCCAGAAATGGATCTCTCTCTCTCTCTCTCTCTCTCTCTCTCTCTCCCCCCCCTCTTTCACACACACACACACACACACACACACACACACACACACACACACACACACACACACACACACACACACACACCATGTTGTTAATGCTGTGTCACAGTAGTGCTTGTCTGTGCTCTGTCATTTGAAACTTATTTTGGGTTTCCATTTGTTCCACACGTCTTGACAAAGTCCAACAAATAGACAAAATTCAAAGTTAAAAATAGACTGAAACCACTTATCTGTTTAAATATCACTGTTCAGCCAAAAACAAAAAAAGTCATTTATTGATGCAATTTATTTTTATATAAAACTTTAATTTTGCTTTATAGCTTTATTTTGTATTTGTGTCTTATTTGATTAAATATCAGTTATTTTGCTTGTGTCTCATTTCAGTAAGTCAAACCCCCTTGTTGTTTCCTGACTGTCTGATTACCTGCTCCACCTAGATGATCATCACCTGTGTTCACTTGCTTTTTCACCTGCTGCTCAATTCACCTGCTGCTCATTTACTCGCCTCCCTGTAGTTTATACTCTCCGCTCACATTGTTCTCACCACTAGATTGTCTTATCCACTCTTGGGCTTTCCAGCACTGTTTTAAACTCTGCATCTCGTGTGCTGATTTCTGCCTGCAACCATTTGTCCTGTATTTGGGTCCAGCTACTGTGAAACCAGCTCCAAGGATGATACTTTTGACATCTACATGCAAGAAAGAGCACACATTTAAAACATAAACCCATACGTCATAATACATCATCTGTTGCTACAAGTGAACATGAGATTGACTCAAAAGCAGTAGTTCACTATGAAAAAGTAAATCATCCCTGGGACAGTAGTATTTGTATATATAAATATATATATAGTGAGAGACATTATTCTGCTGGAAGTCTTGCATGAATTTGTTTGTGTGTCTTTATTCTCAGTCAGTACTTGAAGGACTACTTCATCCACTATAAGTGAATTAGAAGCACTTGGCTGCCCAGGCCTCCAGAGGGAAACTGAGTGGCCACTGTTGTAATTGCACTAATACTAACAACACAAAAACACTTTTCCCACTCACTCTCATAAGGTCACAAATTAAATCATGAGACTTAATTAATTTCAGAGCCTAAGGTGTAGTTTACTTTTTTTTAGTGAGTTGTCACTGTGGCACGTCCTGTGTGGGCCAATGAAATACATTTTTACAGTGAGAGTAGTAGAGCACACCACTGCCTTTCAAAATAAAATCAATGGAACCATTTTTTTTTATTTTTTTTTTGCTGCTGTTCAGTAGGGAGGCTGGTGTTGAAACTCATTCTCTATATACTGCAACTGGTGAACTAACAAGTTGTTTAGCATGTTTATTTAACATAGAATAACCATTATTGTCATTGTGCAGCCAGTGCACAAGTCTGTGTTTGTCCTGTATGTTGCTTCATGCATTTCTTTATAATTTAACTTTTTTTTTGATGTGAATGCCTAGAATGTGTTGGTTCTTCAACATTTGAATTTGAATTTGTGAAATTCTTTTATTAATATACAAATGGATGCAGGACATTAATGAAAGTTAAGTTGTCATATGACTGGTGAAAAATGGTGGTTGGTGTAACAGGACAAGTATACATCACACTTCAGGTGTTCAGCATGCACCAACATGTGTCATATGACAGCGTTAGTATTACTTTTACAGTATATCCTTAAAATGTAGGCTAAAAGAACAGACTTGAGGAGCTTTCCCATTACTAGCAGAAATCATAAGTGTTTAGTACTCCAGTGTATCACAAATGGCCTCAGTGTATTGTCAAAAATGTATGCAATAAGATTTTCTCTCTTTATTTAATAAAAGTAAAGACATAATACAGTATAAAAATGTTAGGCCGTTTGAACAGAGAGAAAAATCGAAGCCTACATAAATTATCATTTGAACATTATCGTACATTTAGACATGACATCAGTGTGATATCCAGGTGTGAACTGTCATTTTTAGCTCTGTCTGCCATGTGATCAGCTCTCAAAGGATGAATGTCAATACCACGTCTGATTTGGGCCTAAAGCATCTCATTCACTGTGCGGTCAACATCAAATGAGACCAACCTTTTTTAAAAAAAATGTATCTCCAAATTAGAGGTAGGGAATATACTCAATATATTGAGATATATTTTTTGTTAATATCACGACCATCGAGTACAAACTGTCACATGAACATAATTATATAATTATTTGGCCGTTTGCATGTGGTTCTCTTTCGAGTCTCTTATCTCTCATCGTGCATCTCTCATAGGACACTGCTCGCTCCACTGCCCAACTAGAAAACTGTTGGATGCGCATGTGTATTTGACTTTCGGGAAAGGCAAGAGAAGAGTGGAAAGAGTTAAAAACCCAAATAAATAATTGTCTGGAATTGTGAAAGAGGATGGAAAGAGTTGATTCCGGAGAAAAATATCACTGGATCCATTATCTGGCAGTGGTTTGGGTTTGACAAGGAAGACATCGAACAAAACAAGTTTATGTGCAAAATATCCCGCAATACTGTTGCCACTTAAAGTGGCAGGACCACGAACATGTTTCATCACCTGAAAAGCCATCCAGTACAAAATGAAGAATGCCTGAAAATTCTAATGTCTACATCGCCACCACATAAAACATCAAAGAACCAGCCCAGAAGCAAATGACTCTGATTTTTTTATTTGCCAAATCAATACCATATGACAAAAAAGGCCAAAAATGGAAAGAGATCATGGCCACGATAACAAAATACATGGCCAAAGACATGACCCCAGATAATGTTGTGGAAATAAAACAGGATTTAAAAATCTCATTAAGACACTTGATCCAAAGTATGATTTGCCTGGTCGCAAATATTTTGCAAAGAAAGCACTACCAGAACTGTATGTTTCATTAAAAGAAACGGTGGCCAACCAGCTGATCGATGTGACCCGCCTTTCTACTACTGTGGATCTGTGGTCCAGTAGAACCTCTGAGCCACATCTCAGCTTAACAGTGCATTACGTCGAAAACTGGGAGCTGAAATGTTTGTGCCTCCAAACAAGCTTTTTTCCTGAAGATCATACAGGAACGCTAATTGCATAAGGGCTACAAGATTCCCTCATGTCACTCGTCAAGTGTGTATCACCACCAATAATATAGCTAATATAATCAAAGCTGTGAGTCTGAATGGGTGGACCAGACTGCAGTGTTTTGGTCACAGGCTGCACCTTGCGATCAATGAGCATTTGTGTACGTTTACCTCCTCCTGAAGTGCAAATATTAATTTAATCAACATTTCATAATTTGTCACATGCAATTATGATTTTATTAATGTAGATAAAAACTGTGTGTTTATTCATGCTGATTAAAACTATGTGAGACTGTATAATTTTTTTTTTTAATGCCGACATAATCTATGTGAAAGGTTATTTTTCATGCAGTTATAGTGTGTGTCTGTGTGTCAGCATGGTACATTTATCAAGCATAAAATATATTTGGGTAAAGGATGTGATTAAGTGTGCAACATTTGTGGCAAATCTTTATAAAATATAGAAAAACAATGATTTTATTCATGCAGATAAAATCCATGTGAAAGATTTTTTTTTGTTGTGTGTGTCAGCACAGTGAATATATTAAGCATACAATATATTTGGTGAAGTTATGTGGTTAAGTAAAATCGGTGAGAAATATTTAGAAAATAAAAACAACAATTAGTGCTTCTTTATAAGATTACAACATTTTAAATTATTCTTTTTAATTTTTAAGAGAAAATCATTGAAACCCCTTGTATTGAGTGTGCTGTTGGTGTCTGCAAGAAGATAGTGAGCAGCTTCTCATTCAGTTGGAAGAGGAGGAGAGACCTGGCTGCAGCACAGAGAGCTGAATGTCCATGCACACCAGCTGATCAGTGAGTCTCCTACAAGGTGGGGTTCATACCAGAACATGATTGAGTGAGTGCTGGAGCAGGAGCGAGCTGTTTCTCAGGTCTTGGTCTCTGACAAAAACATGGCATCTCGTTATGACCTGGCAAGACCTGGAAGTCCTTGAGTCAGTGTACAAGGCTCTAAAACCCGTTGTTGAATTCACTGATGCTCTGTGTGGTGAGACCTTCGTCACAGTGTCCTATGTCAAACCTGTCCTTCATCTTTTCAACTCCGGCATCTTGGCAATCCAGGAGGGTGACACCCCATTGACCCAGTCCATCAAATCCCCCATCCTGGATTACCTGCAACAGAAGCCCTGCTAGAAATGGCATTGTTAGTGGATCCCAGAATAAAAACAACATACTGTGCATTACTGCAGGAAAGATGGAGGAAATTAAGTGTAGGAGATGGAGCCAGATGCAATGCTGCTTGACCAGGGCACGGCAGGGCCAGCCGCTCCACAGCCTCATAAAGTACCAACACTGTTAGGGCCACCAAAAAAGAAAGCCCTTGAAGGTTTCTTTAAAAGGGCAACATCTTCAACCACAGCTACATCATCAGTCAGAGAGCTGATGAAAACAGAATTGTCTGCCTACTTGAAGTGTGTTGGTGCTAAAAGTGAATCATATCCCCTGCAGTGGTCGAAAAACCATGAGGAAATGTTCCCAAACCTGAAAAATTTGGCCAAAAAAGTATCTGTCACTGCCACTATTTTCCCATTAGAGAGGCTAATTAGTACCTGTGGTATTGTGGTCACATGTCACCGGGCATCACTTGAAACACAAGGCTTGGGTTTTTGGCACAAAACTTCTAGATAACTGGTCCAGATAAGTTGTCACAGACCAGCCAGAAGAATACACACTTCTAGTCTTCCTGTGATGTGACAGTTGTTGTTCAGAGTGTTTTTTTCACAGACACTACCTGGACACCTACCTCTGTGGTTTGCTCACAGTAAATGATCACTATTTACAGTGTTTTTCATTTTATTTATCAGGGATTGTTGTTGATGGAACTTTGGAGCTGTTTTGAGCTCTATTTGTTTGATTATTGTATCGAGAGCTACTGCAAACTATGAAGGTGTAACACGTAAATTTTTTATATTCATTTTTTTGAGAGTATATGGTTTAAGCTGCCTGGTTAAAAATAAATACCTTGCTCCATTTAATTTGATTGTGTTTTTCCCATTTTTACATGCAAATATTCAAAATTCAAGAGTCAGTGTTATGCATCCAAGATGTCAATTTAACATTTATACAGCGATATAGAGGAGATTTAAAAATGACGATGTGTATTGTGTATCGCCATATATCCTAAAAAAATAGTGATAATGGTTATAGGCTGTATCGCCCAGCCCTACTCTAAATACCCTTTTTTTCAAGATGACCTTCCTGAATGTTCTCACCCAAAAATCTAAATGTGCTCCAGCAGCACTACTGTACATGTAGAGTGATTATGCATGTAAATAATCCATACATAAGAAAGCCAAGCATGTGTATGCTTAAATGTTAGCACTACGTGGGGTACAGTTTAAATAAGCTTCATTTTATATTACCAGTTGTTACTGAGAAAATGACAGTGATGTGATGAAATGTAGCACCTGTGAGATGATTAAGTCAATTTTCAGTGCCATCCATTAATTGCTGACAGTTTGTCAACCTCATTATGTCAGTTTGCAGTTTGTCTGCAAAAGCTGCATGTGGTGTAATGTCCAAGCTGCTGCTGCTAGTCACCTGTTCTATTACTTTGTTTTTGGCACAGTAATTAAGAAGCCCATTATTTCGGAGCAGTGCTCCTCTGCATAATTATTAAATGGACAGCTATGTCCAGATGGCTATTTCATCTCAAAGCCATTAGTCAACTTGTTCAACAGGACATTCAGTGCAAAACAATAAGTGAAACAATAAATTAAGCACTTGTAAATTCCCTATTTTTTTGGTAAAGAAATAGAAAGAAGGAAATTTTATACCACTTTATGCATCGTTCCTCCTCACTCCTTTTCTCTGCTGTCTGATCTAAACTCCCAGGAATCCACACTTGACCTCAGCTCTGTTAACCCTGACTAAGCTCAGTGGCAGTTACTGTTTTATCACCTAAAGAAAGCACCAACTTTTCCTTAAATCCTCACTAAAACTAATTAAAGTTGGGGAATCTTCAGAGAGAGAGGAGAAGGCGAGAGCCAGCCTGACTGAGTGATGTTAGGAGGAGAGCGATTAACAAGTGCAGGCAGAACACTGTCTCTCAGCTGCTAATCCTGAATGTCACAGATATGCAGTAATGCTGGAGCCTTTGTCAGTTAAAGACTGACCTAAGATCTACCTAAGCCTTTGTCTGCTGCCCTGCATCCTCCTCCCTTGTACCCTGTGCTGTACCCAGACTCTTCAACCTCCTTGGATCAGGGGTGAACACGGGCACACTGAATTTTTCAGGCAATATGAAAGGCTGCCAGTGGTTGGAAGAAGCAGCTCATGCCATTGATATGACCTGTCATATACCACCACATGGATAAAAGAGTATGAAGGAGGAGAAAACTGTATGAAAGGTGTGTGTGTGTGTACGTGTGTCACCCCAGTGTTTACATGACACAAGGTTTGTTCCATACCTTAATAAAAAGTTCCACTTGACCCTGGAGTCATTCCAAAGTTGGCAAGCTTTATTTAGAAGTATGGAGACACCAACAAAGTGTAGGGCCCTTTGTATGATTGAAAAGAGTGCTGACAGACTCGTCTAACAACATGTAAAAACCGTACAGATGTCATGACATCAGAGATGGGGAGCAGCGAGTCAACTGACCATCCTTTCATACAGTGTCCAGAAGTGCCAAAGAAGAAGAGATTTTATCATCCCATTATGAAGACTAAAATACTTTTTTTTTAATAATCTCTTTTTAATTAGTGAAATTCACATATCAAATTTACACCATATCCTTCACACCAAAATAGCATAGGCATGTATTGACAATAGTCATTGATCCAAATCACTTCCCCGTGAATAACACTTTTCTATACAATAATAGAACAGAACATTCTGTAGCAATGAACCAAGCAGTTACTCACACCGTATTTATCAAAATCAAAATCTGTTCTGTTTGGGAATAAAATTCCATCCAGCATTTCCAGAAATCTATCAAATTTATAAGTTCAGTTTTCAACCACTTTTTGTAATAGCTTTTTACTGACTATAAGCATTATCCTTTAAATGAAGATTTCAATACTTTTAATGTGTGATTTTAGATGGCTTTTTTTTTTGTCTTGTAAATAACAGTAGTTGGGGAACTTTTTCAATGGAAAGTAGCTAAATCCTGTTAAACAGATTACTGACACCAAGTTAGGTTGTACTGCACCAACTCCTTTAAGATCAATTATTAAGTTGCCACCATTTTGACAGTATCTACTGTCTTTATTTACTATTGTTTTCATCAATGCATGCTCTGGAACTAATATCAACAAAAAGGTTTAAGACATTGAAATAAACTTAACCTTGTACAAGTTAAAGGTCACAAAGAATGGTCTTTTTGAACCAAAAATCAAGATTACTGATGTCTACTTAGATAAATTAAATAATATTTATGGTCAAAAACCTCATAGTCTCTTCAAATTAAGCCAGTTTATTGCTGCTCTCTGCCAGCATCTGAACAGGCACTCTGTTTCTGAGCTAATGCCCGCCCCCCAGAACACTGAGTCTCTTGTGATTGGCCAGCTACCAAGTGCATTCCCATTTGTTTGTGATTGGCCAGCTACCAGCTACCAGCTTAGTTACGTAACTAAACTCAACTTTTCAAAACCGCTTGCTCGAGCACAGGTAAACAGAGAAGCCCTTCTTTCTCAGAAGTGGCTGAAGTGTTTATTGTGACACTTTAGTGATGTTTAGATAAACATCACCAAATGATTATCTAAACAGATACATGTTTAGATACAGGAAGGACACAGGGACACACCAAAAACATCAGAAATTTGATTTTCCAGTGAAGGTTCTCTTTAAAGCAGGGGTGTGTAAGAATTAGTGTTATCTAATAGCGAATTGGAAGAGTGTAACAAATTGAGCACTCCTCCCTTTCACAAGAAGTTTACTCTGACTGCTTTGTCCATTCAGGCTTCTGTAGGAACATGGCAACACAATATGGTGGCCTTTTCAAGGACCTTTCCTAGTACAAGTACATTGAAAAAGCATATTTATCCAGTTTTTATCCATTAGAACATATGAGAAGCACATTCAATTTTGCCATTAAACCCTCTTAAATGTTACACACTGGACCTTTAAATCATGTCTAAGGAAATCAAAGCAACGATGAGTTCCTAGTGGTTCATCTTGATATCTTGATCATCACAACTGCCTGCAGGCCACTCTGCCTATAGTAGAGGTGAATGAAAGTGCATATTAATGACACAGCTACAAGAGTGCTGTCCTTTCTTCACCTAAAAAGGTGATTCTTAATGTCACACATATGCGGAGATCATGGTGGAGGTCAAGTTGTTAAAGACTGCCCTCAGCTCTGCACTGTAAACCACTATCTCTGTACAGCCATAACAGACACCAAGCATGTCTGCCTTTCCAGGCCAGTGGGAGGTAATTGGAATCTATAACATAAGTGTGTGGCATATGAGGATTTTTTGGTTCCTACACACTGCAAATGAGAGACAGGAGAACTAGTTGGCATTACAGTTATAATTTGTAAAGCTCTTCTTGACACACTGAGCATCGATAAATTGCTTCAGAGTCTCCAAAACAGTCTTCCTGTGGCTCATTACATTTTTCCTTCCTACTGTCTCTCTTGAGATGCAGCAGAGTGATTTACCACCAACAGCAGTTAGCTAATTGAAGTGGATCTGTCCATGGTGCTTAAAGTGGTCAGGGTCAGTGCCAGAACAACGAAACAATAACAGTCAGTCTCACATTAACCAACAAGGGGGGGGGCGGCGGGTGCTCATTTCCAGGTGACTGCTGAGAGCAACTTTTCTTTTACATTTATTATGACTCTATCAAGAGTGCCAGTGTCTTTACAGTACACGCAATTTCCATAATTGATGGTCCTTATTAAGGTGCCTGCCCATGGATCTTATCTACTCTGCTGACTAAGATATACTGCATTCATTGAATGCATTATCTCACTATGAGATTGGTTTTGATGGCCTGACTTAATGGGTCTCAAAGTGCACTGAGTTAATGAAACAATCATGGTAGCATGCACAGCTAACTTTGTGACAGTTGTAAGGATTTTGGTGTTAGTTAGGGAGCACAATACTTAGCACTAGTATCATCTGATACTGGTTAAAGTCACTCTTCTGATATTGGAAAAAGAAAAAGGTAAAATCTGATACTGATCCAAAAGTCCTTAATATCACATGAATGCTTCACTAAGCATATGCTGTAAATGGGAAACTTGTTAAAGCATGTGACTAGAATCTGAGTGAGCGATGGCTGCCGCACTGCAGTATTAAGGGTCCATTGTGTAACATGTAGGAGGGTTTAGTGGCAGAAACTGAATATACCATCCAGAAGTATATACTATATGTATTGTTTTAAAAATTAAGATTGTTTCTTTTCATAACCTTTAAATAAACCATTTATATGTATATTAGTGTCGGGCCTTGCTTTGTCCCTCAACCAGCTTGATTCTGGGTTTTTTACATTTGAAGTGGAAGCCGCTGTAGTCCCTTGGGAAATTTTAACTGCAACAGCATTTTAAATAAGTCATGTTGTGGGCTATTAATTCCTCTTTATGCATATATTATATATTTATATATATATTTATATTTATATATTATATATTTATGGAATATTTGTTGTTTGCATATGTCAGAGCATTATGAGTTTGAAATGACCAGTTATGGCTAGTTGGTAAATGCTTCAGTGCAACAGTGCCTAACTTGTTGAAAATGTTAAAAAATGTTATAGATCTGTTATCAGTGCTGGCAGATATACAAGGCTCTGATATTGGTGTCGGATATGAAAAGGGGTTATTGAGTCATCACTAGTTCTAGAGTCATATACATTGATATTTGTTATAACATTATTGCTACATACAAAAAAATATGGTTTGCAAATAATATGATATGCTTTCAGGAAAAAAACCCTACCAAGCTAAACCCATGTGTTCCCCTTTTAAGTGAAATAAGTCAGCAGTATAGTCATTATTTTTAAATAACAAAACCCAAAAGTATGTGACTGCTAAGTGCTGAATATAATACAGGTGTCCTGATAGAGAAAAAAAAAAGATATGATAGGGAAATATATACATTTTTAAGTCATTGCAATGGTAAAACAAAAAAGAATATTTTCTGTTGCTGTTACTACAGCACCTTCTTCATAACATTTCACAAAACATATAAAAAATCTTTCTTATAGACAGTTTTAAAATAATGGACATTTTTCTAAGGTCCAAAGGATTTTTTATATGAAATATGAGACTTGTTTTTATAACTCAAGATAGTGAATGTCCACATGAATGTTTTAATCTCTTCCAGCAATCTGTGACCTCTTATTGAATGATATTGCTCAAATAGTGTATACAGTTTTAGTTATACAAGGAAGTGAACGTGGCTGGTACTTGGTTCAGAAACAGATATCCTAATAAACCCTGACACATGCACACTATGTTGAGGCTGTTAATATTTGTGGTGTATGTTGCATATCCAGAGTGACAACCATAATCCTCTGCAGGCCCCAGCTGCACTCTAATCTTGCACTTAAATATGTATCTGTTGTAAAAATCTCCAACCAGAGAGATGCAATAAAGATTTCCTTTCATAGCCGGCTAAATTTAGATCCAAGTTTTGAACCAAAGGGTAGTTCTTGCACTGTTGCACTTTTTTTTTTTTCAAACTGACAAGCTTTGGTGATATAATTTTTTTGTTGTGAAGTTCTGGAACAATATGTTTCAGACTAATAGTTATTCTTTTCATATATAAATGAGGTACTCCATGGTTTCAGGCAGTGATTTGAATGACAAGAAAGGTGGTAATGGTAATGCAATGTTACAGACGTCAGCAGTTTTAAATCACAAAAGAAAACACACGTGTTTTTAATTCCCATTTTATATTCTTAGTCAAAAATTAATATTTGTTCAATTATTACTTGTTTCTTAAGAGTCACAACTCTTCAGAAACATTATTTTGGTAGCAGCATGGAGCATTATAAACGTAGCAAAAAAAGTGAGGAAATTTGTGCTTGGTCGATTATTTCTTTGTTTTAACGATGCTTCTTGGCAGTTTTATCATGTTGAAAAGTCTGTTTATTTCCCTTTTAGATGGTTTAAGGAAAATTAATTTGTAGGTTGAGCAGGAAAGTCAAGTATGTGAGTTGAATCTATGAAAAACTTTGCTACTGGTTGAGAATCTCATCTCAGTCTCTTTCTACATTGAGATCACTTCCATTGATGACAAGAATCATTTGTAGAGATCAAAACAAGAGAATAAACTGCAGAATAAGCTATTTGGCATTGGCAAAGAAGATTTGGGAAGTTTGTAATAGGCGCAACCCACATACTCAATTCTGCTGCTAAACCCACAAATGCATTTTCCTTGCATTTTAAAGGAAAAATAAACAGGATTTCCAACAGTTTAAAATGTATTGCCAATAAGCATTGCTGCCAAAAAAGAAAAATTATCAACCAAACAAAAATTTCCTTACTTTTTCTGCAAAGAAAAAGTAAGTATGGTCATATATATATTGTACTTTCTACTTTATGTAAACCCTGTTCATGCAGGACAAGGGGTGGAGAATGACAATAAGACTGCTTTTTTAATTTAGCCCAATGTAATGGACAGTATTTTGACCACAAAGGAATTACATGATATAGTCTGCAACAGACATAGACATTCATCAGGACACAGCCAAAAGTATTCTCCATTAGAAATAAATATCAGGCTTTCATTCATTCTTTTTAACTGTATCGCATTGCCAAAATATCAACAGAATAAACCAAAAAAATATGGGCGTCTGAAGAGAATCCAGAGATTTAACACATCACATTTACTTACCTTCTTGTCTCATGTTTGTTTATTTTTCAGTGATACTGGTTTTCAAATAGGCATAAACAATGGTGTTAGCGTTATTGGCATATTTTGATCTGGATTTTTATCCATCAGATTAAAGAAAGGGGATCCTCACTCTTTTGGTAAACGTTCTTACGGTATATTCACATGATTGTTCCAGCTATTTATGAACTGCTTTGTGATGAATACAGGTGTGTTGGGTTTATGAAGTCTTTAGAGTCAATAATTGTGTATTCTGTGAAACTCTTGATATTATGAGAAATAAAAAATGTTGTGATCAGAACATTCAAGTGTTTTAAATAGAAAATAAAGCCAAGAGTGCCTTATTCTTCATTATCATTTGTACCAGTGTCTCATATACTGGGAATTGCTCAATGGTCTGTATAGTTGAGGCTGGCAGTATTGTCAGTACACTCAGACCTGCTACTGAAGAGCTCATGGAAAGTGTAGTTTGCAGCTGATATGCTGCAGGCAGGTGGATAGTGTTAAATATGCGTCATGGTTCATTGGACACTTATATGCTGTCAGGCTGGACTACACTCATCCATTTGTTAAATCTTTGAACACAAGGTCAAAAGTCTTGAATAAAGCTGAACTGACGGCACGGTGATTCATGATTCTGATGTGGTTTGACACATTTTCCTTCTATATAACGTCTGTAAAATGGTTTTCTTCTTCTCCATTCATTGCACTTACATCTTTGCCACTCACTACACTCTGCACTGTGCCCTCAAAGATTCTATGCAGGATAGCACTAGCATACACTATGTTAACATATGACATGTTTCCATCCACTGCTGTTAAGTAAAGTAAAATAACAAAGACAAGCAGTAGGTAGAGTAAAATTTAAAGTGCAGGTCACCACAGAGGAAGGACTTTCAGCCAACTTTAGAATCTCCTAAAAAAAAAAAGGGAACCAACATCAGATTTGTTTTTTGTAACTTTTCTGTTATTGTGTTTTAAATACAGTAGATCCAGGAGATATCTTTTGATTTGGCTGTAATAATATGCGGTGGAAGTTGTGCAGAACAGCTGAACACCCTGTCTTCCTTAATTGTATCAAAAAACATACAGGTTGGATTAAGTGCTTTTTATGCATGTTGCATTCGGGCAGTTATTCCTTTGGTCTCTTTTTTGAATCATAAAGTTAAGTCCATGAACAACTGCTGTTCACTGAGAGTACTGTCCCACTTCCATTGTTGACTTTGATCCTTTGCTTTGAAGCTGATTTAATGGTACACATAAGAATTACTGTCTAGACAATATAATACCCTTTAATTTACAAAGAGACAATAACCCAAATTGGTCTGTGTTTAGAATAATACTTCAAACTTCATCAAAAGAATCGAGGAAGAAGAAAACACACAAAGGGGCAGAGAGTGTCAGATGAAATTCATAATTTGATATATGTGTCTCACACCATCACTAAAGTTATACCATCTCTTGTCAATTTAGTCACAGGAGGAGGATTGAATACAGCCAGATTTTACAGTGATGAGAAGTGATCTGTGAGATTAGATGGGAACCAATCGCATAGCAAGCTGTCAGCACCATCTGAAACATATTGCAGCAAAGTGTGGGATAGATTGCCAAGCATGTCCAACGTTTTAGCTCACACTTCCACTGCACTGCAAACGTCTAATTAAAATTATGCTAACGGTTTTTATTTATTTTAGTGCAGATGGAATTAATTAGCCATAGGTCATTGTCTTGCACAGTCACACAGATGCAGACATTTATATACTAAGGACTTGGAATTAATCATTGGCTGAAACACATTAAAAACAGTTGGGTTAGGGAAAACACATATATTCATTATTATTATACATTATTATACATTTTTATACAAAAATAAGTAACAAATGAAAGGGAAAATGCAAAGAACTCCTAAGTTTAATGTTTCATTGACTGGCAGCAACTTTAATGACAGGTTTTGATGCTTTATAGCTAGTCAGAGACTCATCAAATTAGACCAAACCAGATGAGTAATTCAGCATTGTAATGCAAATTTGTAACTGGCAATTTACAGTTGGAAAACAAGGGTATGAATTCACTGCGGGCAAAACTAGTGAGGACAGGATACAAAACTCTCAACAAATGGAAAACACATTTTAGAAATTAAAACAGGAAGCCAAATTGTATGACTGATGGGACATCAGCAAAAACCTATCTATCTGAAGATCATCAAACATGCACAAGTCACTCATAACATTTTAAATTATTCCAAAGGCCCAGAAAGTGGCTCCATTTTCAGTGCAACTTTGGAAACACATAAGTTGATTACATAAGTTGATTCAAATCAGCTGCCACAGAAGTTTGTTGTTAAGCCTCCGAAACTTGTCCCATCTGGCTGACAATTGTGTTTGTTCTCGTCAAACGTCACTGTAGGTTTACTTTGAAAGAAGTGACAAACCTAGTTGCATAAATTTTCCCACACCAGTTGGTATATAGTTTTATCGCCATCTGTGTTCATCACATTTAAAGAGCGTAAAAAATTCTGTCCAATTCCATTTTTAACGCAACGTTACATGTGTGAGTTTAGAGAGTAGATGAAGTTGTCAGATAACACGCTTCATATCAGTTTGATCAATGTTTAATTTCTGAGATCAAAAAGCTAACAAGATGAAACATTTATTTAATTGAAATTGCAGAAAAGTAATTGCTATTAGACAGCACTGAGCTTTAGGCTGATAAGAGCTACAGAAAAGATGCTTTAGCATTTTCAGTGCCTGACTACCTATCACGCTATCATACTAGTGGAAAATGAAATCCATTTGGAGAGTAAACCGTGGCTCTTGAGATAAAAAAAAAATCAAAAAGAAAAAAAAAAATCACCAAACTGTGGAAAATGCCACTTATATTTAATATCAGTGAATTATCATTCTATAGTACATAAGGTGTTATACACAGGGCATAGGATGGAACAGACGTACACACATAAAGTATGCAATTAAATCACCTTTATTTCCCATTAAGCTGCTGCTTCTCTGATCAGCCACTGATCAGAATTAGAGGTAACCACATCAGTTATTAGATTTTGAATGAATTTGATCAGATTCATAGAAGCTCTTTAGGCTTTTACGATAACTTCTGATCTCATACATACATTTCAACTAGGATACTGGCAATAGCAGACCTTTGTACTGATATTGTACATACAAGAGTTTGTGTGACCATTAATACGCTAAAAGGTGGACTGATTACACATTATAGACTTTTACATTAGACAATTGTTACTGTTTCAATTGTTTGTTGTTTTTTTTTTTTAATTATATTAGTATGTGTATAGACCTTATCCATGTTGTGGGCTATTGTAAATACACAGTGGTCCAAAAAAGAACAGTACATACTGTACATGTGATCGTACAAAAGCTGTATAAAATTAATTATAATTATTTTATCTTCAATATCTGCCAAATGGAAATAATTTCATGTGAACTTTACACATTTGAACTTCAAACTGATTGCAAGAACAGAAACAGACACTGTTTAAATCTAATTATCTAATTAATCTAATTATAACCAATGTGGTGGCAAAAGCATTAAATACTGAGAAAACTGAGCAGCTTTTGTAGAGGTCTGTACTTTCTTCTGTTATGAATGTGATTAGGTTTAGGCACAAAGAGCAGCTGGTTTAGGGCCAGTAAAGGATCATGTTACTCATAGCATTGTCCTCTCCATGAGCAGAGACCACATCAACATATAAAACCTCAACAGTATGTCCTCACAACACTGCAACGATGTGCGACTAATCTTCCCTTTGGCCTTAAACTGTGGTCACACTTTTGTCAGAATCTTAAATACTTGAGAAGTATGTCAATTTAAAAATGTTGATATAACACATATGGTACAATTTGACATTAAGTAACATTTAAACAGTTTCTTATGCAAATGCAGCATTTCTCTTGGCTAATATAGAAAAAATGTTCTTGTAGACAAAGGTTTTACTTGACAGCATTCTGGTGACTGCCAGTGCATGCTTCTGGTTTCTAGACTACAGCAGAAATTAGCTTCATGGCTCATAACAATTGGCATTCAAGACAAAGACATCATGGAACAATGCTGCCCAGCACTTTCATGAACCTGACAATGTATGTTTACAATTCCTTGTAATTAGTTTTAGAATCATCTTCTATAAACTTTTCATGGTGAAGAAGCTCAATCAATAAACTCTGTCTCACTAAATCTTTACTGCCTCAGAGTCCAGTAAATGTATGTTTAATGGGCCATAGTTCAAAATGACCAGAATAAGTCTGTGTGGGTGTTGGTCAATACCAGAGACTCTGTGATTGTTTTGCCAATATCTGAGGTTTCATGCCATTTTCTGGCTTAGGCTGCATTTGTAACAAAATATTCCTTGTCTATACACCCTGACACAAGTATTCACACTCATATGTTGAAGGACAATGAAGGACAGCGCCAAGCAAACTTATGTGTGGAAATGTATTTCACCCTTAATCTAAAATATACTCCAAACAAAGTCTAGTTGTCTATTTTATAAACCACTTTTCCTCTTCAGTCTGTTCATTGTAGTACATACTGAGTGAAAGCTGCCCTCAAAGAACATCACTTATCAGTGTGGCTTATTCCATGAATGTCATGGAGGGAGCCAGAGCTTTTCCTAGTTGACACTGAGGGAAAGACCCTGGACAGGTCACCAGCCTGCCATCACCAGCTGGACTCAGCTGATGCATCAACCAAAACTCTTCTCATTCACTTTGAATGGAGTAGTGTTAATCATTGCCCTCCCTTTTCTGTCCCTGTCGCTCCCATTTGGTGCGACAGAAGTTGAAAAGGGTTCAACTTTTATACTCACATATTCTATCAATAGCCTGACTACCCAACCAAATTAGTTTCAATGTATCGCTCACACTAGTGTTGTGTTGTTTCTTTCACTGAATCAGCGTATTCCTGTGTGTCCCCACCCACAAGCGAGTGAAGAAGAGACGAGGAGAAGCAGGGGCTGCAGTGAATGAAAGTGATTCGTTCACTGACTGCACTATGAATTAATGTGAAAGTGAAAGTAGCCTACTAGTACTACGCAGCAGCTTAAACTAATCAGCCTCAGCAAATCCAAGAACAATACAGAACTATAGATCAGTTAATAAGACAAGAAATTCTGAAAACGTGTTAATCTCCAACACTTAGAGTGACAGCAAGAGTGGAAAATTGAGCCTTTTTCATATAATGTACTGTGCACTTACATTGTTACAAACATGTGACTCACACGCTCATTACCTGCTTAGATACCCCAAATAAAACAGACAAATGGTACCTAAATCTGTTACAACAAATGGGTCAGCTGGAATAAGCATCACATGAACAATATTCCATCTGTAGCTCTGCAATGTAGAGGAAATTGGGAGGTCTCATCTCCACAAAATTTGTTTAAATTTTCAAGCAAATGTTTGGCTTACTGTGTCCATTGAGTTTAAACTGAGGAAGTGAGAATTGGTGGCGTGATGAACTGAAATGAAGTGAGTGTGACCCATTCCAGTCAACTTGATCTTGTAAGTCATAAATCTCCAATGTAGGAAAATGTTCTGAGAAAAGTGAGGAGGAACAACAAATGACAGCTTATGATGCATGAGCAGCGAGAATAATAAATAATTAAGTCTAGCCATCTCTACCTCAAACTAACTCTATCTCCAACTCTATCAAGTAAATTTTGAAAGCTGACAGACACAGTTTAGTATTTGATGTTTTGTCTGGTAGTGGACCAAGTGATACATTTAGCTTTAATGAAGCACACTTCTGAAATTAGTCAACACCAATGACAGAAAAACTGCATCTCAGAATGGTTTGGCTCTGCCAAATGTTCTGTTGTAGGAAAAGCTCCAGCTGACATCCATTTCATTGTACCAGTTCAAGAAGACTATGTCAGCTTTGTGGGACTGTGATTGATTTACTGGACAGCTGCCCAAAGTGTGCAGGTGGAAATCTTACCAGGACACCCAGCCAACCATAAAGAGACAGGACTAAGAATGTCTGAGGTATGAAAGCACTTCAAGTCATAAAAGAAGCCTGAAGTCATAGTCATAACTAATAGATCAGAGATTGTGCGTGGCACTGATTCCCATTCATGTCTGTCCATTTCATTCATTATACAGAAATTTGCATTTAGTGTGGGTTGCACTTGCATTACTATAGCTATAGCTATTGATCTTTAAGTTTCAGTGAAATAAAGCCCTTTTGAGTCATTGGCTGAAATACATAGGAAGGCACAAAAGATAAGAAGGAAACATGAAAGGAAAAGAGGCTTAATGAGAAGAGAGGTGAACAAAAACTGAGTCCTGCACTGTTCCATAGTTGGAAAAATCTGCAAAACTCTTTACCAAAGCTAAGTGAATATACTGTATACACCACATATATGTCAAATTTATTTTCACCTGTGCAATTTAACCAGAATGTAGCAACAATCATCCACTGTAGTATTATAAGTTTTTTACAATAAAGATAAATTCTTGCGGCTAACTGGGCTTTGATTAGTCTTATTTAGGTGTTAGAAATAATACACAATCATTTAAAATAATTATTTCTCCATGCAGAATAGAAAAAGACATACCTACCTACATTTTGTTTTACAAATATGTTTTTCCCATTTACACAGCATTTTTGCTTTTTACTTGTTAAGTACCACATACCTGACTTGGTTCAGGACTAGGCCACCACCTTCAATTGGAGGGACATACAAAAAAAATAAATAAATAAATAAATTAATCAGCCCTAATCATAGGTGGGGTTAGGATGCCTCTACCTTGAAACAATGTCATTAAGGTCAGGAAAAGCTGACATTTGACAGTTGAAATTTGTTCAGTAATAATGATAAATATCATGAATGATTCACAGTTTGCTGAACTTTCTAAACCCATGGTTTTCAGGACTTCCCCCCAAAGTGTCCAATTCCTCTGCACTGATCAAATGTTGGACAGATGAGGCATCAACCATTCGATTACAGTAGTGTAGTCTATCTTTCACAGTCCATGTGACCAGCAGAGGTTGGCTAAGTAAACTAATATCTAACTAATTCAACCATTGTCATATTGCTTTATCCTCCATGAGGGTCGCAGGAGTTTGGAGCCACAACCAGCCGTCTTAGACAAGGTCACGTCCATCGCAGATATACATACAGAGACAAACAACCATTCACTCTCACATTCACACCTGTCAATTTAGTGTCCAGTTAATGTTATCACCAAACTGCGTGTTTATGGACTGTGGGGAGAAGCTGGTATGTGGAGAACATGCAAACTCCACTCAGAAAAGCTCTTGGTCAAACTGGGATTTGAACCAGGGACCTTCTTACTGTGAGGTAACAATGCTGTGTGACCTGCTAATGGCCATCTGTTAATTGTATTATTATACAGAGAAGATAAAGACAGCAGGGTGAAAAAAAAACAAGCGGAGGAGAGTGGAAAAGGTGTTCAGTCAAAAAAAAACAGAAAAACAGACAAAGCAGTGGGCAAAGAACAGAGCAGAGTGGGATAGAAGGACTGACATACTCTAACAGCAGAGGGGAAAAGACGCAAAGTGTGAAACAGGCACAGAAGTTGTGCTGGAGCAGCTCGTTACTGCTGAGCCAACTTCTTCACTCTTGTCATCTCTGAGAGCTAATTGGCACACCAATGTGAAAACTCAAGCCTGTGTTCTCATTTTCACAGACACACTGCACACAAACATGATAATGCATCCACACAGACACAAACTTACAGAGGGTATAAAAAACAAAACACCTTATTAAAACAATACCTACATTAATTAGTTCAGATGATGTATAACAAAAGCCACGGCCTGCAAGCTGGTGCATAAGCTTTTCAAACATGGAAAATGGAAAAAAAACGTTAAATTACTGCTTATTGGATTAAATTTCATCCTTAGTTTTAAGTGCGATTCAGCTGTGATGTTGCTATGGTTGCACTCTGTACTTGCAGTTAGAATGTCGTTTATCAGTTAGGTGCAGATACACTTATTTTTAACACTGTTGCATCATCCTGACTGCAGTTTTCACTCAACACACAAACACAACATTGATGTGACATTTGGTCGTCTGGTCTGCACTTGTTGAACAGCTGTACTTATAAATAGGGAATGATATTATCGGCACATTAATATCGCCTTATCAGATATCCGATATGTATTATCTGACACCGACACACACACACCAACATCTGCTGATATGACTAATGACTACAACATTAGGCCAAATAGGCTGCTACCTCCTTGACTTTGACGCTGGCGCCCTCTACAACTATTATTTTATTAACTTTTATTTATTTTGGTCAAGTAAGAAAATGTATATCTACATCTAGTGAGTTGACATGACTATGAAATTTTTTTGTTTTGCGACAGAAAAGACTAAATTACCTCTGCAGCTCGGTGCAGGGGAAAAACATATACACTACATATATTGGTATTGGTATCAGTTATTGGCCTAAACACTCCTGTTATATCACCATCGTCTACTGCAGGGTATACCCAGGGAATATAATTTTCAACCTCATGAGGTTGATTTCATACAATGAAATGAAGGCAATGCAGTAAATAATAGCAAATGTACTTGTTAAGCATTTTCCAGTTTAGGCTCATGTCAGTATTGTTTGGTTTGAAGAAACAAATACCCTCCCCTTTCCCTTCACAATTTTTCATTATAGCACATTGATCCATGTATTGTTGAACACTGAAGCCTGCTTCAACATGGCATCAGTTCTTTTGTGATCTTTATATACAGTTTCCGGCTGCATCAGAATGCACATTTTGGTTCCTTGTTTCAGTATCTGAGTTGTTTCGACAAGCTGCCATTTTGTCTTCAGCACCTCATACATACATACATAGCTTTACACAGGATCTGGGCCACTGTCTGTCACACACAGTGTCTTTGCCGCCACTGCACTGGTGATGGAGGTGAGCTGTGTGTGGAAGCCAGACGACAGCCAGAGACATGTTTTTATCATCTTTTTTAAAAAAAATTACATTACTGAGCTGTGGTAGGTAATTGGACCCCTTTTTTTAATATGTCAACTCCCATATGGTTATAACAGATCCACCTCAAACCAGAGAATGAAGCAATGCAATGTAAGCCATTAAATTTTATGGTTATTTGTAGCAAAAATTCTTACTGAGTGTAAAATTATTATTGAGTATATTTATTATGCACATTTGTTGTGTTTTTAATATACATTTAATGTATTCTCATGTAAAATAATAATATAATTATATAAATATTTATTCAATTTGAAGTTCCCTTTTCTTGTCCATTATTTAAAATGACTGTCTCTGTTTTCCTTTTATTTTAAAGTACCAGTTCAGGCACTATTTAGCACCAGTTCTTGGGGATTGAAATTGAATATACTGTGCATACGCAGGGGCCTTGCTTTACGCAAAGCAACCATCTGGCGCTGCCATGTTTCTATAGCAGCCGAATGCAAATAGCCAGAGCATGCATTTCACATTTAGAGGAAGCTTATTACACAAACTAAGATGAACAATATCCTCTCAGGCATGCAAAGGCCACTACTCCAATTCAGTTCTCCACTTGTTACACTGTGCAGTCTCAAATTTATAAGTGCACAATATCATCTATTTGTCATTGTTATGAAATGTCCAAAAAATCCTAATATAACGTTATGAGCTGTGTTCTCTCTTACCGAAATAAATAACTAAATTTTTTGAACATGCAACTCTGGCTCAGTTATAAATGTTCTTGTTTAGGTGACAGGGCATTTCTACTTGAAACAGAGCAGCAGTGCTGAAGGCTGAGGGCTATCAGGCAGTGGCTCTCACCTTCCCACATCAAGGAAAATGAGACTTCCATTACCGACTGACACAACACCTGGTGCTCCCACATTCTCTCTATTTCAAAGATGCCAGCTGCTGACACCTCAATCTCATTCAGCTTCTTTCTTGGAAAATGTGCCCACTGACAAGAGTAGTGCAAAAAAAGGGGGGGAAAAAAGACATTTTCCCCCAGAGAGATGAGGCAGACTGTTGTGCTCTGTTTGAGGGTAGGGCAAATGTAAGGGACTGTGAAGAAGGATGGTCTGACTAGTCTGGCTTATCAGAAGATTCAGTCCTCAGGTGAGTGTCCAATTCTTTATTGGTGATGCCTCTGTACAGCCTAAAGGCTTAAATATGTATTTTATTTCAAAGTCATCTCCAGTAGAGATGGAGAGAGGGGCCAGTGAAACAGATGTTACAGATTATATGATATCATGTGCTGAAGGAACAATCAGTGTTTTACAAATATAGTTTCAACATGAAACTATATTTCAGGTTGAAACTATAACTATAACTGTAACTACTATAACTGGGCAACCTGAAATATGCAATAACTTCACAACTGGTTGTGCCTCATGTTGGATGTTTCAATCCAACATGGTAATGTGTGTCATATACAGTATGTTTAGCCAATATCAACCTTTTATATATTCACTTTGCAAAACCTGAAAAAAGGACAACCTCTGTCCAATCTCTTTCTCACCACTGCAAAAGCATTTGTTTTTACATTTTAATGATTTGATTTTAAGTGCACTCTTATGGTTTAAATAAGTTCTGTAAACTGTACTCTCATACTAGCTTTCTGTATTGTATTGTTTTGTTTGGTATTGTATTGTATTGCATTGTATTGTAATACAGCTTTAAGGATTCCATTGACTACAGCATGTGTATTTTTTGTGCCCAGACCAGCATGATCATTTTCAACTCTTCTTATCCTGTCTTGTCCTGACAGGTCTTTTAGTGCTCAGGATGTTCTCTGTTATTGTCTTGTCTTGAATCATGTGGTTTTGGCTAATTTTAATTTAAATAACTAAAAGATATTATTTTTCACATTACATAGCAAATATCTTGTACTGTATATAAACTCTGCAGGTTCAGTGGTTGTAATATTGTACATTGTAATGAAGCACATAATGTCATCACTGGTTATAAAATGTTTCCATAACCTGAGTTACCTGCCTTTGGTGATTCACTGTCATCTAACCTGAAACTACTGTGGGCTGTGTGTATTTATTCAGCCACATCAAAGTTAAAGTCAGATGAAATAAAATCATGCACTATAAAATCACTGTAATTAATTCTTTTCTTTTAAAGGTGTAGCTCAAACAAAACAGTTTGCTGCTTCTGTAACTGTGACACAGTCTAGTGCAAAACCCTTGACCCTTGACCCTTAACTCCATAGATTGTTCATGCAAGCAGTTTATTACAAACCAGTTATGTATTATTGTTAGGGGACTTCCAGTGGCCAAAGTAAATTGACAGGAGAGGACATTAGGAGAGGACATTAGGTGGCTTAATATATAGAAGGACAAGGTTCACTTTAACTGGAGACTGTGATGGATGAATGGATCTACACTACACAAAGTAGAGAAGAATGATGATCAGTTGCTGTACCCATGACCACAGAAGACCCAAACTTTGTCTGCTTCTTGGTGCATGGTAATATTTTTGTGTGTGTGTGTGAAAATTAACTTTTAAAACATTAATTACTAAGACAAAGTAATATTTAGGTGGAATGAATCTTTACAAGGTTTAGTAGTATTTTAGTGGAATATACCTTTAAAACTAAAGCCCTGCTGCGACTGGCAAACCAGCTTAGAGTCTCATTACTGCCACCTATCTAACTGGGGTGTAGGTGCAGAGAGACAGAGAGAGGGACTGAATAATGTTTCATCATTTCTGTTCACAAAAACCAAACTGAAGCAGAATAATAACACCAACGACAAAATTCACTAAAAGTTATGCCCTACAGTTTTCAACTAAAGTACATTTCATTTTTTCTTTTTTTTTTTTTCTCAAATGAAATAAGCTACTCTTTATTTGTAAAACACAGAGATGCCTATACTTTTAAATATAAATTAAGTATTTCATTATCTTTATAATGATCCCAGTGCTTCCAAATGTTGGCCCCTGATGCAATCATAGTGTCCACTGAAGTGTCCGATGAATGAAAATGAGTCACCTCCAACTGGTATTACATGTTCCTCTAGGAAACTTATTCATCAGTCCTTAATAATTCATCAACACTAATGTAAATGGTTGATAAATGGTACTATGACTAATTTATTATTATTGTAATATTAGAGCTGAAATTGAGTAGATGTTGGAAAAGAGGTTCTATTTTAAGTGCAGCCCAGTCTGAATGGTTTGGCTGGAGAGGGAATATTATAAAACATGTTGATAGGTTTCGAAAAAGGGTGCCTTGGATCACTTGAAATAAAGTTCCTCTTATTCTCCCCACAAATGTAAACTTCATATAGGGATAATTACAGTCTGAAGAAAGAAAGAAACAAACAAAGAAAGAAAGAAAAGTGTGCAGTTTGTTTTTGATTCACAACGTTTTCATTCATAAATATCGTAGCTCTACTCAGAATTACAGCACTTTCATCTCAGCATGACCAATTTTTCACCTTCCATTAACTGATGTTCACCAGGTAAACATGCATAAAAGAAACCGTGTTTTTGCTTTATATCGGTATGCTTACTTGGACCTGGATGCAAACTACATTTACGTTTAACCCTCCTGCCAGTTACCCTGACACCTAAGGGCTTTTACAAACATTTCTGCCCCACGCTGCAGCTGACCCACCAACAACAGGAAACTGCTCATGCCTCAGGAACCAGGTCTTTAATGGTATATTGATCAGAGGTGAATTGAGTGCATGAATGGGAAATGGCAAAGGGCAAATATTACAAACAACCTAGTCTTGGTTAAATGAAGGTTTGATCAATGCAGGATTAATTGTGTTCCTTCCCATATCACAGGAGAATAAACATGCTTGTGTTAGAATCCCACGCTTGTACAGGGATTAAAAAAGTATCATAGCAGAACAAATCCATCAGATTTTACATGTAATCTTCTTCTGTATTCCCATCAACTTTAATTTAATACCTTGTAAATATTGAATTAAAATTTAAGGATTTTAACTTTTCTTTTCCTAAATTATTCCTAGATTATAAGCTTAAAATGTGCAATGTGTGATACAATTACTGGGTAATATTGTATAATAATATAACATATTACTATGGTGTTTAGTGATATTAAACAGTGTTTGTTAAACAGTGGCTCTCACAAAATTTTCCCCATTAAAATGAAGGTAAAAGAGAATGTATTTTGTTTGGTCCTCGCATGTGTAATGTCTTCAATTCAAGTGTTGGTTCTGATCTGGTCTCTTATTTCAGACCAGCTGTTAAAAAATCTGGAGGTGATTTTTGACACCAGCTTCAAATTTGATAAACAGATTGACTCTTTTCAACTTTTCAGCTGTTTTCGACTTTGCCTTTTAGCCAAAGTGGCCTTGCTGCACTTTATTTGGCAGAGATTTTTAACGTTATATGAAAATGACATGGTTTTATGTTCATCAGATCAGTGGCTACTGACTGTCCCCATGTCCAGATATAAATGGCGGGGTGACCGTTCCTTTGCTGTTGCTGCTCCTAACCTGTATGGAACAGGTTAATAAACATGTTTATTTAGAATGACTTTAAATATCAAGCAACATGTCATGACACTTTTCCTCTGTTCTTAAATGTACATTTTATAATTTTACTGATCCTTATTTTTTGGTTTTCATTACTCTTTTATTGTGTATTTTACCCTTGCTAATTTATTTAGTGGTTTCCCTTCTTTCTTTTTTGAAGCATTGTGAGTATCTTATATTGTATCAGATATTGTAAACTATTATAAAGTATTAATAATCATTGAATGTTTGATTGATTTAGACACGGTGGCAGCAATGCAGCAGATCAAGCTGTTTCTTCAAAAACCTAAAGTTAGTGGTTTGATTTTAATGTCCCCGTTTGTGTCCTTGGGCCAAAAAACAGTAAACCACAAAGCCACAAGCAAGACACAGTAGTTCAATATCGGTGCATCATAGGACAATAATACCTACTAGAAATGACATATTTCTTTTACCCTGAGTGACTCATTCACCAACGTGGCTAAACAACACACACTCCTTCCGCAGGTTTTAGATTTGGGTCTTTGTCCTCCAGGAGTCCTCATCCATTCTCTCTTTCTATCTCTCTCTCATCCCCTCTTCATTGGTCTTTATCAGTTGGCTTCACCTGGAAGTTGCTCAGTGTCGTCCTGGATCTGGTTTATCATTAATAATCACAATCCATAATGTTGTCATGCCGATTGTCCACACAGCTGGCTGGATGTTGTGAATGATGGATTCTTCCTCTCTTTCTGTTACTGTGGGATCTATCTGTCTGAGACGCTGTAAGGTAAATTGTTAAATCACTTGCAGCTTAGTTCCCAAAAATAGAGCATGACACTTTTATTACAGTATATCCGAAGTTTAGACTCAAGCTTGATAAATAATTAGAACAAGGGCAACGGGGATAAAGTTGTTCTAAAATCCATTTCAGCTCAAAATTTTAATGTATAAGAGTGAAGGCGAAACAGAATTTCATTAAATGATCAGCACCACTGTGTTTTTGTTAATGCACTTCACTCCCTGGAGGTTGATGAAATCTGTAATGCTCTCATGCTGGTCTGCTAACTATAAAGCTAAACCCAAGATGCCATTTGCTGAGCTTTGCTTAGAGTGTGTTACGTTCAGTAGACAGTGTTTGGACAAGGAGACTAGAACCAGGACATAATATTTTGCTGTGAAAGGGAACAACAAAGAAAATGTCCCCTGTAGCCCTGTAAGACAAAATTAATAACATTCAAACAGTTTGCTATATTTAAATTTTTAAAGCATTTTATTATGATACCAGACTTTCCCTCGAGAGTGTTACGAACAGCTGACCTGCTGTGATGCATAACATACAGGTTTCCCATGGGTACTTGAAATCCTTGAAAGATGTTGAATTTGAAAAAAAAAAAAAAAGGCCATTGGAGGTTTTTGAAACTTGCCCTAAATCAAATGGCTCATTGAAAGCGCTTCAGTTTTGTGCCCTGCATTGCTTGATGTACGTAGACTAGGCCTACGCAGAAAAAAACAGTATGGACACTGTACAATGTCTCTCTCCACTGATGACATTAGAGTACATGCAGAACAATGAGCGAATAACATTAAGCAAGAAAGAGGAAATTACATGATGCCTGGGAAATGTAAATTCCAAGATCTGTGCCTCACCAAAGAAATTTACAAAGACTATTTGCCCAAGATCCCAATGGCAATCACTTGTCCAGATGCAGAGCATGCTGCAAAACAATGAAAGTGGACGCCATGAGTAAAGCAGCTCTTACAGGTTTCCCCTCCCATCTTAAGCACATTTGGTCCTTGAATTTGAGAGAATTGGTCCTGCAAGGTCCTTGAAAAGTCCTTGAATTTGATGTCAACCAAGGTGTGGGAACCCCAAACCCACCTTTGAAACTTGTTGTGCTTCCATCAGTGAATGCTGTCTACTATTTAACATTTAATTCTGAATGTATTTGTATGTAACAAATGGATCACCCTTATGTTCCTCATACCCTGTCAGGAAAGAAAAAGAAAATAATAAGTATGTTGGGTTACGGGGTGCAACAAGCTCAAGTAAATCTCACTATTTAGCACGCATTATATCTTGCTATTATCTCTATTCTGAGTCATGTTGAGCATCACAATAGGTTTAGTTTTTCAGTAATGAGGTTCTCATGAAAAGAGCCTAGCACTTTTTCCATCTCCATGCAAGGACATGTCACCATAGGTCAGGCCTAACATGTCATTTGCTGGAGAGACTCCTGCAGCTGCTTTAATTGTGGGTCAACACGGGTCAGTGCTGCAGCAGAAGGTTCAGTGACCTTATGGATGGGGTTACCTCTTCAAACATGACTGAAGTGTTTTGGAATTTTTAATGTTAAAGCTGTAGTGTGTAAATCATTTCCAGTTTAATCAGAGGATTATCAGAGCAGTGTAAGAATATGACTATATCAATATAGGTTTTATTAAAGCGGCACATTAGGAGTTCAACCTTCAAATAATGGCTCCAAGATTATTTTGATGATATATCAATTTACAGAGTGAATGGCACCCATGTCAAAGTCTTGAGTAGGTCTGCTTCACCTGCATTGGCACCGTGAAACTATAGGAACTTTTCTCATTTACCCGGTAATTGAAAAACCTTGGCGCATTTCCACTGAAATTACTCGGCTAAGTATTACCTCGGTAAACGCTTTACCCGTGTAAATTTAGTACCTACTCGTGACTAGGGACTTTTCAGATTACCGGGAACTTTGGAGGGGCGGGGCTGTGTGGAACACATTTTGCGGCTGTTTCCGTGTTGCGAACTTAGCGACTTTGTTGCCATATTTAGCAGGTTTTTCACACCCTCTAATGACTCTTTTTCAAAAAAGCAACTAGTGACAAATCTAGCGTCTTTTTCTTGTTACTTGAGGCTTTTGGGGACACTGGCATGAAATCACATATAGTTCTAAAGGTCTTCGCACACAAACGAACAAACATTATTCCAATGCAACGCAGCTTCTCACACACTTCAGGCATGATGTGAAGAAACTAATTATGATATTACTGAAGCTGTTCATCACTGTTTTTTGCACAGCAGGTCAATGACTCGCAATGCCTTCAGTCATATAAGCTACTAAACTTAATTTTTAGCATTTTATTCATTGTAAATCACTGCTGGCCTTCCTGTTTAACTGAATAATCCACAGGGCCACAGCAGCAGCAGCAGTCAGAATGTTATTTACAGTCTGACTTAGCCATGTGTTTTGTTGTTTAAATAAGTTTTTTAAAAAAGTATTTTTTCAGACTTTTTCATTAATCTCAAGTAGGTTCAACCCTATGCAAATGCTTAACTCACAGACTTTTCCCCCTGTTGTGAATCTCCAATCATCTAGGATTCAGAGACACTGAGAATTGCATAGCGCTCCTGTGGTTTTGGGTGGATTACTCCTTCACTCAGTTTTACCAGTGTTTTCTATTTGCACGAGTAATTAACACCTAAAAACCTTCATCTTCCGCCAGTCGTGGCTTTGGTCCTACATTTGTTGAACAGTTTGCTCAGTCTGTCTCCACTAAATTTTCCTAAAATAGAAGAACAAACTCATCTCTGATGAACAATAATCCAGTAAGTCAGCCTGTTAACACAGGGAGCTCTTCAGTCATTATTCAGCTGCATTGAATTACAAAGTGAAGGACAACTAATAATGATATCAATAAGATCCTCTCACCCTTGCCTCATCCTTTGTCTGGGCCAATGTTTTCTCATAATCTACACGCTGTTTCCTTGCCTGTTGAGTGTCAGGACTTGACTCAATCTGGGATGACACAATCATGGACGTGTCAGTGTGGCGTCATTTCCTCCTCTTGTCTGACCCTGTTGTCAGTGGAACTGACAATCTACAGCAGATGCTAATAACTTGTATAACCTGCTGTTTGATAGAGCTCCCAAAAGCACATAACTTAGAGGTCAAGGACATGTTTGTGACGCAACTGTAACTTTGACCTTTGGAAACCCAAATCTTTAAAGAGAACCTGTGAGTCCAACTGTATATTTGTGCCAAATTTCAAAGGATTCTCTTGAGGCATTCTTTTGACAAAGCACTGTAAGGACTGTTTACATGCAGTGCTTTAGATGCACATCACATGCACACACAAAAGGAGAATAAAAGCATTGCAATGCACATTTTTCATTTTAAACAAGTAGACATCACTGGATGAAAGGTAGACATCGCTGCTAGCTGAAGTTACCATGATTTATAATTTATCAATAAATGTGCTTAAATACTGCAGCTGTATGCTATGTTCTTTTATTATTACTTAATATTAATATTAATATTTATTTATTAGTACTCATGGTTGTCTAATATTGTCATTGTTGATGTGGTGTTCATTTCTACGTATGATGCTGCTAACTAGGTCTCCCTTGTAAAAGAGGTTTTAATCTCTTTTTCACCTTTAGTGAAATAAAGATAATAAAAAAAAAATTGCCACTTATTCTGAAGGATGTGAGGAGTATAACATTCACATGGTAAAATGGTATTCTTCATTTCTTCTTTGAACCATGTAATTCATCCCAACCCATTCACCTCAGTGCAATATATTGTGTCCATGTTGTTTATGAGTCTAATTTCAGCCCATTTTCATTAAAACATAATTTTTGGTAGCACAAATGTAATGCAATGCAATTTAATTGGATGTCAGGATATCAGTAATGAAGTGATTCTCTGGGCTGTCGTTCAAAGCACAAGTGTATCCTTACTATTACATGAAATCATTCCAGTGAAAATGCATTTTAGTTTGACACGTTGAAACTATTTTGTCTGACAGCCAGGAGTGTGTCCTACAGCAATGAGCAGCACAGATGGTTGTTTTAACAGCAGGTGAGAGAACTTCAAACAAAGCAGGGTCATGTCAGTTAGGGTCTAAATGTTTAAAACATCAGTTCTTGGCAGTGAGCTACAAGGTCATTTTAGATGAATTCATTACGGATTCTCTTTGCAGGTCAGTTTTCAGGAGAACTTGAGTATCAGACTTTTTACTACACAGCATTTTCGACCACTCCCGCTGTTAAATTTCAATGGATGTGACAGCATTTAAACACACACTCATGTTGAAACATATTATTCAATAAAAATGTAGTCATGGATTCACAGAGAATTTTCAGTGCTATTTAGGCCATGTGGTTGTCCGCTATTTGCCTAACTCATTTAAAAGATTTATGGTGAAAATAAATAAAACATTGTAGGTCAGTCACATAGAGATGGGCCACCAGCAAAACCACTTTTTACCTACAGTATGGGGTGCCTAATACATGTCCATTCATGGGCAAAGGGCATGTTTTATAGCATTTTTTTATACATAAAAGTTAAAATATTTTCAATATTCAGCACAAGGTCCAGAGTCCCAGCCCTTGTCAATGTCACACTTGGCCCAGACATACAATCAAAGCAAGGTACAGGCTTTCCTTGCAAAAACCTCAGCTTTTATGGGCTTTTCTTTCTCATAAAGAATAAAGCAAAGGGAAAGGCCTGTTATTTAAATTTGATTGTGGACTTATACACACAAGGCTTCTCCAAATCCGCTTTTTCCCCTTTTGGCTGTTTGAAGACCCTTTTTGAAGCAGATGTGCTTGTGTGATCGGCCCCTTAGTCTACAGCTTTATAGTTGCTCTGTGAACTTGTTCTTTGGAGCAGAAGCGCTTTGAGCTAAATGCTTCACAGAGATAGCACTATATGTGTTGCCACTGTGACCATGTTACTACCTTTCTTTATTGTATTATATGTATCACCATTTAAAACAAGTTATAGCCAGTAGGATGACTGGGTCTTGTCAGTGTTCCTAATACTCAGTTGTAAACAAAGCACTGCACAATTTGAAATACAAACCAGAAATGATTAAGGGTCAGCAAAGTTGATTACATTCATCGTGAGGGGTGGGAATAAATGTCTGAAACAAATTTGATGGCAGTCCTTCAATTTCAGCTCCATTTCAACCAGAGCTACAATTACATTCATTATGTGGAGACAGAAAAAAAACCTCTGTGAAAAAGCTCAATCCACAAAAAGTTGATTCATTTAATAAACTAAAGTGGTGAGATGAACAAAACTGGATCACCATATGCTGTCATATACTGTCGGTCTGTGGCAAGAAAACAATGCATAGATAAATAAACAAAACTACACTTCATGGACACATACAAATCTGCAAGTGTAAGGGTGTACTAGAGTCTATGAGAAAATAACCCTCCTCATAACATCAACACTAAACTAGGTTTGCACTTGAATACACTTGAGAACTATTTAGCCAAATATTATAACATTTCCATAGTTTATCCTTTGTTTCAAACAAAATGGCTAAACTAATAGATAATCCCACTGTGAGAAAGATGGCATTTTAATAGTCAATCCCATTGGGAGAAACAACTAGAATTTGAAAGACATACTTTGTGTGTTTCTTTTTTTGTTAATCACACACATTTGTAGAGCACAATGAAATGGATGTATCTTTTGATAATAAGTTTGCTTTCTACTTTACTTTTAGCATTTTGGGATTGTGCTACTCCTTTGTCATTTTGCTCAGTAAATGTTGAGATAACAATTTACACACAGAATAGCCAGGTCTACACTGTAATGTCTTGTGGTTGACAGGAGACAAAATGCTGATGTGGGACAAGAAGAGCATATAGGAATATCTAACTGAAAGAGAGGATAAGGAGGACGGGGTGCACAGAGGAGGCAGGGTTAATTGAAAACAAGTGAAGCACATCAAGGTGGTAGAGACTTTAAAGGGAATGGTCAGCTCTACAAAGAAAGTTAACCTGGCAAGATAATCGTGATAAGTGACTCTAGTGGTGTCCAAGCAAAAGAGAGAATAACTAGAGAAAGCACTCAATACAATCAAAGACAAACAAATTCAAGAAAAACAATCCTGCATCCAGATCTGTGTCCAGATCACCAAAGTCAAATAAAAAAATCATACCAAAAGTAATCAGAATGAAATTACCACACAGCTATGCAAAAGTGTTACTCCCAACATGAGCAGAAACCAAGTTTATACAAAAAACCTGGATTTTTTTTGTATAAACATCCATATAAACATGACTGTGATGCCCCTGTAGTGTCCAGGAATGATCAGATGTGTATATGTGTTATAGCTAGTGGTGGTGGTGGAGGAGGAGGAAGGGGTAATATTGGCCTGAAGCTCAAAAAGGCGTGAAGTTAAAGATTAGCACTTGCTGCTGCCACATGATCACTGCTGTGTTGCCCGAAAGTGAGGCCCTTAACCCATAAATGATCCACTGGTCCTGCTCAGTGGCCAACAGCTCAGTGAGTGGTTTCACAGAGCAACTTCCAGGGGTGAATATATGAACACTGGTAAAAAGGTGTTTCTGGGAAAAGGAAAAATATCTTGTTGCATGCTGGTTCTCTGGAGGCAGAAACTTGCTCAGCAGGAGCAAATGCCATAGATGTGTCCAGCATAAAATTTCTGTGTTATAGTTCACAATGTGCTGAGTGAGCTATGCTTGTAACACTGTGTTAAAAAATGTGAGGGTAACATTTAAGTACAAATATTTTTCTCTATGCACTAAATCCTGCCTGCCTTTCAGCATCATAAACAAATGTCATAAAATGGATCAGTCTAAACTGACCTTTTAAACTGTGCAAATTCCAAAATATTTAATCCCCCCATTTTCTCCCAATTGCCTTGCCTTTTTGGTAAGTCTCAGTTGCCTTTTTGCAATTGCAGAACATAACAAAAATCAAGTAACAATTAAGTAAACAATTCCACAAATAAAGGAGAGAATGGTTTTTAAAAAAATAGATTCAAGTACACATAATAAACATCAGAATGAAGTAAGTGCGACAAACATGACATAGTGTTGACTATTTCCCCACATGTTCACAACATCTTGCATAAGAAGACAAGACTAGTATTTTATAACAAACTGTTCAATATTGTAGTCCAGATTAACTGTTCATAATTTGCCACCTTAGTCATTTAGTTAGCCATTTATTAAATTAAGTAATATTGTTTATTGTCCAGTTTCTCAGGACAACCACCACCACATAATTAGCTGAAATGATAAATTCATCCCCTCTGGAGCCAATCCCGTCTGACACTGTCGGACATGCACATCATGTGAGTGTCCACTTACCCTAATCTGCAAGTTTTTAGACTATTTGATGAAACCAGATTACGTGGAGTAAATCCACACAGCATGGGGAGAACATGCAAAGTCCATACAGAAGGGCCTTTAGGTGGACCAGGTCACAAACATGGGTCTTTTTGCTATAAGGCAACAGTTGCTATCCCCTACACTACTATACACACTACACCCCTATATATAAATATAAATATATAAATATTAATGTTTACAATTTATGACACCTGACCTGTTAGAAAACAAAAATAATAAATAACAATTGAGGCCTTTAATGTAAGAAGAAACAATTTTGACGTAGTAAAGTGAAGTGTGTCTGACAAACACACACAAATGCCCAGGTAGGTAAAAAGCTAGCTCTTCCTCCCATCTTTACATTTCATTACTTTTTCAAAGAATCTAGTGATATTCTTTGAGAGTTTGAGAAAATCAATTAATTCGTAACATTAAAAGACATTAATGTACTTGCACCTTTTCCTTTTTAACCATTTTCTTTTCTTTTTTTTTTTTTTTTTGCCACACCCCAAATCCAGTGGCATTTAAGTTACAATATTGTGCAGTTTGTGAAAGACATTTCATAAAAATTCATCTTCTAGAGGGGTATATTATATATGTAGAGAGGAAGACATTAATGTACTTGCACCTTTTCCTTTTTAACCATTTTCTTTTCTTTTTTTTTTTTTTTTTGCCACACCCCAAATCCAGTGGCATTTAAGTTACAATATTGTGCAGTTTGTGAAAGACATTCCATAAAAATTCATCTTCTAGAGGGGTATATTATATATGTAGAGAGGTAGAGAGGTATATTATTTGGGCCTCTCTTTGGTTTAAGTTGCCTAAGTAAAAAAAAAAAAAACCTACCAGAAGCTGCACTTTATATAAATTGAGAAAAGAGGAAACAAGTCCTTCAAACAGGTACATTGATCTTTTTTGCAAATATCAGTCAAATGAGATATTAAGACGGCATTGCTTATTTTGAGTGATGGCACTGTCAACTTGCGTTCCACCTTGGCTCAAAAATTAGACCTTGGGACCGAGAAGGCAGAGACAAGAGGGACAGGGTGGGGGCGGGGCGGGGTGAAGGGATGGGGAGGTTGTCAAATCAGACTTCGGGAGAGAAAAGAGGCATGAGCAGATGAAGAGAGACATGCGCGGGCTGAATAACAAACAGTCTGCAGCAAGGAAAGATGTGGAAAAAAAAAGTGAAGGATGCAGTGAATTGGTGGTAAGATAAAGACATGTGGGACCTCTAGAGCGATCCAGGAACTGCTTTCTCTTTGTCAGGGGATATGGGGGGGTGGTGGTGGTGGTGGTGGTATACAGCCATGTGAGTGGAAACAGCCAGCATTATCTAAAAGGCTTAAAGTAGTGACAGCTGTTGAGACAATAGGCACCAGTTAGGGTTGAATGATGATTATAAAACTTAAGTTCCCAACAAGAAAATCAAGAAAAATCAACCCAAGGGTGTAAAGAACAAAAATGGTATAATTTCAAAGTATCATTCTTGACTTCTACATTCTATGTTTATGTATCTGCTTATTTATGTACAACATCAGTGGAGAGTGACAGGAAGTTGAGTTGTTAAGGACTTGACCTCAACATACATAAATAATCAGGTAAGCCTCTGGTGGTCCCCAATTTTTGACATATTTTTCCAAGCTACTGTGTGTTAGCGACTCTGACGTAAGGAAGCCAAGTCACCAGATGTTGACCTTTAAGAAGGATTTTTTTGGCCCTTTCCAATCAGTGACACAGGAGGTAGAAATGCAAATCATGATAATAAGCCAGTGGCAAAGTCCTGACATTCAACCCTCAATGGACAAGGACATATAAAATCACATATAGCAGACAATCAAGAATAAGAATCAGATCATTTTCATGCTCATGGCTCATGTTTAAGCTCTTTACTGTTTTCAGTTCAAGTGAATAGATTTTATCCTAAATGCATCTTTTCCTAAAAGGGGAAACTGTTTGCAGCAGACAATAAAATGTCTCTAAAGGGCCGACCAACAGTGTTTTTTTGTTTGTTTGTTTATTTGTTTGTATCCCCACTTTTCTCCTCTCTCTCTTTGACCTTTGGAGCACCAATGGTGCACTCTTTCTTTGTGTTTTGAGTCTCAGGTGTCACTTTCAAAAATATCAGCAAATCCCTCAATTAAGGGATTTGCAGGAATTGTTGGATGGGTGGAGAATCCAACAGTCCCTTAACTTGCACCCCATCATTTTTTATGACTGCTGCACTTTAGCAAGACTTGAATGGGCATGAAACAGGTACAGGTGCAAGAGTCACATGAGACACATTCAAACACATGTCAGAGCTCGAATTCTGAGTTTATATCACAATTTATGAGTTGTAATTAATCAGACACCTGATCTAGGTTAAACTTTATTTAAAAAATAGATTTTGATTGTATATAAAAATGTTTGTCTTCTGTTTTCTGGTGATGCCTAGGATGTCCGAAGGTTAGCAGTTAGCCATCAGTGGGTGACACTGCTCCATTTTATTGGAAGTCTATGGGAAAAAGAGCCTACTTCTTACTTAGTTTATAATATCAGATCATGAATCTTGCGGCTTCACAGTGGGAGTTCTTTTTGCAACCTGTATTCTATGGGCATTTTTGTATAGTCTGTAATCTTATGCATTTTAAAAACCAATTTTCTCTAATTTTTTCCAGTGTGTTGGTTTATCACAGTATTATCATACTGTACTTCTAAAACCAACTTTTCTAGTTCACCTACTGCGTTAATATAAATGTTCAGCAGAATTAAGCCAAATTTAATGGATTCAGGATAAGTGCCCGCATGCTACATCAAGTTCATGAAAACTTTTAAATCATTAAATGAATGTACCAATTTGGCCAACAACAGAGAGATAAGTGCACACAGGGATGATGAAAAAGAGGATTGAAGACATTCAGTTGATGATCATCCTCTGTATCAGTCCCTAAAGAGAGTCCTTGATGTCCTGATTAAGTGACAGAAATAACAACCACTCCCTAGAAGTGCTGTGGAAAAAACAGCCTTAATTCTCCAAATATAGACATGTTAGTGGGTGGATTTATTCTGCTCTAAAAATGTGCTCTAAACACCCATAGAGAATACAAGTGTTTTGTGGGCCCTTGCTATCAAAAGGCTTGAACAAATCTTGCTTTGACCCACTTTATCATTGTGGTTTAAGGTTGCCAAAGTGTTAAGAAAAGGAATCGCATTCCATCGAACAAACTTGATAGCACTTTGTGTGCAAACAAATCCAGCATCTGTTGAGTTTCATTGATTTTTGGAAGCAGCTGACTGCTTCTTGGCTGGAAAAGCAAATAATAAATAAAATAAATCCAGTGTGGTACCGCCAACTGCCCCATCATATCAGCCAAATTGTCAGTTTACAATACTCATGCCCTTTTTAACTGACAGACTTCAGCAGGATGAAAATATTCATGTATGAAAATGGTAGCAGCACAAATGCATTAATATACATTTTTTAACTGATCACTGTGTCAAGCTATGCATTTAAAATAGTGCCACTATAGCTGTAGACCTAAAGGGAGCACATTATTTATCACTGTGTTAGTGCTTTCAATTAGTGTAATTAGGTATTTAGGTATTTAACAAACTCAACAGTCAAGCTTTTTCAGTCCTATTGAAGTTCTCCTGAACAATACATCGTGTCACTGGGTGTGTGTTGTGGTCATTTTCTACTTTACATTTAAGGAAGCTAAACAGCATATGCAACAATTTCCCATAGTCCCATAGTTAATGGTTTGTCTCATTCTAAATGATGCTAATGATAATGATATTTTTGGTTTGAATCTAGAAAATAAAAATAAAATAACATTGTGTATTTCGATGTAAGTTATAGCTTGGTTAAATTTAGAAAGTGCTTAAAAGCCAAGAGCCACTGACAGAGTGAGGCCGAGTATATACGTGTAGGTGGGTATTTTTTGAAAAGTGAGGTTTTCTTCCTCCAGTTTTAAAAATAATCCTGTCCACACTCAACAACAACATATTTGTCTGCATGAAAAGAGTAAAACCAACTTTTAAGCAGGTAGTGATGATACCATAACTGTATAACCTTGTTGGCCAATCAGAAGAGAAACTAAATGCTGCCACTGTTTTGGTAGAAAAACAGGAAACCAAATGTATGAACAACCGAATGTGCCTGAAGTTTTAAAAATAAATGCACCAATATGTATGTGTATCCACATGAGTTATTTTGTAATACATGGTGTTCCCTAACAATAATTACATAATTAGATTATGTATGTGAGCAGTACCTTAATGTTAAGACCATGATGGAACAAATTTGAATTTAGGATTTGATGGTTTTGACAGATGCATTCTGTTTTCAATAGCGTAGATGAAATTCTTGAGCAAATGTAGTTACTTTCAACCTCTGCTACATATTTGAACAGAGCACTAAATGAGAAAAGGTGTAAGGTGGTTTTGTCTCTACTAAAAAATAAATACCACAATATGATCTCACATTGTAAATTTGGATTAGAAGTGAATGTATGCAATACCTCCTTTAATTCATTGTTTTCCCACATCCTGACTGTCCCTCACAATGCACTCAGAAGAAATGCTGTGTAGCCGTAGCGTATGGGCAAGGTTGAAACCTATAGACCATTTCAGTTGCTTGCTTATCCATGTGGTAGAGGACAGATGGCATTTACCCACCACTCTCTCACATCAGCCATGCACATAGACACGTGTTCAGCATGAACGATCATGGTCCCTCGTTACACAGTGTCTAACACCAAAAGGTGATTTTCTTCCTTCTAGTGCTGTGTGGTTATTCCATTACAACAATGACAATGCCATTAAGCTTGAAGGTCAATGACAAACACGGTCTCTCAAAACCCCTAAATGGGACTTTCATTTACCAACTCAAGTGACCCTGCACTTGTTGGACTAAATGGGATTTAATTTAGAAGATGCCAATACTCTAAATGTGATTTAACGGCGGCTTAAAGGCCCATTGTGAAAGATTCAGGTTAAATTATTTTCATTCTGCAGAAACTGAAAATAAAATAATTATACTTTTTTTCTTTTGTCAGTGTACCACCACCTGATTGTATGAGTTGTTGATTTTCATTATCTTCAAATTTGCCTTTTACATCAATATAAGGAGCTGGGTCAGCTCTAAGGAGACTGCCATTTTGTGCCGCCATGTTTTTACGATAGCCCCCAATGGACTAACTAAACATCTGAAAGGAAAGGGCAAAGTGAAGGATTTTTAGCAGCAAGTCTGCTTGAAAATAAATAACGCAAAAAATAAAATAAAGAAATCAAAGAAACATAGTACTAGTTCTTTCATTCCCTCCATTATGTGCTCAGCATGTTTATATATATATATATATATTTCTCTAACACCCTTAACAAACCTAATGGAAAAAAGTAACTTTCGGACCAATGTTTATGGAGAAAAAATGTGTTTGGATGGACTTGGTTTGAAGTAGTAGCAGGCGGATAAGGTACAGTCAATAAAATCAACTTTTATACTCGCTAATGACACCTAGATCATGTTGTTAGCATGCACTTATGCTGACCTTTATCAGCCTGTAATTTGCCCTGTGGTGCAAAACCATTTTTTGAATGTAATTGGCTGCTGCCACTTGTGGTTGGGAACTAAGAAAAGGGCTACTGAGTAACGAGGTGAACTCACTGAAGACAAAAGCAGCTGTAGCTGTCCATGTCCTCTGTCTTCTACTCCATTGAGACACTCTCCACATCACAGTGGTTGGGGGGGTGCTGAAACGTATGCAGACAAGTAAAATGTTATAGTTCGTGTTATGCCATGGATTTGAGAGTCCTTATTCATTATTGTGCTTTTAATGTAAAGTGACTTTGAGTTTATGAAAAAAATTATTATTATTATTATTATTATTCGCCTTGGTATAAATTTATGTATCAAAATAATCTTGGCCACATTATTTGAAGGTTGAAAGTCTACAGTGTGTTGCTTTAAATGGGGAAAGGATTATTGAAAAGATCTATAAATTCCTTATAATTCTTAATAGCATTTTAAAAACGGTCAAACATTAACTTAGCATTTATGTAGAATAAAGTGAAATAAAACAAATCAATGGGCCTTGAAAGCAACTTTGCTTCTGTAACCTGCTTACAGAGGTGTGTGTCAGTGCACAGCAGTGATTTATTTATTTTTTACATTTCATTTTTTCTTTTTCTTTATATACAAAGTTGATAAAGTCTTATAAGTCATCACTTTCCACAAGGAAATAAAGCAGGGAGCAGGTAGTGACTATAGCAATTTACCCCTGAGCAAAACATAAATTCAGAACCTACAGGTGGATGGATGAGTTGTTGTGTGTTGGCTTATAAAGTGATTTTAATAAGGTTTCACCGAGTTCAGCACAGTAGGGAGTGGAACCACCGTCTGGCCAAGCACGCTTAGAGCCTGAAGGGGTACACTGCAGTTGAGCCGAGGCTTCTGAAATGCTATATGATCACGAGGAGTTGACCAGTGACAGGAGTTAAATCACAGCTGTAATGGTGTGGCAGCAGGCATTATGGCATCAGAGTTAGCAGAGCACTGATGGATTAAATTCACTGGCACAACTGGATGTATGTTGGCTTTTGCACCACAGTGGCTACTGCTTCTAACAAAGTCAGCTCTCAGCACTGCAAGCTCACAAGCGCTCAGTCAGCTCATGGCAGAAATGCTACTCTACACACACGATCACAGAGTTTCAAGACTCAACGAACAGAAATTAACTAATATCATCTAATGACTGAGAACAGAGAGAGGGCAGCCTCATCTAGTACCAGGCAGTAATCACCATGGAAATTAAAATAATACTCATTGTAGTGTATGTCATTTGCACACATTGTAGGGAGCTTCTTGTTTATCTTGTAAGCCATTTCATGGACAATTTCTTTTCAAAACCTTTTGCATGATTATGCTACGCCATCCCTCTTATCCCACTTCAAAGCATTGAGCACAAATCAAAGCATTTTAAAACCCACCACTGATAAACACATTTTTTTTGTTTGACATGCATGATCTCAGATCACTGAGGTTTTTGATAATTCAATAGCTAAATTAAAGTATTTTAGTTGTCTTTTGTGTATTCAAGTGTGAAAGAATTTGTTATGGTGAAAGTAAAGATTGCAATAAATGGATGACTCCACCTTTCACATATCCCTCTCTACAATAACTATTGGCGGCCTTCATTTGGGCATTAGTTTTGTGGGCGAATTTGTTTCTGGTTTTTCAATTTGGTTTGCCATAGAAACATGTTGACATGATCTAGACCCTTGCCTAAGAACATAAAACAGGCTATTTCTAATGAGCTGCTCACACATTCAGTGGAATCCCAGGATAAGGCTATGAAAAGCAAACAATTACATTTTAAAGCAATTATACACTTACACAACCATACTGGGAAGTATGCTTTCAACTGCCATAGATATATTTTATGTTATTATTTGATATGTTTTGGTTTTATATTATTTATTAGATTTATATCTTGTTTTTGTGAAAATTGTCAGGGAAGGAACATTTTTAGTTGCTGCATTGTTTTCTACTGAAGAGACATGCTAGAAAGGTTATGTCCGGCTCAAGTAAGTAAAGAGTAAGTAATAGTTGCAAGTGATTTTTTTGGTGCCCTTTTTTGTGGTGATATTTTTTGTTTGTTGTTTTGTGGATTCATTCACTCTCAGATATATTTGCAGCCAGCAAGGTACATTTATTTTTGTTTCTTCTCTTCCTTCAGGCTCATATGTGAGTGTGTGTGTGTGTGTGCCCTAGGCTAACAGTCTAAAATATGCTTTAAATGCCATTGCTTGTGTGGAAGAAATCGTTTTTCTCTTTACTTTCATGATTGTTTTTACAGCTGCATTCTGCATATTTTCTGTTTGTGAACTGGTTTCCCCCAGCCTCCTCAGCAAATGTAATTTCATCGCTTGGAAGTTTACTCAACCACATCAAGAGTTTTGATGGCTCTGTGAATTCAGCTGAACTCAAAGTCAACTCTGTTATCATTATATGCAATGATAACAGGACGTTCTACTTACTTTTCTCAGTTCTTTTTATCCTACAAATGCCACAGACTTGTTTATCCTAATTCTTTTTTAAGATAAAGTCAGCCCTTCTTAGCTTCAACTGTCAAAATGACTCAGGCAGCAACACTAACAAAAGACAGTAGGTAAAGTACTGTATGTCTAGCACGGTGTGCTTCCAAACTATAATCTCACTGCTCAGTCTTATGATGCCTCTGGCAAACCTCTGCTCTCCACAGAGATTGTGATTTCATATGTTTGATGACACACGCAGAACAGAACTCACTTTGGGCAAACTATGTTTATGGTGCCTGCTATGGGGCAGGAAATCGACTATTTTTTATCCAGTCGATTGCATGGTGCAGTGCTGATTTCAAATGACATTTCAGCACATCAGAAATTCATGCCCCGTTTCACCTGTTAACCCCACTGTTGTTATGCAGTGCACAATGTGTGTTTGTAGGTGAACTATTTCACAGACAGTTTAAACCCTGAATGGTTGAGTGGAGTTTTAAAATCTGCGCACACTGCTGTGCATGAAACATAACTCAGATCAGCTTAGAGACCTGTCATTGGCAGTGTCTGGAATCCTCTACGTGTAAATTGAAATTCAATTGATAAAGAACTTAAAACTTCGATTGAACTCTGATCTGCAAATCACCTCCATAAATGTATTTTGTTGTTACAGACAAATGCAAATGCCACAAAGGGGAATGTTTTCAAAACCTGCTTGGACCTGGCCACAGTACAAGTATAATGCCATAGATTTGCGTGAGCTTGCAAGTCTGCTGAGGTTAGCATTCAGTTTCCCATCAGAGGAGATTTCAGCACAGCCAGATTATCCACACTATAACACCACAGAAACAATGAGCTCATACTGTATTCCACTGCACCAGTAATCCTGGAAAGGCTTAGGTGTGCAATCAAGAATACAAGATGCAGAGAGTGCCCTTCAGGAAGGAGGATGTTGGGAGCCAAGATTGCTGGAGTCTGGATGGGTGTTGGTTGATTTACAGAATTGCAGAACAGGGTGATGACAGAGCTAACAACTCTCTCCCCAACTGGCTCATCACAAGGCAGGACAATCCTCATCATGAAGGATCCCCAAAATGATCCCCAACATGGATACTCCTCTCAGGCATCGTAGCAGCTAAGCTGAGCGGATATACTGTATGAGACAGTACATTAGAAAAGCATTACTGGAGTGCTGTTGAACTGAACATCAGCACGGCTGTGGTGTGGTCGTAGTTTCAGGTGTCACAACTGTGCTGATATTCAGTATAACAGCATGTCACTTGGTATGTTATATTGCTTTTATACAACAGTTGTACACTATTTAATAGTTGCAAATTAGAAGCTACAACGGATTATATGCTTTTTTTCCTATTTAACCAGTTATATGGCTTTGCCAGCAAAAATATTGCCACAACTGGTTGACCTTGAGTGTTGTATAACACACACAGCAAGCATATCCTGTCCACTGCTTTGATTCATGCACATTTACTTGGATGTTTCCATTAATTGTCTGTTGACAGTTGCTTTGGTGGTTTGTATGTATCTGGTCAGTTTGATCTGACAGTACACTGCACCATCGTTTCCTGCTCTCAGTAGATGGCGAGGCTGAACTTTGATGAATATCGTGATGGCAGTAGATTTTGATATATCATGCAGCCCTAGTAGATGGTCTCTATTAATTTTTTTAATGAACTTTCACATCTGAAAGACAGAACACATTTTTTATTCAGGCTATGTTTTTTTGTGTGCATCCAAAGTCCATCACCTTGAAACTCTTCAAGCAAATAAGAGAGGAAAGGGATGGATTAGTGAGTGTTCGAGCCTTGACCCAACATGAAACAAGAGTATCCATAAATACATCAGGAAGATGCTCCCCTGCTGCTACAAGAGTGCCTCAGGCTGCCAAAGACAAAGGATGATGAGCATCAAGGAAGAGAAAACCCCATGGACTGGAAGGACTTGGTCTAATGAGGCATTATATTTTGAACAGAAAGATGTCCACATTAGTATATTATTGGTAACTACTGCAACTATGCTTGGGCTTGTTCAGTTCAGACATCCCCACTTCTGCAGTACATGTCCAATACACTTCTGTGTATTTTTGTTGTGAGTGGCAAGGTCATAGAATATGGAGGCCAAATATTTACCATGAAGTATGTTTTTCAATGTGAGTTGAATGACTGACTGTAATCATGATCAAAAAACAGAGAAGGCCTCTCATCCCATTTTTTTTTTTTTTTTACTTGAGCAAACTTGAAAGATATCAACTTTTAAAGAGCTAATATAATCACTTCAGTAAAGTCAGTAACCTGGGTCTGCCTGTTTTACATAACTAATAGAGCAGCATTCAAGAGAGTCATTGGATGCTAAAATCTCATTATACCGCCTGACGACCTTGGCACATGTGTTGAATGGGAAAGTAATGACACTTAAACCCTCCCTGCACACCAAGACAGCCCCTTTCAAATGTGGTTCAGAGACAAAAATATATGCATTAATACTGGAATTTCATCGGAGAGGAGCAGAAACAGGCAATGACCTTTTATAAATTTGAAGATCAGAATGTGCTATAGACAGCTGGTAGATGGAGGTCTTTGTCCTTTAGCACACAGACCTCCAGTAGTATAGCAATGTAGAAAACCTCTTCATTAACACTGCAAATCCACAGGTCCGCCAACATGATGTTTTGTTTTCCAAAAATACATCCTAATGAATAATTAAAGGTACAGGAAGCAGTTTTTTGTGTCATTTGTCCTTAACATTCTTTCAGCTTAATGTAAATCAAGGAATCTGAGAGAGACCAACACCTCTGCATCTCCTTTGGGTTCTGTTTACAGTCTCACAAGTAAATCTGAGCCATTGCAGTATTGTTGCAGAGTATTTGACTGACTGCAAGAGCAGAAAGCAGAATGTCCTCTTATTGGCTGTTCCACAACACCTATTATGAACATACCAGAATGACTGCAACTCCAGCACCAGCAATTACTGTCAATGCTAGTCTTATAAAGACTTGGAGAATAAATGCAATAAAAAGCCACTATCAGTACTGGCTTTTAGACTTTTAGAGCTAAAGAAATTACCTCGAGTCATTTGTCCTGTATGAAACAAACTCAAATATGGGTATTTTAATAACCTGCTAGTTAATTAAATTAAACTCCAGTAACTTTTTGTGTGCTGCAGTTGTATCACTGCACTTGTGTGGCAGCTTAGCCATTGAAATGAATGAACAAACAGTATTAGCTGAGTGGCTGTATTTGCAAAATATTACAGTAAAAAGTTGTGTTCAGGTAACAAGTGTCAACCATGGGGTTTTATACTTTCTGTAAGATTATCAAGAAAATTCTTATGACACATTAAAGAAAAGACAGCACCTGACAGAAAATAGTTTGCTGCAACAAAGCTTGACTATAGGTGGAGATAGAAGTGAAAAAAAAAAAATCTTTGAAATATGTTTCCACCACAACCGCCTTGTGAATAGCCAACAGTAAGAGTTTTATGGTCATGAATGACAGCACACTGGATCCATCCTTCTACTTTGCAGCGCAGGTGAACGATTGACACAGATGCTGCTGAGATTGAGTTGATACAAACATGGTACGACCCCAGACTCATGGCTTTCTTTTCTTTGTGTGAATATGTGTCTGCATGTCAGTGTGAGATGGATTTCAGGTGTGCAAGCCTGATTGACTGCCCTGTGTGTGAGCTGACTGGTCATGCAGAGGAGGTTCCAGTATAAGAAGTCTGATCATCCCAGCTACATGGGAGTTCCTTTTAACCACTCAGAGCCAGACTACCTGCAGTAATGTGTGCTTGTTTTCAAATAAACCTTTAAAGAGGACCTTCACTGGAAAATCAAATTGCTCATGTTTTTTGGTGTGTCCCCGTGCCCTTCCTGTATCTAAACATCACTAAAGTGTCACAATAAACACTTCAGCCACTTCTGAGAAAGAAGGGCTTCACTGTTTACTTGTGCTTAAGCAAGCGGTTTTGAAAAGTCGAGTTTAGTTACGTAACTAACACATTTGCCGTGCAACGAACCCTCCCCCAACAGCTACTCCCAGTCATGGGCGTGAACATTCGACCTGAAGAAGAAGAAGAGGCTGACTGAGCAGTCAGTCAGCTGGTAGCTGGCCAATCACAAGAGACTCAGTGTTCTGGGGGGCGGGCATTAGCTCAGAAACAGAGTGCCTGTTCAGATGCTGGCAGAGAGCAGCAATAAACTGACTTAATGTGAAGAGACTATGAGGTTTTTGACTATAAACATTATTTAATTTACCTAAGTAGACATCAGTAATCATCAGTAATCTTTTTTTTTTTTTTTTGATTTTTGGTTCAAAAAGACCATTCTATGTGACCTTTAAAATGGTTTGTTTAGTGTGTGTTGTGCTGGTGGTTTATTGGGAGTTTGGCATCTCCACATTCTTACTGTGATAAGCTTTTCCCCAAGGCCTAGTTGAAACAAACATCACAGGGGTTTTCATATTTGGGAACACAAAAGTTATTTTTCTCAGATGGTAACATTATAATGCAACTTGTTACTTTTTAACTGCAGTAAATTTGTGATGTAACAAGTTACTTTTAATAGTAACATTTTCGTACCCTGGTTTTGAAGAATGATTTATGATCACAACTATGATATGTCAGCATCAGGCTTTTAATATTTGATTTACTTCTAAGAGTAGAATATCATAAATCTGACAGTCTTGTTATTTTTGCTTTGAATAAAGTGATAACATGACTTGCAAAATGCTGAATGATGTGAGGGTGGGGCTTGAAAAGAAGCACAGTTCAAGAGAAGCACTCGAGGCCCTGAATGAGAAATTTGACAGATGTGCTCTCCATCAGTGCCGGCCTACAATGCATGGCGACATGGACTTGACATTCTTTGCAAAGTTTAAAAGAGGAGCAACTGCAAGGATGAACTAACATGGTTGAAATAATTCCCTATCGCTCTTTAGGTTTATCTGCATTTTTGTCCTTAGCACCTTCTTTTGCCACTTTCATGTAGAACTACAGTGAATCTTAACAAAAAAAGAAGGAAAATAAACTTTAAAAAGTAAAGCATTCTGATAAAGTAAATACTTGTTGCATTATATTTAGTATCAGTTTCTGACTTACATAAAAAATAAGAAAGCAAAAAAAAAAAAAATGCAAAAACAAACAAACAAAAAACCAAACAATAAAACTGTGACATAGTGTATATGAAGCATATGACTACAAACTGTTACTCATCCAATATTTCATGCAATGTAGAACAGTGGTGCTTCACTCCAGGGATTTAACTGTTGTCTCCCCAGCTCTGCAATGAATCAGCATTTCCTTTGGTCTCTGGAGAGTGTACAAACAACTGGGCCACAGAGCAGCACAAACTAAAAGTCAGGGAAACGGCAATTTTACGTCACTGCAAACCGTGGGGAAGAGAAAAAACATTTTGAAAGTTATGTTTTGGTTTCAAACATTTCAACATATCAACATTTATAGAGGGACAAAGTTCTCATGTATTTCAAGTAAGAGAGCGAAATGTGCGATGAAAACGTGAGATGAACCTTCAGAACACAAATTGCATAAAGTGCACACACACACACAGTTTGTCTGTTTCTCTTGGATTTGGGAAAATGGGTCACTGCAGAGCATCTTGGTTCATTCTAGATATCTCTCTCTGTTGAAGGCATGAATCTGGCAGGTGGAAAAAGGACGCATCTTGGCTTCTCCCTTGGACTCTCATTTGTTCCAGGGTAGATAGCACAGACCCGGCAGGGTTCACTAAGTATGCCACAACTGCCAGGGTCTCGTACTGACTCGACAGACTCTGATGCTACCATCTAGAGCTCAGTGAAAAAAGCAAAATAGAGCAAAAAAAAAAATGATTTCATTACTGAACCGTTTTGTCATTTATCTTGTGTTTCAGCTTATAATACCACCACTACCATGAGTTTGTCTCTGACATATACCTCATTTCACACAATCACAGATAGCTTCCTGTAATTACAGAGCCATTGGAAAAATATTTCCTTAAGGCAATTATGGTAATGAAAGTTTTTTCTTTTTTTTTAAATGCATACAGTATACCATCCTATCACGAAGAAGATAATGGCTAAGAAACTCATCAGTTCTGCCACATCCATATCTCCCCAGCCAGACAGCAAGATAACTCTATTTCTGAACGAATCCCCCAATGCCATGTTTTTCACTCTAAATCCTCCTTTACGCTTTTCAGTTCCTGCAATGGCCAAATTGAATCCTCACACTGAAGATATGGTCAGGGTGACTTTCGAAACTGTCCAAAGTGCAAATAGCCTCTACCTTCACAATTCTCCACGTCTGGACACTGTACAAGTGCTTTCCAGGTTTTTGAAAGAAAGACACTGGACAATACAAAGAAATGATGCATCTAATGCTGGAAGATACAGATTGAAAATAACACCACAGGAGGAAAAAAGAAAAAGTAACACCAATCATTCTACATAAAGTTAGGTCTTTTACTTTATTTACGAGATGCATATCAAAGCACATTTCAGCAGTTAAAAAGTCACTGAGAAGAATTTATTTCCATTGAGAATCTGCAAAAGTTAAAGTTTTTTTCAGTCTATCCTCAGATGATTAAATTGTGTTTTAGTGCTAAAGATGAAAGAGAATACAAACTCATCCCTCAGGTTTTTTTTTTTTTCTTTTTTTTTCATTTTAAAAGGCCCCCATCATTTCATTTGACCCCCAAATGAAACTTCCTTTTAGCACTAAAAGCTAGTTTGTGACCAGAAAGTTTGAGAGAAAATCAGGGTTTGTACACCAGAAGAACAGCCTGATGCATTCAACAGTACAAAAATTGTGTAAAGAAGTCCAAAAGAGGAAATTGCAGTGATCAAAAACACACAGGTGAGATTGAGGTGGTGTCTGGAAGCTTTCACTGTTGTGTTCACCTTCCTTTCCAGGGGACCCATCTCTTTTGTTGCCAGTGACACTTGATTTCATCTCTGTAGGGCAGAATTTGTCTGCCAGTGACCGTCATCGCCCCTGTTCTTGCCGCTTTTAGTGCTTCTCACTTCCTGTCAGGTTGGCCAAGCAGACTAATTGCTTTATCCGAGCATTTTGTCTAAAGGGTCAGAAATTGAGTTTACTTGTGGGGTGAGAGAGGGAATTATAAATCGAAAGGCATAGGGGAAGAAAAATTCAATTTGTGTGCAGCCCTTGTCAGAACTGCTTAGTTGCGTGGCTGTTAGGGTGTCCAGATTAGAAGGAAAGAAGGGAGATAACAGCATTACAGCGAGAACAAACACACTCTTGTCTAAAGGGCCAGACGAGGGGACTAATCAAATACTTGACATACACATGTCTGAACAGAATACAGCTGCTTCTGTCAAAAAGTGATTTTGACACCACTCACCTGAGACAACATCTCTGACATACAAAGCCATCAAAATGTGCTCTATTCTTGTCAGTGGCACTCACTGTTCTCTCACTGATTGTCATTTCACTGCCTCATTTATTCCCCTTTCTGGATTGTATAGTGGGAATGAAAATGGAACCAGTGCCTGAAATATTACAGGTCACAAACCATGTCACACAGAACCATAAATTCCTGCTGTGACTTGACCAACAGACAGACACTCGACCCTACCAGCCAACACCAACGTGATGACGTTAAGAAGAAGAGGTGCTGGATGGTGAGGCGGGGCTCTATGATGCTTCCTGTGTTGTGTTCTGACAAGCCTTGGTTTCGCAGCTCCATCTGACAACACTAACCTCATTACCCATCTTTCTCTTTGCCTTTTTGTTTGTTGATTCTCGTTATATTTGCACATGCACAGTGCTCTGTGCTCTCAGAAGGCAGACCATAATCAAACATGCCTGACTCTCTGTTGCTAGGTTGTGAGATCGGTCCTTTATTGTCATTCACTATGACACGCTGACTACATGGTATAAAACCAATCAAATTTCCAGACAGGCGCATCCCGACACCCTAATTCTGTCGGATCAGGCTGTAATGGTGCTTAAAACGTGTAGTCTGACCTTGACATAAGCGACATGCTGTCTGTCTTTCTCCTCTGCTCCGTTTCTTCAGAACAGTTCAGTTCTACCATGAAATGCTCCTCTGACAATAATTTCATCTTTTGGGGGTTTTTTTTAATAGATGAATAGAATAAAGCTTAATGCCCTTGACTTCTCATGTCAGCATGTCTGCTCAGAGCCTGAGCTACATTAATGTAATGCACTTGCAACTCAGGCAGTTTATTGGCATGTTAAACTAAGGCAAATCATCAGATAACCTAACGATATGCCACAGGGATTTTTATGTTTTGGATGATGAAACTCTATGATTACATATACACAGACAACATATTCTTGCCTGATTCAGGCTAAAAAAAGTCATGACATGCTGCTACCTTGAATGGAATCTTACTAGATTAAAATGAAAGAAAATAAAAGATTAAAATGACATGTAGTCTCCCCTTTCTGGAGGTGAAAGTCCTTATCCTTGATTTGTTATATATGTATATTATTATTTTGTTAATAAATGTCCTGTCTGGCATTGAAAGCGTTCAGTATGACAGTCTGGATGCTTAACAGTGCCAGACAGATTTACTCTGTGGAGGAGGTGTTGAATACATTCCTCCAAATGTAGAATCTGTATTTTATTTATTACTGAGATAAGCAACACCGCTGGAATGAACAGGAGGAGTTTGAGAGTGGAAAGAGTGTAGGGGAGAAGAGACGAGAAGAGGGTTGGGAGGATTTGCTCTCACTGTTGATTGCCTTCTTTTTAAGTTAGTTATACTTCCACTTCATTCTGTGCAGAAACCTGCTGCGTTTCTGCCTTACTCCTACTGAGGTATAGCACAGTGGCTATACGTTTCTGTCCGCAACCTTTTTTCAGGACTAAATAAGGCCCCACTATTGCAAACTTACAACTTGGGCCCAACATCTGGACACTGAAATCTTGTCACCAATTCCCTGCTGTTATTTAATTTGACCAGCTCATCAGGCTGAGCCAATTTGTTAGAGTTTAAATAAATCCTGATTGTTGTTTATCACTGTAAGAAAACGAAATAGAATTTTGTTTCTGCTTAACTCAACTCTTTGGTTTTGTTAGTTTAGTTCTGTTTAGTTTCACCCTCTGAATTAGGCGAGAGTGAAGGTATGTGAACCAAACCTTAGCCTCACCTGTCCTCTACGCTCCAGCAGGTGTTTTGATAAAAGAGATGAAAAACGTAATATAATGCATTAGTTTCTAAAGAAATTAATATTTGTAATGTAACTTATTACTTTTAAGCACGTGTAATGAGTAGTATGAAATGACATTTTTAAAGAATTTTACTTTAAATATTATAGGTGACAGGAGCTCAGGGAATTGTGAGTTGTCTTTCAACTGGAAAGTTGTGGACTTGATTCCCAGCTCCCCTAGCCTATATGCCAATGTGTCCTTGGGCAAGACACTTAACCCTACAGTATGTTGCTCCTGATGGCTGTGCTGGCAGCGTGTGAATGGGTATGAAAGATGTGTGACAGGAAATGTTAATGGGTGTGAATGGGTGAATGGCCAAAACTGTGTAGTGTGAAGTTTCTTTCAGTGGCCATCAGGACTAGAAAAGTGCTATATAAATACAGAGCATTTACTCAACACCACTTAAAGTCATAACTGTTGTCACTCTTTTTCACTTAACCCACATATTTCTGCTGCTTTGGAAAGTTGTTTATGTTGGTGCTTCAGTAATTGTCTCCTCTAATCGGCTGGATGAGTCCCTATACCTGTATCGCACCTGCATTCTAATATCATTTCAAATACTCATTGAGAAGGACCCTATTCAGTGTTTCTAAAAGAAAGTAAGTCGGCCAAAAACGTCTTGATTCTGGCACTCTCTCAGGAGGATTTCACTTTCAGCATGAATGTCTACAAAAAAAGACACAAGCAAACAAAGAATAGTTCATGACTAGGCTTCACAAAGTGGTTGTACATGATGAAAGGTCCTCTGCTTCAAAGCAAATGTCAGATACACAGGGATCGATATTTGAACACAAGCACGTTTATAGTGCTAAGTGATTTGGGAAACATCTAGTAGATCGGACTGCAGTTGTCACTTTTGAGGAAAGAAAAAAATAGAAGAATATTCACACTGACACATTTGACTTGCTGACTTTGAATATCTAGCCATTCCCAGACTATTGATAGCTATATATGATAAAGAGATGACATGCAACATGATATAGATTGATTACACCTTGGGTGTACCCTAAAAATCATATTTTCTTTCTCTTATACCTAATGTATAAACTGCAATGTATATTTTAAAAAATAAGATATGAGGACTTGGGAAAAAAAGCTTATTAATAAGGAATTCAAACAGAAATATTCAGTGTTTTCATTTTTCGAAAAATCTGACCTTGCAATTATTTAATGTTGGGGTCACACACATTACATTTAAAAGCTGCTCTCTCCCTCTCTCTCACCCATGTGTTGTTCTCCCTAGCTACTAACACCTGGATGCAACATTTTGGCTGTACTAGATTTGTAGAAGCAGTGAGCAGAGCACAATGGATGATGGGCACTCATGGGATGACAGTCTGTGTATAATTTCACTTCCCTCCACTGTGCTCCACTGCCACCGAAACAAAACTACACTTTGATTCTGTCAGACAGGTTTTTTTTTCCTGTGATATTGTGAAACTCAAAGTACCATTTCACTCCTGATTCTTAATCCATGACTCATGACTAGAGGCAGAGGTGACCCCAGACTCTGGGGAAGGCTCAGGCAAAGAAGTTAATTGGGGCCCTTTACCAGACCTCCTCAACTGCATCACCTGCACACCCATATAGGCCCTCATAAAAATAAAATCAGCGCCTATTAAACATCATTAACCTTTATTTTTAAACATGAAAAACTTAAGACTATACACACTGACACACACACCAAATCATCAAATATACTCTATAGCAAACAACAGTTGTTAGTTGTCCATAAGGAGTCCAAAGATCTCCTGATCTCCTGAAAAGTACAGTATAAGCTTCAGGCTTGAGAAGCTTCTCTCACTAATTGTTGTCTTAAATGAGTCTGTCAGGTCCACACTTCTTCTCATATCCCACCAGCAGGCTTCAATAGTGAGGGGCTCATTACTGCCACGGTGGTCGGTGTGTTTTTGATCCTCCCAGCAGTCAGTAAAAGGGTTTGGATGTAATGGTGGTGAGCTGCACATTAGGGGGCTTTATTGTTATTGAAAATGTACTCGGGTGCCCCCTTTTCTTCTGAGCCCCAATCATTTGCCTGGTATGCCTGTCCTGTCAGTGCACCCCTGACAGGAGTTGAACCCCGGTGGTTGAGATGTTTAAATAAAGAGCTTGGCAGTGAATTGAATTTGTGTACCAAGCCACCAGCCCATCTCATGCTACACCTTATAATTATCAGTGAAGCATTTATTTGCAACCATTTGCACACCCTGGAGTCACTGTTATGTAACAAATATGAATCACTGCACTTCTGCACATTTCTTTGCACAAAATGGCTCATTGGTTTATTTGGCTACATTCTACTATTTTCCTTTTTATTCTCCGTGTAGCTGTGGTGTCTGTCTTTTGATTTTGTACTTTTTATATTTTATACATACATTTTACTTCTCTGATTACATGTATATTTGCACACCATCTATCATATTTTCTATATTTTACATTAAGAGTTGTAAGGTGCCTGAAACCATGCTGCAGTAACACAAACATTTCCTAGTTCTGGGATCAATAAAGTAGGTCAGTCTGTTCTATTCTGATCTAATTATAAGTTCTTTACTTAGATTAGTAACTCTTCCATGCCTAAAGGAAGCAGACAAGTGTTTTTTTGGACACTGGCTTCAGACTTGATTGGACTTGTCCTCATCACCAGCTGCAAATGGACTGAGTATGCGCTGGTGCCATAAGCCTGATAAAACGTTTGCTGCATACTGACATTCTGTCCCTGCATTAATGTTACATTTTTGTAAACTTTTCTTTTGTTTGTGTTTATTTAGTTTTGATGAATAGAGATTTGCTGTTTGTCTGTCTAATGATTTTTCAATTCTACTCAGCAAAATCTTGTGTGTCCATTAATCCAGAGTCTTAAAATAACCTGTTCTCCTTAAATATTGAAAATCAGTTTAACTGGGGATAAAAGGGGTATTTCTATGGAATGAATAATACAGTGTTTCATTTCAGTAGAATTTCACTTGACACACAATATTTGTTTTGCAGGCATTGGTGTGAGAAGCAGGATTTAAACCGGGATAGTGTTGTGTCTGAAATGACAATGTAGAGAGAGCGAGAAAGAGAGAACGAAGATACTCATCATGCTTTGCTGAAGTAAAAATAGAAATTATGACACATACCATTTGTTCAATAACTTAAAATGAACCAGTTACAGAAACAGGTCAGGGTAATGAAAGATGTCAGAATCTGGATAAATAGACTTAATGTCATCTAACCAGCAGATCTAAGGCTCAGACTTCAATGCAGTTTTTACTTCATGACCAATACTTGAAATCAGAGACAGAGATGAGGACAGGAAGCGTCACGAATAGTGAAATGTCGCTTCATGACAAGGTTTGGATTAGCAGGCCTGTCTTAGATAGCTAACGACCTCTGTATCACAGTCTGTCAAGTAAGTCTGAAATTAAAATAAACTTCCGAGAGAAGTTAGAGGAAAATTGTCTTGGGAAGTCCCAGAAGTGATCAATTTGACTTCAAATGGTAGTGCAGTTATGGCACTAGCAAAGCAGAAAAGCAGATACATGTTTTAAAGAACAAACGTGACTGGAAAGACTGGAAACAGGTTCAGCACTAAGACAGCCAACCCCTTTTTTGCTATTTGACAAAATTTAAGGGGCAAAAATATAGTTCCACATTTTGGTGTGAAGGAAACAAACTTGTCTGCACAAATGAACCAGAACCATATCAGACATCATGGGGTTAACTGGAAGACTGACTATAATCTGGGTTTTAACTGGTATCAGTTGGGCCAAGATGACAGGCCAATCCTGTCATCTAAGTTCCATACTCTTGGGCAAAGCCTTTCTTAGAGAATAGTGGTTTTTTTTGCTTGGTTGACCATGACCTTCAGAGCATTGTCCCTGGAGCTGTCTGCAAGTATTGTAAGGCATGGTTCTGGCCACAGTTTTTTGTCCTAAACTGACCCAAGCCTATGAGACTACTAGCCGTGCTTGACTCCACTAACATTCTGTTTTTATAGGGCTAAACCCAACCCAAGCCCAGTCCAAGCTTCACTGAGTTTGTTATCCTGTCCCTGGTGTGCAGCAGTTACCATAAATCCTGCTTGTTATAACTTTTAACAGGCACATGCAGTCCTAAATGACCGCATGTAAAACTATAGGCAAAGCAGTCAGAGAGCTTACAAACCCCCACCAAAGCCACTCAGTTTCCCACTGTGACAATAAACTCCCTTATCCCACAATGTTTTTCTCACTACACTGCACACATATTCAGAGTATCTGTCTGTCCGTCCGTCGTACATATATATGTATTGTATATATTAATTAATCAGCAAGATGCAATAATAATATCCAACCACCTTCTGTAAATATTTATTTACATCCTTTAAATACAACCAAGATGTTTGTCAATGTCTTGCTTCACTCACTGTGCATAGTAAATAATAATAATAATGATAAAAATAACAATGAATAATGTGTCCCTGATATTACCAGGCAAAATGCGGATTTTATGGCACAACAGTATGTTCACGCTCATGAAACTGAATTGAGGACATCTTCTCTTATACTGCATCAATTTTAGACTTTCTCACTTGGTCAGAGTTTCAGTAGAACAGGCTTATTTTGTTCTGAATGGTTCTATAATGCTGCCCACTGACCCAGACTTAACTGGGTCATGTTACAGTGGGAACACTCTAAGCACATGCCCTTATTTCTCACTACTTCCTCTCCTTCTTTATTGGGGTTACTGAGGTAGAGGACTCTGTTTTGGTGCAACCTGTAGTGTCTCCCATCTGTGTTGTGTTGTGAATATAGGGATTTCTGACACATGTGCAGCCCCCAAAACATTTTAAATGATAAAAAGAAATAAATATACAACAAGAAAGCATAATAAGAATACAGATGCTAACAAACCACATAAGGGAGGAAACAGTCGCTTTCATCTTCCCTGATGTATGACAACAGAAATGGGCACCACAAAAGTGGACAAAGGAAAATATAACTTAAAATTTATTTGTTAAAATAAATTTTGAGATGCCTTTCAACTGAAAGGTTGTCGGTTTGATTCCTGGCTCCGCTAGTCTACATACCGATGTGCCCTACATTGCTCCCGAGAGCTGTGCTGGGAGCGTGTGAAAAATGTTTGATTAAAAAAATAATGTGCTGCACATAGATGCACTGTATGGAAGTGTAAGTGAAGGTTGTGAATGGCAAAAGTGACCATTTACAGACCATTGGAAAACATTGCCTCAAAGCCTTTATAGGTTCTCCCAGATTGCTCAGAATCTTACTCGGGTAACCGTCCCCTAATGTCCATATTGTCCTGTTGAAGGGATTTGACTGCCCCTGTAAAAATCAAAGTAAATGCCACCAGGATACAGGTCTGCTGGTAAAATCACAACACATGTTGATTCATATTCAGTCTTAAAACAGTAGACAAAATATTACCCCGAGGAGGGTAGTCCCAGATATGGGACTAATGCTTACAGGGGAGCATTAGTCTGTCTTACTTACAGGGTAAGCAAGACAAAGCCTGCGGGGGTGAGGTTGTATGTTTAAAGAGTAAAAAGAAGTCGCTACATTGACATTGATAATGGGATTTTTCTGTAAAAAGTGAATGTAATCATGTTGCTACTGTCAACATGGTTGTCCCCTACGACAATTAATTGGTGCAGTGTGAAATGTGAAATGTCTCAAAATAACTAAATGATGGAAGCAGTGGTGGAGCTTGCTTACTTAGAAATCATTTATTTAAATCCCCTGTGACATACTCTCAGTCTCCGGGGATATACTGTATCCAAACATTGAAAAAGAAGGAGGAGGGGAAAAAAAAAAGAAAAAGAAAACAGAAATAGAAACAGAAATATTCCTGACTGCGTGATTTTCAAAGAAACACTTTGCCCACAGGAATTCTAATTAAATCAATATCAAATCGTGTGGCAAAGCACAAATATGTTTAATAAGGTTCAGTGAAAGATGACTTAATATGAGGATAACAGCTATAAGATAACGGGGAGGATGAAGTTGCATAGCAGGATTCTTTCTCAATTATATAAAGAATATAAACCAGATTAAAAAAAACACTTTGTAACTGGTATAATTATATTGTGTCGCTCAAATCATTAACACTGGTGCTACAGCTACATTCAAGAAATACTTTTGCAGATTTTTATCTTGATGTGCTGCAAAAGAAATCTTAATTGTGTTATTATTACCCTGTGTAATGGATTGAACAACAATATGCTAATCATAGACTGGTTATACTGAAGTGTAAGTAGTCACAAAACACATTTAAGGAATGGTTAATATGTGTTCCATATGCTGTCAAAAATGACAATGTTGGCAAAACAGCAATATAAGAAATTGTGGCTTTAAGTCATGTGAACATTAAGACATTGAGGAGGCTGCAGGTGAGCCATGTTCGACACTACTGGGGAAAAAGAGATTTTACATGATGCAAGTGGATCAAAGCAGGTTCTCCACCTGAAAGGCCAGGGGTTTGATTCCCAGCTTACCAATGTGTCCCTGAGCAAGAAACTTGCTTCCAAATTACTTATGGTAGTGCTGACAATGATTGAATGATTGTTAATGAAGTCATGATCAAAACTACAAAAGTGCTCCACAAATTTTACCGTTTACCACTTACATGTAAAATCATTTACAGAAACTGACTGATTTTAGAATCGTCTTTATAGCTTTGTCACAGCTTCTATCACCTTCTACTGTAGTTCACTCTAACTCTTAACAAATGAATCAGGATGAATAAACATTACAGGAGTCAGTTCATGCAGTCACCAGCACACAACGTTGGGATTGTGATGTCTTTGTTACATATACTGTACATGAATGTTCTATTGTATCAGAAATATGTACATGGACAAGGATTCAAGACATTGTCAAAAATATAACTGTCACTTCTTGAATGTTTTACAGCAGCTTGACTTGATTGTTGTTGTATTTTGCAGAAATGCTACAATCACATACAAAACACCATGAGTGTTTGTTATGTATAAATGTATACCACTTGAAAAAAACAACCCCACAAGCAAAAATAATAAAGAAAAAGGGAACCTTTATTTTAACAGAGGTAAGTTTTGAATGCACCCTAAGAAAAATGGCAGATGAACCTATAAATAGGCAAAATATAAATTAATAAAACAACAAAAACGATGTAACTGGGATGAACACATTAGCAGTAATAGTAGAGAGGAGCCTCACGTAGTTCAGCCAAACAAAAAACGAAAGTCAGTTTGTTTGCTCGAATTCTGTCAGACCATGAAGGAAAATCAGACTGTATTACTTGCACTTGGTCTCATACAGCAACACAATAATTAGACAACACAAAAAAAGAACACATCAATTTAGAAATGCTGAGAAGATGCAGAACATCATTAAATGAACTGCTACCAGGGCAAATATCAAAGATACATTTGTAAAAATCATCTGCTTGTTTAGATTCCAAAACTGGCAATGGGGTGAAAAACACATAAAAGCAGCCAAGAAGCTCGTATAATTAGGGTCATTTTCATGACTGAGATAGTAACATGACATCATGCTAAAGACTGATGTTTCAAGTCTCACCTTGCTTTTTTTTTTAAAGTGGGCCCAGGTTGCATTGGGAGCAGATCAAACAAATCCATGTAGCTACAATAGTCGAGATGGATCACATGACAAGTAATCCCCCAGTGTGTCTTTTAAAGCCTGTCCCATGATCACACACCTTTGAAAGTGGTACTGGTACCTTGAAAATGAAACCAATTTTAGTTTGCTCATTTTCACCATCTCCATTTTTTTTCCTTGTCTCTGTTCAACAATTAATGATAATGCACCAGAGTGGGAATCTTAGATTCACTGGTGAATTCAGAAGGTCACCTTCATGCACTGGCTTCTCTTCCTACCTGCTCTTGTAGCATGTTATACCATTTGTTAACCAGGTTACTGTTATTTTTATTGACATCCCAAATAAGAGAAACATAGACTCATATAGTAGAAATATAGTAGTATAGTATAGTAGTTTCATGACAAATTTTTTGTTTGTAACATGATCGGCTCGAAATTCATACCTGCTCATTAGATTCAGTTTTTTTAGGTTCAGGCATGCGTGCTTGTCATGTAAGGAAATACCCATTATTTTCCAAAGTAAAAGGAAAATAACAACCAGGATGCTCATTTTTCTAATACATTCATTTCTGTCATACCTAAGACTCTTACAGGAATTATGTTCATGCAGCCACATGGAATATTAACAGATATAAGTCACTATTCAGTTCAAAAATAATTACTCTCTTGTTAAACAGTAGATACTGAGGTCTCACAATATTGAGACAACACAATCCCAGTCAGATAATGGGGTTTCAGTTTTGTGAAAATGGAAAACTGTGCCATCCATTTCTGCATTTCCACATTCTATTTATGAAGTAAAATAGTCTATTGTAGACAAAATGAAAAGGTTCAAGACCTTCTTCCAAAGTAGACTCTTCCTCAAATTGCTATAAAAATGCTGTTGTATGTAATTCCAATTGTCTGTAGGCTGTGTTTACTGTTATTTCAATTGGAACTTACATGGCCATTGAATCTGCCTGATCTGTTTTAATTGTGTTTGAGCAAATGAGCTTTATTATGCTTTTAGACTATAACTGCCCAGTGAACTGTAATGAAAAAAAATTGAAATCAACACTAGTACAGTATATCGATGTGATCGTAGTCCAACCCTTTCACATTACATTTGAATATTGGTGAATGCAGTGACATTAAGCATGTTTAATTGGGATAATGCAATGATAAACACAAATGCAGTGATTGCTGCATTTACTGTTCAAAGGATGGATGCTGAAAAACCAAGAACAGAATGAGGGCATCATCTATAGTACTGAAAAGCAAAAGATTTGGATGACATGCATAAATAACTTTTTCTTCCTACTTCCCCAGCACTTATCCAAAGCACTTTAAAATTCACTGTTTGTCACTGTGGACAGATAAAATTGATCCAGTGTCTAGGGTGGATTGCAAGGGTTGGAGCAATCAACTGTAGCTTCCTAAGGCCTTGTCCACACAGGTAGGTTATTTTTAGAGCTGAGGTTTTCCTCCTCTGGTTTTAAAAGTAATTCCTCCCACACATGCGAAGTTCTCAAAAAATATCTTTGTTCACATGAAAATACACTGTAATGAAGACACTTTTCATTACTGTTCTGTTTGTGCGTGTGTGTGTAATGAGTGGATTGAGCACAAATGCATGAAAGAACAAGGCACAGGTGTGGATAGTTGAGTGTTTATTTGGTTTAACATGTGGTTGTTATGCAGCTGAGGAGATGAAGTCTGACCCTGCAAGAGACAAACATTTGTCCTTATTGAGTATTTTTGACATAGAACTTAGCTGTAGTAAAATTTGTGCAGTAATGTTAATGTCACTTACCTTGTGGCCTCTCTTTCAGGGTGTTCAGGCTAAAAGAGTCCCCAAGCTACTCGGCACCATTTTAAAGGTTCCAGGAGGTACCATTTTATGTTTGATGTAGGGGTGCTTGGGTTTATTAAACTGGTGTTAGGTTGGACAAATATCTGTATTAAATTGATGTACACATTTCAATCATGTGGAACTGTTTGTTATTTATGTGGGTTAATATATTTTTATTTATTTGTGGTGTTTCATGTATTGTTAAGTTAAGGGGAGGCTGGTTCTTCCCCTTACTGTGTTGTGGATCGAGGGAGTGGCCAATGGCAGGCTATATAAGACTGACATTCTCAAGCCAACAGGGAGACTGTTAGGACCCATGTGGTCCACGGGCCACTCTTTTTTAATGTGTTCTGTGTGGGTGAAATAAACATCTTGGTTGGTCTGCACCTAACCTCTGCCTCAAGCCTCCTGTTTAAATTCAACGGCTACACGGCCATTCTAACATACACACAAAAGGAAACATGGATCCACACTGTCAACATGCCATAATTTAGAGCCTTGTGTGCCAGTCAGACTGTACAATTTAAGCTCTAGGGAACAATGAGTCCCTTGGCATTGGCAAAAAAAGACATATACATCCGTATTGCTAGTATTTAAAGGTTGCAGAAAAGATAGAGGTAATAATCACATACAGTGTTGGTGTGAAATCAATCTAAAAAAAAAAAAAAGTACTTTGAACATCTGTACAGTTGGTGTTAGAGGTGGGAACACTTGTGCAAACTGTGATGACATGTAGTGACACGTGCCCCAGTGGGTGAGCAAGATTTTGCTTTTAAAGCTCATTTGACATGTATCAGACAGTGTACAAAAATAGGATCAAATAAAAAATTGTTGTTGTTTTTGCATAATTTACGCCAATTAAATCTTACACCAGTGTGAAATTCTGCCATTGTTTTTTTTTTTCTTCTTTTTTTTTTAGAAGCTTTTGCTGAAATTCAGAGTGGTGATGAAAGCTGATGTTTGAAGGGAAAGGCTGCCCATTACCCAGCCAATTACTCCTCTTGGCCTCCCAGGGTTTATACTATGAAGAACTTTCTCAGTAATGCAAACAGGCTTTGTTTATTTTGTTTTTCAGCCTAAGATACTACACAGGTGATTAATGGTGCACATCATATGAATAAAGCCTGTTGTTTTACATAACTTTAAACCCATATACTCACACTGACTGTTTTCAGCCTCAGTGCTCCAGAAAAGCAGCAGTTCCTATAATATTTGGTCTATGTTTTGGACATCCCAAGTATCCTATTGTCAGCACTAAATAGGGAAATGTGTGTGTTGTATCCCACAGCATTTGTCTCCACAGTTACAGCTCATTCGCACATTTGATCCCAGTTAAGTAAAATAAATTGGAGGAATTGTTTGCACTGTCATCCAAAACAATTTAAGTATTGCCGTTAATCCAAGGCTAATAACTGATTGTTTGTGCCAGAAATGTTGCAAGATATGTGGGCCAACAGATTGCATAGCTTGGTTGCATTCATTGCTCACAGTAAGTAATGTACATGTAAGTAAACACACGGACAGCTATAAGCAGTATTGTGGTGTGCCATTTTTTCCATCTTTTGTGTCAGTTCACTGACCACCCACCTGAACCTGAACTGCCAATCAGACCAGTCAATACCAATCAGGTTGCTCACCTAGGAACCATATAATTTGCTCTTGAGCAATTGGTCTGTGACAGATTTAGGATAATCTGTGACACTTTTTGAGACTGTCCTCCAACAAACAAAAAAAAAAAAACACATCCCACAGCTCATCTGAACAGGAGTTTACCAGGCAAAGTGCCAATGTGTTTTTTCTTTGCCTGTGTTAAAAAAAGAAGCGTGATATTAAATTTAATCACTCTAATATCAAAATTTTAAATCTGGTTCACGCATTTTGTGATTTGTATGTACAAATACAAATAAAAACAGATTTGATTAGATTTGATTTAATGATGTTCTGCATTGAAAATACACTAAACTATTTCTTGTCTGTTTCTTTCATGGATTCTGTTTTCCTCCTTATTGCATTTCTTTTGTATTCATTTACATTTTGTAAAACACCAACAAAAAAAAAGTTTGTTTGGTTTTTTTGTTTATTTTTTTTTCCATTTATGTAAATTGATGGTCAAAGACATGAGAATCTTTAGGGATTTCAGGACAACAGACCACAAGCTCTTGGTTCTGTAATCAAGGTTGAACTGTCCTTGAGGTTATCCAGTAATGCCTTTTGGCAAAGCCATAAAATCTCCCACTTAGTCTCAGTGCCACAGGAGCACCTGAGTGGTTTTCCACACAGCTCTGACACACAGAGACAAAGGTATTTTCACACACATCCATTGGCGCACACATTTTTAGACATCACCTTCAAATTCACGCTATTCATCTATGTTCATATAACAGCCTCCCTTTATTGCCCAGGCAACAAAGTGCACGTGCTGACTGTGTCTGCCTCTCTCATTCCACCTACCACTGAGTGCGTGCACTTTAACCTGTGCTGAGCCAATTAATCTGGCTGAGGTGAGTGTGAGCGAGCATGGCAGGAAGGGACTGTTGCCTTATCCGCCTCCAGCTGGCATTTAAAAGCACATCCAACCTTTCCTCCAAGTGTCTGTTTACTCACTGTTTAAGCCACTGTGCCTGCAAGCACTTATACTTACTTTGCAAACTGGGAAGAACCATTTAGAGTTGGACCAAATTTGAGACAGTTAATGGCTGTGTGGGCTGTTTTGTTGGCTGTGGTGACCTCCCTCTTTAAATATTTAATTATGTAACTGCTTGATGACTTGGCTTGATGTTTGGCATGGATGGTCCCTAGATGACTATATGACTTTGGTGGGCTGCGGGTTCCCGCTGAGTGCTACTATCAATTCAAGCCAAAATGTAATTGTACAGCACACGTTTCATACAAAGTATTCTCAATGTGCTTCACACACTACTCAGGTTCACATTTTTAGTCAATTATGGTTGGCATCTTATTTAAACAGGTCACTGTAGAAATCTCACATGTGTAAATAATCAAATAATCATGGCTCTGTTCCAGTCACCTTCCTCATTTGCTGGTACGCTGTCACACTGCCCTGACCTACATGAACTGAACAGCCCCTTTAAACTGTACGTTACTTATGGTGTATTTAGTTGTTGATGTTATTACTGTATTTGGTCTTTGTTTGGTCTTTGCAAACAGAAACATTGTAACTTCATTTGTCTGCTACATCCATCATCTGAAAACATCTGAAAACAAGCAATACTATCAGACCTGACTGAAGAGGTGTTTCTGTATATACAGGGCAGAATAGGATGGGAACAAGAAGGATTTATTTTTTTGAGCAATATAATACTCTTCTGAATCTTTTCGTGGGTCTTCTTTTGGTTTTCTCTTATATCTAACATATTTACAGCCAGCTTGCTGTACTAGCACACTACTGTTGTTGCCTCATCTGTGTGGACATAAGACTAATTTCTGTCAAAGGTTTATCTCACCACACATTCAACAAAAACAAATTGACGTGTTAGACATGTTAAATAAGGTAATAATTAAATTTGTTTGCTTGTTTTCTTTGTTTTCTTTTGGCATGAATGTAGCTGTCACTGTTGAGGCCACCAGTAAAATAACAGATGAAGCCTCCATTAACACATGGCTTGAAAGAAAGCATTTTAAATGGCTGCACGGAAACAAGTTCTTCATCTGTGTTAATGGACTATTTTTGTAGGGACTGCTGGTGTGTGCTATTACAAGACAAAAAAAACAACAACACATAAAATACAGATATATGCTGTCATGTATTATATGAGCATTATTGTTTATCCTGCAAAAAAAAATTTTAATATATGACACATTCAGCAAACTAAATATACATTTAATTATCATCACTGTGCAAATGTAATTATTTGCCCCAAATTTTGAGTGACAGTTCTAATTACTCAATATTGACCCTGGGGTTGAAAAACTGTTTCTTGCAAACATCATAATTATGCAACATCACTTAAGTTTATAACTTGCATCTTTAAGTTTATAACTCCAACTTGCAGAATGTGGCATCCCAAGTATCAAAGTGATTTGCTTTAAAGTGACAATGACCCAGAATCTCCACACTTTGGTTTCTTGAGACGTTAAATACATAATAAGCATTAGAAGATCTGCAATCAATAATCAATGGATTCTCTCCTTAATATCTCATGAGTCTGCAACAGTCCTGGGCCCATTTTCACTCAGATTAAAAGATTCCCACCATTTTCACAGCTGTGAGGGGAAGACAAAGGTTTCAGGTCCTGAGGGGTTTTAATCCTTTTTACATTCAAGGGACACACGACCGGTGCTTTTACCTCTTTCATACTTTTTTTATATTCTTTTTTCAGTGGCATGCTGAAGTGACAGCATATGTACCGGCATGGCTCTTAACAGTTATGACCTTTGTTGCTTAGGTAGCACTAATGGTGTCAAAAAAATACCCTCTAGGACATATGCAGGAAAGTGCTCAATATTTGATGCCCAAGTTCACTTTGCTTAGGTGAAAGGATTCATGGGGAAAACAGCCAGAGTTGTTAGACGACTTTTCCATCCTTTCCTTTTCTTAAAAGGTAGAAGTATTTTTGAATGGGTTTAGCATCTTTATATTAAAATATGTACCTTTTGTAATCCATTATTAAAGAAAAAGAGAAGCACTGTGAGATTCACAAAATGTTTTACATTTCATAGCATCTCACCTTTTATTAGCACTTTTTCCTTGTTTAGTAGAAATCATTTGGATTTAAAATCATAATAATGTATTATAAATTTGTTACATTTTGCTGTATTAACTGAGCCAAAAAAAGCAAATATTAGGAGTCATAGTGTATGTGCATCGCTTTCTTTTTTTGTTTTGAATTCTCAAGGAGCAAGTGGGAGTTCACACTTTCAGATACTTTCATGTACAGGCGCAAATGTCTATGTGATGCTTCAAAGAGGGATTCTGTGTCATGATGTTTCTCTCTGTACACACATTAACAGAATGTACAGTTGAATGTACAGAGCTAAAGCCACAACACAAACATTGTGTGGTTGTTTGCTCATTTCATAAAAACAAGACAAAGAAAAAAGAAAGCCAAAAAGCAATACTAAATAATAATAATAATGATAATAACAATAATAATAATGTGCTTTCTTAAATTGCAGTTATACAGTGACTGTTATACTGGAACTGGTGGAATTCCTAAACCAACTATCTAATAACAGACAAGCACTTTTTTGCAATGAATAGGAGAGCATTTTTCATTTAATTTTCCCTTTTCTACTGTATACGCTCAATAACACAATCCAATCTATTTTCCTTTTTTTTTATTTTTATTTCAAATTCTCAGTATAATTTCTCTTTTCTAGGTCTTGCTGGAACCTTGCTCCCATTGAGTAATGAGAACAAGGTGAGGGGGCTCTGGAGTGTAATTATTTTCATTTGGGAGACAGTGGGGGGCTGCTCTACATTTGTCACAGCCATACGTGACAGTTCACTCTCTTCCAGTGATGGTAATGAGCACCAGGCTCTCATTATCTGCCCGGGTTGGCAGCTCTGAAAGAAAAGGCTAAAAATAAATGTTGCCTTTCACTGTCCACATATGACAAAGAGAAGAGGAGACCAAAAAATTTAGTGAATCCGGTGTCATGAGCTGAGCTGAGAGAGCGTGTTGTTGAAAAGTTGTCATTGGAAAATGTGTAGAGATACCAAAGAAAAAGGACAGGTCAAGAATAGGTGCACTGGTGACTGGTGTCAGGGTGAATGTAATGATACATATCACCTACATGCAGTGGAGCCATCACAAAGGAATGTCATGGGTTTATTTATATCAACATACTACATACGCACCACCACAGGACACACGCATACACAGAGCTCAGTTGCTAGAATGTTGCACTTGTATGTTCCTGCAAACCACAAAAATAGGAGAATATTGGTGGTGATATTTACTTTCGTCTTGACAGTGAGTAACCTGTGGTTAAGGCTTAGGCACAAAAGAGACCTGATTAGTGGTTGAAGATCTCTCCCTCCATTAAAAAAATGTATTGAAAACTGTTATTAAATTGATACTGGTTCCTCATTTATACAGGTTACATGTCAGAAAATGCTGCTGCAGTTTAAAATCACTTTTCCAACCATCTCCTAAAGACCACACAGCATATTTGACTGCCCCAATCCAACCAACAATCCTAATTACAGAATTAAAATGCGGTTGTGCATATTGATTTTATGATGTTCTCGCACAGTGCAGTGATTATTCTTCACCTTGGTCTGCTCCTTTGCATGTTTTATTTTTAAACTTGAAAGTACAGGGGTTGGACAATAAAACTGAAACATTGGTCAATTTAGTGTTGGAGGTTTCATGGCTAAATTTGACCAGCCTGGTGGCCAATCTTCATTGATTGCACATTGCACCAGTAAGAACAGAATGTGAAGGTTCAATTAGCTGAGTAATAGCACAGTTTTGCTTAAAATATTGCAATGCACACAACATTATGGGTGATATATCAGAGTTCAAAAGAGGACAAATTGTTGGTGCACGTCTTGCTGGCGCATCTGTGACCAAGACAGCAAGTCTTTGTGATGTATCAAGAGCCACGGTATCCAGGGTAATGTCAGCATACCACCAAGAAGGACGAACCACATACAACAGGAGTAACTGTGGACGCAAGAGGAAGCTGTCTGAAAGGGATGTCCGAGTGCTAACCAGGATTGTATCCAAAAACATAAAGCCACAGCTGCCCAACTCACTGCAGAATTAAATGTGCACCTCAACTCTCCTGTTTCCACCAAAACTGTCCGTTGGGAGCCCTACATGGTCAATATAGTACATGGCCGGGCTGCTATACTCAAACACCATACTAATGAATTATTGTGATCTAAAACCAGGCGTTTCAGTTTCATTGTCCAATCCCTGTATTTCACAATGTGTCCTTTGACAGTGTTTGACATTGCAAGCCATATCTCATAGATACTGTGTGTGTTATTGTTTACTGATCTGTGTTGGTAACAGTAATTATGACAATAGCAAAGAAGGAAGTCAAGTGGCATAATATATAGATGGGAATAAGTCCACCTTAGGAGAAGGAGGAGGAGGTCCAGGTGGATTGATGGGTCAAGAAAACTAAAGGAAACCATTGTGTATTTGTCTCACAGTCTTCTCACAGTTGGCTTTTTATAATCCACAGTTTGGGATCACAGTTCTCTGTCTTGACCTCCTCTCATAAGATCAGCATAGAGACAGATGTCCTTTAAATATGTGACAAATGACCCAGGGCCATCTTTAAAATGCTCCACTGATGTTTTCACATTTTTTTGCTTTCTCCTCTGGACATTCCCTTTTTGCAGTATGTATGATTTAGTCATTTCTGATCCTGGGGCCCAGAGGAGGTGCATGATTCTAGTTATCTCTCAGATCACTTACTTTACTGTACATCATGGTGAAAGGTGATCAATAATGCCACAAATGTCCTGCCTAGCACACATTAAATGTAACCAAATCTGTTACAGCATTAACAGGCCCTTTGGGCAGCAGCCATTTTGACATTTTTTTGGCAGGAAAAGTGTAGGCTGTTGCATTAATGATAACGATGTTGTCAGTTCAGCAAGTCAGGACAGTGTGACAATGAGCATGTACCCTAAAACTGAGCAAGCTGAATCGAACCATCATTAATTTGATCATCCACACCTGTGATTTTCTTACTGTGACCTGTCAAAATGGCTGCTGTGCCCATTAAGGAAATGTTCCACTGAGCCTTTTCAGAGGGTCGTGACAAGTGTGTGGTTGTTCCAGTTGAAGAACTTTTGTACTGTTACTGTCTTTCACAGGAAGAGTTATTTGACTTGTCAGAGGTGCTATTCTACAAATTGGTACTATCCACTGCATGGGAGACAGTGTTGGATACTTCCACAGAACATATATAGCATGCTGCTTTTTTAAGTGTTGAAGGACTTACCTCAAACAACCATCTTCATCCTTGAATTAATTTCTGCTGTAAAACCTATAAATGAATTCATTAATTTTAAACCGTTTCATCCTCTTGAGGGCCACAGGGCGAGCTGGAGCCAGTCCCAGCTAAAACCTATAAATATTCCTTGAAAACCTTTTCAGTTAAACTCAGTTCACTCCTTATTTGTGTAGAAAGTTTTACTCATGAGTGGAATGAGTTTTTGGTCCTCATGGCCAATGTGAGGTAAAAAAAAAAAGTTTTTGTCTCCATCCAACTGTTTTTACCGTGTGTTTTCTGCTCTTTGGCTACAGGGGACAGTAATGATCTTGTTACAGCTCAGTGGACCAGATGAGGTGAAGAAGATGCTGAACTCTGTGACACTTACTGTATCTTCTTGGAAAGGATGTGCAAAGGTGTGATTCATATAAAGCAGCACTTGTTATAGTTGAAAGCTTTGAAGATGAAGACTGACTTGGCAGTTTGGTTTAGAGGCACATGTGGGTAACTGTCCTACACTTCTCTAAAAGATTAAAGGCTTTGAATCAGACCATTATTTGTTACCCTTGTTAATATTGCAATTTAATCTAAGATTGTTTCTTATTTTGATTTTTTTTACCTTCCTTCAACCCAAGTATAATATATGTAATTGCATTAGTTGTGTCTATAAATTTAGTTTCTTGGGGTTTTTTTCATTCTATGTGGCTGTGGTTTTGTTTGTAGGGTTCATTACAGTAGCATTGCAATAAACAATTTATTTGAACTCAGAAGTGACCTGACATTGCCCCAGTTAGCCAGGATAACTCACATAGTGCACCTTGCTGTGAGCAGTTTTCAAATGAAGAAGGCTGTGCCAAAGGAATGGTCCAGTGAAAGCTGTCCTTGACACAATACATCGAGGTGCAAACAGATTATCACACCTATGATGAGAATTTCTATTGTTCTTCCTTGCACCTTTAGCATAGGTACTTAATGAGTAAAGAGAAAGATATTCTTACATAGATGTAAGATAAGATTCAGCTGTGATTCAACATAAAAGCAACATGTATCTGAAAAGGCCTGTGTTTTAAACGTAAACTAAATAAACTAACTAAATAAAACATACCTTTATTAAAAGCAGGACTTATCTTCCCCTTGTTCTGCAATAAGTTTTAAAAGGTTTATACAAAAAAACATTTAATGAACAATTTAGTGGAATATAGCCAGTCAACAATTTTCAGGTATCTGTATTTAACTTAGTCATGGATGTTGCTACAAAGTCTGATCACAGTCAATATGAAGTTTGAATCAACTTTAGTTATCAGTAGGTCATCCTTATTACTACAATTATTGTGATTAGTATAATCATTATATTAGCATTTTGATTACCATAATTTGTAATTTCCAGTGGCAATTACAACAGCTTGGGATAACTTGTGTAGAAAATAAACACCCACTGTTCCTTGAACAAGAAGTAAATAATATTGACTACACCAATAATTTTGTGCATAATATGCAAAGGTTTGTGTACATATTACAACTAAGAAATGATCGTTCACGCATGGTTGTCTTAACAAGTTTACAAGACATTGCACACTTTTTTGTATGATTGAAGTCATAAGGGGCCACATAGTTGGTGTAGTGGTTAACGCTCTTGCCTTTGTGAATGTGAGAGTGGATGGTTGTCTGTCTCTGTGGCCCTGCGATGGACTGGCAACCTGTCCAGTGTGTCTGTTTTGTGTGTGACTGTCTTGTTCAGTGTTGTGTTACTTAGTCAGCGAAAATGCGTGTGCATGTTTTTTTTTTCCCTTTCTTTCCTCCTGGTTTTCACATTTTTTTATAATTAAAAAGCCGCCAGTACAAGCTATTTGTTGCCTTAAGGTTGATGAAAAAATGATGTCTGTTATGTTCGGGATTTGAATTGTGAATTCCTTCTCTCACTGAAAATGCACTATTTCATTTATTATCCTGTTTTCTTCCAAATTGAAAATCTCACTCTTAGCATGAAAAATTGATGACCTCTTTCTTTGTGTACCAACCCCTCTGCTGCCCTCTGTTTTGATTTGAAAGGTGAGTGCTGGCTTGCTGCCAGTGAGTCACTAATGGCCCTGGACATCAAGCTTCCGGTGGGTCTTGTGGCAGGTAAGGTGCCGTGTTAAAAAGCCCATTATGCTAATGCTAATTCTGCTGGGAGAAAGTGGGACGATCACCCTGACACTTCTCATTTCCATCATTAGCAGCCACGGCAGAGGGAGGGGATGGAGAAGCTCTTAACTGAAACCTGAGCCTTTCGGTAGCATTCCAGATGGCCTCCGGGGGAGGTGTGGGCTAAGCAGCAGAGATTTGACAGCTCATTTTTACTGAATAAAATAGATTGTCACAGTTTAATGCTCAGTATACATTGTCCAGCTTTGGCCTTTCCCGACAAAGCATGAACACCATGGACCAAAGTTGGGTGATTTTTCATCATGACTCATAAACAGTGGTCCTACATCATATTATGAGAGAGGTTCAGGTTCAATTTAGGCCTTAGTCATGGTCTTGCAACAGAAGAGACTATGAAAATGTGAGGACAGTGTCAGAAATTTTTGATGACCATTTCACACTGAATGTCCAACTCCCACCTACAGCTACTGACTAGCCAATAAAGTGCTGTTTATCACTAACGCATAAAATCTTGTGCCGTAACCTATGGTTCAGAAGGTACAGTACAGTCTGTGTAGATCACAGTCCATGAAACATGGTGTGATTTTTAATAATCCTATAAGCTTGTTAAAAATGGGAAACCTCCAGTTTATTTTTGTCTTTCATGTAATTCTCTTCTCCCTGCATCTCCTGTGTGCTCCTCTCATTCCCTGTCTGTCTGTGTGAGTGTTGTGGGCGTGGTGCTTCTCTCTCTCTCTCCTTGATTGCTGATTAAACCGCACACCTGCAGTCATTCAACTCAACCCTGCAGTGTATCAGTCCTGGATTATCATTCACTCATCACCAGATAAGTGTTTCAGTCAGTCTGGCAGTTCATGGGTCAATTAAAATTGGGTAATCTAAGCTCTGCCTGTCTAAATTAATTCTTTTCACTGCCACAAGATCTTCCCATGCCTGTCTGTTGTTTTCTGCTCATCCCTCTGCCTGCCATTCAGTCATCTCAACAGTAACAGTAACAATAATCTCTTCTTATTCATTTGATTTCTGAGTCTGCATTTTGAGGTTGATCACAACAGAACAATCTGGCCAACATCCTTTTGGCTAATGCACAGTCAACAAGCCCGAACCAGGAAGAGTGTTCATACTGTAGGACAGCATGTTCAAATGTTCTGGGATAATCTCTAGACTGTAGCATGGATCAATTACGATATGGACTAGGGTGCATGCAGTTTCACTGAGCTATTTATATCTAGCCACCTGCATATCCCTCTCTGCTGTAACCTGGGTGATTTAATCTGTGGTTTCAAATGCTCAGATTACTCAAACAGACCTGTCTGGTCATCCGAATTGTCTTTTTTTGGCCTGTGCGTATTTACTTCGTTCACATCCACCCAGACTGACCATATCACATCTGGCATTAAAATGTGTCCTGGCTGCATCCCTGAATATCACATGAGAACAGATCTGGCTTTCTTTGCTCCCTATTTAAATGCAGGCAGGATGTCACGTCAGTTTGCAAGAACAAAATTGTGTTTTTAATGACTGTACAGATGTGTCATGTTACATCATGTTAACAAGTTTGTGTCCGAGCAAGTGATGGGCAAGATAAAAAAGGAGTCATTTAGACGTTAGAACAAGACATCATGTGACCATTATATTACTGTTGGTGTGGTGAATACAGACAAATCAAAGTATGGGGGCTGATTAGTGTAAAACTTTGTCTTTAATCCTGTGGCAATCTAATGAGCTTAAATTGCTCAATCAAGACAAGATCGGCGTACCATCAGTCCAGACTGGCAAGACAGTGGTGATGCTTGCCCTTCCGCTCATTCCACTGAGTACAAACTGCAGTGACTTGACTACTCCACACAACTATCAACCAGGTCAGAGAGTTGGGATTTATGCCCAATACATTCACTTTAAAGCTGATTCAGAGAAACTCTGTCTTTGTCACAGTGGGCCCCTTCAGGTGGAAAGCCTCATTAATCCCTCTGCTAAACTGAAACTACCAAGGTCAATGAGAATCCATTCCATTTTTCTTGTCCCCAGTCTGTGTTTTTCAGCTCCATCTCACGTAATAGAAAGATGGACAATCCTCAAATAGGCACTTTCAACCCCCTCATTTTACATGCACATTAAAAAAAAAATCACAGGTATGCCCAGTCGATCTCCTATTCGCTGTATTAATTTAAGTACAAAATATGAAATACTGAAATATTCTGAAATATCAAAAATCTTGGCACTTGCTTGAAATGATATGCATCCCTGAATAGCAGCGTTCTGTTTCTGGATGAGCTCCACCTTTGCATTGCATAAATGATACACCAGTGAGAAATATCAGTGGTAATACACATTAGATGGTTGCAATAACAAGACTTGCTCATTTTCCAATTATTTCGAGTAGTGAACACACTACCACCATCACCACTTATAAAAAAAACATGCATAAGTCAAGAGGCATCGAGCTTAAATGTCTCCTCCACTCGTTTTTCCACGGCTCATGAGCAGGTCAGGGAAAGAACCAGTGCTTTGCACTACTAATGTGGATAGCATAGTCTCATCCTTCAGTTTGTGTTTACAGTATGTGCGTGATAGCACACAACTTTATAACTTGGCCTATACCACTGTTTGTGAATTGCAGCTGGGCACTGGTCCCACCACACACCACAGCATATACAACATGAATTGTACAGCCACCTGCCAGATTGTAGTTAAAGTCAAAGTTACTTTTCCCATATGTAAGCCAAAGAGATCACTGCACGAGAGCACTGCTCCGTCCATATGTTACTGTCCAAAGTCGACCTCAGTTTGAGAGAAAAAATAGTCCCATTCACAGGTGCAGTGTAAATGGCCACATATATATGAACATAAATTATACATCAAATATAAATAAATTGAAATACAGTATATAATGCCACAATAATGAAAAAAGGAAATCTGTATCAGTGTCCATATAATCACCAAAATTGAAAAATGTCTCCCTTTGGCCATAACCAGTACAGTATGTTACAGTCCTAGATTATCATTAAAATCTTTCTTAATTTTTTGAAATTACGCAATTCTCAAACAAACAAATGCAGAACCTATTTGGCAGAGTGAATATACCTTGACAGAATCTTAACTCCATAAACTTCTCCATAAACTTCTCATAGGATTCTTGTAATTAATCTTTTTTGGCTGGCATCAGAGTTTTTATTTTATTTATTTATTTATTATTTCATTATGATTTCCTCTGTTAAACAGTCTGTGCCAGGTTGAGTGAGGCATCATCTGTTGTTGTGAATGGAGCATCTACCCCTAAGCCTGTAGGAATCACAGGGGAAAGATGGAAAGCTCTGATTTCTTTACCTCTCATACTGCACATCAGCTAAAGCTGAGTCAAATGTTCAATTCACTTCAAATATCATCCGTAACACAAATATAAAGTAACACACTTACTGTTTGGTATAGAAGAGATAGTTTTCAGAGTGACATCCTCTGAAACCCATTTTCATGGTGCCATATAAAGGGGTTCTGGTATTGTCAATATAATATTTAATATCTCACCATAAAATATCATGTCTGACCAATTAAAGGTTATTCAGTAAAAGTGGGTTTCTAGTACTTTAATCACTCTATTCTAATATTCTTAGATACCCAAGCATTCTTCTTGCTTTATCAAATCCTTGCACCTACATAATCCACAGTGCAACTTGACTGGCAAACAGTTCAGTTGGAAGTTTGGGTATATTTGCTTGTTGCAGCTAAAGCAGCCTTGAGTCTTCACCTGAGGCAATTTATCTTCACCCAGCTTTCTCTGGGACCACAGAATGCCATTTCATTTTTTACCTTTTGACAATTTTATTGCAGTATTCCTACTAATCTAAGGTTTTGTCAAACACTGAGTAAGAATAAGAACAAGACAAAAGAACTTTGAATCTACCTAACATTAATATTCCGTCTGGCAAATGGCTGTGTTCAGGCTGTGTTGTGATATCCTTTTGAAATTACAGATTTTGCATTTTATGTTCAGCACTATATGAGGATCTAGTGTGTGCCACTAAAATTTCGATAACCAAAAATGTCCTACTTGGTGAGAGGCATACCAAATATTTGGCCATGGGCACCTGCATATCAAGTAAGTACAACAACTGTGAAGATATCCCTTTAAAAACAACAGTCACCTTGTTCAAACAATTCCCAATTGGGGAACATGGATCATGCATGTTATACTAAACATATAGTAATTTGATTCCAGCAATATTTTATTCAAAATGTAGTTCAATCAAAGTGATTGAGTGACATTTCCTTCCTTTAGTGCAATCCTGCCAGCACTGCAATGATTAAATGATTGTTGTGAGAAACTAAACTTCCATTAAGAAAAAGTCTAGCCACAGGCTATGGTCTTTTTAATGACTGCATGTCGAAGACCGTACCCATTTCAACACATTAGTGTCACATCAGGGGGCTACACAGTTGGCCTTCCTGAATGGAGTTTGTATTCAGGAAGTTCTCCCCGTGTATTTGTGGGTTTTCACTGGGTTCTCTCACAGTCCAAAAACATGCAGATTTGGCGATTAGGCCAAATGTGAGAGTCGATGATTGTCTCTATGTGGCTCTGCGGTGGACTGGACCTGTCCAGGGTGTACCCCACCTTTCGCCCTATGTCAGCAGGGATTAGGCACCAGTGCCTCCCCACAACCCTCATGTGGAGGATAAAGCGGTAGAAGATGAGTGAGAGAGTGAGTGAGTGAGTGTGCTTTAATTTGTACTGACTAAGTAATAATTGAGAAATTGAATGATAAAGGCAAATTTATTATCCATCTGAGGCATTATTGTGAACCCGGCATTATTTAAATTGAACCATGATCAGACTAGCACATTCCTTAGATACTTGTTGTTATGACCCTAGGTCACATGTTTTGCCATTATATGCAGTTCTCTCCTCTTTTGTGAGTGTGGTGTGGGTGTGTCTGGGTGGCTGTCAATCTCTCAGGTGGATGTCAGCAACCAGTTGGCACACTGTGACTGGTTCATTTGAAGAGGACTTGGCTCATCGTGAGTGGATGAAATGATGGGGGCCTGGACTATATAAACCTTTACCTAAACATGAATTTGGTAAAGCCATTGTTACCTACCTAGGTAAACAAGTAGGGCGGGGTCATGTTTGTCCAGTAACTGCCAAAGTGCAGGCCATTCTTGATTTCCCCCTTCCTCAAACACGCCGTGAGCTCCGTCGTTTTCTGGGGATGGCTGGTTACTATTGTGCTTTTTGTAAAAATGTTTCAGATATTGTTGCACCTTTGACAAGCTTAGCCAGTCCTAAGTCACCTTTCCATTGGTCAGAAAAGTGCCAGTTTGCTTTTGAAGCTGCCGAAGCTCTCCTATGCAGTTCCCCTGTGCTTGCTGCCCCAGACTTCACAAGACCGTTCAAGCTCGAGGTGGATGCTAGTGCACTGGGAGCAGGTAAATTGCTTCTGCAGGAGGACCAGCATGGTATTGACCATCCCCTATGCTACTTTTCAAAAAAGTTCAAAAAGCCCCAGCTACATTACAGTACTATTGAAAAAGATGCTTTAGCCCTCTTATTGGCTTTACAACACTTTGAAGTATACATCGGGTCAAGTTCTGTGCCAACTGTTGTCTTTTCTGACCATAACCCACTTGTGTTCATTTCGCAGATGAAAAACAGCAACCAGAGACTCATGCGATGGTCCATGTTTCTCCAAGACTTTGACATTAAGATTTGTTATAAAAAAGGTTTGGAAAATGTCATGGCTGATGCTCTTTCCAGATGTTGAGTATGTTGATTGGTTGTTTTTGAGTGATTCAAACATTTCTTTTAAGGGGAAATGTTTAATCTTGTTGAGTAGTGGTGCCCCAGCCATTCCGAGCTCATGTTCTGAGTTTAGCTCATGATCTTAGCAACTCCGGTCATTTAGGTATTCGGAAAACGTACAACCGCATCCTTCTTTTTTTTTTTTTCTGGCCGGGTCTGAAATCAGATGACGCAAAATTTTGTCGTTCGTGTCATACATGCTAGATTACTGGCAAGCCAAATCAGGTTTTTCCTGCCACTCCATTAAAGCCAATACCTGGTGTCGGAGAACCTTTTGAACAGGTGATCGTTGACTGCGTTGGACCGTTGCCAAAAACGAAGTCCGGAAATCAATACATCCTCACAGTGATGTGCGCTGCGACACGGTACACCGAAGCATTCCCACTGTGCTCTCTAAATACACGGGTTATCTTTAAGTCTCTTGTTAAATTTTTTTCAACATTTGGCCTTCCAAAGCGTATCCAGAGTGATCAAGGATCTAATTTCATGTCCAAAATGTTTTCCCAGGTCATGCTGGAGTTGGGTATAAAGCACCAAGCTTCCAGTGCTTATCATCCAGAGAGCCAGGGCACACTGGAAAGATTTCACCAAACTCTGAAAAGCATGATGCACAAATGCTGTAATGAGTCAAACAAGGAGTGGGATGAGGGGTTGCTGTTTCGCTGTCAGAGAAACAGTACAGGAATCTTTAGGTTTCCGTCCAGCTGATTTCGTTTTTGGCCACACAGTGCGCGGTCCGTTGTGTCTTCTGCGTGAGAATTTGCTTTCTGAGAAATCCGGTAAAAGTAAAAATGTGTTCGATTTTGTGAGTTCATTCAAAGATCGAGTACATTGTGCCTGTAACACGGCCCGTGACCACATTAGCATACTTAAGGTTCCTCATCTGAATAAAACAAATGTCATAGAAAGGAGGAAAAATCACAGGATCTTCAAAGAGGAGTCATAACTTTGAAGGTCTTGCTCGTAGCTTCAAAGAGCAACATGGATATCTCCCCGTGGGCTGGAGGATTATAAGTGAGCAACGAGAGATGCCTTGGGGGCATCTTGACACAAGCCCTCTTAACTCCCACCTATATGTTTTCATCAATTCATTCAAGTGTGAAGAATTCAAGAAGAATTCTGAAAAGACAGTGCTTATGTGAAGAAATGATTATCAGGAATATGATTTTATCTACCCTTACAAAGTCAAAATGCTGTTGGTAAACCATTGTCTCACTTGCAGTGCAGTTGAGTGTCATGTAAAAAGTAAAGTGCGAAATCTCCTACTTCAAAGTCCCTGTCAGAGAGGAAGGGAAGTTTTTTTCTTTTAAGAGCTTTAAACAGTAGCCAGTGGCTTAACACATCAAATCACCTTAATCCATGAGCACTGAGAAGGTAGTTCCAACCATAACATATCCAATAAATATTTCATCAGTGCAGCCAGCACATGAGAAATCATTTAATGTAGAAAAGAGAATAGGCTTCTCCAAATATCATTTTTCATAACTCATAACATATTCAAAACAGCCACAAACACAGGGACAAATTGGAAGCTGCAACAGGTTACGCATCCATTCCAGTTATCTTAAAAGTGCACTCAATCAAGAGGAGCACAGAAAATACATGGGGGGAGAGATGATGTTTGTTTATTTTCCACCTAATGTGAAGATTAGAGCCATATTTCACAGGGCAACAGTAGGTTTTTATTTACATATTAGGGTGTAAGCCGATAGGTGAATTTTATCTAATATGGAAATAGTAGTTTAACTGTTGCGTCAGTTTAAGAGGTTCTCTGAAACATGTAATTTGTGCTTTGTAGAAAAAGAGCTTATATATATATATATATATGTATGTATGTATAAACAAAGGTGACATCGCCGGGGATATTTCTGGGAATGCTGGTGCTTTTAATAAGTTCATGATTTTCCCATGCTCCCGATGAGAGATTACCATACAGGACCCTAGAGCCAAGAGAGACCCTTGGCCTTGATAATAATTAATCGATGTATGATGTAATTTCCCTACATGTACATGTAACCTGTTCTACTGTATAAACCAGTGTATGTGATCGGAGTGGAGCTGAGGAATTTTGACCAGAGTGGGTAGAAGATGAAACAATTACCAAAATATAATAAATGATAATAATTAGAGTCACCTTATCTCTCACTCATCTTAATCTAATTTCACTATACCAGTGTCTGAAGTATATGTGAGGAAGAGGAGGATGATCAGAGAGCAAATGATCTTAGTGGGAATAAATCTGCCTCCTGTGAAAAGTCCATAGTTGACTTTGCTCAGCCTTTTTGCACCACTGTATTTTAATGGCAATAATGGTGTTACTTTGAGAGCTCAATGTTTTCTCATGTGGTACTTGGTATAAAACGTTTGTTCTAGATTAAAAGGAAACTATGGAATAGAAAGTGATGACTTTCACTCATGAACCAAATTTGTGTCCAGGGCCTAAAGTGATGATAATTTCTTCATGTTATCCATACTGAGATTATGCTTATAGCAAACACAATTTTTCTATAATTTTTATTGTTGTAAACATTTTTCTCCAAAGCTGCTGCTTGTCTCTCACACAGGCAGACATGCTTACAAAACCACTGGAGGTCAATGAGAATTTGAGTGCATTCTAAAAAACATAGTCACGATACGCGTATTTGCACCATCTGAGAAGGTTAAGATGAGATGACTGAACTTTTTGATGTGATGTTTGATGCTTTTATGATTAACAGGCAGTTAGAGGTGTGAAAATGAGATTTTAATGGCGATGATAGCGAAAACCTGTGAGTGAGTGTGGGTGTGACCGAGCCAAAGACAACAAGTGACTCACCATTGTGAGAAATAAACAGGGCAATTCTGTCATCCACAAAGGTTGTCTAAATGATGTGGTATGTGGGTGAGTATGTGGTGTGTCATTTTTTTTTTTTTTTCATCACTGATCAAGGCTGCTGAGATGCATGTGACTCAGTGCAGCGATTTTGCTTGTTCAAAGTCATGGTGAAGGGAGTTCATGAGGCGTAATGCATTACCTCTCTCTTCTACTGTGTGTTCAGATGGCACAAAAGACGAATTTAAGAGGAGGACATGCTTGTGCAAGTAGAAAATATTTATACCAAAAAACATTTATGCTTATGCCATAAATGGTACTAAAGAGCTTCCAAATACCAAATAGAATATTTGGTATTTGTAATACCTCAATTATACTGTTATTATATGATTCAGTCTTACATCAGACACTAGAACATATTTCTATTAAGGTTGCATTAGCTGCGCATATTAACATCAAACAAGAACATTGAAAATGCAGGGGCATTTAATATATAGCCTGCATGCAGGCAATATCCCAGATTACACAGAAAAGCCATTAGTATCCTCATCTCTTCTTCATTAATTCAACTCTGAGACTGATAACAAACCCTCAGGCTGACTCAGATTGCAAAAGGAACCACCCTGCAAAATCCCCAAACCAATATCAAATCTGAGTTGTGAGATCTACACTGTTAGTCCAAGCCAGGTGTTCATTACTCACAGAAGCCAGTCCAATAACCATTCCATGCGGATAATTACAGTCTAAGCTGCAGCATTACAACAATGCAAAGGGGTGTAGCTGTACATGAGCGCCAAAATTAGAGAGGGAAATCTGACAACGTGTTTGCAAAGGTGGGAGTAAATCTTCAGTAATATCTGAAATATAATAGAATATTCAGATTTAGGTTCCTAATTTGCTTTTTTGACAGGAAAATTGAATGCAACAATTTGCAAAAAAAAAAAAAAAAAGCATTATACACTGGTCAGCCACAACATTAACTTCTTCCTGGTCTGTGCATACCACTTTGAGATTGTGTTAAATAACCTGACAAACAGCTTCCCTCTATTTGATTAGGTAAGTGGGAGATTAATCTCATGTTGAAACCTGCCTCGTCAAATGCTAGTCTTGTACACAGCATGTTATCTGTGAGGAGCAGACAGAATGAAAATTGATTTAACATCAGTCTCTTACTTGACCTTTTTATTTTTCACATCTCAGGAATACACGACTGTCTCGTAATGACTGGTATTCTATCAGCTCTGGCAGCAAAGACTTGATATGACCTTACCTATGCACAAAGAGAGATGAAGTGATGATTTTTCTTATTGATTATGTCCAAACAAATACATCATATTGCACGCATACTACAGACAGGTCTTTGTAATTGATAATGCAGGAAGCCTTTACTTATGTGGAAGTCAGCAAGTATATCTGTCGGTCTTAACACACTCAAAAATAAAGGTACAAGACAAAAAATAGGTACACATTTGGACAGATTTACTTCAGTAGTACAATATTTTGTTGGATATGACAGAAATGTACTGTACCTTTTGACTACCAGAAAGGATGTAAAGTGAATTAAATCAAAGGAAAAGAACAAATTCAGACATATACCAAGTTTATATAAGGGTATATATGCACATATTCCTTTTTGTTGTTAAAAAAGGAAATCTTTCTAAGAAGATATTTACATTACCACTGCACATTTTAAGTTTGTTTGCAGTTTTACCACATGAATTAGCTTTTTATTCCCGCAAATAAATGGTCAAAATTGCATCACTGTGTCTATTTGTCTCTTTAAAAAACATATTCATACCCTTTCAATTGGTACATTTCTGTACCATAGTACTTTTAAAAAAAGGTATGCCTCCAGTAACATTTATACCGTACACAAGTACACATTGGCATTTATATTTTTTTGAGTGGGTAAAAAACTAATCACAGTTCTGGCAGTTGAATTTGGATATTTTAATGTAGCAGTTGTAATTGCAGTCAGGTAGCCCATTTACTGTTGGTAACTATACCACTGGCCTCGGCTGCATCGGCCCTGACATGTTTTACATATTAAAACAGAATTTTAAAAGGAAAATGGAACTAAACATTAACATTTTAGCTCTGTGTTAGAAATATTACCCAAGTAACGTGTGTGTGGATGTGGATGTGGATGTGTGTGTTCTGCTCCTCCAGTGGTCATACCCCCACTGTTTCAGAGAATGTTGCTGAATTTTAAATTATTTGAAACTATTTTTTTAAACACTTAGTGACTTTTTTTTAAACAATCAACTATGGTAAGTTGGTTAGTAACACATTACACACATACACTTTAACCTCTGATGACACATCATTTTTTTTCTGAATATAAGACTTTTTTTTTCACATGTATCACCTTTAAGTGTCAAAAAAAAAAAAAAAAATCTGGCAAATAATGAAAATTAGTTGAATAGTGTTTATAATGATTACATATTTATTACCAAAGACCTATCACTTAATTTGGCTATCTAGTACAAAACAAAAGTTCGTAAGACTTATGAGGACATTTAGAAGGTGCTTCCAGTTTTACTTTAATCTTATGAAAAACTTAATGGTTAATGGCAGAGATCTAGCATGACAGTGACAAGTGCAGTTATCAGCAAATATTTGCTGATCAGCAAAAAAAGGAGTTTCGATTGTTGCTAATTTCCCAGCTAGTAGACATGTGAAGACTTGCCACTGTTTAATGGAATAAATTACCACCTTGCCTAAAGAGACGATCAGTAGCAAATATTAAATCATCTGCTGAATGCAACACTCTTTTAATTACTGGTATATTATTTAAAGTCTATAGTCAGTGTAAAGAAAAGTAACACATACATTCCACGAGTGGCAGTTGACTCGTCACCTTAGAAGTCACGTCATCATTTGTAGCAACATCTTTTCTACTCCATTTTCATTTGAAAATGGTGTTTTTCAGATAAAAAAAAGATTGGCGTCTGGATGAGCATGTCAACTCCTTATCAGAAGTAACCATTCAGGTAAATTCAGGGGCATTGGGCATGTGCTGTATGTGCCAGTGTAAAAAGGAAGCTGATTCTCTCCTCTGTATTTGTTTCTTATGACAACAAACAAGTGTGTTTTCTGTTATAAGACTGAGACGTGAATGCAAGTAACCACATTATCATTTTAAAAGGTCTCCCTTTTTGCCTGTCCTGACTAAAAGTTTTATGGGAGTTTTCAAACAAAAGTGAGCCAACTGTTTTTTTTCAAATGTCTGGCATATGTGGAGCAGAATTTACAAGTTTTTAAACAAAAACAGGGTCATGTGTATAGGGCTTGGTTTTGACTAAAATCTTCGGTATTGATATCTGGACTTTGGCACCAATTCCTGAACACCAGTGTTACAATAGACACATTTGATGAAAATGCAGTCCCTGTTAAACAAAAATTAAGTTAGTATTAGCTGGCCCAGTTGTCTTCTTGTAGACAAACACTGCAACCTTTGTCTCTTATATGCATTCCCCACAGTGTTTCATTCAATTTGCTTTGTCACTTCAGATCTTCTTGACACACCTTCATTCATTAAAAAAGCACCAGCCTATTAAAGCACAAGGCAAGGCAAATTTATTTATGTAGCACCAATTATACACAAGGCAATTCAAAGTGCAACACACACACACACACACACACGTCAAGTCTTGTTATTTTTCTTCCAGACAACCAGTCATGAGTATTGTTAAATCTCAGTCAGCATGCTGCATTCTGATTGGCTCACTGACTCACTGCTAATGAGATTAACTCACATGATATTGAATGACAACACATTTATTTAGTACCACAAAAGTTTGATACCCAGTCCTACATTTTTTTAACTGGTAAAATTTTGCTTTCATTATTATGGGGAAACAGCTGGTCCAGGTTAACCAAACCTATTTAAAACAAATGTACCCAGAGTGAAAGTAATGATAGTGGTTTACATGAATATTACTTTTCTTCTGTGATGCTCATTAATTGTAACTCGGGTCGACCCTGAGCCATCCACTCATTGTAATGTCACATTAATTATCACCTGTTGCCTATAATCGCACTGCACTTCTGCCCGCACACACACACATTATTTTGTACATATTTATTATACTATATTGGGCAATTAAATTGCTAATTTAAATCCCACATCATAGGTTTAGGTATATATAAATGCATTGGAAATAAATCTTGCTCATTGTGACAAATGGGATTCAGGGAGCTAGATGCAGTTGTCAGCAGAAGCAGTGATAATGCCCCTGTGTGTGCATGTGTGTGTGTGTGTTACCTCACACAAGTAACAGAAGCACAAAACCTATGCAATTCAATCTCCTTCCTTTTTAAAATTCAGGAATCTGACCAGATGGTTGAAGGCTGATAATGAATTTTGGCTGCATTAACCAGCAGGTCTCCGTCTTGTGGATGTCCCAACATCTTTCACTCCTTCTTTCTGCAATTTAAGCCATTTAAGGCACAAAATGAAGTCAGCATGTTGATTTCATTGAATCACAATCATTTAGGTATGTTCACATGTGCATGCATTCCATGTGCATTGCTCAGAATGGTGAAATCGGAAAGTTTTCCCAACTTAGATTGAAGATCTTAATCAGAACTTTCTACTATGAAAGAACACATCAGGTGTTCCATCCATAAATAGCCTGCATGGCACTGCTATTTTGGATTTCTGCAACATTTTGTGTCCTTTATATGAAGAATTTGGACCGGTTAAAGCTAATATCTTCAAATCCATATATGTAGTATACTATTTTAACCTCTAACATAAAAATGTGGTGATTCTGTCAGGGAAAACTAACGCATGCCATAAAATTTAAAACCATAATCCTGAAAGTATCAAAGAATAAATGAAAGACTGGCTAGAAGTCTAAAAAATAATGGCTGAATACGAGAGGTAATTTGAATTTTATTGATTCAAGTCTTATTCAACTTTATTGTAACAAAAAGTCAGTGCAAAAACAACAACAACAAAAAAACTCTACAAGCATAATTTTCCTTTTAGATCTGTGTGGGCTGAAAGGCCAATGTGATCACTTGTCTCACATCCATTTGGGAAAAGTGGAAAAAGAAAAAATAGCACATTGAGAGATGCAGCGTGCAAACGTGGCAGGGGAGTTGATAAGGCTGTTTACCAATGTTCAGCCTAAAGAGGGTATTTACATAAGCCCAGAGGCATGAAACCTGAAAGTTGGCCAGTTGTTCCAACACTGAAGCTCGTACTGTGTCCTTTTGGCATGCAACAGTGGTATGGCGTGCCTTGAACATTTTCCAGTATAATCTCACCTGCTGAATAGTGCAGGGTATAAACAACCCCCTGTGACCAATGCTTCTCCTTCACAGGGCTTCTGAAGTGGCGGATAAATGCTCAGTTCACACTGCAATACTTTCTTTATGCAGCGTTTTCTTTGGACCGCGAGCAGACACACACAAAAAGGGAGCCGTTATTCCAGAAACACAAACCCCGCGTGACACTACTGATCACTTTGTGTATGCAAAGACAATGTTCCAAATTCATTAACCACTTGAATAAGACTCTCTCGTTATTTTGAGCCATGATTTCCTGACAGTCTTATCATAAAGTGGAGGGAATATTTGGATCACTATGCTGCCATTGCTTGTTGACCCCTGCTCCTCTACGCTCCACTACATTACATCAAGTGATTTATGCATAAAAACCGCAGAAAAGATGGCAGCTCCATATTGCTTCTGTCACTTATGAGTAGCAATTATTTTTTATTGCTTTGATTTCACTTGATAATGAGTTAGGAGTAAAATGTCGCGTCATATTTAACACTCAAAATTCTCAAGCTGGGGATTATCCCATATATCAAAGACAAGCACATACTCAAGGATTAGACATTTGAAGTTCACTACAGTCTTTTAAAGCTGCTGCCAGTAACTTCTCTAGTTTATGCTGTAGGAAGTAACCTTTAAATATAAATAAATATTTGTTACAGTCAAGCTATCGTCAAATGAGTTTCGACAAGAATTCTAATCATAACCAGAAAAATATATATAAACAATGTAAAAATCAACAAATAAATAGAAGCAGCATAGATGGTGTTTTTTGTCACATCATGAGTGGTGTTGAAAAGAAATAATAATAATAATAATAATAAGGTAAACAGAAAACGAGGCTTGAGGTGTGATGATACATCACCCACCATATTCACTGGGTGATTCAGGAAGGAGGTGAATGCTCACAGCAGCAAGAGGTAAGAATTCAGCTGAAAGATGAAATCACTGATAGCAGCTTTAAATCTTGAGGTCATTTTTCACATCTTTTCTGTCCTGTATCATTACACCAGCCACTATTTTCTTGCTGTCAGTCGTGACAGCAAGAAAATAGTGTTTTACTGAAACATGTCTTGTTGTCTGGGGTTATGATGGCAACATTTGTTGTTGTTTTTTTTTTTTGTTTGTTTGTTTTGTTTCACTGCGGGAATAGACTGCTAGATAAACTGATCTTAACAATTGATCACTAACCTGCCAGGTTAAAGCTTCCACTCAGGACAGTATTTGGCACTGTGGACATTCAATCTATAACGCTTCACAAAGGGTTAAGGGTGAAGCTTTGCTTGCTGCAATACATGACCTTAATAGTGGGAGGCAGGGGAGTTTGTCACCACTTAATTGAGGTCCTGGCATCTGTGCTACCATTTTATATTATTAGCTTGGCCAGTGATGTATTACTTGTATGATGACAGGTATTGGGTCCAAACTGTGGATTTTCTTACTTTGATTGTGTAGCAGCTTCACTCTGATGTTAAAAGAAACATTTTCACCCACATCACATTAGCGAAAGACACCGACATTATCTTGCCTAACACAATTTTTTTTTCAGTTTAATTTAAATCTAATTTGTTTTATTTTATTTGGTTTGATATTTATTGGTCTTAATTATATCTATATTTTACCTCTCTGACTGGACAATCAAGTTCTATTCTATTCTATTCTATTCTATTCTAGACTTTGACATTATATAGTGCAGAAGGTCATATTTAATTCTTGAGAGTGCAAAAAGAAAAAGGGAAGGAAACCAAGAATAGGAGAATTTTAGCTCTGCACACTAATTTATAATATATCAAAGAATCCTGGAAGTGGATGCATGTTTTGTTTGACCTTTACTTATGCCAGCCTTGGATTTAGCAGCTGCAGCACCTACTGTCTTACGTTTTTTTTTTTTTTTTTTTAATGTGGATTGTTCTTTGTCTGAGTTGCGACCATTACCTTGCAAATTGATCCCAGTGTGTGTGTTTTTATTTTATTTTGCTCAGCCCTTTTTAGGTGTAGCTTTGTCATGTCGTTCAGCCCAACTGTTTATTTTGTCTCACACTCTGATTAGCCAGTTTTTGTGTATATTCTTTTTTTAACCAAGAATTTCTATAGTCCCTAAAAATTCTTCCCACACTTGATCACCTCAAAGTTTCCTACCATCGAAGAATTTCTTGCACCAGCATCCATCAGCAGTAGACAGCATGGCTAAAGGTGGGAGAAAGAGATTTAAATTCTTTCGGCTCATTGCTGTGACATCTTGTGTTGCAGTATCATCTCATCTGAAGACCAGATGGCCAGTCTATGAAACTGGATTATATGAACAAGTAGAAAGGAGATGTGATGTAATCTGTGCTGAGTGAGAGTGAATTTTCTAAACACTGACCTAAACTAACTTAATAGTCCAATGGTTCAGTTGTATCTGTGTGGGAATGACATTGAGTTTCTCAATAGCTTTGATACCATCATTACACATCATAGTGTCACTGCTTTGATGACAGGAAAGTGCATTGTTGGGCATGGTACCTGTATTTCACTTGCCTATAATAAACTGCATGTTAACTTACAGTTAATTGTATTCATTGCTGGAAAGGCAAAAAAAAGCATATTCCATCTTTCATAACATTTTTTGGTAAAATTAGATATTATAAATTATTTTATATTGATTGTTTTTCATCTATTACACGCTGTAAAAGAATATCCAGGTATGAAAGAAATCAGAGTTGTAAAATTTACAACTGCTTTCACTGTTTTCTTTGGAAACAAACACAAAATTCCAACTGAGACTAGTTTTGTTAATCACCAAATTAATTACACTGTGTTAAAATACATATTTATTCAACAGTGTGTTTGTGGAAACTTGGAAACCTTTTTTTTTTTAAACCCAAAATGCTTCCCTTCTCTTCCCCTGTAAACTTGAAGTGTTGTGTGATCACATTTGTATTGCCATTTTATTGTGTAAAGGAATCCCTTTCTGTAGGAGAGATTCAGTATAATAACAAGGCATAAAGTTATCTGCTATCTGTAGCTGCGTACTTATGAAAAAAAACATAAAGAGAAGCCATTTAGAGAGAGAGAGAGAGAGCAAAATAAACACTGTGTAGCATATTTTCTTTGTGCTGAGTGAAGTTATTGTTGGAGGAAGAACCTGTGGGGACTGTCTATGGTCAGCTGGTCATCTGATTTTCCCATTCTTAATATTCCTAATAAACCACATTCTGCCGTTATGATATTCACAGCCCCCTTGTGGGTGCTACTACTTTGCCTGTAGTCTGTGTTAGCAAAACTGTCAGCAATGGCTTTGGCCCTGTTTCTGTGGGGAGATAAAATTACCCACTGACACAGCACCATGGATTTTCTCCTCACTGAAGGAGTGAACACCATTTGCTTCCTGAGAAATTGGACACATTACCTTCCCTACTGGTAAGTGCATGTAGGGACAGTTTGGCTACTGAATAAGGCCGCGATAATGTCAGTCTGGATTTAAAGCGGAAGCTGTACATAATGTAATCTAAAACTACCAGAGTCGCAAGTTTCAAGCCACCTGTGTAGAGTTGTGATGCTAAACCATATCTACTTACTTATTTATTGGTCTGCACCAACTTTTAATGTCAGCTCAAATGAGCTGAACTAACCAGACAAATAATTAAAATAAAAAAGTTAGGTGTGATATCAGCATGCACTTACATTTTTGATAACATCAAACTGGCAATGTGACTACAAGGTTTTGTTGGCATCTCTCCACAGTCCAAAGAGGTGAATGGAGATTTTGAATTGACTGTATGTGTGAAGATGAGTGTGAAAGGTTGTTTGTTTTGGTATGTTGGCCCTGCTATGGACTGGCAATCTAATGTAAGGAAATTAATTGATTTAAATGAATGATTTGCTGCAGTTGTTGTTTTTGTATTCTGCCCCTGTTTGTTCTGTGAACTAATTTAACAACAATTTCACAGTAAAGGATGATTTTAACATTTAAAGTTAAATCAGATGAGGCGGCTGAATTCTTACTGTCAGAATCACATTCTGACAAATGTTGCAAATTGTGCTTCTGAACTGCCAGCCCCTTTGAGAATGGACAAAGCATTAAAGCAAGTCTCTGACCTCTGTGACATAAATGTCTGAAGTCAACTACCTAAAATATTTACTTATGCTATTTTCCATTTTCATCACCATTTCCCAGTAAATGACCAGTGAGAAATATAGAGCAGGCAAGGGGACTGAAGTGAAGCAATATATTCCACTTCCTGTCAGTATCCATGTTACCGTGGCTAATGCCTGACAGCCTCAGGGCCATGAGCAAGTCGTGTTACGCAAGCAGTCTGCCATGGAGAGCTGCTTTATCATACTGTAAGCAGCAGTGAGAGAAAATAACTATGAGTTTATATTCCGTATATTGTTATGAGTGAACAGAATATGTGTTTTTCTTATAGAAGCATGTGGTGAACTCAAGCAACTTTTCCTGTCTTGAGTCAACCTTTCATTTACGAGGTTGTTTTTCCCTCATATGTCAGTTGTTTTTGCTTTTCGCCTGCTGTATCTGTTGTTTTGTCAACAGGTTTATCTTCCCAGACAGTCGAAGGTCTAGGGTGCAAATCCAGCCCATACCTGACACTTTCATCTGCTCATATACTGCATGGGATGATGGCTCTTGGGCAGTACACTCCTGTTTGCCAAAACTGGACTACAAGTTGGCCGTACCTATCCAGATCCAACTATATAACCCAAAACTGACCCTGGGCCACAATTCCATACCCTCATCTGGCCCACATGATGGACTTGTGTGGTCCATTCCTGTTTACCAGATCTGGACCACAAATCTCTTCAAACCATTGAATGTCTATCAGGCAAGAACATACCAGATAAGCTAGAACTGGTCCTATAACTAGCCCTAATATGGATTAGTTCTTGGTAAACAAGATTTCTTGGCCACAGAACAGTAACTTTTTTTTTTAATCCAGGTATCAAAGCAATCAGAGTTGTAAAATTTACAACTGCTTTCACTGTTTTCTTTGGAAACAAACACAAACAACTGAGACTAGTTTTTTTAATCACCAAATTAATTACACTGTGTTATATACATTTATTCAAAACTGAGCAACAGTGTGTTTGTGGAAACTTGGAAACTTTTTTTTTTTTAAACCCAAAATGCTCAGCACAAGTACCATCATTCTATGCTGTATGTGGGGCAGATAAGGATATTGCATGTGTGTTGGATCAGGACCAGAATTAAAAAGAATACTGGGCAGAATACTTACCAGACCTGGGCCACAAAGAGACTACATTTAATTTCCGGTAACATTTGGGCTAAATCTGACCCGGCATCCATATACTCTCTCTCTGCCCATGTAAGACAATAGTGAAACAATTCCAAATCTTGCAATATGTTTTCTGCTTGTTTCTGTAATTAAAATGCTTCAAATAAAGTACAGCTTTCAGAAGTCAAGCATTCGGGGGTCTTGCATGAGACCTTGCATCTTTTCTGGCACAGGAGATAGATTTAGATCTCACTGTTTCTCACACACATCATGCCAAGAATTGTCTCCATGTCAGTCCGTCCTAACCTGGCCTAAGGCAAACAAGTGACTTCAAACAGCACAAATATTGGATAAATCCAAGGTTATTGACATTCTGGGCAGGTTATCAAGTTTTGTTTGCTTGGATTTTTGGCACAGTGATGAAAGGTCTAGTGAATAACAAAGTATTGATTCAGCTTTTGTGGGTGGGGGGGTTACCTTCTCCCATTTACAGAAGACATTAACATGGACGAGACACTATAATCAAGTAACGAGATATTGTGCCTTGCTTGACACATATGAAATTATTTTTCAACTGGCTTTACAGTTCAAGCATAAAAATAAAAGTTTAATTATAATACTGATTGTCATACTGTATATAAAAAATAAAACAGGTTATTCAAACAAACAGCATAATACGAACTATTGAAAATTGATATTGTTTATTTCAGCCATGGTGATGAAGATTCTTGAACATTTACTTTTCTGTAGGTTCTGTAAACAATAGATTTTTCCATTTTGTACCTTTTAAATGTCTGTGGAGTTTCAGTCATTCTCTAGTTTAAGTTTTTTTTTATGCACCATCCTGATTATTTTCACCTGTGTCTCGTTGCTTCCCCCTCCATTCGTTTTGTTTCTGGTGTATAGTGTGTCAGTGAGTCTGCTTTCTGCTCTGCCTACCAGTAAGTTATCTTTACAGAATGCCCTTTTGTAATTGCAGATTTGCTTTTAAGATTCTTGCTTAATCAACCCTGACAAAAAGTCCTCAAATCTTAAGTATCTATCTTTTCCTGGTCAAACCAAAATGACTTGTGCCTAAACCTAACTGACTGTTCCACTACCTTTACCTCATGTGTCATTTTAGGGCAATGGGGGTCTGGTCCATGACATAGAGGTCCAGTATGGCACCACCAACCTATATACCTCCTTTCATAGCACACATTTTCACAAATCACAATTGGAAAAGCAGAAGTGTAAATAATAAATGTTGGCTGACTTCAGTTTTGCTTTCTCATTTTTTGAGGTGCATGCTGACGTTCCGCCATTTGTTTGTGACCAACTTTACATTAGTCAGGTAATAATTACTACAAATAATAGAAGGAACAAAAAAAAAAGAAGGAGAAGAGAAGAAGAAAGAAAATGGAATATCTACTGTCTTCCTCCACATGATGTGGTACAATAATATTCAGCTCATGAGGTAGTCACAGATAACATAGTTTACAGTTTGTGTTGTGCATTCATAATTTTAAGGAAAATCTTGATTTGATACAAAATATTTATGTGCATTCATGATCCCAGATACTGTATGTTTTATAGAAGAGACATAGCAAGATCAGCAACTTTTTTCAAAGCCTCTAGATGCAACAGAAAGTTTTAATATTAGCAGCCATTCTTAATGATATCACTATCCCTGTGTGTATTTCCTGCAAAAACAAAGTAAAATGTCTGCTGTGGGGGAAAAACATCTTTATTTAAAAAGTGTTAGAGCTTTTGTTGAGTTTACCACAACTCCATGAAGCTCATGTCTATTTTGTGAAGCAGACAAACACACATTTTAATCTCTATCAGATAGTGATATAGGATGTGAAAAGGCATCGCATCTCTAGAGATTTCAAGTATATCTCCACCTTTGCTCCCATGCACACTGCTTTTGCGTCTTTAAATATCCAAAGCCTGTCAGGCCTGCTGTCTGTGTCAACTTGTAGCTGCCACGCTCAGATAGTGGCTGCTGTGGAAAAAAATAAAATCTACATTTTTTCACAAATGGGTCCACCATCTCATGGGACTGTCTCTCTATTCAAAGTATGTATGCATGAATGCTGCTGATGATTTTCAGAATTAGAGGCTGGTTGGATCACGAGTGATCACCCATTTAACAAAGGCAGGGACTGAGTAGATCACAAGTAGCTCAGCAATTGCAAGGCATTTGTATTGTGTTGAGACAATAAGGGCAGTCAGTGGAAGCCCCCGTAAGTGAACGTGTGTAGAACGTGCTTGCATTGATTCTATCATTCACAGCTAAATAGTGTATGATGTGTGAACAATAGTGTATTTCAATGTATAGGGTTTGCAGTCTGCTCAACCAGCATATTAACAGATGAGTCCTTTAGTTTGTGTGAATTTGATTGCCATAAAGGCCATAATGTACATCCTGTATCTACTACTTTCATATAATTTAGCCGGTACATGTAGAATAATTTTTAATAATTTTGCAAGGTTTTAAAAAAAAAAAAAAAAAAAAAAAAAAAAAAATAGTGAAAAGACTTCTGGGATAGCCTCCCCCATATCTATCTATACATACATATACACACACGTGTGTGACACATTCAAAAGCCTGACCCTTTTCTCTGTCCCTCTCTGTTATCATCTGCAACTGTGTCTTCTTTCTCTTTTCTCCACATCTATTCATTTCCCAATTACCCAATCCGTCCTGCCATTTTCTCTATCTGCTCTCTCTCTCTCTCTCTCTCTCCTCTTGCAGATCCTTGCCCAACCATTCATTACTGTTCTCTTTGACGTGTACCTGGTGGCAGTCTTTCATCATCTGTTCCATCGGGAGAAAGGTAAGGCAGCACAGCACAGCATGGTTTGTCTGTGTGTGCTCATTCATTCACATTTAATCTTCCACAGTGGCAATGGCCATCATTCCCCAATTTCCTCAGTCATTAGGCTGACAGCACAGGGATAGCAAAGCTGTGGCTTTATGCATGCTGATAAAAAAAAGACTTTGTCTCTTGTGTCTTACTTCTCCAGTAATATTTGCATTGCACCTAAAAAGAAGACTCATTTTGCAGCATGGGTTTAAATAACAAAAAGGAAAAAAAAAATTCCCACAGCAACAAATGAGCTGCTTGTGTGGCAGAATTATGCAGAGCTCCAGTATACTTCACTGCACAGCCACATTAATTATTTGCTTTATTATGTGTTTCTTGATGAAAGGAAAATGTTTTCTCGTGCTGCTTAGTCTCAAACAGGGGTTTGTCTGAGCAACAAGATAAAGTACTTTTATAATATTTCTTTGGATTAAAGTTATAAATACAGTAATGTAGTCTGAATGGTAGTAATTAACATCTGTTGGTGGCTCTTTATAGCACTTGAATGAAAAGATGGTTGTGAGCAAAGGCAAATAAATGAAAGGGTTTGAAAAATGAATAGTATGAGCTCTGTCACAGTAACACATGCAGTACAACAGTGGCTGTGTTTTGTCATCATTTGCCTCATTAAACCAGGGGCACTGCTCTGCAATGCCAAAGCCTAAACATGTTCCCACCATATGTGAAATGAGAAATGAAATCTACCCATGTCTTTGAAGGTAAAGCTTTCTTTAGGTGATTCCAGTCTTACTTTTGCTGATCTACACGATAACAGCGATGTCAAAGCTGATGCAGTATCTCTAAATGATTTGTCACATATTTATTTTCCCAATGTATAATGAACAGAAATGGGATATCAATCCCACTCATCCACCCTTTACCAATGGCGGCTGTGATGTTGATTTATTGATTTATTTATTTTTCTGTCATTTACCGTAGCACTCAAAGTCCTCACGTGGAGCACAGGGAGAATTCAATATGTATAAAACAGTCTCAGAAGTATGATTGATAATATAATTAATGTTTCCAGATCAAAATGTCAGTCATACTGTAATAATACTTTAAAAAAAGAATAAATATTCAAGCAAAGCAGCAGCTATTTAACACTTAATTTTGTCTGAAACCTATCAGGATCTTTTCACAAAGACAGTCCATGGCAAAGTCGACTAAAGTTTGTTTTATTTTTTTGTAAACTTAAAATAAAGGGAACAGCACCTGAGATTTACTTATTTGGTTTATAGGATGTAAGTATTTATTATACTCAAGCCAATAAAAGGAAACAGCCACACATGGGGAAAATTATTATGTTCAAAGGGCTGTTTTAACAGCTCTCTTGAGCTCTTTTGTAAGACTTTAGTTTTATTCATAGGCGACCGTAGCTCAGTGGTGGAGCGAGTCGCTTTTCAACTTGAAGGTTGTGGGTTTGTGTGAATGCATTGTGTGAATGGGTATGAAAGAAATGCATGACAGAAAATGTGCTGCACATAGATGTGCTGCATGAAAGTGTGAGTGAATGGGTATGACTGGGTGAATGGCAAAACTGTAGTGTCAAGCAACTTTGAGTGGTCATCTAAAATTGCTGTATAAATACAGACCATTTACAATTCTGATGGGTGACATATGATTATTGTAATGACAGCAAAAACATTCCCAATATTTGAATGGTGTAGTTATGTGTAAAACTAAGAATACAAAATATACTTCTCAAGAAAAAAAACAGAAATTCAACTCCCAAATCTGTATTATTCTTCCAATTACCAACTTTCAATAAATGTACAAATGAGAGATTTAGATGAATCTCATTTCAATCCCTTTGTCAGTGTTGTCATTCATGCAACAGTATCAATGAGTCATCATAACTGTCCCAAAGTAATCACACAGGCATCCCTACAGGTTGGAATCATTAATGGAGGTTCACATGTCTGATTTACAGCTCTCCCTCCCCATAATCAAGCCTTTCCCTAATGTTATTATAGTTTTCTCTCCTGGGATTGAAAGAAGTATTCAGAACGTCAAATGGCAAAGCACATGTTGATAACTAAAGCTAATTAATAGGTTATTTGTTTTGTGTGTGTGTGCACATACGTGTGTGCTTGATCGTGCTGAATGTATGAAGCATGTCCTTATATAAATAAAAGTTTATTGTGCAGACAGTGCACTGCTTTGGCTAAAGCTGCAGTGTGTAATGATTTTTTGTTGTCGTTGTTGGTGTTATTATTCTGCATCTGTTTGGTCTCCGTGAACATTATTTTTATATTTTGTTCTTCATCTTCTTGTATGTGGCCCTGGTCAAACAATACTATCAGACCTGACTGAGGGAGTGTTTGTGCATATATACTAGCAGTGGAGTGGTGGGTGGGGCCAAGAGGCCTTAATCCCATCAAACTGGATTTTTTGTGGATGTTTCCCACTCACTTTACTAGTGGAATATTGCTGTTGCCTCCATCTTTCTTGATGTCAAATTAATTACAGTACTTCCTGTGTGCAGTGCGGGAATCTTGTCAGGCGACACGAGATCTAGACAACTGTATTGTGAGAATCACCGTCATGTGTAGCTGGCAAAAACATGGTGTGAACTGATCTGACAATGGTTTGAATCTAAGAAACATGTTTAAAGGTCTCACACTACAGTTTTCGTGTAAAATAATAAACCTGCAGCACATCACTTGCAGCTTCAAAGATATTTAACATAGAAGAAGATCTGAATAATTGCTTGCTCTCAGGTTTGCCTGCTGACACTGAGGAAGTCAATTAGCATAAGGATTGTGCTTGTGAGCCTAACCTTCAAAAGGTAAAGTGCACATGTCAAGGGTTCAGGGTAAACTCCTTTTTTTCTGGTGTCACTTCAGTATTCATGAGAGTCTAACAACCTGATATTGACATGGTGTTGCAGAACTTTCCCCCCTCTGACTATCAATCACCAGGACGGCCCATTCATCAAGTGGCCCCATTGGTCCGGCCCCCTGCGACACACAAAGGTTTTTCCAATTTAAAATCTGATATTGATGGAACACCTCATCCTGCTTCAGCCTCTTTGAGCTGTGAAGTTGGTCCAATGTCCTTATGCATATGCTTGTTCACTCACAGTGGTCACAGTTATGCAAAATGAATTCACTTTGATGAGGATTGCACATGCTGCCTGTTAAGCTGACTAAATGTTGCACTAGTTTTTCTTAACTACACACAACCCGAGATATACTGCATGTCCCGGTATAACCAGTTGATTTGGTGCACAGTTCAAGTAATCTGTAAAGATTTGGGGAAAATCAGTTCTTTCAATCCAGGCTTGTTTGCCATTTGACTTTGGGTGAGACAGAAGAGTTTGAAAGTAATATCTGGGCATAATCTTATATGAAGTCAGTGTGTGGACGCTTTATTACCTAAAAAAGGTCAGATGTGTTTTCTGTCTCTGTGTATTTAATAGGATTAAGCCAAAGTTCTGAACTGATTTTCTTGAAACTTGGTAGGATGTAAAGTAAAGCTCAGTGAAGAACAATTTCTTTTGGAAGAGACCATCTCTTGACTGTGTCAAGTTTCACACACAAAATCTGTAGGTCATGAGTTAAAGAAGAATTAAGAGAAAGGAGGTAACAGTGTTCAAGCCCTTTTGTAATTCGTTATATTGCCATTAGGTCATCAGGTGTAACTAGTGCCAACATAGTGTATCTGAAAAGACATCATTATTGCAAGTTAAGCAGCAAACTGATGCTGTAATATGAATAAGAATTAAGAAAGAGAACTGGTTCCCCTTGACAGTTCAGAGGGGCAGAGGTAATGAATAGTCTTAATTACTCAACTGATGAATTGATCTCCTAGTTTCAAATGTGAATATGTGTGTTATCTCAGCCCTTAAAGTAAAAAAGCTGAGTGTGGCATTTGCTTGGCATTTGTTAATCGACAGCTGGACTGTTATGTTGTCAAATTCGGTCATGCTAACAAACCAGAGACATCACAGATGGGCTTTGCAAGCAATTTATGGATGAAATAATACCAATAATGGTAAGATGGAGTTGGGTGAGGAAAAAAACAATCAAGCTTCATATGAACTGTTCATTTTTAATCCTCTCTTTCCATATTGCAAATATAAGCTAAAGGCCTGGGTCACACCAGAGCAGTGTGTCTGCATCAAAGGAGGTCCTTCTTAGGCAAACATGTTAACAGATTAGAGCAGCCAAACTGCCAATTTGATTCTTCCAGAGACTAACACTTTTGCCTACTTTGTTCAGTGAGCTGCACGAGATTCGCAGCAAAAATTAAAAGCAGTTCAGCCTTTCTGTTTGTTCCTGTTCAGAAGCATTTTACTCAAAAATAAATTATTTATGGGAGGCTGGTGCTTGACCACTATAGCACCTCCTTAGAAGAACGTATGCCCACTAGAGCTTTCAACTATGTAATTTTCACAAAACACAACAGAGATCAAATAAGAAAAAACAAAGTTACTTCAGTGTTGATTGGTTTTTGGTTGGTTTTTTTCCTGGTCTCTTGGTTTCATTGAAACACCCCGGCTTTAATCGTGCATAACTAAACATAACTAGACATGAAAAAAGTAGATAATCAGTTGGTAACAATGGCATCTAGACCCTGCACCGAAATAGAGCAGAACCAATATCTATCTGATTAGTGATAGTCATATGTCTTTAAAATCTATACGTACATCTATGCTCAGTGTTGATTACATTTTACAAGCACATACTAACAATAGGCACACCAGAGGATGGCATTACACAGGCTCTTCTCTGCTCTTGAGGCTACTTATTCCTCTGTGCATGATGACATCAAAGTAAAAAGCACTCTGTCAGGATCAAACAAGCCAGGAAACCATTGAAGCAAAGAAGGAAGTGTTCTGATGTGTTTATTGACAAGTGCTCACAAGAACTTATAAGGGCTATCTGTTATAAAGGAGATGAGCCAGTAGCCTCAGTGGTTTTAAACCGCTGGATATATCAGCTAAAGACAGCAGTGATTTCTTGTTTTTTTTTGTCATTATTGTCATTATCATATGAAATTAATAGCCTGTTTCCCCATGGGAAAAAATATGTTAGCCACCAATGTAGTATATAGCGTCATAGTGTACAGTAGAATTATTATGTGACATGTTCGTCTTCCCTGTCAAAACTGCTGCATTTACAAACCCAATTCCAAAAAAATTGGGAGGCTATGTAAAATGTTAATAAAAACATAATGCGGTGATTTGCACATCATAAAAACCCATACTTTATTCCCAATAGAACATAAACAGCATATCATATGTTGAAACTGAGATATTTTACCATTTCATGAAAAACAGTAGCTAATTTTGACTTTGATGGCAGCATGTCTCAAGACAAGGCAAGTTTATTTATATTGCACATTTCTACATCAAGGCATTTCAAACTGCTTTACAATAAAAAAAAAGAATGAGAAATACAGCAGCAGCTTTACAGATATAAAAGGCATAATAAAACATGTAAATAGTTAGGTAAAAGAAAGTGTCGAGAAAAGAGATTAAAAGAGCCTAAAAGTTGCAGTTACAGCTGAGATGCAGCAGATATGATGATTTTAGTTCTATTTAAATGCAGTGGCAAACAGGTAGGTTTTCAGGCTAGATATAAAAGAATGAACTGCTGCAGCAGATCTGCACTCTTCTGGGAGTTTATTCCAGATATTTGGGGCATAAAAACTGACGGTGGCTTCCCCAAATTTTGTCCTGATTCTGGGGACACAGAGCAAACCTGACCCAGATGACTTTAGTGATCTGGACAGTTTGTACTGAGCCAACAGGTCAGAAATGTATTTTGGGCTTAAACCATTCAGTGCTTTATAGACTAAAAGCAATATTTTAAAATCAATTCTTTGGCAGACGGGAAGCCAGTGGAAGGACCTCAGTACTGGGGTCATGTGTTCCACCTTTTTGGTCTTAGTGAGAACACAGGCAGCAGCATTCTAAATCAGCTGCAGCTGTCTAATGTATTTTTTGGGAGGCCTGTGAGAACGGCGTTGCAGTACCCTACTGAAGATAAAGGCAATGACCAGTTTTAGCTGAAGAAAATGTGGAAAAGTACCCGACTGAAGGGATGTGTTGACAATTTGTAGGACATCTTGTGCCAGGCAGTTATAAACATCTTTGAAAAAGCTTGTTGGCAAGATATCAAAACAGCAGGAAGAGGATTTAAGATTTTGTATACTGTCCTATACTGATTTGGATTGAATTGTGCCATATTATATAATTTTTTTTCTGGGATACCTTGATATCAGATCACCTGTGACGGGCATAGAAGCACTGATTGTTTACCTAATTTTTGTGATTTTATCAGTGAAAAGATTGCAATTTTTTTACAAGCCTTTGTGGACTGAAATGCAGAGGCTACAGGTACAGGAGGGTTTGTTAGTCAACTGTGGCAAACAAGGTACATGCATTATTGCTATTCCTAGTTATGATGTCAGACAAAAAAAAAAGATTTCCTTGCATTTTTTAATACCAGATTATAAATGTGAAAATGCATCGGAGCTCATTGACTAAGGCACAAGACAGAATGGGTGTTGAAGGGAAAGCCTGACTAAAAAATTTTTGTGTTTTCAGTAATATATCATTTTATGCAACTTCTGTTTTGAACGTTTATGGCACTTTCAAAGAAAACACAGGAATGATTGGAGAGTGCAACATCTGCTACCACAGCATTTGAAATGTTGAAACCCTTGGAGATAACTAAATCCAGAGTGTGCCCTTTGTATGTGTTGGTCCTGTTACGTGCTGAGTCAGGCCATAGTTATCAAAGACACAACATAGCTCCTCAGACCTTCGGTGTGCAGGGTCATCAACATGTATATTAAAATCTCCAGCAATAACAACACTGTCAAAGTCGACACAGATTGCAGACAGCAGTTCAGCAAAGTTGGCAAAAAAGGTATCACAGTATTTGGGTGGGCTGTAGATTTTAAGAAAAATAGCTCTAACATTTTTTGAGTGTAGAGCCACATATTCAAAAGATTCGAAATTATCAAAAGATATTTTCTTTCACTGCAGAGAGTCATGGAACAGGATGGCCACCCCTCCTTCTTTTTTATGCACTCTAACTTCACTCATTGAACTGTAGTTGGGAGGCGTAGCCACACCGTTATCTTGGTTTAACCAAGTTTCAGTTAAAAACATAAAATCAAGATTATGCTTGATGATAAATTCATTGATTAAAAATTATTTTGCTGCCAGAGACCTGACATTTAATAAGGCTAGTTTAACTGATTTAAAAGCATTTTGAGTCTGTTGTTTTGCAGAGTACTGTGGCTGAATAGGAATAAACATTAAATTTGATAGACTAACACAAGTGGCCCGGTGCTTTCTGTTTTCTTTAAACAATTTACCATTTGTTTCCTGTTACCGGTCAGAAGAGGAATAGGATCTGTTATCCCAAGTCCAGTTCTAGACTATCCCACTGGGCCCCAGCTGATTCTGGGCAGAATCTCAAAAAAATCTGAAAGAGAGGCAACAAAAGGCTGTAAATAGTAAATAGCACTAATTAGGTTAATTGGCAACAAAGGTCCAGGACAGATGAGCAGCTCGAATCCTGCATCAGACAAGAATGGGACAACATTCCTTTCCTAAAACTCCAGCAACTTGTCTCCTTACTTCGCACATGTTTACAGATGAGGGGATGTTCCACAATAGTAAACATCGCCCTGTTCCAACTTTTTTGAGATGTGTTGATGATGTCAAAAGAGCCAATATTTTTCATGAAATGGTAAAATGTCTCAGTTTTAACGTTTGCTATGTTGTTTATGTTAATAGGACACTCTAAATTGACTGTTGGTGTGATAGTGAATGTTTGACTCTGTGTGTTGTCCCCGCTGTGACTCAAGTGACGTTTGAAAGTGTGGCTGTCTCAATTGAACAGATCCAATGTGAACATTCAGAAGACCTGTGTTATGTGTATCTCCAGAATTAAGCAGCACACTGAAACTTACATGGTGGATAAACATAGCTTTTTCCTTCATTTGTTCAGTGGTTACATTTTGCATCTGTGACCAGTCCACATTCCTACCTATTGACATGTTCAAGCATAAAGTTACTTAATCTGTTTTGCCTGTTGAAAAGGTCAAATACTGTACATTTTAAATAGGTGAACAGACAAGAACTCTGGACTGAGGCCAAGACCTAAGATCTTTTTTTTCTGAAGCTTCCCATTGGAGTGCAGCCTTAATGGACAGGCAAAATTCCACTTCTAAGTGGTTTGACATCTTGCTGCCATAAATAAATGCTAACAGGGGCGCTCTATTAGGCTAAACAAGGCTCTGTGTGTCCCTCCAAAGCCAGAATGCACACTCCTAATGGTCCGCTAATGTCTTTATTGAATTACTCTGCATCTCCTATTCCAATGCGTCACAGCTACAGAATTCTGTTGGATTTGATGGAATGGAGGCAGCCTGGGTGGGACTGGTATCTCACCAGCCCAAGATGTCTGCTATTGAGAATATATCCATGATGATTATGCTTCTCAGATTACTGAATGCTCTTTTTTTCACCAACGGGTGCTGAGGATCTTTTGTGCAGTTGGGTTTGATTTTTGTCATACACTTAAGCTTAGACTTGACAACATAGGGTCATAGAATTTATATGACAATCTATGGATTGCTACTAAATAAATGTACTGCATTACATGCTGTCATTTTGGGTTAAAATAGCCCCTTTTCCACCAAAATCTGTGGAAATGGGGCTGCTGTGTAGTTTGCATTTCCACCACACCTTCCACCGCTCTTGAGTGTTGTTGATGACTTACAGTCAAAACATTTAACACGCCGGCGGATCACTTGATTGTGTTTGTCCCTCGTGTGCAGGGAGGTTGTAAAGGTGCTTCAATGAGTTGGTGGGAGTGAAAATCAAGCTTTAGAATCGCTGTGAGCTGCATCAGCCAGAGACGAAGTCGGCGTGTGTGTGTGTGTGTGAAACCCGGCCATCTCGCAGACAGACATATGATATGATTTATTTTCTCCTCCTCCTCATAATTTATGTTTCTTTGCATTGTGCTTGATTTGCAAGAGAGGCAGCATCGCATGGGAATAATTCGCTCGTTTGTTCCGTCCGATGTGCAAAGACCTTTCGAACGTGTCTCCAAAGGTCTATAATAACACAAGAAAAAGACACTGGATTTGTCCCTAGTCACTTTTTTTAAAAAGAGTCACTAGAGGGTCTGAATACTTGCTAAATATATTGACTAACTCACTACGTTCACAACACGGAAAAAGATGCATTATTTATTCCACACAGTCTCGCCCCTTCGAAGTTCCTGCTACTCTGAAAAGTCCCTAGTTGTGAGTAGGTACTAAATTTACCCTGATAAAATGTTTACCAGGGTAACATTTACTTAGCTGTTTCGTAATTCTGGTGAAAATGCACCAAGGTTTCTTAATTACCCGGGTAAATGAGAAAAGTTGCTATGTTGGAAAAGGGCCTAATGCTTGCAAAATTACATGTGTGTTTTATTATAATGTCAATACAATCAAGGACACAGAGAGGATGGGAAAACAAAGATTTGAGTCCTTGTTGTTTTTGTAACTCGCACATTATTACTTAATATTACATTGATTTTTTTCATTAAATCATGCAAACCTGCAAGTGCATTTGTAGAGATAGAAGTCTTATTAAAACTCCATTTTGTACACTGCCCAGAAGGTTACAGATTCTAACCTTCACTTTATGGAAGCAATTGCTGTGCAAATAATGCAGATGGTGTGACTAACAAAGTACTTAAGTAAATGATTTTTCACTGTAGACACTCTGGCTCAGCCTCTTTGAAATTATGTGTGTGTGTTCTACCTTAAACCAGTGTTTTTTGTAAGTGCAAAGATAAAAAAAGCTTTTGAGCGGTTGTTTGCCAGTGTCATAAGAATTTGTTTTCAACAGGTTTGGATTTACTAAAAATGTTTTGTATGGTGCCAGCTTCCATGCAGTAGTATAATACCTACCGATCGATACCCAGACATATGCACAGATATCCCATGTGTTTTATTGGTCTCGTCTTGCATTCTTAATGCTCTGGTAATGGATCCATTGAGTGACCAGATCAGTCACACCCAGAGGAGTTTGTTAGTGGTTGTAATGATGGGGGCTGGTGGAGGGCAGCTGCCTTCAATATACAGTATATTCATCTCCCCTCATAAATCTCTCCACCCTAAGTACAATTCACTCACCTCTCCATATCACCACTTAACTATTTAAAGGAGCAGAGTGTATACATATGTCATGTATGCACCTCGGACTGCTGAATTTCTCTCTGCCCATAATTGCTCCATAATTTTCCAGAGTGTCTTGAGATAAAACGGGCATGTATTTGCTGACCTTTGGTCCTCAAGTTTGAACATGCTGGTGTTCTGACACCTGGCGCACTAATGCATTCCCATTAATGATGTATCATACCAAATGAAAATCTATCACTAAAGTAGAAAACATTAAAGGGAGGGTTAGATGTTATGCAGTATTCAGCTATATTTTACTCAAGCATCACCATACAATAGGTTCTACAGCCTTTGGTTGACCATGTTTCCCTGTGGGGTAGACATGGACAACATGATTTTGTTTGTCCTCCTGCACCCTGCCTGTCACACACATCTCAAAATCCAACATGTTGTAAATGAATCCAGTATCTTTTTTTGAAAAATGGCTCAGAATGTGTGCATGACCCACCACTATAAGATTATCTCACTGTGGTGTAGTGGCTTTTCTTCTTTTAGTCTGAGAAATTTTGAGGGAAAAACCTGTGAACTTGGAATAATTGGGTACATTTGAATGTTTACAACTCGTGAGTGCAGGGACATCTCACCACACACACTACTGTCCTGACAGGCCAAATGTATGCAAATTTAAAGTCAGCCATGCAACAAGGGTGAATAGATAAGTAGTCAACTATCCACAGCCAGAATGTGTGGCCCTTTAAGTGGCCAAATGGTCACATCCACGTAGTAAGATGGTGACAGTAGTAAGGCTGGCATATTGATACTGCATGTAAATATTTCTTACAGTGGTTAAGCAAGTCTATTTGAAACAAAGGCAGGGATTCACCTCCTCACACATTATGTTAGAAAACAGCTAAGAACATGTGAAAAATGTAATAGTGTGGCATAAAGAATGATGTAGTAAAGCCTGTAGTTTCTTTCCAGTGTTGTGCTAAGGATTTTGATGCATAACTTTAACAGTAACAACAAAAAACCTCAGCACACTTTATCAATAGATTGCCTGTCACACCAATTCACAGACATAAGATACTTCACTGAATAAATGAAACCTCTCAACAGCTGTTGATGCTTGAGGATTCAGATGGTGACAAGTCATTCTTAGCATACTTGGTGGCAAACTCTGTAATGCTTCCCTGTGTGCTTCAACTTCTTGAGACGGTGTCTTTGTAAAATTTTGACAAGTTGTGCACTGAAACAGAGTGTTACAAGATGAAGGAAGGAGCCTGATGAATAGAACGCTTTTCAAACCAGTCAAATAAATACAGTTTCAGTTTCTTGCCAAAGTCAAAAAACACCTTGATTCCTTATATATCTTGAATCACACCCTAGCACCCTGCGACATATCACAAGTGAAGGTGCTAGAGAAAATTAGGGCTCTAATTTTGTGGCACAGCGCAAGGTGGTGCAGTGTAGCGCAGCCCGTGCAGTGGTAATTTCGTAAGGGGCAACACCGTGTGCAGTGAATTTGGCAATTTGGTCGACCGAGGCACGACGAGATGGGTATGGCAGCGCAAAAGGCGGAGGTGTCAACAGATTCAGCTTGGCGCAGTGACAATTTCGTGCCAAAAGGCTGCGCTGAAGGTGCGCTGAATGCTCTCCAGCTCCACCCTGATCTACTCTCGGCGCAAGGCAAAGCGCAGCTGGTCTAGTGGTAATTTGGCTGACTGGCACACATTACGCACATGTCGCCAAAACCTCACAGGCAGGTTTACAGAATGTCAGGCACATTTAAATGCAATTAATAATCACAACAACCACTATTTAATGGAACTATCTGAATCAGCACATAAATTTATATCTATATCAACTGTCCTGTCAGATCAAAGGTGGTTGGCACACATAATTGAATTTACGTGGAATGGAATTTAATTAACGCAACTGAAACTGTGATGCAAACTAACAACTTCACATCTCTCTCAGCCAACCACAAACAGCCTCGGCATCAGAGTGTTTATTCGGCTTCTCTCATCTCATAAAATTCAGTGCATTCTATGTGCCAGAGACAGCAGCAGAGCGCAGGGGAGAGGAGAGACCACCTGGCTGCACAGCTCTGTCCTTAAATGTTTCCGTTTGTACATTTTTGGCCACAATTTACTCAATCACATTAAAGATACATAAAATTGCTCATGATACAAAATGGTGTTAACATCAATTTCATTGATTTATTGAACTAGTCTCAAACTTCACATCTTTGATTTGTGTTATCCAGAGTTACATGTGTTATCCAGAGTTACATGCCAAAATGATCATAATTCAATTGGGTAAGACAAGTTCATTTCACATGCAAACACTAGTGACAAGGGCCAGACCATGAGCTTGGCAATGCGTCCTTTATGCATGGACTGGACCTCCCGGACCAGAACATCAGTTTCCTCCTGGGAGAAGTTTGGCTGTCTGACCCTGCTGCTGTCTCTTTGTCCATAGTGAAATGAAACCTGCACTGTGCCTTGCCGCGGCACATTTAAAGGTGAGGAGAGGAGTTCATTTGATTGGTGAAGACTGTCTTAAACCCAGTCACGCCTTCTCTCCCTCTCTTTGTTACTTGCATTGGTAGGAGGAACGGAGGCGGGACAGAAGAGTACTTGCGCCAGGCTGCGCACGAAAGTAGCAAAATGCGCCTGGACACACCCTCTACGCTGCGCCTGTGCCTGGTCTGCAAAATTAGAGCATTTTGAGTTAAACCAGTGGTTCTTAAACCTTTTATACAAAATACCACCTAAGAAAATATTGAGCTCTCAAAGTAACACCATTATGCCAACATTAAAATACCGTGGTGTAAATAGGCCGAGCAAAGTCAGCTACAGACCTTTCACAGGAGGCAGGTTTATTTCCAGTAAGATAATTTGCTCTCTCAAAGGTAGATTTAGCCTGCAGCTGGAGAAAACCCGTTGTCTGTACCTGCTAATATGGTTCTAGGAAACTCTCCAATTTCTGAGTGTAACAATGCTGCCTCAGAGGAAGGAGTATACCTTTCAGTGTTGGGTGATAACTCTCCTCTACAGCTCTAGAGCACTATTATGATGGAGTGGACACTCCCTGTGACAGTAATTGTTGTTTTTTGTTGGCAGCTCTGGGAGGGGATACTGAAAGGTTTTCAAAAGTTGTATACAGCATGTTTCATTTGGGCTATTGTTCATACCGACAGTAAACATCTCCAATCATACTGGAAAGTATGATTGTAATTTGATTGCCATCTTCGACATTGCAGAACCCTTAATGCAGACTGTCACTCAGCACCTCAATCACATGTGCCTTATCACTTATAAAGAGATGACCTGGTTGGCAGGTGTCCTCTGGCTGTCTACATTAAGTATCACGGCAATGGACATTGTGTCTGACACTATATTTGTTGTTCATTTAAGACAGGGATTATTTTTTAATTCAACAGCAGCAGATGATTAATATTAGATTCAGCACCAATGGAATAAGACTTATTCAGACCATATTATACTATACAAGCTAAAGGACTTTATGCTATGTTTTTATACCAGTTTTCTTGACCTTTTGTAGCATAATCTATTGTTTTGATAAACAGTTTTGAGAATGTCATAAAATCCTTGACTATTGTTGAGTTGAACTGCAGGCCGCGCCCCCCCCCCCCCTCTGCCTGAGTGCATCAGGTTAGGTGTGTCTCCAAGCCTGAAGGAGGCTGATTGAGGGCACCAGGTGAAGAAGATCTGGTAATCAGGGGCCTTGGGGGCACTCACTCACAGGACAATGAAGATTGTGAGAGAAATGGTTGCAGAGTCTGGACATGAGAAAATGAGACTGCAGGACTAAAGCTTGGTTCAAAGAAGGAAGAAGGAGCCAGTGAGCTTTTAGATATGTGTCCATGCTTCTCATATTGGAGCTGTGGGTTGTGGACTAATTATGTGATGAAATTCAGGTTAAAATGTAAAGTATTGAATAAGTTATGTGATTAAAATGCAAGTTAAAATGTTATATATTTAATATAATGTGGGTTGAAATCACAGTTAATAAGGTGTATTTTAAAGAGGACATTCACTGGAAAATCAAATTTCTGATGTTTTTTGGTGTGTCCCCATGTCCTCCCCGTATCTAAAGATCACTGAAGTGTCACAATAAACACTTTGGCCACTTCTGAGAAATAAAGTTTGTTTACCTGCGCTTGAGCAAGCACTTTTGAAAAGTTGAGTTTAGTTAAGTAACTAACACATTTGCCGTGCAAGGAATCCTCCCCCAACAGCTACTCCCGGTCGTGGGCATGAACATTCAACCTGAAGAAGAAGAAGCACTACAGAGCAGTCAGTCAGCTGGTAGCTGGCCAATCACAAGAGACACATGAGTGTTCTGGGGGGCGGGCATTAGCTCAGAAACAGAGTGCCTGTTCAGAGGCTGGCAGAGAGCAGCAATAAACTGACTTAATGTGAAGAGACTATGAGATTTTTGACTATAAATATTATTTAATTTTTGGTTCAAAAAGACCGTTCTATGTGACCTTTAAAAAGTATTTAAGCTAAAAATAATTTGACAAATAATGATGTGTGTATTTAGAGGAGTTAAAAGCTGACAAAGTTTTTAAGGTTAAAATAATTATCCGATACTGTTTTAAAATGAGTAATTAATTTGGGGTGTTCAAGTATGGGTATTTATTGCTTATTTTCAAGATTAATTTCTAGTATTTTAAACAATGTATTTGATTTTGGGTTATGCTGGTTGATTATGGTTTCTTGGGTTTCTATCTGTGTGCTTAAGTTTTTTTCCCTTAGTATTGGCCTTGGCAACTTTCAAATAAAAAGAAAGAAAAGAAAGAAAGCTGAATCTTGGTCACTGAGTAAATTCCAGTCCAGTCTTCTGAAGCAAGCTGCGATTCAAGTGGGGTAAGCTGCAGTTTAGACCTCATAAGAGTGGGGGCCACTTGACAACTACTCTGAAATTAGCTATCATATTAACTATTCACATATAGTGTATGTATACACACATTCTTTTGCATTATTATTAGTATTGTAGATGATGCAATGTGAAAGATTTTTCAAGGGTAACATCAAAAAATATGCCAATGTATAACATACCACCAATGTAGGTACAGGCATTGTACTTTGGAGGGCAGTAAGGAATGATATTGATGTGTTATCTTTTGTGGTTTCCTTCAATGGTGCAGGGACCCACATTTGTACTATAATCCAAATGTTTTTCTTTTATTTCTGCCAACTTTCTTTTTGTATTAATATAGTGCCAGAAAGGAGTTGTTTCATAATGTTTGATACTAATTAGGTCACAGAATGGATTCTTTATTTGCCCATGGACAATGTTTAAAAGGCTCAGTGAAGGATTTTTGAGAGCGAATTAGCATAAGGGAAAAGGGGGCAGAAGGAGTCAGTGCCAAATTATCTGGAGGTTGTCTGAAGACTTTAGGGTAAAGTTGTCCCAAATATCTGACAGTAAACTGATGGATGTACAACAGAGCTGAGGCTATTATTAGACCCAAGGTGACTTCTGTAGGGCTATTTTCTCACTCTTCTTCACAGGCATGGTGTCATATCTGATTCATTTGGAGAAGTGAGGAGGTGAAACCTGTGATAGGGATATCCATAAGTGGCTAAAGTGAAACATTAGTGCCAAAGTTGTTGGACAAATAAAGGAAGCAAGGAAATCAGAACAGATGAAGTTTCTATGATGCAGTGACCCCTGAGGACACTCTGGTGAAAATCTTTTTTTCTTGGACAAAGAGTTTTCATTATGTTGCAGTGAGCATGTGGGTTAGTGTTTCTGATGAGTTTGAGTTTAAGATGAGAAAGCAGCCGTCTAGAATCTGTCTTGCTCATTAGGCGTCATGAGCATACAGAGGTTGAATCTTGCCATGCATAACAACCTCTTTTCTCTGTTAATGAATACTTCAATGAGCACAATTCATCAGTGAATAAGCAAAACCTTGAACCTTGGCTCTTTTTTGAAGATATTAGATATAACATTTCTGCATCAAAATATTTAAAAAAATGACAAATCTGTATTACATCCATGGATACACTGAATGTACAAGTATATACTGAGGGTAACAGACCATTTCATTCTAAAGACATAAAGACATCCATGTTATACGGTTTGCCTCTGAACCCTGTTATAAATACTAAACTTTTAAATGCTCTAATCCTCAGCTGTACTCAGGACTCTCTAATGTTCAGAAAGATCGTACCTACCATTGAAATCATCTCCAAAAGTGTTTGAGGCCACAGTCCCACTTTCACTTGACCTGCTTTCACTCTTTTCTTATGTTTACAAATTCTTTTAAAGTCTCAACAATAAAAGATGTTGGAAGACTTAATTAGGGTTGCAACATGGAATTAACAAAATGTGTTAGTCACATTATAATTGGGCCCCCATATTCACCCTTTATGGTTATTTCCTCCACTCAAAGATTGAGAGATAAAGGGCAAAGAATATGGTTTTGAATATGTGGAGATGTACAGTACTTGTTTAGTATCAGCACTCTCAGATTTGATTGCAAAAGTAAAACGAGAAATGCCCTTCCAATGGACCTTTATGGACCAAAAGTATTTTGCTTTAATTTGAAGCTGAAGATTTCGAACTTTCCTTTTCATTTATGTTTTCAGCATGTTATTTTCCTAGTGCAATGTTTGTATTTTCTTTGTGGACAGTTTTTTTGTCTCTTAACCTTTTGACTTAGTTCTTTTTGATTTGATGATCAGTCTCAATGTATTAATTCTCACATTGTGTACCTTGCACTGGATGTGTGGTTAATATCCATCATCGTTTCACCGTGTCTAAATTTTCCCATTTTATTTGCTCTAATCCCTTGGAGTGGGTCAAGAGAAGAGCAGAGGGAGAGTTGAGGGAGAATAATGTCATTTCAGGATAGGCCTTATTTAATTTACTGGAGGTCGATAGAGGTTCTCCAATTGCCTTTCCCAGATTAATAACTAACCCACACGCACTGTCCATCACTGTCCATCTCCCATTAGGCCTCTGAAATAGGGGCCCAAATTGCCTGGAAACGTTGACTCTGATGGAAAACATTCCTCTTGTACTCCTTTTTTTCTCTCCGTCACCATCCATTTCTCTCCATCACTTTTCTGGTTCTGCCATTAGGTTTCATTTTAGACCTGTATTCAGTGCTGAGAAAGACTTGTCAACTGCATCTATAAAACACAACTGTTTGCAAATGTCTTGAAATAATGAGAGAAAAGTTTTTGCAGTATTATGGTTGTCTACTTTCCTGTCACATGTGTCAGTATAGTGGACAAATATAGCCTGCTGTTGCTACAGAAAACAACCTAATAACCAGTGTCCAGAAGGCCTGCTGTCCATTGCTGTAAAAATGATGCTTGAGAAAGAGTCAGATCTCTAAGCTACAGTGCTGTCAGCAAGGAAGCAGGTCCTTCTTCTAACTGGGTGGTAACTCTCCTCTACAAGTCTACAGCTCCTCTATGATGGAGTAGAGGCTTCCCTTGACAGTAATTGTTACTTTTCTGGGCAGCACCTGGAGAGTGCACTTTAGAAGATTTCAGAGACCTTTTATGGAGACAACCATAAAAAGTGATGAATTCTTAGACAGCTTGTTTACAGCTCGAGATCCTACAGTATTTGTTGTGTTATCTTAAGAGTCACACTTTCCATCTTGTATTGTGCAGTGTTACTTATTTTCAAACCCAATTCATAATTATCATTAGGTCATAAATCTTTCTCTTTATAATATACCAAAGACTACCTTAAGGGCACCCAGTACAAAGCCAATAAAGTCTGAGGCAGAAATGGAAGAGAAATATTCAATTATTTCTCCAATGTGTCCTAAGTATGACTGGCGCTACTAATTTGACACTCTTATCCTTACTGTAGGTGTGAAGGAAAGAGTAAATGGTCGGTTGGTTGGTCTCTATATGTTTGCCCTGCGATCAACTGGCAACCAGTCAAGGGTGTACCCCCATCCCCACCCCCCACTACTCCCCTGCCACCCTCATGTGGAGGATAAAGTACAAGACCATTACTGAGGCAGTGATCCTGATATGTTGCATTCACAATCTCAAACATGTTATGTCGGGTTACAGTGACATAGACCTTTGACTCTTAACCACTAAATTCTAATCAGTTCATCTGGGCATCCAACATTTGCAATTAAATTTGAAATTATTGAATGTGTTTCTGAGATATCAGCCCTCTTTTATCAAACTGGCAAAGACACTGGTTCAGATCCTGGTGCAAAAATCACCCTATGCCAAGTCTCATGTGTCATTCATAAAACATGCATGTACCACCCAATTCTGACATAACCCTGATCATGCTTTGATACATGTGGCAGCTGAAAATTATCATTATTTGAATGCCACACCCCTATATATTCATGATTTAGAGACCTCGCCCCTCGGAATTTCAAGATAACAGATTGATTTCGATTGCCGGCCTGAAAAGTGGGTTAAACGATACCAACAGTGAGGAAAGAAATCACAAGTGCAGTTAACAATGAGAAGTCCAGCTGAGCTTTGTATATAATAGTTATTCATTTGTGATATTGCACCAATCACCACAAGTCGCCACAAAAAGCGAATTGCTGTGCTTCAGCCAGAGCCCAGAATGTCACTCTCACAGACTGACTCAGGGGAGGTCTGCTTCAGGTTAACACGGCACAGACACAGCATCTACACCACAGCATCTACACCTGAGCATCTACACCTGAGCATCTACACCATATTACTGTACGCCAGCATTCATCTCTCATGCTTTGCAGGTATGAGCATGTCTGGCTGCGCTTTATTGCTTGTCCTTATAATTTACAAAATCTCAATCGCCAAACAATGTCAGACACCTTTTCAGGTGTTTAATGCAGGTTTCTCCCCAACCACATTGATTTTAAACTTGGGTACAACTGTCTGAGCTGGTGTGAGGTTTGATCATACACTACACTAACATCTATATTGATGGAGGGCCATCGTGTTGATGATGCAAAAAATGTTTTGTGAGGTCCATTATGTGACATTTGATCACATAATTCTAATCAGTTAATATTAAAGTAAACCAGATTTTAGCACAGTTGAAAACATTTTCTTGCTGTGATCATGTTTACAAGAAATGGATGGATGGATGGATGGATGGATGGATGGATGGATGGACATACATCTGTCATTGGGGACAGACAGAAGAGGACAGTCATTGTCATTCCACTAAAAACTCCCATTCTCCCATTCTGCAGCTGCATGTGACAAGATAACTATGTAAACACTTTTTTGGGAAATTTTCCATTTGGGAGCTGATGGGAGCTTTATTTTGCAGTTGTACAAATAAAGCCCACTGATTAAAGATGTTACTTTGATTTAATTTAATTTAATACAGTATTTATTTGAGTGTTCTGCCAACATTCAGTGACCTGCATTTTTATTAATATTATTTTTTAGGTGAACAAGAGTAATAGGTTTGTGGGTCATCTTTTTGTTCAAGAATTGCACAACCTTGAAACAGAAATAACAAGCCAGTTAGTGCTGTTTAGTAAATACAGGTGGAATATACAGCTATACAATACACACAGACATAAATACTTTATTTGTACTTGTTTACACCTCTTTACCCTATAGATGTCATGTGACAGTCTGCTCACATGGCTATGTTCGCCAAAAAACTTTAAGAGTTACTTTGAATCCTGGAGATCAAGCAATATATTGCAGAAACTGTTTCAAGGTTGTGCAAATATATCTGATCCTTACACTACGCTTGTTTTGCACAAGTATGTGGAGGCACCTGGAGTGCACATATTTTTAGACCTGCGTCATTACAACATCTTCAAATTTCTGATTAACTTGCCCTCATTCTATTCCAGATAACACTTATGTCACAATGTGTGTTTAACAAAACTGTAAAAAAAATATATATATATATATTTAAGTTAATTAGCATTGGTGTCTATAATGCTGGCATCCAGATCCACAGCCTTTTTGAGGAGGAGGACACTTTCTTTCTTTCTTTCTTTCTTTCTTTCTTTCTTTCTTTCTTTCTACCTTTGTAAGACAGATACAATTCCCACTGTTGTTAGTGCTGTAACATGGGGTTCATCAATGGTGAACCATCACATCTCCTCTGATGCCCTTTGGTTTAGAGATTTTCACATTATGTTATTGTGCTGTGTTGTGGGTTTAATGTTGATGCCTATCATAAGAAATGTAATATCCTTTGTGAGCCCTTGCACATAATCAACCTTAATGTAAGCTTGCAGTTTGACAGTATAACACAATAGCCCATTATTAGCTCTGAAGAAGCTTTGGCAGCAAGACATTTATTGTGATTTAAAGAGAATGGGACCATAGATCTGGAGGCTTTCCCCAGCCTCCATGAAATGCTACAAAGGCCACTCTGGTGTTGCTATAGACAAAACCATTTAGATGCATCAGTCATTTGATGGAACAATGGCAGTGGTCGTTGAAATTTATGTTCCTATAATCAAATTCAGCATGGCAACGAGAAGAGCTCTGATGAGTTTCAAATTCATTCATTTGACACCACTGTGATGGTGACAATTTTACTACAAAAGGTATTTCGCACACAGTTATATACATTGGCAGGTTTTAGTATAGTCCTTTGGGAGTCTGGGGTTAAGTTTACCTTAATGTTTTTTTAATTGTAATTCTATGTTTAAGTTTAGGATTTCATAAAGTAAGGCTTGTGAAATATTGTTTATGTATTTATAAAAATGTGTTTGTTTTACTATTCATGTGGCTGAAGAGAGAGAATGTAAGAGACACAAGGCAATCGTGCTGTGAATGCCATTTAGAAGTTGGTAAAACACAAAGTTAATGTGTAGTGGAATGGCTTACTGACACATGGACAGTGTGTTTACAGAGACATTTCTTAGTGTTATATCAGGTTATGTGATGTGTATTGAGAACTCAGATTGAGTTTCCATTGTGGAGGAGACGGGAAGTTAGACTACTACTGTGGACCTTGCCAGTGAGCAGCCTGCTCGGCGAATCATTTGTGCATTGCTCCATTGGGCTTTGATCTCCTGAAACATCTGTGCACGGCTGTGGAAACATCGATTCCCACCTGCATCAATGGAACTGCGCTGCAGCAGCAAGGACGACAACGACAACTGATACAACAGTGTTTGTTGATGTGCTGTGGCATGAAGCGGCCATATTGTTTTAGGTCTCTCCGCTCATAAGCACCAATACGGGTCTGCACCGCATCCTGCATCTCTAACTATTGACTTGCAGCTGTGGACCCATTCTAGCCTACTTGCGTTTGTGCGGTTTAAGTTACATTTCCTGGCTTTACAGTTAGGTGATTGGTATTCTTTTGGTAATGAACATCAGAATGTTCAATTTAAACTTAATTATTTGAACTGATGTGTGGGAGTTTTTTTTTTTTTTTTTTTTTTTTTTAATGGAACTAAAGAGGATCAAAACTAATTAAATTTCACTGTTCTGATCTATTTTATTCCTTTTTTTTTGGTTATGGTACTCCTAGTTAAGGTGTAATTCATGTTACTATCAATATAGTGTGAAGTCGTTTTGAGACATTAAGTAGTTGTCTAAATTAGTGCATTAATCCACACGCATAACCAGACATGCTAGGGGGCACTACATAATCCACTGGTCTTTGGTTGCTTAATTGAAAGTCTTAAATGGATAATTTCTTCCAAGGAGCTTCACATATTTTATATAGGTCACAAAATAGCTCCCAGATGAAGACACAGCTTTACATCCTGTATATGTAACCACTAAACTGGAAGAGTGGCTCCAGCAGATTCCAGGAACAGCCACTGAAATCTCTGTCCAGAGGGGTGCAGTCCTAGGAACAGCCAAGATACTTCCCAGTACCCTCAGGCTCTGAGAGAGGACCCAAACTTGCAGAAGACTGCCCAAGTGGGCAAGTGAGAAATTAAATTTTTCCCCTTCTGGTCTTGGGATCGGAAGTAAGAGTGCACTTTTGCACCCTCAGTGGCTGTAGACAATTTTGAGGTTAAGTGACACATCAGCATGTACATTAGGAGAGGCAGGGATGGATACTTGATCATTGTTGGAAGAGGACCACTTCACCACTGAACCAAAGCCACCCCAACAAACAGCTCATTAGTGGTGACACTTCATTTGTTGCTCCTCCAAATGCTCAAAAAATGTAAAATTACTCTTGTATCTAACATGGTTCACATTATAAAAATACTATAAGTAGTAGGTAGTCTTTCAGTTAAGCATTATCACAGTAGTGAAAAAAAAAAAAAAAAAAAAAAAAGGAAACCTCATCTCTTGCCAATGTACCAACTGGTTTGCTGGTTGGTTACATTTACATTTTAAATGCATTTTCCAATCATTAAATTGGTTAAAGGGTAACAAAAACTGTTTGTCCGATTACTGCAACAAAGCGTAAAATAAAAGTTAAAAGTGGCCACAGAAGGTTGTGGCCCCCATGCCTCTCTATAAGAACAATAATCTGTTACATCAGCTCCAGCAAACAAACCTTGTGTCTGTCCTGTATAATCCTAAGGCCAACTGTGCGTGTCCTGTCACTGGCTGATCTCCTCTGGCAAATGAATGATAAACAAAAACACGTAACCCTCACACCACCAATTCCCCCATGTCACATCCGGGAGATATATCGAACACACATGAAAACACACACTCTGGGGCTCAAATGTCACAGTCCTAAGCAAGGCCTTGTCAATACCGCCATGACCTTTCTCTGTGTTTACCCTTGTAGGACATAAGGCTTGAAGCAGAGTGGAAGGCATACAGAGGAGTCATGCTGCTCAGAATGGTGTTGGGGTGGGCATTGGCACTATGTGAAGTATCTAGAGCAAGCATGGTCTGAGGAAAGATATAAACCCTGAAATAGAAAGTCACACTCATTGCACACTTCTCCCCCTATCAATTTGTGTGAATCACCATTGTTGTGCTGTAAAATGTTGCCATATCAACCTCTTCAGTAAATGTATTTTTTCTTACAGAGTGATGCCCTATCATACCATCAGACAAATTAAATGGTAAGCGGAATTCTCCCACACTTTCTCTTATTTTTAAGCAGAGTTTTAGCAGAAAATCCATTTCCAGAGAATCCAATTATCTGAAATGAAAATGAATGGGTGCTCCCACCCATTTCAGTGCTGCAGAAATGAAATATAAAATGGAATAGGCTGAAATGAGTCAAAGCTTATCTTTTATTTTTTTGAGAAATGAAAGGGCCCTAACTCTTTTTTTTCCTCCCAGTCTCTCTTTCTCTCTCTCTCTCACTCTGTCTCACACTCTCTCTTTTTTGTCATGGTCGGCTTGGCAACATGCACACGGGTCCCGTCAGTCAAAATAACTTTGGTCAGGCACAAGAAAAACTAATAAAATTGAGAAAACCTGAAGAAGAGGTGGCACTGATCATATTGACAACTAGACTAAATATATCCAGAGTTACACAGGAAAATATTAATTCATATTTTCATTTTACTGTCTTAATTAGCTGTGTGCTGTGTCTTCACAGCATGTGACATTTACACAGCTTTCTTCACTTATTAAAATCTAAAAAAAAAAAAACCTTGCAGGTGGAATAACATCTCAAGTGTCTGTCTCAGTGTGGTTTATCAGCAGTGCGTGAAGCTTCCCACTCACCCCTCACTGTCCTAAGCACGTCAGGGAACTACAATCACCTTTGTATACCAGAGAAGATGTATTATTCTCATTTGCATAGAGGGTCACTAATGTATTTTCATATGACACAATTAACCTTTAATTTCAAAATGTGTCTCTGATTTGTTTCTTTATTTAATCTATAATCTTGGTTTGTTCTGAATTTTATATTATTTGACCTCATCTGGAACTAGACTTGGACACTGTTTTAAATTTAAGCCCCACTACGTAATTGAGTTTGACACCCCTGATTTGAACCATTCACCAATCAGATTGCTATAGAGATAAAGCCTGATGAATGACTTCAGCATTTAATGTTGGACATGCTTGATTGAAATTCCTTCCGTGATGGACATGTTCTGATTGTATGTGTCCATTCTCCTATCAGCTTTGTTAAACTGCAGCCAACACAAAGCCTTTGGAAAACTTCTAGATTGTGGGAGTCATTGATGGCTAGTGTCACAGATGTAAAAGCAGGGCTGTTCAACACACAACATTTAGTCATAGTTCATCCACGCGTTCATCCTGTTCATCAGACATTCATCATCAATAGTCGGGAGGCACTAACTGAGATATCAGGATTTAAGTGTTTCTAGGGGTTCATTGTGGTTTAACTGAACAAAAACTATTGTCTTCACCTGCTCCTCTGTCTTTGTCCTCCTTGGTGGCCTCATTAAGATAGTGGAGATTATAGCAGTGTTGGATTAATGGACACTCTCCACTGTAGAACAATGCAGGTCCAGGCTCACAGAATAACAGGTAATGAAGAGCCAGAGTGAGTTATGACTTCATGTGGAGCCGTGCAGATAAATTTGAAGTGCAGGAGTGGTCACTTGTGACTTATCACCCCTGTGGGGATGACTGAAATCCCCTGACTATTTGCTCATGCACTATAGTGACATCTCCCTCACTAAAAAGGACTGGAAACAGTGTTTGTAATTTTGCATTTAAAGGGACATTTCAGAACAGCTGGGTGAATACGCTTGCAACAAAACATTTTGCATCAATCTCAAAATGCTTTGTGCTGTTACATCCAAAAAAAACTCAAACCAATTACCACTTCATCCTAAATAAAATGATGGCAAAAGGGACCACCAAACACCTGGTATTTCATATCGAAATGGCTACTGTGTTTAATAATATGCATATTGAAAGCCAGGGTTTTTCTAGAGATTTTGGGGACCCAGAAAAAGTTGATCCTTCTTTTCTGTTCTTGCCTTTACTGTGTTTTTGCCTTCTGCAACATCACTGTGCTTGATGGAAATTACAATAAACTAGAAAGCTATAGAGGCACTTGGCCTTGTGGAATGGTTTCCAACCATGATGCCATTGCACTCTCCTGTACGCAGCCAATCACAAAATCTAAGGGGGTTCTCATAAAATCGTCAAATATGTGGAGTAATTAGGCTATAGTTAAAGCCCCTCTCATCTAACTTGAGAGCAGTATTTGAAGTGTCCTCCTTAAGAAATTATTGATTATAAAAAATAAAATGTTTACTTCATTTAATATAACTGACTGACTTTAATTGCATTACACTTTTTGATATTTTACAAGATCAAAAGCTATTAAAAGTAAATTATGAATATGGATAAATATGAATACTAGCCATGTGTAATATGTCTCAGACTGTTTCATTCTTGACTTTGACCCATTGCCCTCACTCAGCACTGAGTTGGTCTCTTTGGGTTTCTATCTGTTGTGATGGATGGCGACTTGTTCTCCTTGCATTCCTTCCACAGGAGTGCATGCACTATGAAGAGAAAATATTTCCTTTTACCACAAATTCAACTTCTCACAATAACAAAACTCCCAATCTGAGCATATTGCGTTTGTGCGTATGAGAAAGAGAGTGTACCTGAGTGTGTTTGTATCAGGTCAGTTTGAATATGAGAATTTAATTTTGTTTCGATGCCACTCTACTGATCCAAAGCTAAATTCAGAAAAATCCCTGACAAATTTTGGGTATTTCTCTTGGATTAAATAATCTCATCATGTTCCACACAAAAATTGTTAAAATTGTAATTTCTTGGCAGGTGAGTCTTTCTGGATAAAGGATTCTTCCTTCTACTTTTTTATAGTTGCGAATGTGGTTCATAAAATTGAGAGGCCCTTTCTTCCAGGTTTGCCTTGTTACATCACATACTTAGTGTTGTTCTTTTCTTTGCTTGTTGCTGTTATTATCATATTGATAGACTGCATACTTTGCTTTGTGGTTGTTTTTATTTCCTTACATTTTGTGGGTGTACTTGAGTGTGTTGATTGTCTATCAGATGTGAATCAGCTAATGCTTATAATGGGCATATTACTACCTGTAAAGTGATAAAAAAAAAAAAAAGAAATCTCCTCTGTCTTTTTCACCCCACAGAAAAAAAATGTGTTGCTAACTACCTTACCAAATCACTGACCTTTTACTAATGAAATTTAGAGACAAATGTATTTGTTTGTGTGTCAGGATGGGTGCTAATGTTATTTTTCACCCCTTAAGAGTGTTTTGATGGAGGACCATTTACATACACTGTTCCCCTCAGATAAACCCACCAAAAGGCCCTTTAGCAGTAGCGATCATCGCCATTATTTAATGAACTGTTTAATTAGATAGCATGTATTGTTCATTTTTGTGGGGGTGTGTTAACAGTCTAGCATTCGTGAGACTTCTTGAATCAGTCCTGTGGTAACAAGCCCAGAGGAGACGGAGCGTGACTGAGTCTGACACAGTAATATGCGTCACGCCAAAGGTTGTGCTCTGTCTGTCCGTGTCTGCATCAAACACATTGCGCCAAGAATGCTCTTTCTGTAACAAGTGGCATGAAGAATTACATGGGCCACTTGATCCAACAATATTTTGTCCTGTATTTTATACTCAAGTCAATCGAACAGGCTTTTTTAAAATAATTTATTTTCTGCTTCTTGAGCCAATCCTAACTGACGTAAGGCCAAAGGCGGGATACGGCAGTGTAAGGGAAAAATTAAGGGAAAAAAATTTTTGGTCTTCCTTAGCTTAATAACGTACATATTCCTATACTCAAACCTATAAACTCATTATAGTCCAGTTGCAACTCAAAAAATCTCATATTATATCATATTGCAGTAAGGCCTCTGTGCAACCTTTGTTCTCATAAGCTCTCAACAGAGTGTTCTCTATCATTGTTGTTCTTAAATCTGCTGAGAGAAGGGACCGATAACACAGCGGAATGCAGTCGTCCCCAAGGTTGTCTCTAGGTATCAGCAGAGGAAGGTGCTGGACATCTTGACCTGTAGCCTTACCTCTAAGCTAGACCATCATATATCTTAACTTGAGGTTTCACTGGCAGAATGAGAGAGGATGCCTGACTGTTAACATCTCGCTGCTCATGTTTGGCATCGTCTCTGTTCTCCTTAGTACTGAGCTGTCTTCAATAAAATCTTTTAACTTTTAACTCATCAATGACTCCAGATATTCCATCACTGGTCATCCAACCTGTTAATCATAAATCTCCCCAACAGTCAGTTGCCACCATACACAGACGAACAACCATAAACTCTCTTTCTGGACTGTTGGAGAATGCCAGTACCTGGACAGAACCCACACTCACACTGGGAAAACATGAATTCTATGCAGAAAGGCCCTCAGGCAAAGCAACAATGCTAGCCACTGCACCACCGTGTGCCCTCAGCTGTACAGTGAATTTACATATTTGTATTGACTCGCCTTTGAATGGACAGCAATTTCCTAAAGAAGCATTTGATCCACTTTCCTCTGTCTGACGCAATCCTGTTTTAAACATCACTAATGTATTAGTTTCAAGGCAGCCATGCTATTGTTGGATTTTAAATGTTCTATTCAGTGTGTTTCTTCTTTTTCCTTCTTTTTTTGGAAAAATCTCATCATGAAAACCACATCAGCTTCAGAACTTGTGCCAATGCGGAAAATACATTTGAGCAAGTTTTAGCATCTTAAAAAGGGAGACCTGGAGGCAGCAATCACTCTACAGATATGATGAGTTAGGAAAAGAGACACAAGCTCTCAGAGGCGCTATAAATAATTCAAGAGAGAATCATTCTTTCGCTGGAAATGTGTTGTGGATAGGAAGCAGCTGTGACTACCTAGAGCAGGTGTATAATATTGATGAAATTCCCGTTCGCCAGTCTACCTCTAAGTGGTTATTTAAACTTAGTTGGAAGAAAGTGAAATTGGATTTGACATTTCTCATGTCCATGTAGTAACATTTCACCAGCAGGTCCAATCTCTATTAAATGGCCTGTTTTCTCTCTTCATTCTCTTTCACTATGCCATCTGCGAATGACAACTTGTTAAATAAATTAAATTCTGATTAGACCATCCCACAGATGGAGACACATGATTTGCATACCATGTCATGTGACAGACACCTTGAAAAATAATTTCTATCTCATTACCTTATCACTTCTTGGTACCGTTATTTTCACAGAAAAGGCCATGCTATATCTTAGCTGGTGGAATTTCTCATCATTGCAGTGCAACAGGTGCACAAATTGGGGTTTGTTTGTTTAGCAGGGTAGAAGCATCATCGATGCAGCTGTTGGAAAAGAGTTTAACAGATGTGCAGCTTGTAATTATTTGCCCTTGAATTCATGTCAGAGAGAACACTTTCCATACAATGGATCTGCTTTGTCACTCATAAGGAACAAAAAATAAGATTTGCTGGGACAACTAAGCTATTTAACTGTGGTGACCAACTGTCAGTACTTGGTCAGACTTAACTAAGTACTGACAGTTGGTCAGTACTTAGTGCTCCACAGCTCACAGGGTTAATTTCCTCAACAAACACACAAATAAGAGGATAAGACATTTTCAAGGCTACAGTGAGGGAATTGATCAGGTTTAGACAACACAAATTGGGTCAGAACAACTATTTCTAAAATATTTTCTTCTTTGCTGTTTGGCAGTAAGTGTAATGTGTGTAATTTGATGGAGACATCTTAATATGTTGTTTGTACATGGAGTTAGTATATATTTGGGAGCAAGTTATTATTTTATTTTATTTTTTTTTTCAATTTATTATCTGCTAGACTGTTGGCCCAACTGATGAGATATTGAACCAGTAGTTCAATAAATTCATCATAAGTGATCGGAGTTTCAGTTTTGACATAAGTGTTTTAATCCTCAGTCAGTTACCAGACTTGACACAGACCTCTGTGACACACAGCAGCCCTGTACCCCACACATTATGCAGGTACATTACTACTATTTTCCCAATTTATTTTCCCAATTAAGTTTCCCTATAACTTAATCACTGGCTGGAGTGTGTTTTATTATTATTTATTTATTTATTTATTTATTTTTTAAATTATGCACTGGTTTTTCCACCTGTCATCAGATTATTTAATGGCAGTGTGAGCTAGAGAGACCTCTGTTGAGATGCCAAAACCCTGGGGTCACAAGTTGTGAAACCACCACCAAGTCTTTGCCAGTTAGTGTTCACCCCCTTGGAATTCACTTACTGTATCAGATGATGAGTCTGCTCACATACTTGCATCCACTGCAGTCAATTTCAGCCCTAATTGAACAGTAATGAGATTATATTCCTTACCTACACATTAGCAAGTCAAACAGCTGACAGACAGTTAGACATGTCAACAGATATATAGATAGATTCATGTGAGACCACACTCTTCAGTTCACTTCAGGTTCGGCCTAAAGGCACCTCTTGGAATAAAGGACCTATTGTTATATCTTATCAGAGAACCATAAAGCATAAACTGAGTAATTAATTTGAACTTTAGTGTTCCATTGCACATCCACCATCTTTGTCCCTGCCATTTGTCTGTTTTAATACTGTCAGATCCTTGTGCCCTTCACGCCCGAGGAAGCGAAAATGTAGATGTTCAGTCAAAGTGATCATGTAGTCGAGTGAAAGTTGCTCCTCGGAGAGATCCGCCTTCCTCCATTTTAAAAGATATTAATGCAAATCACGAGGAAAAAAGTGAGCTGAATGTCAATGGCTATTCTGTTTAACATAACCGCCTTGTTCTCTTTCCTTTACTCCACTATTATGACCTGCTGCATCCAAGAAAGCAGTTTTAATTCAATCGTAATTTCTACACAGCACCAATCAAAATAAAAACTAACCTGGGAATAATGGCCATAAAATCTACTTTTTATAAAAAAATCACCATTAATCCCTGTGGTCCATGTAAATGCATTGGTTATACTACTAATTTTTTTCAGATCTTGTTTGATGGACAGAAATTGGTTTCATTTAATCATATCTGCAGACTTTGTCGGTTATTGCAGACTGACATAGGCCGAAAATGTCTAAATGTCTACAGCCTTGACTGATGTGGTCACATTTGGCATGTGCATTTGTTGGCTTAGTCTAAGTGGACTCCTTGCCTAAGTCTAATTAAGCCATAATGCAATGTATTTCAATCACAGTTCAACTAAGTCAGCTGGAGAACAGCGATGTCTAAGCATGTGATCCACAGTAAACCATAGGACTGACACAGCATCTTAAAGACTCTTAAGTAGAGGCAACTTTGCTGACACTACAGTCACACTCATATTAATTGCTGTTATGTGCTCAATTGTTTGAGTTCTGACACTGATCCTGTCATCGTGTGCTATTGGTTGCAAAGTCAGGGCTAACTACTATTAGCTATTGTGTAGCTCATGGATCTTTAAGTATTTGGCTTTAAATGAGAATAAATGAATGATGCTCCACATTTATGAAGCGCACAGAAAGCAGTAATTTAATTGTACTATAGCCCACAAGAGCAGAGGGAAAAACATAGTAAAAGCCATCTTTTACTATGTTCAATCAAATAAAATTTGACAATTCATTATTAAAGCTGCATGCTGCTTAGTGCCGTAGAATTTCCCTAACTGAACGTAACACTTCATTTGATAACGACACATAAGCTCCCATGGCTTTCTTAGCTTTGGTGTAGTGTAAGTCTCTTAAAAGATTGATCCTTCTCTATTTTTGCATTAAATGACCCAGTTAATTGAGCCTTAACATACGTACATGTGTACAAGGTTGCCCAGTTCAAGGATGCCAGACTCAATCATAACCTAAGGGTGTGATTTTGAAAAGCACAAAAGGTTAATCTGTGTTGACATTACAATTGCAGTAACAACTCTAATGAATTTATTACAGCAAGGGAAATACCTCAGGGCAGCTCCAGGGGTTACAAAACGCCAAGGACATAGGAGTTTTGAAATAAATGAAAACAAAGTAAACCAAAAAAAAAGATAAATATAGTACAGTGCAATTTGTACAATGCAATGCTGGCCCATTTGTACAGTGGATCTTGCAAATAATTCACCCATTCTGCTGAAAAGAAGACTGACAAACAAACAGCAGCAAAACATACAGTAACCTCCTGAGCATTAGTAATGACATTCTGGCCCCAAAGAGATGTGTGTCAGGTGTTGCTTATTCTCTACTTTGTTAATGCAGGTTATTGACAGACATCATTTGTAGAGTGAAGACAAAAAGGTACAGGATAGACTCACAATGATATTTATAACTTATAGCAAGCTAAATGCATTTGCTCTTCTTGGCGACCACTCCAAATACTTTTTACATTATAGTTTTATGTTCACCTTTTCTCACATATATATTCATACAGCACTTCTATATCCTGTGCTATCTATATCAGTTCCATTCATACATTATTGACACAGCCTTCTGAGGCAAATTGACGTTCACTATCTCAGAAATCGAAACACTGACCCTCCAGTTAGTGGACAACTGACACAGCCACCTGAAGGCATAAGTAACAAAGTTAAAATGTGGTTAAAACAAAGAAATGTGCACTAATTTATGAATCAATGCAAACTGCTTATACACATAATAAGCTTCTTTTCAACATTTGTTTCACCCAATACCCCCTGCTTACAAAAACTGGTTTAACCCCTGGCTAAATGTTTGAAGTCATAGTAAACATTTGTATTAAACCAGACCAGGATTTTTATTGAACGTCTGAAGTGGTTTTAAATAATTAGATCCTTTATGATGCATTTCCACTACAAAAGTTCAGTAAACCACCACAAAGAAACTGTGGGTTGTGGTCTGGTTTCTAAACAAACCAGGCATGAAATGGAGGACACTTTCAAGTCATCCCCTTGCAGGGGCTTAAGTCCAATCCATGAAATTGATGTCTCTGTTTAGTGGCTCTCATGAGCACTGATGAGTGTTTAAAAACAAAGCTAACAAGCCAAGTCACTTATTCCAAATGATAGTAAATACCAGAGGGAATGAACTGTGCTAAGACTTTCTCATTATTGTACCACGTTTCTTTGGAAATGTTTGGTGTCTTATTTGAAGAAAATGTGATGGTGCATTTTAATTTTCTGGAAAAAAAAGTTTATTAATACTTTTGTGGCCTCACTAAAATGACAGTTGTAGTCAGACTCATAAGGCATTCATAATCCCCAAAGAGAGAAGTGCTTCTACTTCATCTGCAATCTATAGGGAGTCACTGTCCCTAATAAGACTGACCTGTCTTTTAAATCACTAGTTGCTAATAGTGAAGACAAAGCCAATTTGGAAAGGTAACAATCTGATATGACAGGAACAACAACAAACTAAAATAATCTTGAATCTAATTAGCTCACATAGTCCAACTTGGTCACACAATCAATAGAATAGATCATTGCTGGTCAGAATAAATGAGTTCAGGGAGCCATCACGCATTTTACTGTTACTTTGGGAGGAAGGAAACCACTGACCTTTCTATCTGAAAAAGAGGACTGACAAATCTAATTGGGGACAGGCATATTCACAACCATGATAAGTGGAGGAGTCAACACTTGAGATGACAGTGGGCTGTCACTCCCTTTACCAATTGACTTGTCACTTGGCAGCAAACACACAAAAAACATGGTACAAATGAAAAATAATTTACCCAATGTCATTGATTTACATGGACATTTTTAATTTTATTGATATTTTCTTATTTGCTTAATGTCTTTAATTGGCCATTTTGATTTATTTTTTTTTTGTTTAGAAATTGTTTCTCTTTCCCATAGTTTTCACCTTGCCCAACCAGTGTGTTTTGACTTTGCCCGGACATGAAGCCAAGAAGAAAAAATGGTTGTTCAAAACAAGTTTCAAATGGCATCACAGTGGGTTAACAACAAATCCCCAAACATGGCACAGACATACACAACTCTGCCAAATTACAAACTGTTGCTTTATGGCTGATCAGTGTGTCCAGGATTCAAGTTGCCGCTTTATCCATGAGAAATAAAAAGGGATTATTTAACTTGGTATTTACCTTGATAATAAGTTTAAGTCAACTGCATTTTCCAGCTATAAATTCCAGCAATTATGTAAGGATAAAAGAAGAAAAAAATGTTGAGCTACAATGATTTATTTAATTGAAGTAAAACCAAATGTATTGCTCAGATTCACATGATATCACCTTTTAATTTTCCCCTAGCACTTAAAATGCAGTACTCATTTCAACACTGCTGGAAACTGAAGCCGCTAAACTCTCTTTACAGCTAATGTGCATGGTCCACGAAAAGTCCATCCTCCTCTCTGTCTTTTCCCTGTTCTCGCTCGGTGAGAGCTGAAGCTACAATTCAGCTTTACAGAGGAATCATGGTTTTGTTACAAATAGAGCATTTCTTGTTATCCAATGTTGTCCAAAGAATTAAAAAAAAAAATAAAAAAAAATGAAAGAAAAACTGAGAGAAATCAAACAGAGAGATGTTCCCAATTCTGGTTCCTAAGTGCCTCCAGAAAGAACTGTCCCAGCAAGCCGTAGGTTAAATGCAGAGGGAGAAAGGAGAGAGAGAGAGAGCGAGATACATTTTCAGTTTAAGAGCCCGGGGGCTCTTCTAGGACCAGTGTCAGTAAAACAGAGAGTCTCAGTATCGCAACACTCTCATAATGTCTCAGGGTGACAGAGCACTGACATCACTCACATTGAAAACAAAACCTTTCTGGCCATCGTGTGTGTGTGTGTGTTTGGTGACTGCATGTGATTGCTCTTGAACGACAGCTCTCAGCAACCTCTCCAAACCCTCACCGTGACGGCAGAGGAGGGACTGAGTTAAACCTGTGGGGAGAATTCTTTCTCATTTTAACAATGGATTAAATGATTCTGTGTAATGTGAAAATACTCAGTCATTACGATGTTCCTATTTTTCTTTCTGTCAGCCCACGTGCCCTGCTCTCATGAGGATGATAAGCGGCTGTAATAAAATGACTATGTCTCGACAAGCATAGCACACTCATTTAACAAGCAGTTAAACAACATTGGATCTTTTGTCTTAACCAGCAAGTTTGAAGAATCACAGCATTTATAGTCAGTAATGTAACACAGGAGCAGGGGGAGCAGCTTCTGTGCTGTATGTGTATATCTATATAGGATGTGTTCTGGTGATTATTTGTCAGTTTTAATAATGGTAGTGGTCATGATAGTGGTCAATCTGGTCACTTTTTGCAAAAAAAAAAAAAGAAAGAAAGAAAGAAAACCACTCCATGGATTATTTTCTCTCTACTGGCTCCCTTTCCAGTCCATAACTGAACTTAAACTTGTTCTCCTCCTCTTCATGGTCAGGCACCATTAGAACTTAAAGTGCTGGTTGTACCTTACCATCGAAATAAAGTAAATCACTTTGGTCCAAAGATGCAGGCATACTTGTTGTTGCTCAAGCCTGTAAGAGTAGAAAGGGAGGCAGAGCCTTCAGTTACCGGGCTCCTCTCCTGAGGTGCAAGCTCATGTCAGTTCTGGAGGAGGACAGCCTCACTCACTCACTCACTCATTCATTTTCTACCGCTTTATCCACTAAGGGTCGTGGGGGGCGCTGGTGCCTATCTCCAGCTAACATGGGGCGAGAGGCAGGGTACACCCTGGACAGGTCGCCAGTCCATCACAGGGCCACATAGAGACAGACAACCATTCACTCTCACATTCATACGTACGGGCAATTTCGAGTGTCCAATTAACCTAGTCCCCAAAATTTGCATGTTTTTGGACTGTGGGAGGAAGCCGGAGTACCCGGTGAGAACCCACGCACCACGGGGAGAACATGCAAACTCCTTGCAGAAGGCCCCTTGTTCCAACCGGGTTGTGAAGGCAAGAGCGCTAACCACTACACCAACCGTGGGCCCGAGGACAGCCTCTCTGTATTTAAAGTTAGACTTAAAACATTCATTTATGATAAAGCTTATAGTTAGGGCTGGGTCAGAGGACCCTGAACTGTCTCTATGCTGCTATAGACCCAACTGCTGTGGGAACTCCCATGGTGCATTGAATACTTCCTTTCACCCTCTTTCACTCTCTTTGTATACATACTTCCATATTTCCTCTAGTTTGTGCTTTTTCTCCCTTTTTTCTCTCTGTCCTCAGTCTACAGTTACTTGTGGCTCTTTATTATTATTAAGGACTAAAACTAATATCAGTATTTACTATATGTATTTTTTATTTATTTTTTTTGATAACAATTCATGCTACTTCTTGTATATATAACACAATCTAGTTCTGTGAAAGGGGAGTTTTTTCTTTACTGCTGCATTACTCTGTAAAGTGTCCTGACATAGCAAGAGGTCCCGGGTTCACAACCCGGTTGGAACAAGGGGCCTTCTGCAAGGAGTTTGCATGTTCTCCCCGTGGTGCGTGGGTTCTCACCGGGTACTCCGGCTTCCTCCCACAGTCCAAAAAACATGCAGATTTGGGGACTAGGTTAATTGGACACTCGAAATTGCCCGTAGGTATGAATGTGAGAGTGAATGGTTGTCTGTCTCTATGTGGCCCTGTGATGGACTGGCGACCTGTCCAGGGTGTACCCTGCCTCTCTCCCCATGTTAGCTGGAGATAGGCACCGGTGCCCCCCGCGACCCCTAGTGGATAAAGCAGTAGAAAATGAGTGAGTGTCCTGAGATAATTTATGATGTGATTTGGTGCTATATAAATATAATTGATTGGAAAAATTGTAGATGAGCACTCTTTAAAGGAACATTCCTATTTTACAAATGTTTTTTTATCTTTCTATATAAGTTATATTTATTATAAGTTCAAGCAGTGACCGATTTACTTTACCAACAAAACTTAGCTGCAGTTTTGCAACTTAGCAACTTCGTGTGTGTGTGTTTTTTTTCAGCTTGCTAAAAAAAAAGAGATCAAATCAATGAGTGTTCCATCAGAGCAAAAATGACTGACTGATGCAGAAGTGAAAGCTGTGTTGTGCATATTATGTAAACTGTATTATGTAAATGCATATTATGTAAGACTTTTTTACATAGTATACCTATACACATATATATACACACACACATACACACACACACTTTTTCTTTACCTTTTCCTCTACTTTTTTGTTTACTACATAATTCCATATGTGTTCATACACATAGTTTTTATGCCTTCAGTGAGAATCTACAATGAAAATAGTCATGAAAATAAAGAAAAACATCATATGAGAAGGTGTGTCCAAACTTTTGACTGGTAATGTATATATTGCTTTATGGAATAATCATAGAAGAAAAGTATAGACAATAACGAGTAAAACAGTTTAAAAGGTAATATACACACACACACTCATATATATATGTATACAACTGCAAACAGAAACAGGGCTCTAGCTGTGTTCTGAACAACACACACACACACAAAGATAGGCACACGTGGGCAATAAGTGACCATCGCCTGCTCCTCATTAGCTGGCTTGCAGGTCAGTAACAGATGTGAGTGTTTTCCTCGCTTCAGGCCATGGCTGTGGACTGAGGAAAATGAAGCCATCAGAATCTGTCACTTTTCCAGGAGAAAAGAGGCTGTCATTTTCAATGCAAATCTTTGTCATCTGCTGCATTGGAGAAAGTTTATCTCAAGATGGGAGCCATTATTTTTAGCCACGCAGGACTATGAGCATATTTGCAGATCAAGTTTGAAGACTCTGTGTGTGTGTGTTGTGGCATTGGTGAATCATCCATATTTTTAGACACCAGCTTTTGGCAGGTATTATTTAGCATCACTGCAACTGGTGAACATATGCATATGGTTGCTATTGTCTAATTGAGTGATTGTGTGTGAGCAATTTTATTTTTTCACTTTTTATTTTGTTACTGAACATGCTTAGTCCAAACCCATTAAAACATACAGCCAGTGTGTGTAGAGGAATATCCAGTGCATAGTCAATGCAAAGCAAATTTATTGTCACTTTCATGTGTTGCTGCATACATGCTGTGCTCAACAGTCCTGTATAGTTTAATGTAGCTGCTTATGCCAAGTAGAATAGAAGGGTGATTCATGATAACTCTCCAAGATCTTTAAGCACATAAATAATAATGCAGAAACAAATGACCTGGATTCATGTATGTACACCCACAGACACACACACATACACATATGTACTTCACTCTTGCACAAAGACCTTTTGAAGTTGTGCAAAAACACCAAGATGGGGTGTTTTCAGAACATGCTGTTAAACATTAAATCCCAAATCTGTTTGCTTGGTGATTTTGTGTGTTTACTGATCACACTCCATACAGCAGCCAATTATTTATCTCCCACGTATAGCGTTGCCAAAACGCTTCAGGCATAAATCCTCAGGAAGAATGAATAGCCCACTGTTGGCACAGTGTGACCGTCCAACCATGTGTCTCTCTAAAGGGACTAAATGAGTCTGGATGATGTGCTTAGTGGGAGTTAATTAAATAATGTCTGAAAAGTCTTTGATATAAGCGGCTTGTTTTATTTTCAAAGATTTAAATGTATTTATTACTCGTGCAATTAGTCACACAAGGTTGATCATTCGTTCAGCTGCCCATCTCTAATGCCTCTTCTGCATTTCAGGTGGCGCTAACGGCTAAGATAACGTTTAAATCCGCATGTCTGTTTGTTACTTTGTCATCTATGGCGTAGAACCCAACATACCTCCACATGCCTCTTTTTAGATGTTTTTGTCTCATGATTATCGTGAGGACAGTTTACGTTGCCTCCTTTGCTTGACCACATGGTAATTACCTCAGACAGCTTGTTGCCCTTCTATGCTGTACATTTTGGACTTTTTAAGGTTTGAGCTTTAACCCCATGTTCAAATGACTATCTGAATTTTGGAGAAAAAGTAACAGCCCTGGCATTTAAATGAACTGGTATGTTTGGTTGTGCTGGATTGCTAGAATAATGGTTTGATGAAGATGCATGTGAAGTTTTTTTTTTTTTTTATGGGGTCTACAAATGTTAAGAATGGTGTAATTGGCAAATTTATTCTTATCTCTGTGATGTTTTGGCAAATCTGATTGATCTAGTTTCCTTTGGTAAACTATTGTGTAACAGAAAAGAAAGAAGAGCACTGATGCCTATGATCTACACATGTATGAAATAAAAATGTAAGCAGCCCACATGTTCCTTAAACATGTGTGTGCCAAGGCAATAGTATAAAATTTATTGCCAGTGTTGACTGTCCTTTCTTTTTTTTCTTACTGTGCAACAAAAGGATGCAGTGCTCACATTAATGCCTGAAGCAGACTTATTTTTCCAATTTGGAAACACAGAACATGATGCAATTTGGGTCAAATGTTGATAAGAAACCAACCATAAGGGACCCATCCATAGTGATACCACATGTATTGTGCCATATATACTGTGTAACCACATCTATTGAAGTGCAGTTCAGCCTTTCCTGCAGGATGATCTAATCCTTTTTTTCCAAGTGGAATGAAGCACTTCCTCCTGCAAAATCTAATAAGCTGTGTACTGCCATACCGCAGAAACACACTTAGATGTAACACCAAGAATATGATCAAAGGCCAAACCAGCCAAAGCTCTTGAGGAACATGCAGTGGACCTTAACCTGTGGATGTATGTAGCACTGTCCACACTTTGCCACGATCATTTGTCATGCCCACCTAAAATATCATTATTTTGAGTCTGGATTATTTTCTAAGAGGAAGTTAGGAGGTTAAATGTTACAGCCTCATGTCTGACTCTTCATTCTCTCACTGCAGATTTTTTCTCAGTGGGCTATAGCTCCGTCTGTGTCACACGTCTCCAGGCAAAATATTTAAAAGCTATTTGAAATCAATGAAATTACCACAGTCTGAATCTCCATCTGTGGTGCTCAGTGCTCAGAGGCAGAGCCCCTGCCAAGTACCTGTAGTTTTGACTCTCCTTTCTGTCTAACCCACTCTCTAATCCCTCTCTCTTATTCTCACCACTTCTCCTTATTTCACCTGCCTGTTCCCTGTCTCTTCCTCTCCCAATCCATCTCTTCATCTCCCCTACCTTGCTCTATCTTTTCTCATTATCCCTCTCTTGTGTCTTGGCCCGGACCTGTTCTCACTGTTTTAGTATCGATTAGAGCACCCCTCTTGGGTGTGGGCCTGCCTGTGTCTGATCTGACAGAACTGAGATTTGTTCTCTTCATGCCCCTGACAAGATTCCCTTCCAAATGTCTTCTCACCTGATGTTGAGTTTCCTTTATGAACGCTCATAACCATCTGCTTACTTTCAGTTAGACGTGAAACACATGCCATTTCCTTTAATTGATTGAGCTGGAGCTTGCAAGTGTGTGTTTGTGTGTGTGTGGTAATAGTGTGTGTTTGGTTGGTTTGGGACGTCTGATTATAAAAGCGCTTACAAGTAGAACTCCTGTGATCATTATCACCTGCATGCATAGTTCAGTATCTGTATTAAAAAAACACTGGAATGCACTTGTGGGTTGTGTATGCATATTTTCCATAAGAACACCATCATTACAGTTCATTAGTTAGAATTATGGCCTCACAGTGGTCACAATCTCCATCTCTACTCCTCATTTATAAAGGAAATGATGGTCAGAAAGTGAACTTTAACCTTTTGGATAGACTAATCTGTAGTCCAAGCCTCAATTATTCAATTATTATTATTTGTTAATGAGAAAATGTGTCCTAAAGTCTATTAATCGTTGGGATCAAGATACAAATTTGAGGCAAAAAGCATGATTCTTGAGGGCACAGTTAATTGGACCCTTTACCTCTGAAATTCTCATTGAATTATTCACTGTGAATCTACTGAGAATGTTGATGCCAAATTTGAAGAAAGTCCCCGAAGGCCTTACTGAGATATCACAGCCACAAGAATGGGACAGACAACTTGAAAACATAATTCCTCCCACCACAGCCATTGCAGCGTCCTGCTGCTGCCTCATATTTACTTTACATCACATGACTAAATGAACATCACCCAAGACTACCTCAAGTAGCGTGACATCACTGTTCAGTTCCCAGTTCATGTGCAATCATTAATAGCTTAAAACAAATCTCGCATCAACCATGACAGTGAAATTAAAGGCTGACTGGAATGAGATGTTTTATAGCAGAACAGGCTGCACATGTAAAAATGTGAAGCTTTTTTGAGGGAATTGATTGCATTTGCTCAGAACAAGAAAGGATGATGACATGTGTTTGGCATTAGGAGGAGAAAAGCACAAGGCTAGTTTGGAAAGATGTACCCTCATCTGACAAAGGTAATGTCCGTCAAAACAAAAAGTACCATTTGAAATATGGTATGAATATATACATGTGTAAAAAAGGAAGAATAACATAGTATTAAGTAAGGCTCATTCAAAGTTACTATTGCACAGATGTATTCTATACTCTTCTTCTTCCTATACTAAGCATATCAGCTCTTTTATTTTGTTGTATTACAATTTAAAATGACGTCTTTAAGCTGCCATGCTGTTGCTCTTCCACTCTGCATGACAATAGTATAATGCTTCACTCTCAGCATCCATTTTTGGGAAATAGTGCCAATTTCAAAGTGTATTGTGTTCATTGTATTTTTGCATGTCCCTTGTGAAAAAGATGAATGTGACAACTTAAAATAAAATAAAACAGTAAAAACAAAGACATACTCTAAGAAGAATCACTGTCAATAGCATGTACAATGTAAATTAGGCCACTTGTTATACACATGTAACAAATTAAACAATTTCAGTTTTTGCATGATTTACATAAAAAAAAACTTGTTTCCAGAGGCACAAATTGCTTTGTTCAGTATAAAATATACCAATGATGATACATCCTTAGAGTTTTACAGGAGGACCAATGTCCAAACTCTAAATTGTAATGATTGTCAATGAAATTTCATCCATCCAGTACCCTACAATTCTGTTAATGTTACCCAAAGTTCATAGTTTCTGTGGTCAAAAAACAATGATTTGGTCTTTGCCGTACAGTCATTGCTTTATATTGCTAATGAAAATGTGGGCTCTACAACTGACGCTTTAATTGTAAAATACTGAGAATATGGACAAGTGCTTCACGCTGCCCTCTGCAAACTTAAGTTTATGCTTTGTTGATTTTTTTACTGTGGACGTTAACTCTGCAGCAAACCAACTGTCCTTAATATTTCCATCACTGCAAAAGCACAGACAATCTGTAGACGGGGGCTAAATTTTCACTATCTCCGATTTAGTGCTCTATTTGCCACAAATAATTTGTCCAGTGACGGGTAACAGTTATTTGACATTTAATGAAATGGGAGCAGAATGTTGCTGGGAAATGGGACATATTGTCCCTCAAAGTGAAAACAGACCTGAAGCATGGGAGAGGGATAAAGGATAAAGTGGAGGAAGCTCGGCCACAAAGAGGAACTGCTAGTCAGTGGCCTCATTTGTGGTCCACATATCACACCTGCCACCCCTTGTGCTCCACACTTCTCTCTCTCTCTCACACACGCACACACACAAAAGTGCAGGGATTTGTATGAATGAGAGCTTGAACCTGAGAGAATACTAACAGAGACTGGCCTGATCCTGACAGTCATTACATTTTACAGTCTGAACTCAACCCAAGTCTAATGGCATTATTTGAAGCCGTTACCATGGTTCCTACTTTTTCCTCCTTTTACAGACAAATGCAGTGTAAATGATCATTAATACACACACAGATATGGATTGATGAATGAATGTATCTGAACAGTGGTACACATGTATTCGCATTAGCCTAGCCAGTGTTGGCGAACCTAACCTGAAACTGATTACAATTTCACATTATGTCTTCCAACCTGACCCCCAACCTGGGGGTCTGTCGAGTCCTGGAGGCGACTGAGTCAGATATTCATGCTCTAACACGCAAGCATTTGCACAGCATTTGTGGTGAGGATACGCATTGTTATAATGCATTTCCTAGCCACTTACCCTAACCTCAACTATCACAACTGAATACCTAACCGTAACCCTTCCCCAGCCCTAACCTAAACCCAATTCTAACCCTAACCCTAAAAACAGGTCTTAACCCTCAAAAGCCCTTTAAAGTGTTGGCAGCACGTGAGGGCCAGCCAAAATATTCTCAATTTCCCAAAAGGTCTTCACTCCGTTAGGTTTCACAAAGATACCCACAAGAACACACACATACAAACACCTTCAAATTTGAGGAAATGAGAAAATAAAAATGAGCAGACACACAAACTTGCCTACACCACACAAACACACAGATGCCGCATATTCTCTCTGAACTCTGTCTGGATGGCCGTGCTGCACTTTGTTGAACTCCCATGATACTAGAAAAGAGCCGCTAGGTATCTTGTCTCCTGCAACCCCCCCATGCTCAATCTCCACCCACTCCCCTCCGTCACCCTTTCTTCTCTGTTTTTCTGCCTGTCAGTGAAACAGATGTGCGCTCACAACTAGACAGGCACTGGTGCTCCCATCATTTGAAGTTGCTGAAATGCACTGAGGATGCAGAGACAATGAGGCATGTGTGTTGCCATGTGTTAGCAGTTATTTTCCTACCAGCCACCATCAAGTCGGTTAAAAGCCTCTTGTGGAATCCACACCTGGTGTGAGGCTTTATTAACACACTGGCTACCTTTGTACAACATCGTTAGTGTTCACAGTGAGGCTGCAGAACGTCTGAAGAGGGAACAACCCTGTTAATTTTAGAAAAACTATAAGACCTGTCTTTGCCATCAAAATAACTTGTTTTTGCCAAGGAGACGATGGCATTCAATTGTCTTTGCTGAATTGCTAAGGCAGGAAGAACCTGTAGAATGCATAATTTATTGTTCTGTTTCCATTGATTCACTGCATCCATTGAATCCATTGACATTCATGCATAAAAGGCATGAATTTGAAATCAGTACCCAAGAGGGAAGAGAAGAAGTCCGCCATTGTATCCTTTTTGGTGGTGGGGTTTGAGTGATGGAGGGGCTGTCCAGGCTTTTATAGTATGAGCTAAGCCCCAGGCATAGACCTGTGGGGGTTGCAGTGGTCCTGGGGTTTCAAGGTATGACAAACACCAGGGGGATCCATCACCTTGGATTGATTGGTGCAGCACATATAACGTACCTGTGCTTTTATATAGGAAACCTTTTTTTCTCACTGCTTTTGGAGAGAAAGAAAGACATTAACTGTGTATTGTGTCAGCTGCCTGTGTTTGTGAATGCATTGTGTGTTAAGCCCTGGGGGTGATAACACCATGCTGCACCGTATCCACATAATCGCTTATTGATTCTCCTGTTGTCAGCAGAGCTATAAATTTCGCCCATCACAGACTCTTTCTGGCAGCGGTCACTGGGGACTCCATCCATGCAAAGTGCCACTATGGTAACGTGGACAGGACTCACACTTTAACAATGTCCTTCTGCTTTGCATCTTCTTTATGTAGGACTTTGCACTCACTGTGTGTCCAAACTAACCGCGGCAAATAAATTACAGGTTTTGCTTTCACTTGTCAGCTGTCATGGTAGACTGTATATAAAATGTGGGCACAGTCTTGCTGTTGCAAAACAAACTCTCACTGTGAAGCCTCAAGATTTGCAATTTGACTGGTGCCATGTCAGTTTTTAAAGTTCACAGATGTCAACCTGTGACCAGGCACCAAATGAACAGTATTAGCTGTCAATCACATGTGCTCTTCTTTATCATCTTTGAATCTTCCTTTGAATCAGAGCATAACTTACAAAACTAACATCATGTTCTATTGCAAATATCCTTAAATTAGAGACTGAACATTTGCCTCCTCTGGTAAATGTTCACTGATATTAAAATCAAGTGAGAAGTAGCTTTTTTTTGTTGTTGTTGTTGTTTTGATATATTTCCTTGCGTAACATTTCAGAATGGAAGGCTACGTCCATTTTGTGGTTTTCATCATCTTACTGTCGATGTTAGTGTTCGTGCAGCCTGCTAAGAATTAATTTGGGCTGAATACAGCTGGAAAATGTACGTAGCACATGGCCATATTGTAGCAGGACAGTAAAAAAAGTAAACATTTAGAGAACCTTGAAATGGTCATGAATAAATGTGTCTGAAAATATAATGTGCAAGTTAGTTTTCACAGCTTATTTTATATGAGGACATCCATTTTTACATACAATTTGGTTTGGCTGATAAGAATACTCACATGCTATACAACAATTGGAAAACTAACATATCCATTTGTATCATCACCACTGCTAAATAATATAATTTTTGACCATATAGCTGTTATCATAATACAGCACCCTAACCCTTACCCATAACCCTAACCCTAAGCCCATCAAAAATAACATTTTAAAGTTTCAAGTATATAGTTTTTTCTTCCCAAATCAACTCTTTGTATTTTCAGGGTGGAAGGATAGAACCCCATAAGTCAACCTCAGAGCACATGCAGTACATCTCATAACAGCTTAGTTTTTATTAAATGGATGTAAAATGCTCTTCACAGAGAAAAAGGAATTAAGATCATTAAAAGACTCAATTAAAATACACCAAGGAAGTCATGTTTTCTAACGATAGAAAAAAATACTTTGGGTTGTGTAAGTTCATGAAATATATTGAGAAAAATGCATTATTATTTCATAAGTTAAAATTGAAGGTTTAAAAGAGTAGGTAGTTTTCTCATTGACATTTTGCTCATCTATGTGCTAAAGAAGGAAAGGGTTCAAGCAGTAAACACATACATTATGTCGGAGTCCCTAATGTACATAATATCTTGAAAATATAATTTGGCAGCTATATGAGGGAATGCTTACACAAGGTCTGCTGCATTAATGCGGAGATATACTTTCAGCCAGGGGACATGATTCCCCTTGTAACTTCATGCATGAATGTGGAAATGGATGTGACAGTTATCATGATAAGTTACTGTAAATGGCTGTAAATTATTTAGCTGAAACAATCCTGGTGAATTATTCACCTCAAATGAATGCAATTCATCCCTTCACAATAAACACCGGTAGCAATGCACGAAAACAGATGGTTGTCCTAGCTCAACGACAGTGAATGTTTGAGCGTGTTATATTAATAAAACCAGGTGGGGTATGGAAAAAAAAACACTTATTGTATATATTTGTAGTTGTAGTACATATTTAAAAATTGAACTCTTAGATTTTTCAAAATATACTTCATAAATTTATGAAGTTTGTGCTTTTGTTTCACATGGTGCCGGTTGCAGAGTTGCAAAATGGATAAAACAATATTGGAAAGTGGTGCCGTCACATACTGATGGACACATTGTACAAACTGAATGCTAACAGTATAGAGCCATAATAGAAGATGATCACCCATAGTAATATACCAGTGATTATATAATTAGGCTCCTTCAGAATAAACAAGATATATTCATTCCAAACTACATGATCAGTGACTATGAATGTTAGATATAAATTGAGCAAAATTACTCAAAAAAGGAGTCACATTTCTTATTACACTATAGGAGCAAATCACTAAGTACTGCACTGCTGTCAACCCTATTTGTCTGCTGCATTAAATAGAAAGAACTCAGGTTTGTCAAACAGTATTGTGTTGTAGATCCAAGTTAGACTACAGAATAAAAAAAATTTAAACCTATGGGCTGCAAAAAACATCAATTTAACCTTAGAGTTGGATGTTTTCTGCAATTATGTCAACATTCAATATTTTTGACATTTGACATTTGACATTCAATGCTTTTCGATTTTATGCCATGTGGCCATAAGTATTGCGTTAAAAAAAAGTGAGCTGTAGTTGCTGAATATCAGAAAATGGAGAACCTGGGAGGCTGTTGTCTGGGTTAGCTTTCACTCACACACACACATGTTTGAGATGGAGGAGAGAGACCACCTAATCGATATGCACAAATGTTGAGCTGGGAACACGATATAGCAGATGCAGAGATACAAGCATGAGCAAACTTTATGTAGTCACAACCATACACAAACACACAGTCTGAAACACAAACATGCATTCAATAGATGTCACTTTACAATGATGTCATTATAATTCCTCACTGTTTGAACTCAGATTGTCTTCAAATCAATGCCGCAGTATAATTGTATTTATTTGTTTATTATATTAAAATAACTGTCGCCTTGCCTTCTTAAATTATGCCATCACGTCATTCAATTCTGTTCAAAAAGATCCACACCTCCTAAGAACCTAAAATGCCTTTGTCACCATCGTCATCATATCTTCTGATATGACATTAGCACAGCAGCAGACTGACACCAAGGCATGAAAACAAAGATGAAAGTCACTCATGACAGTCTCTATCATCTATTTTAATAGAGATGTTCAAATATGTGCTATTTAAGTGTCTGTGTGCCAGCAGTGTGAGTGGTGGTAGTGTGTGTGTCTGTGTGTTTGTGGCTGCGACCTTTCACCCATCAACACTGAGATATAAGTGGAAAGACTTGTGTGTAGTGGCCCTTTTTGTGCACTAGGTCAAAGGTCATCTCAAAGGTCCAGATCTGATATGACAAGACAGTAGGAGTCAGGTCATGGATGTCATCTTAGCATACCCTAACATACTTGGATGATACTAGCAGTGTGATTTAGATGTTGTTAGAACAATGCACACTCTGTTGTGAAGCTACACAATGACCTTGGAGACACAGATGATTCCCTAGTCTGTTCAGTCCTTTCAAATTCCTACTGTGCAGCCTACCCTTTTTTTTTTTTTAAAAAAAAAAACCCACCCAGCTTAGATTTGATAATGTAGTTGAGGTCCAACAAATGGCAAATGTAGCAAACATAGAAAATTCCACTGATATTCTAACCCCAATATTTGCATGAAGAAACAGCATATTTTAGTCACAGCAGTTACCAATGTTCTGGTTTAATTTACTACAATTTGCTACTACTACTGTTCCAGAGCACCAGCCTTACATGGAAATCACAGGTGTAAAGAAGACATAGTGTAATCCATACATTTCCATTGTATGGATTACCACATAAAAATCAGAAGGTTCTGGATTGTTGACCGGCCGCTTCAGAATCTGGAAGCCTTCTTCCCCTACTAAAACAATGGACAGGCAAAAATCACACTGTATATTCAAAAATGCATCTCTTTACCATAAAAGATCTAACCGCAGTGTTTTGTTTCCCTTCATCTTAAAATCATTTGTTATTGAGACATTAGACTCCCACTCAGTGTACCTGTTCAATGTGTTTTGAGCCAATAGATTTTATTTAATCAGTTGCTGGACCAACACAACTATAATAACTCTTTTCTGCTCATTCGATCCCCCATTTTAGCCCCACACCTGTACAACTATAGTCTCGACCCATCAGTCGATTTAATTTACCCACTGGCAGTATAAAGCCTTGATCAGCCATATTTCCTTTTGCCTACAAACTGAATAAGCTCTTGGATTAAATGTTGTTACCATGCAGAAAAGAAGTAAGAGGACATGAGCTAATCTGGACAGGTAGGATTTTAAAATAAAGAGAAACTTTCTGTGTGTGTGTTTGCGTGTGTGTATTTTTTTCACTCCATATTTTTACTCAATCACTCAGCTGTCATGGAGAAGAGGGTGCAGAAAAGCAGACTGACTCGTGGATCCATCTGTGAGCAGAATGGCAAAGTGTAGACTCCTACACAAACTTAGACAGCGACAAAAGGATGACGGTGTGTGTCGTTTTCCAGAGTTTGAAGTGAAAATACATGTGCAAATGTACTATTGTTACTTTATTTATTGTTGTTTGGTGTGTTTTGTTTTCATAAACAGTCATTCATCATCATTGTCAGTCTCATTGTCAGTCTTGTATAATGTTCCTCATCCATCACACCTTTCAGCTGACAGCATTTCGCATAAATATCAATCCTAATTAAATCATGCAAAGCATAGCAGTGGAGTGTGTATTTGCGTCATATGTCCACACATACAGGGTCATACTTGATATTAATAAAGTGTGAACCTGCCACAGGAAATGCAGTCGTCTTCCTGTGTTATTGTGCCATGCTTGCGCTAATTAAGACCCGGCAACCCAGCAACAGGATGGCCTTCTTACATGCATTTAGATTCCTGTTCACTTCTCCACCATCTCATTTAATGATTTCCTGTCAGCCATGAAGAAATGTCTTCCAGCACCTAATGGGTGAGACATTCATTCTTATCTTTTAACAAGCCGCTTCCGATAATAAATTTGATTTTCAGTTTGTCCAGATAACTGATGCATTTAACGTTTAGTGTGTGATGCACTGGGAGCAAATTTTTTTTGTTTTAGATAGTATGTCCAAAGGTAGTCAGGTGCAGTCAGGATTGCTGAGAAACCTCATATCATAATTGTAATGACTATTAGTGATTATATCAACCTGTTTCATAAAACCAGAAAGCCAGCAGTACATCTCACTTCCTTCCATTTACTATTTCCTTTCTCCTAATCTCCCTCTCTCCCCATTTCCTGTCTCTCTACTACAGCTATCACATAAAAGCATTAAATTGTGGGAAGAGTGCACACTGTCAACCACTCCAAAAACTGACAGCTTGAGAGACAAAAGAGCCAGAGAACAAGATCGATTTATAGTTATTATAGTTTCTAAAACTGCCCGTCATACGAGAGCACAGCCACGCTCTCAACGCTCCGCAGCTCTCGCGTGCATCACTGTAGAGCGCTAACCAAATCGCCACATCTTAATGAGCCGTATTGTACAAATGGCCTACAAGTGATTATAGCACAGTGGCAGTGATGAAAAGTAGAACTTTATTGATGTTACCTAATGTGGACTGGAGCCTCTCTAACGACAGACTTCCACTGTGGCTCATTAGCTACCTGACTGGACTGAATACTGCTGCTCCTCGAAACTGGCTGACAGGATCCACCACACTGCAAAAGAATTATGCTGGATAGTAATTTATTAAATAAAACTTATTATTTTTAATTTTTTTACATTCTGCTTTAATCACAATTAGAAGCAAACAAGGAGACAATGAGCCACAATTACATTGTGTGCAAGGATACTAGTACTCCGTTGTAACCTTTTTGTAAAAGACTTGTTATTTTTCTGAATATTTCTGGAAGTCTGTCATAACGTTGTAGGAGAAACAATGGAGGTGTTGTTGTACCACCGGTGCCCTTTTCTGCAGTAGTGCAATTCTTTGTACAGGGCAGACCTGCAGTAATACTATGTTTCAATCTAAGGACCCATCCTCACGGAAACGGCTGTAGGAGAATATTTTTTTAGTGGCATTTCATCCACACAGAAACAGAATTTTGGGAGACCGGAAATGATACCGGAAATGCAAATTTGCTACTTTAGGAAATTGATGATGTCGAAGTCCCACTCCCACTCTCTTGTACTGACATTCACTGTCTTGTTTTTGGACATTGTTTGGCAATGTTGCTAATGGCTTTCATTGAAAAGTAACTAAAGTCAGCCAGGAAAATATGCGGTGCCGTTTGTAAATTGGCCCAAGCAGAAAATAACATCACATTTTCCCTCATTTAGCTTCAAACAATGTTTAAAATGGTGTAGGTTTATTTAACATAACCTTCTACCACATTTACAGCAATATTTGTTAAATATATTCAATTGATAAATCTAAAAATTAAATGTAAATGTTAAATCTAAACCTAAATATTAAGTGTGAAATCTAATTGTCTTGGGGGAAACTAAATATTTAGCTCTAATGCAAATTCACATTGCCAATAACCGGAAGTACCAAAATAAAAGGTCAAGATGGTCAGTCTATTTCTAGAGCACATTTTAAAACAACCATGGTTGAGCAAAGTGCTTTAAAAAGGTAAAGCATATAACAAGATTTGAAACATAAAACAACTAAAACAAAATAAGACAGTAAAATAGTGAAATAACAAAATCCAGTTAAAAATGTCCAGGTTGGTTTTTAAAAGTGATTTAAAAAAAGTGACAGATTGAATAAACATAAACATGTATGTTAGCGTAATAATACTTACCCTAGATTACAAAAGACATGTTTGGGGACAGTTTTTTGATGTATAATTTGAGTTTTTAGTGTCCCTTCGGTGGAGGAGGGCGAGGGACTTAAGACCTATACTTCAGGCAGCCAGCAACACTGACGATGCGCTGCTAAATGCATCGTCAATAGAGTTCCGTATGGATGAGAACCGCTTCCAACACTACTTTCACATGACAAGCAGCTAATTTGACGACTTGTTAGCTCATATCATGGTCATGATGGGATTTTCCAGAGTAATAGCAAATATGGGTAGATTGTCCCGGCTGTGGAGCATCTGCTCGTCATGTGAAAGTAGCACTGGAGACAGTTCTCATCCATATAGAGCTCCGGAAGTTATAGTGCCCCTAAAGTGACATGCAAAAAATAAATAAATAAGCAAAAATACATAAAAAACCAAGACAATGGCCCTGTTTGCCTGATGGTTCAAAACTTATTTGAGTTGACAAAGAGTTTGAATGGGCTAAATTTGATGGGTGCTCATTGTGACCATGTCGCTTTGGAAACTGCATGTGAGTAGCCCCTTAGGTGACACAATTTATATAAAATGATGATATGTCAAAGCTCTAATGGTGTAGCTAAAAAACAAGATTTTGCCTACTTTACTAGAATAAAAAGTTTTATATTGTGTCAAACAGCAAAATAATAATAATATGATTGCCGGTTATGGTGCAAATGGTGCAAAATAAATAAAATGTTTTTGAAGCACCTGACGCTCAGAACTAAAAGACAACAAGGAAACAGATGTTGTCAGGCAGGGAACATCTTTCCCCTACCCTATATAACACCCACCTACCCCCACAGGTGCCTCTGGCATTTTTATTTTCCTCGTACTAAATTTCACAAACAACGTCCTTGTGACTTCGTTCTCCCTTAACTCCTTCCCACCATCTGTTTTAAAAAAGGTCACAGGCTGACTGGAGGGGAGAGAACATTGAAGGAGAAGGCAGGAGGAAAAGGAAAACATGTTCAGCAAGCTCTGCTGTAGAGTCACAGTCATCGGGGAGAGGTGCAGCAAGACCCGACGTCCCACGTTGGTTGACAACATAAGCACATCACAACAGCTCTTCCTTGACGGTTTGCCAGTGCCAGTTTTTATTTGCTAACAAGCACATCAACTTCCCATTAACGTCCTTGTAGGAGAGACAGCATGAGGTCTGCAAAAGAAGGGATAAAAGACAGACTCTCATGAAAATTACATCAGATAAGCGGATGCAGCTCATTGAACTGCAGTCATTTTGGGAGCAATTTTGAGATTCCATTAATAGTAAAAAAGGAGGAAATATGCAGTTTTATTCAAATCAGTATTCAGGAGCGTGGCAACTCTCTATTACCTTCTGAAAAAAAGTCTAAATAGCTGGATGAATATCTGAGGCCTTATGCTTTTTCTCCTCCTGTCACTCTCTGCAAATGCTATTATTCTATCATAGCTTTTTTTTTTTTTTTTTTTAAAAACTCTCTTTCACTCTGACATTCCACTCCTTATCCCACATCGGGCTCCATCCTCTTCTCCCCATGGCCTTATCTCTTCCCCACCAGCACTGCCATAAGCCCACACACACACACACTTAGGCACACATATCCAACCATCCCTGTCCGTTTCAGCCTCACACATCTCTCTCTCTCTCTCTCTCTCTCTCTCTCTCTCTCTCTCCTCAGCTCCGGCAGTGTAGCCAGATAACATGCTGTCAAGGCCTGGGAGCTGTCTACATTATGATTATGCTATCATGTTGCCCTGCCAATGCAGTTATCTCCCATTCGGACCAAGAGGAGTCCAGTTTCATATTGGCCATTAATGTTTAATGAGACAGCAGTTTAGAGGTGGGGGTGGGGAGCCAGTGACCCTGAGGGCTAGATCCAATTCATCCTGGAGCTTTGGACCAAGTGTGACTTTAGGCTAACAGAACATACTGTCCACATGCAGCAATCATGTATTTGTACTGTCTAGCTGTATAGTGCAGAGCAAGAAACCAACAGACTCGGACATCACTGCACATTTAAAAGAATAAATAGGTCAATTTAAAGTACGGAAGCAAGGACAACTGTCTTAATATAAATAGGAAGCAGTGTAAACACTTTGTTGAAACAGAAATGTATATAACATAATTCATATTTGCAGAACTTTCCCATTGTTAAAACATTAAAAAAAAGTTATTGTAGGGAAATATTCAAATGTAAATATGTTTTAATTTATTCTCAATAGCATATCACATTTAAACCTCACATGAAGGTCAGAGCTACTGTATGTTTTTAGATGCCATGACAGAAATCTACCCCTATACTGACCCAACTGTCAATCACTGAGTTATTAACAGAAAAAGCAGTTGATGGAAGAAAGTACTTTGGCAAGAACAAAAATGATTGAGATGAGGTAAAGATAGCTGATAGCTAGTTCTTATTTTCACATATAATGGTAATTGGTCCGAGCAGGCAAAGCTTTTAGTGTCAGCAGAGAGTAAACTGTGGTGAAAATTGATCATCTGCAGTGGAAATGATTACAGTGTATAATAATAATGCATGTATTAATGGTGGGAAAACTGTTTAAGGGCATGCATCAGCTTCGTTTCATTTAACTGCAATAAACTGCTCTCTAATGATACTCTGCTTTTCAGTAGGAAAACATTATTCACGACAGAAAGTGATATACATCATAATTATATTAACATTGATGTTAATAATTGATGCACATGAAAATCAAACCAAATTCCTTTTCAGCATATCTTCATGATTTTTTATATGGCTGTACATTGTAGAGTTTATTTCCACTGTGAATCAATTATGTAATCGATTGTGTTGTTGCACTTTAATGTGACCAATAATATGACCATCACAGAGTGATACAGGAATGGATACTGAGCTTCAGCATATTATTTATGTATTTCGTAATGAATATATTATACACATATATCAGAGTTTAATCATCACATACAGTATGCCATAATGCTTAGAGCTGTGGTGATCAAGTCAGATCTTTGTGCTGTAAATCTCTGTGTTCTTTTATGTCTACTCATTTTGTGTCCTTTTATTGTTGTTTTCTTCTCTCTGTGGTTGTTTTATGTCAGATCTGCCTATTTGCGATGCTTTGGGTGCTTATTTGATTGCTTTTACATCATTGTCATTTTTATTTTGTATTTATTTCCTATAAAGGACTTTATAATGTTAAGTTTCGAATTAATTATTTATTTTTTTGGAAATGTGGAATTTGAGTTGATCTGTTTTATTTTGTAATAGAAAGTGTACCTTGTCTAGTTTACTTCCTGTTTTACTTTGTAACATTTGTTCCCTGTGTGTCTGTCTACTTTTACTTCCAGGGCATTTTTTCTCTCTCCCAGATACACAGTTTATTGTTCTCACCTGTTTCCTTATCGTATCGTAAAGAAAGACTGGACTAAGCCTAACCTGAGATGACTCCTGCATTTGGGTCCTCACAGTGAGTTTCTATAATTTTCAATTTATTTGAGGTTGTTTGGTGAGGTTGCATATCTTTGGAGTTGTTTTGCATCTCTTTTTGAAGTATGTTAGTTATTTTGTGCCTCTATGTGTTTTCCTTCATCTCATTGTAGTTGTTTTATGGTTATTTTCCTGTCTTTCTTTGGTTGTTTTAAAACCAAATTATTAGCAGACACTCTTTGTCTGTCATACCTTTCAGTTAGCTGTCTGTGTCTAACATGGCACTTGATCATTTTGTTGACATAACACAATTCACAAGCTTTTTGTGCCACACAGAAGTTTGGTTTCTTAGGTAACCACAAGTAGATTCAGTCTTGTATGTGCTTGACTATAATTCATTTCTGTAGTTGCAGAGCCACAGTACAGTGGTGTTTGGTTGTTGCCTGTCCTGACTACCACATATGTTAAATAAGAATATGCATGCTTAAGTTTGTGCGTCTTTGCTAATTGTACCCATTTGCTGCTGGCATTATTTTGTGAGTTTATTCACACTCTCTGTACCATGAGAAAATGAGAGTATTTTGTTTTGGTAGCATAGATGACTTGTTGTTTTCCATTTAAATTTTTGTTTTGTGATACTGATTTCATCCTCAGTGTTAAAGAGAGAAACTTTTTCTGCACAGGTGTTTGATTAAAGAAGGCTGCCTCCTCTTAAGAATTACAGTGGTAAATCAAAAGACATTCATTTAGTACAACAGAGATCTGTGAACAGAAATGACCCTGGGTGCAGCTCACATCCAGATAGCCAAAACAAAAAGCTTGTACTCGACCAGCAGAGTTTGAGTTTACAGCCAACAGAGGGAAAGATAATAGTCAGTCATAATTCATTTTAGGATGAGTGGAAACTGGCACCTGCTGACTTAAAACATATAACAATACAATTCTGAAACATTTCAAAATTTTGATAAGGCATATATATTGTACTCCATATGGTATTTCAGGCAATATGCATAAAGTCACACACTTCCCTCACACTGAATGTAAAGTTGTCATTTACAGGTTGGAGGCAGACACTTAAAAACATGAAAAATCCACAATGCCAAATAAAAAACATTGGCCTAACTAGTAACTGTGCTCAGATTTTCCAAAGAGGCAGCATACAAACAATGCAAATACATACAAACATACAAATATAGGCTTAAAGGGATAACTCTGGCTTGATGCAAATACAGTATGTTGTGTCCTCAGTGGTGGAATGAGTAGATTCAACTGTTTACATGAATCCACCATTCATTTATAAAATATGAGTATTGGTTTCAATAGCTTAACCTACTGCACAACGAGCAAAGTCAGGACAGCTTTTTAGTGAGGTTAATAATAATAAGAAGAATACGTTTTATTTTAATAAGCGCCTTTTAAAACACTCAAGGACACTTTACAGAGGCAAAACTCAACAGAATGACACAGTAAACGGAGAATGGAACAGTACACAGAGTAAGCAATTTTGAACTGGTGACTTTTGAGTCTGGATTTAAAAAGGGGAAGAGAGTTAGAGATACAGATCTCCAGAGATGGGGAGCAAAGTGGCTGAAAACTCTGTTTCCCATGGTGCTGAGGTGGGATGCGGGAGGCACAGTGAGGTGGATGGAAGAAGAGGATTTAAGGGAGCGGGAGGAGGTGGTGCTGTAGAGGAGGTCAGAGAGATAAGGAGGGGCGAGGTTGTGGATGACCTTGAAAGCATACTGGAGAAATTTGATTTGGATTCTAAAATGAACCGGGAGCCAGTGGAGTTGCTGTAGGATGGGGGTGACGTGGTGAAATGAGGGGGTTCTAGTGATGATGCGGGCAGATGAATTGTGGACCAGTTGAAGTTTACGGAGGGATTTGTGAGGGAGGCCTAAGAGGACAGAATTGCAGTAATCGATAAGATAAGATAAGATATGAACTTTATTAATCCCGCAGGAAATTGTTGTGCCAGGGTTGCAATACAAAAAATACAATAAAGTATGCAAACAAAGAGAGGTAATCAAAAGACAAATAATCAAACAATTAAAAAAAAACAGAGTTGTGTAAAAGATTACAAAAATAATAAAATAATAAATAACAAATAATAACAAAAAAAAAACAGAGTACTGTAAAAATAATAACAATATACGGGAGGTGACGAGCCTGTGAACAAGGATAGAAGTGGTATGGGGGGGAAGAAGAGTGGAGACAATTTAAGCTGACATCTGCATCAGACTTGCTCATAATAAACTGACCCCATAGTGTGTCTGTGAACCTTGTGAGCCCTTTTCACAGGAGACTTTTGTTTTAACTAGCTACACACAAGTGTAAATAGTACTGATATTAATGATGGCTATGTTGTGCCCGTGTTGAGCTTATGTGGGGAAGTGAATTGCTCAGTGTAAAAATGATCTGCTTTGTTCCTATTCAACTTTCCCCCAAAATTTTGGTTGTAAATAAACGGACAATGAAATGAAATGCTAAGAAGATAATTGCCTTTTGAAGTTCTGTCTCGTACAATACCTCCTAGTCTACAATCCTTTCAGTGCCCTAGTAAATCCATTGGAGATGGTGGGGATGCACAATGAAGCAGCATGGGACTGGCTCACTTATTTATAAATAGTTTTGTTTTGAAGTTTCTCTAGTCTTTTCATGTCTTAATTACGAAATAATACTACGGCTGTCAGCATTAACACATTTATCAAAAGTAAACCCACACAAGATTTTTTGTTTTTTTTAGAAAAAATCATGTGAAGTGTCTTGTTGCTGATGATTGTTTTGTCACATATGTTACCAAAAAAAAAAAGTGCCACCTTGAATACTGTGTGACTTTGACAAAAACACTGCGGCTCAGTCACTGTGTCAGGCAGTGAAATGAATAAATGCTGAGAAAGATATCTGCTGAGATTGTTCCCCTATGAGTTTTAACATCCCTACACTCAGACTACAGTCCAGAAATGCACTCTCTAGCTTTACTATTGATGAATTAGCCCAACAGAAGTTTTCCATTTTGAAAATCTATTGTATTTCAGACAGAAACACAATAAGATAAAAGTGTTCACATGATGAAACATTTGGAATTCACAGCCTTCCCCATGAGAATCCTGTTCAAAAGATTGTATTTGATCTATTTTAACTATTTTAAAACACTCAGTCAAAGTTACAAACATAAACCTGAACATGAAATTCGTGTAGGCTGCACACTTTCAAAGCAAGCTGAGAATCTTGAGACAAAACATGTCTTGGTTTAGTAGGGTCAGTTCTACACTAAAATACAAAATTGCAGAGAATTATGCAGTTTGTCACAATCCTAACCCAGATGTTTGATTCATTTTAACTTCATTTGGACTTTCCTGATTTGGTTTGAGTTTTATTTTTTACTGGTGCTGTTTTTTATGCTGGTGGATATCCTGTTTTATTTTGACACATCCTGTTTCATTTGGATACTCATCTCTTGTCTTGTCATGTCACTTTATCACTCCCTGGTCTTTGTCTGCTTTGTCCTGCCCTTTTACCTAGTGTCTAGTCTCTCCCTTTCTAGTGTGTGTGTGTGTATACAGTATATTCACCCTTTTCCCTTTGACCTCTGTCAGATTGTCTCTTCTACTCCCTGCTTTGCATTTGCCTGTTTTGCTTTACCCTGTTTGCTGATTAGGATTCTGGTTTGCTCCCTGTATCCTGTTCCCCACCGTGGTTTTGATCTTTGTAAGTTTTTTACTTAACCCTTATGGCCTTTTGCTTTGCTCTGCTTACTTGAAACTGCTTGCACTGAAACATTATTGATGCCCCATAGTGTTAGAAATAGAAATAGAGGCTGTCACAGCAAATTTGTGAGTGAGATTTAGCTTTAGAGAATTGCACTTTCCTCCATTGTTTTTTGATTTTGCAGGTTTATGACATCAGCACTCAGGATGTGCATATATACAAAGAGGATTGACCATCTTCATTCTTTTCACATGGCCACACATAATCGCTATATTTTACTTATTGGCACTAATTTGATTGTTAATAATAACTAAATATTTTTGAAAAATCAATGAAATATCAGTTCGTGGCACCACCTTGAAAACAGGGAAAAACAATCAATGTATGCCTTTAAAATTACAATCACTGTAATTGACTCTACTATTTACTTAAACAGTATTGAAGTAATGAATTTGAACACTGGCTCTCTCAAACCCCATTTGTCACAGTATACATGCACAAAAAACACAGAGTTTTCCTTTAAGTGAAACAACTTATTTAATCAAATGACAATATAAATTGAATAACATTGAATCAGTGAAGATTAAATAGACAATAAAATTGAATTATTTGAATTTATAAACGTCATAAACTACAGCTAATAAACACACAGACTATGTACAACATAAAATGCTAATAGGTAGGTGTGTGTGTGTGTGTGTGAGAAAGTGGGCATGGGTAAGCATGGAAAAACAGGAAGTAGGCAAAGAAGACAGGAAGTGACACGACGCGGTTCGTTACCGGTGACGTCACTCCCACTTCCCACTTAAAGTCTGCGCAGCCACTGTCTCCACACACGATCTGTCCGCTCGCTGGACAAGGTGAAGCAGACGCACAACAGCGACATGGTAAACACAGAAATCAACAATAAACAACAGAAGCGATCAACATCGTCCTAAGCAAGACGATCAAACACTTGAGTTGTAGGAGCGTGTGGATGCGCAGTCCAACACGGTCAGCACAAGGGAAACACTGGCCACGCTGCGTAGGGCCCTGCAACAATCCCATACTGAAATGACACAGACTTGATTTGAAAAGCAGAAATGACAATTGGATTTCTGTGTCCTTGCAGCCATGGAAAAAAATCAGATCTGAGTCACTTCAGCTTGGAAATCCAAACATATCTTTAACCCATAGCCACACTGTAACATAAAGAAACATTATCTTTTTTCTTTGTCATTTTGAAAAAGCTTCCTGAAAGCACAGCATCATTTCAGGATGTGTCTCCATCCACATGAAGTTCCTCAAAACGACGAAATAATACAATTTCAGGGCTCGAAAACGTTGTTTCCATTTGGATGAAGCACCAGTACGATCAAAAAAACATCCTATGCAGATTCACCTACACCCGTTTGTGTGTGGACGGGCCCTTAGCTTGCCTGTTTCTAACTGACCTGTGTATGAACTCTGAAGTGAATGAAGTGTGAGTGGAGATCTTGCCTTTTTAGAACAGTAATACCAAGTCTCCTATGCTCTAAATGTACAGCAAGTGACTTTTACCTGCTTGCACCATTCACTGTGTAATCAAATTAAAGACAGCATTGTCTGAAACAAATCTATCTTTTTCCTCTTTTGACTGACACAGTTTATACTCTGCTAAGGTAGACCTAAAAAGATAAATAGGTTACTTGAAATATCTTTGCTGGTTTCTCAACTAGATTAAATTATCTAAGAAAGAATTGCCTCCAGGGAACATTTGAAAATCAAGTTTTTTCTTAGTGCATAAAAGACAGATGTAGTATGACTCATTAATTTGTACTGAGTGTTCCAGTTTGTGTGCTGCTCAATACTGCAAAAGTTAGAATTAGGCTTCCCTGTGATTTATGTCTGCTATGAATTCTGCAACAGTTCAGTGTTTTGTGGAGGTTTTCCTTTTTGTCCAGTGCCATACAAATTTAACATTTTAAGACTGCATGCACTTTGACCAGTTGTACAAGTCTGAAAATCAGGCTCCAATTCACATACAGTGCAGCTGTAGCTGAAGTAAGGAAAAAGACAGCATCGTGTAATATTGTTGGTAACATTGCTTCTGCCATTTGGATCTAGGTCCCATTATTTTTTTACATGTCATCATCACACTGCGCTGATGACCATGTCGTGTTTGTGTCCTTGTACTGTGACACGCAATCTCATGGCACATCAATAGCTGTCTGAGATGAGACCTTCATTGCTGGTTTCGTGTTGCATGCATGTAAGGCCCATTGCCCGGAAATGTCGCTTGCTGCTCTAACCCGTGTCTCCACACGTATGCTGCTGTTGGTGGTATTACATAACTCCTGCAGCTAATGGCGTTGACGCTTAGTGGCTGAAAACCAATCCATCACACAGAATAAAAAGAGTGGTGAGCGAGGGAAAGGGAGGAAGGGAGAGTTAGGAAGTAAGGAAGAGTAAGGAAGTGGCAGGGGAAAGGAAAACAATGGTGTGGCTGTTCTTCATAGATTTAAAATACTATTCATTACTGTCAGGCTTCCTGCCTGTATGTCCACTGGGGGATACCAAACCTTCGCCAAACTCATTTATGTGTGAATGTGCAGAAATGGCTTATCATAAAGGTTCCAAATGCAGACAGTTGGAGACACATGGATGAGTGAAGTTAATAGTTGCATTTTGATTGATGTGCTTAACAGGGATGGTGGATGGTGGATGGTGTACCCATCTCTTTTAAAATGCAAAATGAACATACTGAGACTACATTTCTTCATACAACTACATTTTTGTTGAAAATATAAATATTCTGCCCTGGTTATACCATTTGTCCAAACTACCCCAGTACCGTGGCATTCTGAAAATGAATTCTTGGGCAGCATTTCATTCTGGATGGGCAGGAACAAGTTACCAACATTTCATTTCTGACTGCTACTTATCCACCACAACTTGATTTAGTTGTGACCAAAAAGCCCTCTTAACACTTTCAGTTTCACCTCACAGTCCTATAAAGTCCCTGCTGTGAGCAAACAACTGCTTCCTGTTTACATCAGCACCTGCAATGCTCCTTATAGATCAACCCTTTGACAATTGAGTCTTTAGATGTAAACATAGTAGTATGTAAGGCACCTTAGTCTGTATCTTAAATATCTTAAATCTTACATCTATATCTTAAAAGAAAGGCCCCTAAGCTTACTTGCCAGTCATTTACCAGTGGGTCAAATGCCTCCCAGAACAACAATATTAAAATATTCACCATATATTTATTCATCCATGGACCTTTATTGTCTATAAGCTTGTATGATGAGCACAGTGACATTTCTGTGTAATATATTTCCAATACATAAAACCTATACACAACATACTGTGCATTTGAATTAGATGGGGCCTCCTTAATTAATTGCAAAAGAAAAGTTTCCACTTCATTTTTGTTGTTTTTGCAAGCAGGTGTCTACACCCAAAACTGCAAACGTGAAATGGAAATGAAGTGCAATTACCAGGGAAATTGATTTGTAGGTATCTTCAAACTGAAACTAGTTTTGAAATTGAAATGAAATGAGTTGAGCATGTAAGCTCCCTGCATGTTTAGATCAAGCAGTACCAGTGTAGGCAATGAACCAGTATTGCCATTATTTGTAATTTGTGTCAGACACTTATTAAAAATGTTGGTTCACTAAAGCTGTCTATTTTACAACCTTCTTCCCAGTTTACAAATACAGCGTTTGACACTCATCACTGCATGGTCACAGCTACTGGAAAAAAAATAATAACTAGGAAATTAAGTGTCAAAGTATCTGTTTAAGCAAAGCATGCACACAAACACACACCAAATGTTTAACCTTTAATTGCCATTAAAATAGAAGTTTGACAGTTGGGAGTATGAAATAACTGATCGAATGATGCTGTGATTTTGTTGAAATGTAATGGCCCAATATCCTGCGCTTAATCTGTTGGTTAGAATTTGTGTTGAGTAAATTTTTTTTCCTTTGGTTTGAGACAAATCCCTCAAATCCCTCATTTTAAATAGGATTCCACTGCTCATTTGTGATTACATGAGGGTCATGTAATTGGGTTTGGGTCAGAGAAAAATAAATCTAATTAGAGGGCTGCTGCAAAGACACCCATGTACTGTGTCTATGCTTTAATACAAAGTTTTGCAACTGTGCATTGTCAGCACCATGCATGAGGAGAAAAAAGGAATGATGTGGATGTGGTATTTAGAGCTGTCCAAATGTGTCTCACCAGGCTTTAGAAGTGTTGGAAGAAAAGATGAATCTTGAATAGATCATATAGTAGATGGAGATGTCCCTGCTCTGACTCCCAATTTGGGAGATTGTTACATCATCATGGAATCGCAGAGCAGAATAATGTGGACTATGATTGACTTGTGTTTATGGATTGCAATGCCAAATGAGGTCACTTTCATAGTTCAGCAGATCCAAGAGATTCTTCAGTGGCAAGCATTTGGTGATTGAAGTTTGATTTGGGCAGCCGGTAGTGACCAAAACACAGTGACGTGTGCCCTTTTAAGACTGATTAAAGATCTGATGTTCCATCACATTTTGGGCCATCTGTGTCTCTATACATGAGGAAAAACCCTCTGGAATGTTATTGCAGTTGTCGAGGAACGAGATATCCATTGCCTGCAATAAGAATTGGGTGGCATGAAAGAGTTGGAAAGGCTGGTAGAAGATGAGCACTGCACTGTGGTCAAGGAAGGAGCTGATCATGAAACATTAGACCCAAGTTTTTCTTGACCTTTTGGTGAGAGAGAAAGAAATTTTAATGTTGGTATTATGAATGAGAGACTGATTCACTGTTAACAAAAAATTCACTCTTATTTTATCCAGCTGTTTCAATAGAGGCTTAATCTGTCCCATTGGTTAAATACAATTAAACAAATTTACTTGTTTTAAACAAAAAACAACACCAACAAAAACAGTTTAAACTCATGATTAAACTGTTTTGTTTTATTATGTAGCTAGTGGGAATGAGGTATTGGAGGTGCAGATCTTTAACTCAACCACTCCACACTTGGCTGCAAACTGCCCTGGTGTGTGCACTGGAGGTCACAGTGTGGAAAAAAAGCCAACAGAGCCTCATAGTCTGCACAAAAACTGACGACGCAAGCACTGACATGAGCGGGGAGACATTTCTGTTACATTATGGTTTTACAGAATTGCATCAGCTGCCTTTACAGTATTTCAAAGCAGTGGGAAAAAAGCCAGACCAAAGTATTTGCACATCAGTGGGATCACACCATGGGCTGGCATGTTCATCTGTTAATCAGGTGCACCTGTCATTTGTTTTGTCACTCGTGTGCAATCAGCTGGTCCCGACATGTCAGTTTGTCCTGTCTTCCTCTGTAATCATTCCCTGGGCCTCATTTTATGACAAGCACAAGACGAGTAGCCTTGAAAAGCGCCAGTGTTGCCAGAAACTATATGTCAGTGACAGTGATACCTAGATAAAAAAGAATGATTATCAATATCTCCGGGTACCTAGCATCTTAAATCTGATTTAAAGCAGAATTATTTGACATATTTATATTACTTGGGGGCAAAGTATTATGTATTGTGACAAATGTGTGCTCATACAAAAGCAACTTGTATTGTGTTGCATTTTATATTGTTTTTTCATGTCTAAATCCCTGCCACAATACGCTTCCCGTTAAACCTACCTGCAATTTGAAAAGGATTCAACTTATTTTTTTTTCAGTTTATTTGAATGCAAAAGAATACATGTTATTCCCGTGTCTTCTACATTTTATTAGTTATTTTATTTTAGTTGCTTTATTTAAGCAACTGAGCAACACAAAATTTAAACATCTCCAAAAAAACTCTGTCTATTCCTCGCCATTACTACATTTTCACATTGATACATTTAGAACTGATTATCCCAGCACCAGTCAGGATAAAGTAATACATTTACATAATCCCACCAAAAACAATTAAAGAGGTAAAATCAGGATCAGTTCCATGTGAACACTCTTGCCCATCATGTCTCACAGTGTCTCTCATCTTTCCCATCATTACATGTGAATGACTTCCAATCAGCCCAGCAGGACAACTGGCGATGAGGAATGTCCTTTTTTCCCCCCATTGTTGTTGTTTAACAGAGGCTACAGCAAATACAGAGTGCTCATTTTCTTTCCTCTAGTGAAAATGACATGCAGTGCTGTTGCCATGGTTACAACCTCTGCCCCTCAACCACTTTTTTTGCTTAATACCACTATAGTCCACATAACTAAGGTTCCAAAACTTGTTTCTGATGCCTGCTTCAGAAATTGCTCACAGAACTTGGTCACATCAGACGATGGATGAATAATAGTTTTCAAAGGTAAAGAAAGCAAACGAATACAAACCATAATGAAATTAGCATCTCAAAAGGATTCTTGGCTTTCTGTTCCCAGTCATCAGCCAATTGTATGTACATAATTTTTTTTGTATTTCATGTTATTATCTTTGAATAATGTTACCCTGTATGCACATACTGTATTATTTGGAGCCAGTTCTTGAATCATCAATACATGAAATTATAATCTGTTCATTCTCTTTCCCCATACATTTGATGCTGTATTCAGTAAGGGGTATAAAGGCTGAAAAAAGCAATCTGCAGAATAAAAGCATAATCTTTTCTTATCCATGGTCAATAAATTGCTGGACATTCAGGCTTCAACCATTTATTTCAAAGATTTTTTAAAAAAAAAAAAAAGATGGTCATAGAGAGAAAAGGAAAGCTGAGGGTGTACAGTTTAATTACTGGGACTGCTGTGCAAACAGCAATCTCAGTAATGTTCGTCTACAAATTCTTTATTCATCAAATTATCATCATTATGTTCGCCATTGTTCGACACCTAACTCATGCATCTTTCAACTGCTTATAACTTGTAGACACACCATTCATGCAATTTCAAAATGCAGACAAAATTTTCCTTACGATTCATACTTTTTCCACAGATCAGAGTTTAAGTTTCATCATGTTTTTGGACTTGTTCACAGTTTAACATTTGCTAAGATTCACTTCTTTGTGTCTTCTTAGTTGTACTCCCTGCCCATGTGTTTCATCTGATTACCGATCTAGTTTCACCAATCGTGTTATCTTTCAGTGCTTTTGTATATCGTCACCCGTCTCCCTGCACCCACTCAACAGTGCTAGTTCAGTTTAGCAGTAATACTCAACATGTTCTGCAGATTTTCAAATTAAAAGAATTCCTGTTATTCGAGTGGTTATGCTTTATTTTCACATTGCAACGCACACTCCTTTTGAAGCTGTTAAGAAGAAGTGATGTTGTTTCAAAAGATACTCATTTAAATAAATAAAAAAACTTCTATTATGAACTCGGAAAATTGTTTTGTTTTGTTGTGCGGGTTTTTTCTTGTAACACAAGAGCCATTAATTTGAAGCCCTCATTTGCTGCAGTGAATACATTTATCACTGGTAAACATTATTAGACATTATTATTAGACTTTCTGGTGCTATCAGGTATTCATTTGGACTTCCTACTGAGAATGAGGCCATGTCAGTCATCCTTTGTCTCTTGAGCCAGGAAGGTGAGATCGGAATTCTCACCTGGAGGAACTGCGAGATCAATAATGTATGTAATGTATGAAATGTATAGAGGATCTGAAAATACAGTATGTATCATGCCCATGACTATGCATGTACAAAATGTTTGTACATTTGTCTGCTTTGCCTTCTGATTAATTAATTAATTAAGCTATAGGTCTTTGCATAATAAAATATGTGTTATTTGGTAGAGGGTTCAAGACTGACTGTCTTTGAGACTGGCTTTATGGCTGGCTGGCTACTGCCAGGAACAACACAAGGAATGTAAAGTTATGCAGTTTGTTTCAATTGGCTTTAGTAAAACTGATGGGCCAAAGAAGGTCTTAGTAGAATACAAATAACAGTTTACGGTATGTGTTTTTTGGAAAAAAAAAATGAATAAATAAAATAAATAAATAAAAAAATACAGTAGATTTAGATTTGGACTTTATTGACCTCAGGGGTAAGTTCATTTCACAGTGCTGCACATATGCTTAACAAACAATATGCAGATGCAAACTTGTAAACAAGAGGGCAGCATATAGTGGGGCATTCATCATGGTTTATTGTTTGTAGTTATGACTGCTGGGATCTTACTTTTTCCAGAGCAAGCTTGTCTACACCTCAGAGTTCTGTATATACTCCCCAGGTGCAGCAGTAGGTGCAGCTGGTGGTTGAGTGGGTGTGTAATGTCCTGCAGTGTGCAGTTGCAATGCTTGTTATAACTCTATTGTTCAGTTATGTAAGGTTTGGTGTAGATGGTGTAGAGTAAATGCTTGCAGATAAATGAGAATATGCAAGTTTGGGGCATTGTGAATGGCACAGATCCAATGACAAGGCAGAAATCCCACTGTTTATTTCAATCATTGTAGCTGAAATATTTTGATATGACTAAAAACCTACCTTCTATGGTACATTCATTTTCAAGTAGTTAGCTGTTGTCTTTAAGGGAATCATCATTATACCCAGATCCTTTGAGGTCTAACTTAGAAAGTCAAACTTCACATCTGTATTTCAGGAAACACATTTGAACAGGCAGCGAAAGAGTTGAGCTAATTAGCTCTACATTTTTTATTTTTAACATTGGTTGTCATTGCCAAGCATATGTTTACTCATGCTCTTGGTTGTTCTGTTACAATTTGCTCACAGTTAAAGGGGTAGAAGATGATTTGAAGTGAAACTTTTTCTCTTTAAAATTGCACTGTATAGTTAAATTGACTTAAGAAACCTGATCAGTAAAAAAAAAGAAATGGTACATAATTAAATTAATTATTCCTTTCCAGCAACTGAAAATGATATGTAATGGTTGAGACCTGCAGTGGAACTCCTTCAATCACTTTTACTAATGGATGAATATGGTGAATATTCCTGCCAGAGGCTGCTTATTGGTTAAAGAATGGTGGTAAACACACAGAGGGACCCTGCCCCCTCCACTTCCCCCCCAAAGTGCATGTTTACCTGCCGCTGCACTGACAGTGCCTCATAAATCACTGTTATCTCCTACTGGTGGCACACGCCGCTTTTGTCCTTCACACAATGAGGGCCTTCGTCCATGATGGCTGCAGACAGTTTGTAAGCAGTGGGGCAGCTGGAGACTCTATACACATGTACACACCTGCTACATTGTAAACACACTCACTCCCTCTCTCTCTCTCGCTCTCCTGATGTGCACTAATAAAATCCCACCTCATCCCACTTGTCTCTGCAAATCAAAGCGCGGGCATTTTTGCATTTATGGTAATGTGGAATCATTTTCAGCCCATTTGTTTGTCCTGACTGTCACAGTGGGGTAGCAGCATACCTTACCCACCAACACACACACCTTACCCCAAACTTACCTTCACGCTCACTCTTCAAGCCAATCAGTCACAGTTGTAAGCTGTTGCTATTTTGGTAATCCAATGTGATAATAGCCTCTACTAAAATGTGTGAACTCTGTAGGTAGCATGAGTGGTGTCTTGTCACTAACACGGGCCATTTTCTATTATATATTCTTATTTTATCCCAAACCCTCAGGACTTGCATGTGTCCAGTTGGTGTTTTGGTCAAATGAAACAACAACAACAACAAACAGTTACCATGGAAATTCACTTGAGGCTATGAGAAGTGCTCAGAGAATAAACAGAAATTAAAAAAGAGGTGAAACTCTTCTTGAGAAATTGCCACTACTGGAATGAAATGTGAGATCAAGTATGCATGTTTAAAAGCTAGGGTTGTCATGGATGCAGAACATCATTAGTATAACCTGGCACCTTGTGTATCCAGGACACAATAGTTCCTGTAGAATAGAGTGTAAAATGTGTCACCTGATGCTTTTGAATTATTTCGCTACCCGATGTCCTCTACAGTGCTCATTATTGTAAGTATTACCAAGCATTTTCCTCGCATATTTTTTTTTACAGCCCAACCAATGCACTCTTGTGTCATACATTGGGTGGTAACTATATGTATACTGTATATACACATACATGTTACAGTAAGCAGTAAGCTCTGAATCAGGCGCTGTGAGAACCAGGAGGTAAAAGATTAAAAAAATGTCTTGTGGTAATTGCCATATTCCTGATTGATTGCTCAAAAACAATGGAATCCTTTTGTATTACTGCAGAGGCAGTCAAATTGCAGTGAGATGGATGTATGTTTGAGAGAATACTTCACTTTACAATCATAAAACCATATGCCTCTATTAACATGAAGTGATGTCACTATATTTCTCATCCTCCCCTTGCTCTATTGTGGTGCATATATTACTACTTTGTCTGCCTTTACCTTATTGTATAAATCATGTATTTTACTCTAGTGTTATCAGTATACTACACACCAGGATCCATTGATATGTAGATTCCACACACATACATCAATTTAAAATGGTAATGTGGTGAGACTCCACATCTATTTGAAAAGCCACAAATACAAATACAATTAAACTAGTAAATGACTTCAGTTCACACATAGTTTCACCAAGCATGTCTTTCTTCCCACATTGACAAGGAAGAACATTATTCACAGTGAATAATGTAACATTCACACAACCAGTGACAAAATTTTAAGACTTCAGTAGAGTAATTATGCTCATTAAAGGAAAGCATATAAAACGAAAACTCATCTGTCTACAGTAGAAATGAAATGTTGCTCACTATTGTGTTGTATTTGTACATCTCCTCCTTTCTGTGAAGACTCCCGCTCTTCCGCCCACTGGAGCCTGTGTAAAGGGAGCAATATAGTACAAAGACTGAGATCCAGAACATCTGGAATGAGGTACTGTAGATAAGGACTGACAAGCCAGTCAGACGATGGTCCAGCAAAGACAATACCAATTACATTTGGTACTACATCTTCTGTAACACTTAGTAAAACACATACTGTAAATATTTTGTTAAGCTAAATTATTTGTTCAATGGGTAGCAATCTTGGACGTCTGTCAATAAAAACAGCAGAAACTTTTTTTTAGTATGCCATAGCACTTTATTCAATTAGGAATCAGAATATAACAATGTTGTGGTCCTCTCTTCTTCTGAGGTTGTAGGCTGTTTGTATGTTATTAATGCCCCTCTTATCAAACTCATTTATGATGTGGCATGGGAAGGCTTTGATAATGAACTCGGTATGGACTGAATTGCCTTATTATCACCAAAAGTACCGTGAACTCGGAGAGAGAGAGAGAGAGAGCATAGTGCAACTTGCATATATGCCAGCTTGTTTTTTCTGATGATCTAAAGAAAACAGTTCAGTTCTAGCATGGCTCTGGTCTACTTGGTTTGGTATCAATAATACCTCCTCAACACGGGTGGGGTCGTCATAGCACAGCTTCACGTAAACTGCCGTGATATTTTATACGTGACACACACAAACTGAACTAAAACACGGCAGAGCGGGTTGTGATTTGGCTTACGATAGCCAGCTTTTGGCAATGCTGTCGCTAAATAGACTCCTCTGTTAAATATTGAGATTTTATAATGTCCTTGCTAAATGTTGGAGATTAAGAAATGTTTTCAGGATTTATAACTGATCTACAGTTTGGCATTGTTCGGTTGGATTCCTTTTTTTGGACATCGCGCTCATGACTTACATTGACAACACTCTCTGCCAATTAGTGGCTGCCAGTCTGTTGATATCACATTTTAGTATCAGCTTAGCTCACTTGAAACCTCACCAGAGCAGGTACTAAAAAAGCACCAGGTACCGATAGAGGTGTCACTATTCCCCAAATCCTTCAAATTCAATTTTTGATTTTAAGGTCACTCTTTTAGGACAGATGACTGTGCCATTTTTAGACTTGTCTAGTTTAGTCTAGGATCATTGGTTTTATTTCATAATTTTTTAGTTCCCATTTTGATTGTCTGCATATTTAGTGATATAATGTCATTTGTTTGCAGTGTACCACTCTAAGGCCTTATTGTCAAATTTGAATAATTTTTTTAACAATATGAATGTGACAATAACCAGTCAATTGTAAACTAAGTGTTAATAGAAGTAAAGTCATAGAAAGTCATGTAGCTCTGTGTTGGTCTGAAGATCCAGAAATCTGTTGTTCAGGCCACTAAATCTGCACTGACCAATAATAATTAAATAATTACATCTACATCCTTATGATGCATGCGGAGATGTCCTGTGCTTTGCTACATGTGCATGACATAGCTTACACACCATGGTTTCCTTCCTGACAACGCAAAGGTTGTCGACAAAACTCATGGTGAACGCTAAATATTTCCACAGCGGTGATTTCAGAGAAGCACCGGGGGTTGGAGTTTTGTCCACGTATCACTCAAATCAGCAGTTGGTGATTAGTTGGCAGCAGTGTCAGGTTAGCGGGAAGGGTTAACGTGTAGTCGCGCTCCAATGGCTACAACCCTCTTCCTCGTTTGCTTTCGAAGGTCAATATCGTGACGTCGTTTCGACCAATATTTGATGTACAATTGAGATCGTGACACCCCTAGGCAATACTATTGGTAGTGATATTTATTTAAATGTACTCTAAAGAGTGCACTTAGAAGGAGGGAAAAGCCAACGACAGCAATGTGCAGTGATCTGGCCAGAACTTGGCTGAAAGAGATCTCTGGCAGAAGCTTTAAAACCCTGCTCAACCGGTAAACACCATTTGCTTTATTTGGAGTCTTTCAAATATAGTCAGCCTGTATCTCTCAAAGAGAATTTTACATTCAATCTTCATCTACATTTTTACATGGACTATGTTAAGGAATACATTATGAGCGCCCAGTCTGCCTCTGACACAAAAACACTGCTTTCATCTGCTGTTTCCTATATTTTTAACTGCTAAAGTTAACTCTGGATCACATTCACCTCCAGATGTTATTGGATCCAAATTTGTTTTCCACATTTGGCAGTTCATTTGGCAGTTCTGGTTGTTGCTAGACCAGTCTCGAGGTTTTTCTGCCTCAGCCAGACCTGCTGGAGGAGATTTGCTTCGGCACAAATTCAATTTTTTTCCCAGTTTTCTGCCTGGCTTTTAATGAGTTCTGTTTAAGGAAGAAAAAATCTAAATCGCTAAGTAATGAGCCCTTCCAACAGTAATTATTTATCATGATTACTAATTTTAAAACCTGATGTGATTAGCAGCGAGGCAACAGAGGAATGAGGAAATTTGTGCAGATTTATTTGTAATAGATCAGCAAACCAAATATTACGGCATACAAAAGCTTTTTTTCTTTCTTTTTTTTATGAAACCAAGCTGTAGCCATAGAACAGCTTGGTTTGATAATGATGCTCCTAATGAAAAATCCAACTCCTGTAAGTCAAGTATAAAAATCCGCCTCTTTTTTACTGCCGTTTTTTTTTTTTTTTTTACAGATTTTTTTATGCTTTAGAAATGTTTTTATTATTTTTTTAAATGTGATGACAGAATGTAATGTCTGTCAAGCAGATTCTCTTCTGATGTGTGTTGTAACTGAGTGCGAGTGAGCAAGTGGAAAAACAAGGAAATGGCACACAACAAGGAAAGGCCAAGGAGAGGGTGCATTCAAATGTCACTATCCTCATTATCTATTTCATGTTGACATGGAGACCATCATCACCAGTGGCCAGAATCTGCTGCATAGTTGGAGAGCAATTCCCCCCCCCCAAAAACTCTTCATATAAAAAAATATATATTTTGGGGTCAAGGAAATATTTTATTACCAATGAAATATCAATGTCAATAGTGTGATTAGCTGAATGCCACACTGTGTCACATTTTCATAACACCAGTCTACATATATTCATCAATAAGAAACGTACTAGTTGGTTTAATGGATTTCACATCCACTTCCCTTGCAGTGTTTCTCACAGCCAGCTTTAATGTGTTGCCTTACAGTATTAAAGCTCTGTGGATAAAACAGAAGAGGCACGCTGGTGAGCATCTTCAAGCTGTGCACACAGCTGTTGTGCCGCTGATGCATAACATTTTCTATACGATCTCTTTGAATCCCTTGGTTTGTGGAGTTGGTTAATATTTAAATTACTAACAGGGACAAATATGCTCTTTTTTCATCTTTGTGGGAAGCTTAAATTCTCTCATTCATTTCCTGCCCCATAATCTTTTTCTTTGATGTGTTTCCCATTCTGTCTGTGTTCATTTCCCTTCACCCTTTGTTTCCCTGCACCATCTTCTTCTCTCCACCTGTCTTGGTACCTGCCTCCCATGGTGCTGCCCTTGCCCTTTTTCACAGCATTCCCCACTCTGACATGTTTTGGTCTCACACGGCTGGCTGCATCCACACAGATGTGTCCACCCGCGTCCTTTTCTGTCCTACTTCCTGAGACACGGACCTCTACTGTCTACCCAATCGCCCTGTGGAATACTGTCCTCTATTCTCCTCTGCTGTCGTTCCTTCTCCTTGCTTCCGTTATCAAAATATTTTCTTTTTACTTAGTTTTTGCATTAGCTTTTAGTCTGTGCAGGCTCATATTAAAATGTTGCCATGTGAGTTCTGACATTTACTCTCCTCTTCCTGTCTTCATTCTTTAAACCTTTTTTTTTTTTTTTCCAAATCCTCTTCATTGTCGGTTCCCATTGTTTTTTCACTTCTTTTCCCTTCAGCCCTATACTCAACCTTTGTCAGCCCCGAGATAAGCTTCTGACAGAAACATAATAGGATATTCACATGTACTCCGTTGTGACGGGGGTTCGACTGAAACATTAGCAGACTTCTACTAAAGCCGTCAGTAATTACTGTGCTGAACCGCTGGCATTTTTTTGATTTACAGTCAGTGTGGTTTTAAAAAGCCTTGTAATAATAATGATGATGATGATGATGATAATAATAATAATAATAATAATAATAATAATAATAATAATAATAATAAATGTTAGCAGGCTATTGCACAGGTCCATCTCCAAATCCCCTGTAAATTTGTAGAGGCTAATTTTCCAAAATGCATTTTTGTTGTTCAGTTTACTCAATTTAATTAGAAACATAAGGCTACTTGGAAGTACAAATACGTTGACTCATGTTAAAATAAGAACTTTTTTTTCAACCAAACTTTGAAACTATGCCATTAAGTGGTATAATGGACTGTAAAGTAAAATTGCTTGAACCCTGCTGTTGTAGGCAAATCTGACCAATTTAAAACTTTCTGCTGTCAATTTAGGTACCTTTTGCCCTGATTTCTTTTTTTAACTAAAGGCAGCCCAGCAACTTTAATGACTTGACAACTTTTATTTAATATGTTGTGTTTTAAAGCAAAAGTAATGGAAACACAACAGCTCCTAATTTGCAGGTGATGATACATTAAAGAAAGCATTCTTTTATTCACAATATAAGCAACAAACCAAACTCTTGACGATAAACAAAACAAGTGTCTCAAACAAGGTTTTATTGTTTGAATAACTGTTTCTGTACAAAATATCCAGACCACAATTTTCATAATTAGTGTCATAATTAGTATGTTAAAGACAATTTATAGTCAGTGTATCTTAATTTACTTTACACATATAAAAGCAAACTACATTTTTTGCAGTATGGGTTAGGGTTAGTAAGTGGAATATGGAAAAAATAGCCAGATTTTATGTACTGCATTGATTGGAGAAAGGTGTGTAAGATGAGGTGGTGTGACACAGCCATGCCGATAGTCAGAGGACATTGCATTGACTGACATTAATTTCCTGGAGACTTACTAGTCCCCTAATCCTATCCCTGACTCTAACCTCAGCCTAGCTTTTATATATAAACATGTCTTCACCTTAAAATGTAATAATTTACATTAAGGGGACTTGGTTTTTGTCCCCATAAGGAAGACAAGTCCCCATAATGTGACTATGTAAACAATCAGAATATCTGGCACACACACATTATATATATATTTATTTGTTTTAAGGGCTACAGACATGATAATGTCACAAAAGATGATAGTCTATCCTGTTAGTGCTCATGAACCCCACACCCACAGGAAGAAAAATAATACACACATGCAAATTTCCTCCAACCTCATTGCAAATAGCTAATTAATACTTTGCTGCTACTTTTACCAGTTGCCTGTGGTGGTGGCACAGAAGTCTAATCTGATGAACAAAGAAGAAGACAGGCTTAAGTTTTTAACCTCCACTGCTCCAGTAAACACCCAGGGGCATAAACACAACTCTCTTCCCAAACAAACACTGAACCAATAACTCCATGTTAAATTAAATAACATCATGGAACCACAGGAGTTCTTCACTCAGACCTGATTTACATTTTAAAAGGGATGCACTTTTAAATTTTCCATGTGCATTAAATAATCACGTCTATTATACCCTCTATGTTTGCGTTCGTATTGTACAGGAAATAATTTAAGAGGAAACAATGCACTGCAAGGTGACATTTTAACAATCATAACACTTGGCTGACTTTTGAAAATAGAGTGCGGTAGTGATGGCGGAGGAGATTTTGGTAGAGGTGTGAGGGATGGGGTTAGATTGAGTAAGACGGTGGAATTAAATTGCTTGCAAAAGTCAACTTTTCTTCTCAAGTATGCTTTCACTCTCTGCTTCCTTTGGAGCCAGAGAGACATCCGGCCATCAGCAAAGCAAGGTAACCTTTCTCTAATTGATGCCTATGTGTGTATAAGTGCAGCTCACTAGGTAGTCACATTGTTAGGGGGTTGAGAGAAGCCCAGGCCTCAGCATGTGGCATAGGTTTAGTGGGAGGGGGATGATACAGCCTTGCAGTTTGAATGATGCTTTATAATTTGATGTCAATGTAAGTCTGAGTATGGATGCTTCAATTCCTCAAATACTGGAATCTAGTAATATTGTCAATCTACCACTTTTACATCAGTATTTCCTTAGTCAAATCAGTTGTTCTTAGAGATTTGTATATCTTTTGGTTTTAGAAACAATCCAAAACCAAAAAAAGTGCATATTTAATTTTCTTTTTTGTGACCTAAAGATAAAATACCACATAGTTCTTTAAGAGTGTCTAACTAGCAAAGATGGTCATTGTTGAAGGAAGTATAGATTGTGATGGAGAGAAATTATTTAGTTGCAGCTGTAAAAGTTACTCCTTATTGTGGTCAAGGCTGGGCTAGGGAAAAGTGGGAATTGGTAATAAATTACTATTCAGAGATATTTATATCAAAATTTGATATTTTGATTTTGTTCATATTTGGATATATTCTGCCCGGATAAATTAATCAGTGCATGCTTTTGTGGTTTGTGTTGATGAGCATGTTTTCTAATTTTATTTGTCTTATATATGTCTAATTTTATTGTATTATTTTTTTTTTTTTTTGAGAATAGATCCATGAGTACAGTGATGATGCTGATAACTGCTGCATGATTACCTTCCTGTGCAATAAAAATAACTGTCAAAAAAAAAAAAATAAAATAAAATAATAATCTGAGACAGGTGAAGATGTCTGCTATAGATGGAAATATTATAAACATATTTTTGGAGGGAAAAAAATCCCATAAATTGAAAGGGCTAATGCATAATACCAACTACATCTGATAAAATCTACTTTCTGCTGATGTAAATATTGGACAAAACTGACCAAAAGAAACAAGAATCTATTCTTTTTCTGTAAGTTTAATCACTGCTTGGAATTTAATGTGGTTTGTTAAATGTACATGTAAATTCAAAACTGGAATTAGTGCTGTAACAGTAAGCAGCTGGATACTTCAATAAATGTCTTTTTTGTGGGCCTCCTTTGATGAAAGAGGAGTTTTAGATATAGCACATTGAATATTGTGTTGTTTATGTGCATGTTATTTTGACACTAAATGTTCAGCTATAGCTGACAATCGGGCCATATTGCATATTATTGCCCATATGTCACACTGTAATGTAATGTGATTTTTCTCAAATATAGACCTTTATAGTAATGCATGTCCCACCATTATTCTCTTAAATTCCTTCCTCTATTAATCTCATGACTGAAATTACAAGTACAAAAGTTACAGTGGTGTCATTTTAATTTAATTACTCTTAAGATAAAAATGTCTCTTGACAGAAAATAGAATGGAGGTAGCTGGTGTTGTCCTTGGTGCTGTTGTTTTCAGATGAAGGTGTTGTCCATGGTCCTGAAATAGCTGACTCTAACTTAAGTGAGAGATGGTGGAAATTACTTCAACTGTATGTACAGCTGTTTATAGTGTACATATGCCAATACATAGATACTCTTTTCAGAATCTCTTTTCAGGATTCTGTAGTTCACATTCTTTACCAACTCATTTCAGCCGGATTTAAATCAGCAAACTCCTGGTTTCAAGGTCACTCAAGATGACTGCCTGTGGTGTACTAATACTTCTTTTGCTTGTTTTTCTTCCAAGAAAAGCTGGTTACATTAACGGTTTGTAATGTAGTTTGTGGGCAGGAACAGCATGCTTGTAAATGTGAAGCTACTAATGCATATGAAATAATAAAATAAAATTCCAAGTCACAACTGTGTATGCAATCTGGTACATTTAGCAACAGTAATAATGGAGATAGACAGGATGATCAGTAAAACACAAGGACCAAGCGTCATAACATAAAACATTTAGCTTTTTTATATCCAAAGTTACTTTTTTCCTCATATTTGTCATCAAAAAAGTACGTAGGGTAAATAATCCTATCAATCTTTATCCTCTTAATTTGTTTTTTGGGGGTCTTAGAGGAAGACCTGTTAATCCTGCCGCCATTATACAGAACAGTGTCTTTTTATACTGAAATAAAGGTAAATGGACCTGAAACAATGACTAGGATTCATAATATTGACTGACGCACGAGGTTCTCCCAAAGAGGTGTGGAAGCAACCTGTCAAAGAGAGTACAATCTCTCCAAATGGATCCTCAGTTGCTGACACACATTTTAGCAAAATTAATCTTTTTTAAAAGTTAAAATAAGTTCACTCACGTACAGTGTAGAATTTGTGATCATTTTACCTGGAAATCATGATAATGGGTTAGGGTTAGGGTTAACCAGCAAACTGCTTGTTGCCACTTGACCATTTTAATTGAGCAAAGTGAATTGTGTTTGTACCAGTTAGTTCATGTTCAACTGACAGTTACATTGTTGTAGCAGTGTATAAATGTTGTTGTTGTTTTAGTATCGGTCCTTCTATTATTTTAGCCCAGGCAGAAAGCTAAGTGATTTAAGCATGTAGAAACTGCGAGTCCATAAAGTTACAACTGCCACACTTTGTTATCCAGTGATACAGTTTTTAACCTAGTGTGGTAAGAGAAAGCTGAGTAGGGCTGAAAAGAAATAGCAAGCAGAGGGCAAAAAGGAAGAGGATGTTCTCTTGCTGTTAAATTGTCTGGAATAACTTCCTGTTTTGCACCAGATCTATTTTCTTTGTTCCAAGTGTAATTCACCATTAACCAGTCACTAGCAGTAAGAAGACATAAATCAAAAATATGACTGAATATGAATATTCATGTCAGTGTTTTATATATATATATATATATATATATATGCAAAATGTAGTGTTTAAACAAGTTACTAATCTTGTTTTTCTCTCTCCCCTGACATAACAAGTGGAATTAAGTACTGCAGTGTCACTATTTAACTCAGATATGTGATTTTTGTGTGCCAAAGGTCAGCTGCATCAAGCTCTGTGTATGTGGTGTCACCTGTTGGGAGGGAGAAAATGTCACGCGACAAGCTGGAGTTTTCATGATGAATGTCTTCCTTTTCATTGTCACCACAACATGTACATAACACTACAAATCAGCTATGTGGGGCTGAGTGCTACACAAGGCACAAATGGAGCACAATCAAACGCAATCAGGACAAATATACAACACAGACCTGTCATCATCGTTGTTTTTGTATTTTATCTTTCATTTAGGATATGCAGATGTATACTCAGGGGAAAAAATGTCTAACATGTATATCAGCAGTAGTTACTGTGGTCAATAAAGTAATGATTTAAAATCATTTTAGAGGTACATTCTGTAAGTCTTTAGGATGACAAAATTGACAAATTGTGAAAATGAGTAAGTCTTGTTGTTGGTGAGGAACCAGTTAAGGACTGTATATATTCCAAATGGACGATGTTGTACAGGTAGTGTCGGTAAGAACACCAATAAAGCAGTTCTCTCTTCAATGTGAATTTACTTCAAGTCGGAGCAGCAGTTCACAACTCAGAATGGGGTGTACACATATGGTTGTATTGTCAATGACGCATATGTACACACAACAAACTTCTGGAACTGAACTGACGTGAACAGCAGCCTGACTTACTAACAGTTAACACTGGAAGAACAACGTGGTGAATTGGCTCTCAGCAGATAGTGCAGAGCTGCAGCATCAGCAAAAGGGGGAGCCTTTTCTACACTTGTTCACCAAAATATTATGATATTAATATCAATTATTTTTAGTGGAATGCATCAACCAGCAGTATTATGAGAATCAAGGAAAGTAAACAGTTTGGTAGTGACTTTGTTCTGTTTTTGGTTATAATTTTTTGTTGATACGTGTCTCTTTCTCAGAGAGAGCAGTGAGTATATGCTTAAATGGTGTTGAGATTATGAAGGTTGAGATTGTTCGCAAAACCTCCAGTAAGCAGTCAGAGGCCTCAAAATGTTTGAGCCATCACGCATTGTTTGGTGGGGTCTGCTCTTGATGCATGTGCAATGCATAAAGGCAGCGGTGCTGATCTGCTGCATCTGGCACAGCTTTGTACTCACAGGGTGCATGTCTGGTGTTAAACTATTGATGTTTTAAATAGTATTTATCCTTTTAAAAATCATAAATTTTTTTTACATATTTCAAATACTTGTCTATGCACAACTAAATTTCAGGAGTGCTCAGTGAAGCTTCACTGTAAAAGTCTCACTGAAAAAGATTGATGTGGAGAACCGAAACATGACTGCTTTCATTTTGAAACAGTTTAAAATATTGTGTTTGATACATTTGACTCAGATGTACAGTACATGTTGAAATTGTAGTAAAATATCCTTTTTATAGACAATTTTTGCTTTGAAAGCACACGGTTCATGGTATAAATTAGCCCAGACTTCTATTTTAAAAAGATCTATGATATCAAAATGACTGTCGTCCTCAGTCTGCAGTAGAGAGCAGTGATCACAGGACCATCGCTCTCTCACTAAGCTTCATTGTCTTTTGACTCCCCAGTAGTCTCCTGACATCTGTCTTAATCCATCATCTACTCTTCCATTTCACTGAGCTGCTTGTCAGTTTTCAAATAATTACAATCAAGCAACTCAGTAAAATGATTCACTTTCTTGCCCCAACTGCTTGATCATCACTGGATAATTTGCCGTCATCCGTAGCTTTCTTTGTTCCTGATAGGACAATATAACTGCAATGAAATTCGTCCTCACACGTTGAACCAAAAATTATGCATATGGAGGTGCCTCTAATAGTATTTTCAAACCCTGAACTAACCCTGAACTAGTGTGGACTACTTATCATTATTGTTACCCATTGTTATATGCGCATATAATTCTATTTCTTTACATATTGACAATCTTTATGTATGTCACTACACAGGGTGGGATGTATGTAATGTTGTGATGTATCATGTGAATGTGAGGAGGAGCCTGTCACTGACTGGCAAAAGAAATCCTCTGAATAGGAGCTTCATATAAGGGGTGTAGATTCTTTCCTTCCTTTTACTGGAAGTCAGACACAATATAAGCATTTGAAATAAGTCTGTAAAATGTGTATAAAAAGCTGTAGAAGGCTGGCACTGCTGAATTTACATGAGTCCTTGTTTGACTCCTGTGTTGTAATTACAGTAATTAAACACGTGGCAAGTGATGTGTGATTTCTTGTGCGTACTGGTTGTCAGTGTGGAATGGACTCATTGAAACGAAATGTCTGCAAATGACTATAATGTATGTTTTGAAATAAGTATGACAATAAATGTTATTCTGGGGAAATAAAAATGATGGGACCAAATCATAGCTTTACTGTATGAGTAGCTGTTGTCCATGCCTTATGGTCTTGAATGTAATTATCTTTGCAACACACCCTGTTTATTTTATGATCATTCACTCAAATTATCTGTTTCCTTCTCTGTGAGCAGCAGATACCAAAAACAAACGGCAAACAACATCCCCAAACACTCACTTGCTTGGTCACCTATCTCATAAATGTCATGCAACATGGCTTTAGTTCTTTTTTATGTGACATTAGTAGCTGCCCTGACACACACATTTAATCTTAGTGTAACACCCTTAGGTCCCATTAAACATGACGCCAACACCAGCAGTCTGGGAATAGCTCGTCCCTGCAGCATAGTCATGGACCGTAATGACTTAAAAGGAAAAATCACCACAAATTATAAAAAGGCTTAAGCTGGGGTGATAAATCAGATTTTGGTTAGTTGGCTGGCTATAAAATTAGAAAGCAAAAGCTGTAATAAGGAAATGGGTTTCTTTTTGTACAAGACAGAAGGGGCACTACATAATGACAACAGAGTTTATGGTGTCTATTGACATATTACGTATTCTGCATAGTACTCAATGTGTCGGTCTTTGTAGTGTCCTAAAAACATCATTGTTTGATTTGATTTTAATGTAAAAGAAGTATCTATTGAAACTGAAATGTCTCAAAAGACTTATAGTGTCATCTAATTAAAGGAAGAAAATAATACTAAAAAACTAATGTGACTTACAGTATATCACCAATATGGTAGGGATCTGCAATAAGTAAAGAAACAAGTTGATATGGAGTGAAACATGAAAAAAGGAGAGACATTTAGCTTGTTAATCTGTCAGTAACTACTTGAAAGCACATATGTTTCATACATCCAAATCTGTGGAGAGGGCAGTACAGCAGTGAGGTGGTTAACCAAGTTCTTGCCCACTTCTTCCCATAGTCCAAAGATTGAGGTTAAATTGGGATTAGGAGGAGTGGTGGTACTGACTATTGTGTTGATATTACACCACTTGCTCTGGTGATGTCAGGAAAGCCAATTATTCATTTATTGTGAGACAGAAAAGGCAGAAAAAAATCCCCCCTCGACTTTCAGACGAGGATAAGCAAGTAGTGTTGTGTTGTGTTTACTCTGGTTTCTGATGCAGCGTAAATATTTGTTTTTTGGTGGGAAGGAAAACCTTATTACCCCAACTTTAACTATAACTATTTGTTTAACCATTATCTTGATGGTTGCCTTCACCTTTAAATTCCATGCTGCTAATACTGAGGAGACAAGGACAACAAATCACCACAACATGAGTAAGGACTTCCATTTATTTGGACAGCCTGACCAAAGCCTAATTTTAACCAAAACCAGTTAAGGCCTAATACTAATCTGAACCAAACCACAAATCATCTCTTAGCCCTAAACTCAACCAGTTCCTTAGAAATGAGGTTCTTCCCAATTAGGAACAGGCTTTGATCTCCATAACAACTATTTGACAAGGTCAGTGTTTATGCCAGAGAACAAGAAAACACACACACAAACACAGACACACACACACACAATTTCCATGACAAAAGTTTCCATGACTTAGAGGACATTGTATTGACTTACAGTCATTTCCTGGAGACTTACTCTAACTTTAACCATAATTACTAGTACCCTAACCCTGACCCTGACCATAACCTTAATCTAAGCCTAACCTCAGCCTAACTTTAAAACGTCTTCACCTTAAAATATAGTCATGTACGTTATGGGGATTTGATTGTTGTTCCCATAGGGAAGACAAGTCCGTGACTGTGTTAACAGATTTAGGTCCCCACAACATAAGGAATACCAGGCACAAACACACAGACACACACGCACATATCCACTGAACTAAACCACAGTAAAGACTAAAAATAAATGAGCAATGGGCTGAAAAACAAATATTTTTGCATTAAGGTCTGAGTCATCACTGACTGTGACATGCAGCAGAATCATTGCTATGGTGAATTTGTACCCCCCGTGGTTTCACATCAAATTTTTCAAATTTAGTTTGTGAGTAGTCAAAAACAAGCAGGAATGTTTTCCTCTCTGCTAAACTTCTTGTTGCTGAAGTTGCAGATGTTAAAGCAGGGGATATATTGTTAAAGCATCACTCTATAGATGTCCCCGTGGGCACCGATGTAAAGTAGTTATCTCCCAAACACTTGCCTGGGGTGTTATGGCTTTTATCATAACTCAGCTTTGATAAGGTGTCAATTTTCCTTGTACAAAGCCTGGAGGCTTGTCACCAACATCTGAACAGTTTTGCGATTTTGTTAGTTATTTGCAGAACCCAGCTAACGTCAGATATTTTTGCAGTTTTATAAGCCTCTGGCAAGAGAGAGAAGATGCTTTTTTTTTTTTCTAACCGAGATGTACTACGTGTAAAATCTTTTTGCAAAACCATTCAGTGCATCTTCATTGCATCCGTGGAATAATATTGTTCCCTTGATATATCAGTGATGTATCTGCCCCCCTTTAGAAACTACTTGTTGTTAGACACATTTGGGTCAAATATAAAATTCAAGCTTTCAAGTCAAAATGATCTTTAATCATAGGCAATGGGAGGCTGGGCATTTCTGATCTTCCTCGTCCATGACATCTTTTTATGTATGTATTTATTTTTCCCCCATTCCCAGTTTATCAATTAAAAACACACACACATCAAAGTAGAGTTGCTGTGAGAGTTTGACAACAAGTACGATAAAAGGCACAAACTCATCCAATGATTACAGAAATCCCAACAACAGACTGGGGGTCAATACAGACCTTATCTATGTTTATACAGTTAATGCAGGAATCCTATCGGTTTCATTATTATCATGAGCCACTGCTGTGCCTCTGAATAGTGACAAAGCCAGTCACAGCTATGGAATAGTTTTGCAGCAAATCAGGACATGTTCTTGTAACTTTGGTGAACAAAACAAGGATGCATGGTTGGTTATTTAATTCAAAACTGAACCAGAATCTAATTGTTTGTAGCAGCCTTTTAAATATGACGATTGCCTGAAAATGTGACAATGCTTATTTTGGTTTTCATAGTCATCTTCTAGCACTGTCTTTAAAGCTGGGGAAGGCAACATATTTTGGGTATTATTTGGCAATGACACTAAGGATATTGTAAGCCAAGTGATCTTATGCACCTTCTTTAGCCTCTGTTGGGGAATCTGGCCCATGACGAGAGACTTTGACCAACCACAGCACAGTTCAGAGTAATAAAACACCCCCAATGGCTGATCTACTAAGTAGCAGTGTAAACGTATCTTTTTGGTGGAAAGTAAACTGCAAAGAGACCTAAAAAAGGTAAAAAGCCTAAAAGAGATTTGGACAATAAATACAATAAAATGTGTTTATATTAGGGTAAAATTATGGAAAGATTGCATTGGGTTCTTCCATGTTCACCTGGTCAGAGGGACTTAGGGTAGAGAGTAGTAGTAGTAGTGGTTCCCATTACATTATATTATGGCACAATTTCACTTTTTCATGACCAGTGCTGATATATCAAATTAGAGCAGGGGTGGGCAAACTTTTTGATTCGTGGGCCACAGTGGGTTCTAAACTTTGACAGAGGGGCCAGACCAGGAGCAGGTGCAGGATCAGGTGATATCGTCATCTATTAATTCCACACGGCGAGTCACTGTCCGGCGTGATAAACTGATTTCTTCAAATTTGTCTTTGCTCTCCGGGCACAAAACACTTGCTGTCTCCACCACACATTCGTCTAAAAACTCGCCTTCAGACAGAGGTTTGCTCGTTTGCTGGCCTTTGCTATTTTGAATGAAAGCATAAAACTGGCCTTGGTACTTGACTCTTGAATGGCAGTTTGCCGGTGAAAAAAAAGTTTGTTGATCCTGTAAATTAGCTGCCAACTTCTGAGCAGCAGCTTCCCGTTCTTTTGTTGACAGCTTGCTAGCATAGTTAGCGTGCTTTGTGGCAAAGTGACGGCTAATACTGTTCTCTTTAAAAACCGCCACAGTTTCTCGGCACATCAGGTGATCGGTGTTCAGTGAAAATATTTAGTCGTCCACTCCTTACTGAACACTCGACATTCTCTGTCCACTTTCCTTTTCTTAGGTCCGCTCATCTGCACAAAAGGGCTGCGGGGTCAAAGAGTAAAGTCAAAAGTCAACGTATCTAGAGTGCGCCATCTAGTGGGAAAACATCACAATCGCAGGGAAAATAAAACATTAACAAGGTTTATTCATGCAATTTTTTCAAGTTCGGCGGGCCGGATTAAAACGTTTAACGGGCCGCATACGGCCCCCGGGCCGTAGTTTGCCCATGCCTGAATTAGAGTATATTCTGATACCAATATCAGTCTGACACAATCATTTTAGACCTTTCAAACAATTAACAACACATTTGTGCCATTTCAAGCTATTTTAAGGACATAATTCTTCAACTGTGTAACAACTTTTCTTCTCCCATAAAGCAGAAATAAACAGCCTGCATTAGGACTAATCTAAAATGACTTTGACCAGTATCAGACCAATACTGATACTGACCTGTGAACGTCACTCGGTAGTTAACTTTTCTTCAAATGCGCCATTAATTCCACATGTTAATTCAGCCAAGCAATTTTCAAGTCATTCTGAGCCCAGCACATTCTGTACCGAAGCTTTTAGAAGCTGTTTAAATATAATATCACAAGAAAGTACAATCAGACAGACACAATCTGTAATGTGTAATGTGAACTTTGAATTCAGTACAAGGTGAAACCGTCAGTACTTCAATATGTCAAAAACGCTTCCTAATCCATTTGCAGAAATTTTAAGGGCTTCATAAAAAAAAAAAAAAAAAAACTGATGGAAAAAAAGGTGAAACCACTTTACCCTGCCTGTGTGACTTCAGCTGTTCTGACTAAGTGACATTAATAAATAAACAATAAACATTCATGATCAAAATTTTGTTCAAAGACAAAATGTCCTTAGTGGATTATATGTGGGTTGTTGGTGCTTGCAAATACAGCATGCTACAAAATTTGATTAAAGGTTATGTCATTTGTAATGAAATTCTATTAAATTCAACAATAAAGGATTTAAAAAAATATCAGGCTGTTATTTTCTAAAAAGGACAATTCATGTAGTCTCTCCCGTGGCTGAATCTGAAGCTTGGCTTTCAAAGAGGCATAGCTTTCTCCTCATTCACAGAGTTTTAAAACAAATGAAAACAGCTGCCATAAGCTACATCTCTCTTGAGTATTTTAACACACTCATTTACTTCAAATGTTCCACTTTATTGCCTTGGAAGAAGTGATACTCTCAGCTCAGTTGCACACACAGCACTTGCAAATACGCCTGACCAGCAGTTAACTCACAAAACAAGCACATGTGGTAAATCTGGAAGTAAGCAGGTTAGGTTAAACCTTATTGGTGGCAATGTGGGAAACTGTCTTTGGCTCCACATAAATAATGAAACAAAACAACTATTTAGAGTTCAATTACAGGCAATTACAATCAGTTCAACATTTTATGAATTAAGTATTTAACAATTGAATTGAACGTGGTAAAAAAGATTTCCTTTGTGGATCATGGGAGTCCCAACACCTTTCTACAGTAAGTGGAGCAGTTTAAATTGGGAGTGCAGTAGATGAGACAGGTCTCTTTTTACGTCAGCTTTTTTTTTTTTTTTGATACACAGCTATAACTGTCACTTAGCTGCAACTGTGATTTCCCTATGGTTTGCTTGCAATATTACCCACTCTGGACAGTTTTGTTTTTCACTTGACAGGGCAAATTGTTGTTATGCACCATCTCATGAATTTTCTGGCTCACCTTAAATTCTTTTTGTTTTCTTCAATGGTATAAAGTAAGACATTGCTCCACACATTGCTTCATCCATAGTAGAATCATCATGTTGAAGCTATTACAGCTTTTGGTGATGTTGGCCAGAGAGCACCATTTATGTATGTATTTCATCATGATATTAGGTCCAAACATTCATGCGACCCTGGGGATAAATTATCTTATGACTAATTTGACTAATTCTCGCTAAACAAACTGTTTCATGTATTTTACATTCTGTGCATGCATTTTCTCTTATGATTTTTTTTTGTAGTTTTTCTGCTCAGTGGTTTATTTATAGTATATAGTGCAGTTAATTGATTGTAATGTGTATTGTGAATTTCTGTCTTCCATTTTTTTAATGATAAAGATTGCATGTTTTTAGTATCCGTTAATGTAGAATGTTGGGCTGAAAAAATAGCCTTTAGACTGTTTAGATTAGAGGGCAAAAATCTCTAATCGGTATGCATTGCCCCTGTTCAACTAAACCAATAAAAGAAATAAAAGACAGTTCCACCAACCTCAGATGAAGGCCTATTCATAAAAAAAAGAATTACATTATTTGTGTTGTGCAAAAGGGAGATCTGGGCCAGTGAGGCTACATGCAATTTCTCAGGTGATAATTGAGACATATTCTATTTACAGTCTGCACATGGGGTGGCACTAAGAAATGTTTCAGGTTGGGGGAAGTGGTGGGTAAGGCACAGACAGGGTGATGGAGGGTTTTAATCGTTCTTTTTGACAAACCTCATTATAATGGTGCAAAGCCTGAAAAACATCTTGTTGAACCAAATAGAATGTTCTCAATTTCATGATTCCAGTGTGTCAGCAGAAAAAATAAATAAGATGAGTAATATTGTGCTGTGACCTGCCTGACATGGGTATCGTGGTTGGTTCTGTGAATAGCTTCTGTTGTGGTGTGGGATAACACTATATTCCAACATGGATAAATGTGGGAAAGTCTGTTCAGACCAATAGACCTACATACTTTTTTTTATTGGGAGGGATTTGATTGATTGTCACAGATGTCTGCCTGGCTTACATCACTGTTTTACTGTTTGGAGCTTTGAGAGCCTCAATCAATTCACTACTTTATGTGTGCTGCTGTGTGACAGCTGAAACAGAAACATAATAACACCTGCAGGCTATCGTGTCATTGGCTAGACTGAAACACAGAAACCAACACACATAGTTGACAACATTTCAGAAAATTTACCTCCACAATATAACAGAAAATAACCTTCCATCCTCTGAAAGAGGTCAGAAAGGAGGAAAACACCTTCACAGGCCTATAAATGGTAACCTGAGGCTTCTCTACTGACAGATGCAAAAGCATTTGTAATTATCAATAATTCGCAGCATTGTCAGGGAAGCTGACTGAACTTCCAGAGAAGCTCAGTGAATTCAACTTGAATGGGATTTTTCATGATAAAGTCAAAACATACTGTATATTGACTATAAATCATAAATGCATAACAACACACCGAGATTAATATACTGTAACTTCTCTTAAACTTAGCAACTCCCAATCACTTTTACTTGCAATACCTTAGAATTTCTTATTTCTGCATTCAGTTTGTTTTCACCATCTGTGAAAACAAACAGTGAAAACAAACTGGCAAAAGCAGTGGGCAGTGTACATATACGACCAGGGAGTAATGACGATTGGATTACCTTGTTCAGACTCACCTGTCCTGGGATTCAAACCAGCAACCCATCAGTTACAAGCTCAGTTTCCTTCCAATTGGAAGGATTGGAAGGACATGTCACATCTTAATATTAAACTGAGCTAGCCAGGAAGTGAATCCAAAATCTCCTGATCAGACGCATTGTCCATTGTGCAATTCCATCACTAACCCTGGAGTGGTGATGTACTTGGCAGGTATTTCCCCTTAAGCACTTGGAGACTACATCATTTTGCATACAGTGTGCTAATGTGGCATATATGAAACATTTCTGGGAGGCCAGGCTGCAGTTCCTGGCTGAGAGCTGAAAACAGATGCCTTCACTGCAGACGTTACTGGTTGACAGCAAAAAATTAAGGAAGGTTGACTTTCATATTTCAGTGATTTCCCGCAGCGCAGCAAGTTATTTAAATGCAGTAAGAGGTTGCCACCCCCAGAGTCACATTCAACTCCCTGATAAAGTTAAGTGTGTAGGCTGCTCTCCTTTCTATTTTTTATATGAAAGTCATCTTTAAAATATCGATGCTCAGTGTGTGCACCAACAGTTGCTACTCTTTTGAATAGAATATTTTTTTATATTAGCTCTTAAATTGTGTCAAACCCATTTAATTCAGACCAATTCTTCCACTCTCTCTTTAGTACTTATTCACACAGTGCATACTCTTAAAACTCATGTTTACTTAGTATGTGAACATTCCAATAAATTAAAAGTACCAAAATTGAAATTGTAGGCCTTCTCTAAATTATAGACAGTATTAATTTAGCTGATAACGACATCGGAGTTAGGAGCAGTATTTAAAGCTGTTGGCTCCTTGTTTTGACCTCTGATCCCTGGAAAATTGAATATGGAGATTTGTTTGATTTATTTAAGTTAGACTTTTGCTGTATATGGTGTGCTGTGTTCGATTGTCATTGTCTGTCATTTTCATTAACTTCAGGTTTTCTGTTAGTACTTTGTTGCTGGTTCATCTGTCTCCATGTGTCATCCTTAATTTTCTGATTTTTACTTTGCAGTTTCTTCCTATATGTGGAACACTGTATTGTTTCCTCTCTTCTTTTGTCCAGTTTACCTCTGTCTAATCTCGCCTATCTCAAACCACTCTCTACACCCTCTACCCAGTTGCAGTGGTTTGCACGGTGGGTCTGCCAGTTGAAGATCCATCTTGAACAAATTATTGGTGGGTGAAAATGGGTTATGAACCCCTGCCGCAGTGAACATGCACTGTTATGTTCACTTCCATGTTCCTGCAATTTGTGTTCCCTCGTTATTTTCCTATTTTCTGTTCTTATGTTACGTTATGCTTTCCCCCCTTTAGTTTTTTTTTTATTATTATTATTTAAGATTTTTTTGTGTGACTTGGGAGACTTAAGGTATATAGACTTTTATAGATAAGTTTGTATATTTCAGTAAATATTTTACTTTCACATGGTTATTAAAGTGATGAGTTATGACAAGGAAAATATTTCTGTCTCTCAAAATGGTGTCATAATGACATGTCAAATCGGGAAATAATGAAGCCACTGAAATCTTTTTCCATGTCACAAATGACAGTGACAATTCCATACACAACCACTGCCCTTGCCAATTCACCACTGTGCCTCAGAGTAGTTTCAGACCATTATTTATGGTGCAAGAGTATGGAAGTGTGAAAATGGGGACACTGAGGATGTATGAAGTTAAGACCAGATAGTTTTTCTGATGCAAGTTCCATCTCCAGAGTGACATTATTGAATTCCCAAAAAAGAAAATAGAAAAAAAAGAAAAACTTGTGTGTGTGTGTGTGTGGGGGGGGGGGGGGGGGCCTAATTGCTTGACGGGGGGGGGGGGGGGGGGGGGGACTAATTGCTTGACCTTTATCGACTCCTTTAGAGGAGAAACAGACCAATGTGCTGCATCCCTCGTTACATCCGCATAATTAACGTCAATCGATCTGCCTCTGCCTTTTTCTCTCCCCTGATGCAGAGTAATGTGCCAAGATGGAGAGTGACAGCTGTCGCGCATAGTGACATGAGGCAAATTCATTAGCCAATGAGTCAATGCCACTGCTAAGGAGAAGGGAAAACAGCAGACAAGGAAAATCCATTGGATTTGACAACTAGACCTGGAATGTCAATGGAAAGCAGTATTGACTAGCTGTATTTGGCTATCACTGGCTTTGTGCGGCACACTGATTTTGTTTTGTTGTCCATCCTTGAACAAATACTTGACAATCAGATTAAGCAAAGCTGACCATGCGGATACATGCTGGAGTACAGAACTAGGTCCCAAAGAAAAGGCAGGAGTGACTTTATTCTCTTATTCTGACAGCAAAAACAAGGAATATCTTAAAGACAAGTCTGCTTCATAGGGGAGTCTCTCAAAATAGTGATTGTACAGTGAATACAGAACAGATCTTGACATAATGGGATTAGACACACAAGAATAAAGATATTTACTTGCAACAACTAAATGTGCTGAGAGATGAGTGTGAAATCTGTTCCCCAATGATGCAAATTAAAAGCAAGAGCAAACTGCAAGAAGGTGACAAACCCTGCGTTGTTGGAATGTGAGTGACATGGAGGAGTACCAATAAGCATAACTGGCTGGCATGAGTTGGTGGTCATGTGCTTAAAGGGCAAACCATTAAAGGATACAAATCCAAAGAGCAAAACAAGACCAGGTTGTGGAGGTCAATGGAGCACATATGGTTCCAATGTAAGCCACTATACACAATACAGACAATTCAAAAAGTTTGTAGATTTAGGTGAAATTGTGATTTGTTAAAATTTGCTGTCATGTTTATAATAATGAGTCCTGAATAAAACAACAGAAACAATTGTTTTTTATTTATTTATTTATTTATTTATTTATTTATTTTTTTAGGACCCCTACTTTCTTCTCTCACTAACTCATCAATTTTGATATTACCATCACCTGGAGGACAGTATTAGCTCCTCTAATCAAAAAAGTAAGTAAAAAATAAAATGATCAAAGTAGTTGTTATAACTTGTAGATAATAAAAGGCAAATCCAAGTTAAAATGTTTTTTTGTGAAACCCAACCAGCTCAACATGATAATAATAGGAAATATTGAACATTTAATCACAACCTGGATAAAATAAAGTACAGCACATGCCTCCAGCATCTACTCCACGTGTGCTCTTATCATATCCCAAAAAAGCCCATCCTGGCCTTAATCCTGCATTTCACCACCCAAGGGGAATAACAGCTTTATTTCCTCTCATGAGTCCAACTCCCTCTTCACTGTCAATTCACACTCGATTTGCATACATGGTCAGGAGGTCACAGACTCGGCGGCACAGTCTGACATTTTAATTCTGTGCAGACAGTCGGGGTCTGTGTCTGACTCCTTTCCTAAACCAATCAGCACTGTCATGTCAGGGGGGGTAACATAATAACAAACCATTTAAAAACTGCTGTGAAGTATTAATGATCATTCCACATGTTATTCACTTAAATTAAATGTTTAGTCAAGATATTTAGAGTAATTGCTGGTCATAGTTTAATAGTATGGGCATTCTGACATTTGTAACTGCAGAAACTTATAAAGTCTGTTAAATTTATTGGGGTCTCTGTATGGTGTCTTGAAACACACACCCCAGTGGCACAAACATAGTCTCTTATAGCTTTTTCAGTCTCCAGGATTAAAGAATTTTCAATGTATTCTGGCTGGCAGCCAACACATCCAACATCTTGTAAGCAGAAGCAACACTACTAAAATATTAATGTGGTTATTTACAATTGACAACATCACTGAGTCTGTGATCTGCATGTGTTTGCCCACATTTCACATTTTCTTCTGTGCACATGCCGAACCATAACATCATCAGTTACTTTTTTATACCAGTTGAAAATAATTTTTGTTTGTACTTGTGTTGTGTGTATGTGTCTAAGTGAGTGAGAGCACAGTGTTACTCAGTGCTCTAAGTGGGAAAAAAAAATAAGTCCCAGTACTCTGCTTATCCATATGATGTCTGTCAGCATTACTGAAGCATTAGACAATAAATTATGAAAATCTTCAGTGTATAAAAGATCCCATAAGATGTTAGTAATGTTCACAACATCCATTCAATATTCAGCCTGTATTAAAATAAAGAAAACTGGACCTACGTTTCACATTTTGCCAACTACATTTAGATTATCCTTGACATTTCCAACAATTACTTAAACTTCAAGCATAGTGCATTTTATCTGGTGTCCTGTGACAATGCTGTCAAGTAGTCAGTGGCAATCATTAAAAATTAAAATTAGATAATCTTCTCCTTCTTCTTCTTTTGGCTTCTCCATTTAGGGGTCACTACAGCAGATTATCTGTCTTTCTAAACCATTTCAGTATCCATATCGTTCACATTATGCCACATACACAACACACCCTATACCTGTTTCAAAGTAAAAGCACTCTTGTGTAGCAAAATTGAAGGTAAGACAGCAAATAGTGAGATTTAGATCTAGAAGACAGCACTCTCCCTTCATTGTTGTTTGGCTTTGCCATGCTGTCAGTGCAGGTTGATGATGTCAATGCTCTGCACTAAAGGATCGCTCCCATTCATCATGTATGGCCACATACTGGATATACAGTGTATCTGGTCTAGGACAACAAGCTGAAGTGACATATCTTATTTGAAAATCAGAAATAACAATCTGACTTGTGCGGCCCTGAGAAAGTCTGGTCTGAGTCAAACTGATGGGAAAAAAGTGATTACTTTGGCCTGATAATCTGAACCTCGCCTTAATTTATGGTGTCAACTGGGAAGTCACTGGGAAAATCAATGGCATAAACACCTTTCAAATGCTGTTACACAATTTCACTCCAGCTAGGTGCATCAATAAGAGTTGTTTTCTCCTGGGCACTACATTTATTGGCAGGGGTGTGGGATGGGGAGGTGCAATAATACTGCATAGGGTGCTAATTAAGTCACTGCAGGTTTCTTCCCTGATCCTTTCCTCACAGTTCAAGTTTGTATTACTTCTTTTGTGACTCAATTTAAAGACATTAGAGGTATTATTTACCACAGCCAATATGTATTTAAGTAACATGCCTTATCAGTGATTGAAGGATTTTCGGCACTGCTTGTCATTCAGAACAAAGGGCTCCAGTTCATTGTTCATTTGTCCAAGATGATCTGTGAAATTTGCTGTGATTTGCCTTCACCTTAGTAATGTAAGCTCACATGCTGTCTCACTGAGCCCTATTATAGTACATGGGGTGCAGGTTTTCTTCCATGGAGTCCATCATGTTTACAGTAGCCCAGAACAAAACCCATCTTTAACGTCTGCAAAACATTACCAAATGTTGTCTTGATCGTGTTAGCAAGGCTTTTTGTGTCAAAATGGAATAGTGTGAGTCAATGGCTCCACCTTTCATTACTGGCAAAAAAATCCTTGAACTGTATTACAGTATATCCTTCCACTGTGCACCAACTTTTCAAACAAAAATTTCATATTTTTCATGTTATGATGTAAAGCTTTAAGAAAAACAATAGTTGGAGGAAAAACATATTACATGAATATTCCTTCAGGCAATTTGCAAATGAGCAAAATAGGCCATCAAGTTTCCCTCAGCCACCAAGGAAGGATTTGTTGCATCTGTGAACATACAATATATGCAGTATCTGATCTCCATTTCTGTTCTTCACAAAAAGTTCAGAGCCATGTGAAATGTGTCACTTGCTTGTAGAGTCTTTGTGAGTGCTACATAATCAGAAGAATAACACAGCCATCTCACATTTGTTGTCTTTTTGAATTCTGACTCACTTGATCATGCTTAGATTTTTTCATTCCATATTTATTTCATCATTTGGATTTATATTTTCAGCGAATGTAAAAAAAAAAATAAAATAAACAGCAACAACAAATAGACAAATAAACAGAAAAACTACATCTCAGGATCAGGAAGTAGCTGATGAAGTGACTGCCAGGCCCCACAGGAGAACCATTATATAAAAAGTATGTGTCAATATCTGCATGTAGCTATCAATAAATAAGCTCATGCAAATGAAACAGCATGGTTCACAAAAGTAAATGATTGTTTTCCTTTTTATATAGTAAAACTGTCAAGATAAATCCCAGATCCCTTTTTTATTAAAGTTGCTGCCAGTGAAATACTCAACATGTCTCTGAGCAAACAGGGATCTGACAGTAGATCTAGGAGAAGGTTTCCTCATACCCCACAACATATTAAACAATAATTACTGTTGAGAGTGAAATATTCATATAAAGTTATGCAACAATTTGCTTACCAGTCAAGGAGAGGAATGGCTAGCTTCTTCGGAGCCCTCTCAGCTTGTATACCTTTTCATCATGGAAATACCAAACCAATATGGATCCAACATAGTCTCATGTCTCTCTGTGTCTAAAGACAAAGAATAAGCCATCTTTGAAAGTAAATCCACGTAAAACCCACGTCTAAACCAGATTCTGACTTAGATGCTTTTATTCATAACTCCACAAATGGTAGCCACGCACCATTGGCTCCTCAGCCAACTTTGCTTCCACTAGCTCTACCCTACTGCATCCATTGTTTCCTCCACATTTAATCGTAAATTTTGAATTTGTAACTACAATATTACAAGTCGTTAACAATATTACAAGTCGTTAACTGCATCATTCAAGGGTTTTGCTTTACAGAGACAGCCATCTTGTGCTGCCATTGTTTACGCAGCAGCCTGAACCGACAGAAGCTGTTTCCAAAAAAAAAGAAAAAAAAAGCAATATTTACAATTGCTTCTTGCAGGGGTTTCCAATGAAGATTGTGTTTCTTATGAGTCATAATTCTCGTTAAGTCTAGTCTTGCAAAATCCCATTTTTCTCATTTATCTCATCCCGTGAGACTCCACTTTGAGGGAGATGTTCGAAAGCCTTTTGCGTTTCCATAATATTTTTTATCTTAAATTAGATTCAGAAAAACACTCCTCTTTCCATACATACCACGCCATCTTGTCTGAAGTGAAATGGTCATGTGACTCCCCTATGCGATGTCCCGTGACATCACAAAGTGGCCATTGACATGTAAAAAACTGTTTCCATTACAGTTTTGTGATAAACATTTATATCAATGCAGCTGAAAAACTACCTCATGAGAGAGTTAAAACGTTTAGTGATACTTGAGAGGTTTGTCAAAATGTAGGTGTGTCCATTACCAGTTTTATTGCAATATTTAGGTTTTGTGTTTCAAGGCCTACTAGGCCTACTGGGGTTGGAGAGAGTTGTGAAAAAAATGTTTACAATCTTGCTGAAATGCAAAGGCTATACTCTGCGCCCTGACACACTTGGGGAAGGGAGGGGTGAGTGCAAAGCACTTCCCTTTACACTCAAACTTTAAAGTCAGGATTGCTCCACAATATCTGGAATCTGTCGGCAGTGACTTGACTACTATTGTACAAAAACTCTCTTTCCAAACTTTCCAACGTGTGCTCTTATGTCACATAACATGCACTATTTAAAAAGTCTCACTGAAACCCTAATGTGAGATTTAAAATGTTTTGGGGGCATCTGCAGTACCACGGTTCTCGTGATCTCATTTGAAACAAACCAGCCATAAAATTATTCTATTCAATGGGTCATTATACTCTAATCAACACAAAGGTGCTGAGAGCCTTTTACTCTCAGTGTTAAATTCACCTTGAATGGAAAACCACACAATAAGAAGTAAATTACTTGCAGCTTTCAGTGTGCAAATTTCTGACATCAGTCACATTTCCTTTACTAGTTGGCATATTATATGTAGGTGACAAGATATGAGAAACTCTGTTGTTGCTAGCTTGCTGTTGGGATATCAAGGTCACGAAACAAGAAACCTGATGTTCTCCATCTTCCACAGTTTCCTTTCTCGCCGAGCTGACTGTTAACATTTTCTTGATTAAATTGTCAAAGCTGCTTAAAACATGCTGGGGATATTAAAATGCCAACTGTTTACTGACTGCTTCAGGACCAAATCATTTTATATAGTGGTTTTATAGATTTAGAATGTGTGTTGTTTTCCACAGGGCACATTAAACAGAATTCCAGAAACCCAGGAATGTAGGAGAACATTTGGAATTAAAATATATATGAAATCCATTATATACTGTGTAT